>CM031859.1:32268183-32592975 GCA_018697195.1 Certhia americana
GAAAGAAAGAAAGAAAGAAAGAAAGAAAGAAAGAAAGAAAGAAAGAAGACTACCAGGTTATACAACCATCTTCTGAAAAGCTACAACCTGTTTCTCCTGTCTGATGAAAAACATACAATAAAAGAACTTCTGAGATAGACACTTCCTCTTTGTTCTCTGCAAGAGCTTTCAACAGTCACTTAAGTGAAGATTAAAATTACCATCAATTACAACTTTGGATTTTCAGAGCTGATCCTCAATCACCACTCTACTCAATGCTATGACTAAAGAACTCATGAAGCATGATCAATGAGAAGGAATTTAATGCAAGCATAAAATATCACTGAGTATTCAGAACAGAGGATAAAACACAGTTAAAACACTCCTTTCAGATCCTGTGCCCAAAGCATGGTTAAGGGAGAGTTATAGGTCTGCTATAAAGAATATTTAAAAAAAAAAAAAAAAAAAAAAAAAAAAAGTAATTTTTAATATATCTAAGATGATTCTCAGAGAATCAGTCACACAAAGGATTCATGTCTAAATAACACATCTACAAGGCATAAATGGATTCTTGGTTAAGAATAGAAAAAAATCATGCAAACTCACTTCCTGAACACTCTTTTGTTACTCCAAGACTAACAGCAATAACCCAGTAGAAAACTGCAGTTACTGCAAGGAAAGGTTTGTACAGACAACAAAACTGAGATCCCTGAAAGCTCCCACATTTCCAAATCATTCTTTTCTTCTTCCAAACTGGAACTAAGATTCAGGAACAAAAATTTTCATGTCTTATATTAAACACAAGGAAGAAATTCCTTATTGTAATGATGGTGAGACACTGGCACAGTCTGCCCACAGAAGCTGTGGATGCTCCATACCTGGAAGTGCTCAAGGCCAGGCTGGATGAGGCTTTGAGCAACCAGGTCTAGTGGGAGGTGTCCATGCCTGTGGTGGGAGGCTGGAATGAGATGACCTCTTAGGTCCCTTCCAACCTGAACTGTTCTATGACTCTATGATTTAAAGAACATACATTTTCAGAAATGTCTATAGGCAAACCTTGCCAGCAAGCAGCTGGCTGGCCAGGGTGTAAGTTGGCCTGCTTTTCCGTAAAAATCTCATCACACTGACACATTCCCATAGTGTTTTTTCTTTTCAGCTCCATCAGCATTTTCCAGCAGTAAGCTGCTACATCAAAATAATTTCTGTCAGCTCAACCAAGGGGTGTTGCAAAAGCCAGAGACTACTCATCATGTAGGGAAATTTATCCACTATGCCAAAGATTCCCACCCTCAAAGACAAAAATTGAAAGCAAAATCATGCTTGTCACCTTTCTTATGATTTAGTTGCTCAGATGAATAGAGACATATGCATAATTATGAGCAAACATAAAATCTTACCTCTGTGGAAGAGTCATAAATTAAACAGGGTAGGGATGAAACCCTGGTGAAACCAGTCAAATCAAAGACAAAACTCACATTGACTTTAACAATGTGGGAGATTTGTCCTTGCATTGCAAGGAAAAAACAGAAGAATCAAGAAAAGCAATAACCATCTCAATACACAAGACTCAAAATTTTAAGCATATTTTTCTACCTGAGATTGCAGACTCCTTTGCTACACAGTTTTGAAGTGCCATTAGAGAGGATATATTTGTTTAATTTGACTGCTTGCTATATTTTATAATGCATGAAATACACTTTTCTTCTCCTCTGAGAGAGTTATTTGCAACATAATGCTTCCCTAGACTGCTAGGCTCTCCTACTGCCCAATAAACTGAAAAGCAACAAAAGTAATAAATTATTACTGTGTTTATATTTACTACCAATGTGAATGAAAAGAGCACATTAGATCATTCCTACAACTGACACACAAGCAAAAAAAATGCAAATCAAGCTTTTTAAAAAACACCTGCAACCCATGAAAGTACTTCAGAACAAAATCAACTGAAATGAAACCACTTATGAAGCATCACCTTTTCCATCCAAAGTTCAATATGAAGCATATAAAATATTCCTTTATTATACTGTTACTGTAGATGCAGTTGGATATCTAAACAGCAGTAAATTATATGTTCGACATAATAAATGAATTACTATAGGTTGGGAAAATGGGACTATGTGGTACTCCCCATCTATTTTCCATCTATTAGGATACTTCCTCTACAAGACAGACAACTACTAGCTTCTTCCAGCTTTAGTAGCAATGCTTTCAGCAAAGTCTGCACATCCAGTATTTCACTGCCATGAGTGCATTTTGAAAGAAAAATAATGTGCCAAATAGTTATCTCATCTACAAAGGTTTATTACTAAATTCAGAATAAAAGTCAGTTCTCTAATCAGTTCTTTTATTGACCTTACCTCACCACATTGTCCCCTTCTTAAAGCACTCAGGATAGCCAGTATTAATCCACCCTTAAGAACAATTTATTTACTCTACCATCCATGCTTCTATGACAGGAGACATTGTTTTTTACCTTTCCTCTCAATTATTTCTGAAGATTTAATCTTAACTCTGTCACAGAGTATCAAGTGCATCTCAGCCTTCTATCCCATTAGTTTCCACAGAGCCAGAAGCTGCCAAGCCCTCTGGATAATGAACAAACATAAACTCCACATTTTCAAGCATTTTAAAAGATATAAATACAAAGGGAGCACCAGAGCACCATAGACATATTAACAATAGATATATCTTACAAAATCACTCTTTCAGTAAACAATAAAGCAGCATCAACTTTGTTAAAATCTCTTGGAGTCAGGACAAGCTAAGAAATCCAGTAGTGATATTCAACTTTAGAAGATGTGCTCTCTTGGCTTAGGAAAATCACAGAATGGTTTGGGGTGGAAGACACAATATCTAGTTTAAAATCCCACTTGCCATGAGCAACCTAGTCAAGTGAAATATGTCCAAACTCCAAGGAGTAAAAGGTGAAAGCAAACAGTTGCAACTTCTGAAAACATTTTTAAAACTATGGAGACCTAACAAATTTAGAGATAAAATATGGCAGTTCCAGATGGCTGAAGCTGGTGAAAAGAAATTCTACCAAGTGCTAACACTAAGTGAGCTGGCAGAGCGGATGACTACTGCAAGAGAAGCAGGAGAGTGATAGAAACAGCTAAACAACATATTTTAAAGAAATACAATCTGTAAGTCCACTAAGCAAGGAAAAAGCAGTTAAATCTTTGAATCAGCTACAGGAACTGTAACAGGAGTCAGATCTTTACTTCCACAAAACAGGAAATAATACGTCAAAAGCTGCATTCCCATGTTGTAACACAAGATTTGAAACTTCTTATGTTCTTATGCTCTTCTGTTTTAAGGAGTCCAAGTGAATGGTGCATAAGAATCCTATTTATGTCTCTCAAAGCTGACAATGAAGGGGTTTTAATACCTGTGCCTCTCCTAAGAGCTAAACAAAAGCATGTAGAAGATACAGAACTTCTCTTTAGTTTTAGAGAGGGAATTGTACTTCTGTTTACTCCTACATAATTCTAAAGGAAAATAGAGGGTTGAAAGTAGTTATGTATGCTTCAGCTTCAGCAGAAGAAATTAAATCTCTGAATGCTTCCTAAAATATGCTGTGTTTTTTTCCACTGCAAAATAAAGCATAAAACACCACCTAGTTCAAACCTGAAGCTTAAATGTATAAAAGGCATTTTACTGTTGTCTTCTTTGAACATTAGACCAATTTTTAAACACTACCATGCACAGTTCATAATGCTACATTGTGTTTTAGAAGAACACAACTTACATGGCTATCTTAAATCATATCTACTGCAACAGACAGTCTGTACATAGACAGATACCCACGCTTTAATCCTGCACATGTGCTAGTGTGAAATCAGGCGTGATGAAACGACTGCAGAGGAAACGTTGATTACACACCAGCAAGGCTACAGCCTACAATCAACATTAAATGCTGTATTTATTTCCACTCAAGGTTGACAGGTAATCAAGCAATGCCATGCCATCCATGTGCACAGGAAGAGAATAACCTTCCCAAAAAGACAAGGACAGCTGTGGGCAGACCTCTGCTCCTAGACCCAGCTATGCTGGATCATACTAATCTCACAGGCTCATGGTGTCTCTCTCTGCTGCAAGTAACCATTCCTCTCTCCCCACAAAAGACCACTTCAGAGTTTCTCCTAGTGTCTCGTGAAATCAGACTGATACACCAAACTCTGCCCTCTGGTCTGCACTAAATGCACGGGTTTATCCTAGAAACAAGAAAGGGAGGGCTTACACCAACAATTCTGCTGGCAGATCACAGGGGGAGAGACAAATCTCTGGTGGAAATGAGAGTAAAAAGCTAAGAATAGTGGGGTTTTTTTCCACATGTACAGCTGGATTTGAAAGATAACATATACTCAAAGCCACAGACCAGTCTAATTCACATCCAGATTTGTATTGCTACAAATGTCATGGCTAGTGCTAAGTGCTATGGCTTAAGCCTTAATAACTACAGCTAGTACAATTGCTTGTGTGGTTGCAATTATACTGCAGTCAAGATGCCCTGTACATGGAATACACTTCTACCTTGGGAAAAAAAAAATCGGAGAAAGTGATATAAACATGTTTGTGTGAATATTACTGAACCTATATATCCCTTATCCCCATATTTAATAATGCATTAATACCACTACAGGGACAATGTGCATAATAAACAGATAGAGAAGGCCATAACCCTCCCTGACACGTTTCTCACTCCTTTAAATAGATTAACGACTGGGAGGATTAAAGCATCTGCACCATGTCTAGGTCCCTCCTCCATAAATATTTGATTTTTTATAAACTCTGCAAGTTTGGCGTTGCCATAGGTGCTGAAAAGAGACAGAGCAGTCAGAGGAATAAAGCCTTTCCTACAGGGGTAACAGTCCTCCTTCCATTCCTGCACCACCACCAGAAGCAGTGACAATTTATAACTGTTACCATTACCCTGTGGATTAGCAACTACTGGCAATGGCCGATTATAAATAGCTACATTAAATCTTAAAGAGTTCACCTGCCCACCCACACCACATAGTTTATATATTTGTTCTCACCTAACAATCTGGGATCAAGTCTGCTGATGCACAAATACCCTGTTCCAGAAATACATTTTGGCACCAATGTGAATGAATGGACACAAAGCAGATGGCATTAGATGAGCAGAGACATGAGAGAACATTAACTGCTATATTTACACTTGCTCCCACTGAATCCAGAGACCCATAAAAAAGCAGCTGTCTTTTCCAGACTTGAATGTTACCAAGCTGTTGCATATTACCCCTAGATCTCTGGGGTGGCTTTTGGGAAGGCATTTTTAGAGGAAATTGGAGAGTAAAACAGCATGTTCACTACTAGAAGAATGAGAGGAGCCAGAGACAGAATCATTATGGTTGGAAAAGACCTCCAAGATGATCAAACCCATCAATCATTGTGATGATCTACCTTGACAGTAGAGTATTTCCTTGCCCCATAGGGCTCCTGGTAGCCTGCAAACTCACTGGCTACATTTCAGCAGCAAAGGTGTCATCTGTTACACTGATGGTTAGCTCTTTTTCTTCTGTACTCCAGGCTCTTGTGATAATAGCTGAACCTTGGGTCACTTGGTGCCTGTTTCTCCTGTGGCATGGAGGTCAGGTAAGGAGACTTGGCTGCTCTAATATCCCCTCCACAGCCCATCAATGGCAGCCACTTAACACAGCGTGTCAACAATAATTGTTTCATGTTCTCTCACACAGGGAAAGTTCCCCAACATGCTTTAAATGCCATGCAGTGAGAAGTCTGGTTCTGAGTATGCACCAGAACACAAAAAAGTGTTTTATCAATTAACCTTCCTTTGCATTTGTGGTCTAAGAAAACCAAGGAAACATCAGCCTGTGCTCATAGCACCATAACTTCACACCACTAGGTAGGTATGTCTTAAATAATTTACTATAGAAACAAAAATTTTTGAACAAAATGTCTCCAGAGGAATATGAGTCCCTTAAAAAGATCACTAAAACAATATTACAATATTACAGATTGACAGAATAGGTACAGTTGTACAAGCCAAGTTTAAAATACTTAGTGAAATAACAAAACTAATGTATAGGGTCAATCTAAAATTGTTCACAACTATCACTATCATGCTTAAGCTCCAAAGGAGACAGAGACTAAAATACATCTGGAACACTCTCAGCCAAACACAGCAGCACTGTGCTGCAAAGGACTATGTCATGAAGGCAATAACAAAGCCAACAGATGCACGGATTTTGAAATCATACTATCCTGACAAACTAAAAGCCTGCAAATCGGGTTGAAGAACAAAGGTATGTGGAATGGTGGCTTTGCAGTCAGACTCATCAACCCCTACAGGGCTCAGATTTGGGTATGGAGGAGGGGACATTCTCTGAAGGACTCTCACTCCACAGGATGTTGAGGTCATTCTGTAGCAGATATATCTGCAGGGAATTTCACATCTCAATAGTATGTGCTTCAAACAATTTTAAGGTCTTATGGGAAACATAATTTTGGTCAGTGTTATGCTACCACAGAAGCAGAGGAACAGAAGTGGAATTGAAAGCTGGGAAGAACCTGGCTTCAGCAGACCTATCATCTGAAGAGTGAAATTCCCCAGAACTCCTAGGAGAAGGCTGGAGAAAAGTAAATCTTTTGCTATACAATGTGAAAGGCACTGTAATCTGTGGGCTTTCCAGTCTTCAATGCAGGAAGAAACTGATTAGAACATCACTCTGATGAATCACTTCTTCTGTCCAAGCTGGAGAAAATGTGAAATACAACCAAAACAACCAAGCAGAAAGAGAATTAGATTCCTTTCATTCAATTTCTAGTGGAATTACTTTCCACCAAAGCAAGGGTATCCTTCATTAAATATGATTTCTCAATCTGATAATATACCTCCAGGATTTAAGAAATAAACCCATCTATAAATCAGCGTGCATTCTTTCAATCTAATCCTTCCTAAAGCATTAATTTCTTACAATAATGAAGCTAGATTTGAAATACGACAGATATAAATGAGAAAAAGCAAGAGATTCCTCCAAAGTGCCAAGCTGTGCATGTGTACTGCAAGCTATCACTTTGCTATTGTTAACTGTTGCCTGCTGAAACTTGCCAAAGCTTTAGAGAAAAAACCACTGGCAGTTGCAAAAACAGTAGAAAACAAATCTCTGTATGTTTTTAGTTGATATGAAGATAAGCAATTCTTTAAAATTTTAGATAAAGTAGTTCTTTGTGTAAAAAAAGGGAAAGTTTTTTTGGGTTTGTTCTCTTTCAGGATGAGATGGTTATTAATCTTTTTGTTTCTTTACATCTAGAAGCCACAAAACTTCATGGCTTTATTTTGTCTTCTGCCAACCCTTCCTCATTAGCCTGTACTTTTTTTACTCCCACAGCAGACGTTACTTATTGTGGTACCCATCATTAAGACAGGCACAGAAATAGCAGTCTTATTTACCTTTGATAGTCTTACATACACTTTCTTGAATGCAAACCATAATGAGGGGTGTAACTAGGTACTAATGTTTCATTGCAATTACTGATACAAAGCAAGTGGAGCTAAAAACCCTATGGAATTTAGGATTTTCTTAGTCAACACCAAATGAAGTTTGTTTTTTACTGTAGAAATCACCACACTCAAAACCAAACATGCAGTCAGAGTAGCACATATGTTTCGGCATCAGGTGGTTTTAAACTGCTGCAGAAAAACATTTGTTTAAGCACATATATTCATGGGCAGTAGTGAAACACAGGTTAACCTAAAACGAGCAAGGCACTGCAAGCTGTTCTGTCAATTTACTGCGTCCTAAAGCTAAAGATGTGAAGAAATTAATGCCTGGCAGCCCAAACTGAAACATATGATGCAGCTTCTAAAAACTTCTTAGCCTTGCTGAAAGGTGTATCATGAGGCTGAATTGGAGGAGGGTGGGTCTGCCACCCTTTCCAAGCCCTGTACTCCAGGGGGCCATTCTACACACACAGTCTGCTGTCACATGAGGACTTGCTCCTGGCACAATTCCCTGAAAGCCATGTCACTCTAAGCCTTTGCTCTGTTTTTGCAGTTCTCATGTCACTAGATTTCTTTGCACTCTTGGGAATCTGTTTCAACTGATCAGCATCAGTAACATACTGCTGTATCTTCCCCAGAAAGAGAAAGAACTGACACAATGGTGCTGTACCATTCAGCAGCTGCGCTTTTTATACTATTTCAAGCATTGAAGATGAGGATGAAAAAAGCCCTGAACAAGGCACTATGAATAGTCTGCTGCCTTATAAAAAGGTCTAAACAGAGAAATATATGGATTTATTTTGTTGACCATGAAGCAAGTGAACTGTACCTAATTCCAGAGAGAATAAATAGTGTCAGCTAAGTGGCCATATAACCCCTCTTTAACAGTCAGTCAATCTCCTCTCTCAAAATTCAGCTGGTAAAGTACATCAGGTGTGTTTCACAGCACACTATGCACTTACTATATCACTTACTTTGATTAGATGTAGGCTTACCCAGATGTGTGATGTTCTGGTCATTTGCATGGCTGTTGCTCTCAATTAGATAATCTTAGTTGGCATTCTCTGCAACAAAATTCATGAAGCATCCTATCTCACCAAAATACCCTCTTACTCTATTTCAATCCTATTATGTCTTAAAGAGAGGAAAGTGCTAACACATGTGAAAGAGAAGAACTGGTTGTAGGTCTTTACTACACAGTAACAAAGCTGTATTCTAAGCTGGCAAATGTGTCCTTTCCTCCCCTTTTCCTTTGCTTTTAGCCATGAAGTACTGTAGCACACCTTAAAACAGAAAGGTGACTTTCAAGTGCTGCATCATCCAAACCAGAAAAATGAATAATATAGTCTTCTATTACCAGCTTAGTTTTCCAGCTTAAATGATCCCTTCACCATAAACTAACATTTTCTCTGTTTTTCCCTCTTATTGAATCATTCCCCACAATAACTCAAATCATCTTTCTCCTATTTTTAACTGCTACTCCTAAAAATTTTTTTCTCACTCTAATCAATCCTTCTCCCTTAAACCCACACAATACACCTTTCATCAGGATTTACTTCCAGCCTGTACTATGTCAGATATACTGCAGTAGGCGATAAAGTCTTGCTCAAAGTTTACCCAGGAAAAGCAAGATTACTACAAAAATAGTTATTTGTTTCCCAGCTGCAGCAGCAGGTAAAATCTAGAAGCAAGAATCCCCTTCAGGGCCTGGCTGGAGATGCCTTTCCTTGTTTATGTTCCTTGTCTTTTTTCTCCCCTCAACTCCCTTGCCCTTTATAGGAGTAAAACAGCAGGATAAGATTATTTCAGGTTTAGAAGAAACATGGTGGAAAGCTAAAGAGAACAAGTAACTGAACCAGGAGAACGGAGGAGAAAGCAATATATCTTGCTACAAACTGAAGTGTAGGCAAGCAATTGTACTAAATAAAAGCGATGTAATTGGGGTGCATTAACAAGGCTATCACACAGGCATCAACCAAAAAAAATATCTGGGTTTCCCTCACACTCTTCTTAACTCCCAGTGTAACAGCAATACAATTATCTCCAGGATTCAGCACTGGCAAGACACCAGAGACATTAGATATTAATGTGGTAGGTCAATGCATCTTTGAATTTTAATTTAATGGAAATCAGTCTTTCTCTCTTTGTCCAAATTTAGGCCCCTGTTCAGAGTCTCTTTGAGGCCAATCATAAGACAACCTTCTCATCTCTTATACTGAAATACCTTAGAAAACCCAATAGACAGGTAAAACTGACATGGGAAATTATAGAGCAGCACCAGAGGTCACATGCTCTGCCTTCAAACTTTAGGATTGTTAGGAAAAGGTTTATAAAAAACTACTCTGGTAAGGTGCTTTACAAACAAAGAGGCCACAAGGAAACCAGCCAACCACTTTGGTTAATACTTTTACTTGCTGATGGCCTGGAGAGTATAATTGAAGTTTAATTTTGCTTTTGTCTCTAAACTGTTACACTTTTTATCTAAAAAGAAAATCTACCAAACCCTGAAAGCCAAGAAGTGGTCTATGCTCTTCATATCCTGCAATGTTTATAGTTAGTTGTGTCACAGAAACTAGTACACGGATGTAAACTGGAATTCCAAGTGAAGGAAATGTGAGGAGGAAGCAGAGGGAGCATGATATAAAATGAATGCATTAGGGAACAGAAATAAATTACATCTTTTATTGAGAGGAATTCGGTTATATGCTTACATTTACACACAATCTTTATTTTTACATGCAATGTGAAGAGTCAAATCTACCATAACTCTAAAGAAAACAGTAGAGAAGATTAAAGGAAAATCTGGCACTGTTACGTAACACTTCGAAACTAGATAAGTTGAACACATGTCTTCATTAGGTTATCTTTTGAAAACTTTTGAAAAAAAGAAAGTTTGAAAAATTAGCTGCTTAAATTCTCTCTTTGCTTCCTGGCAGTTAAAACTGGAATGAGAATAAATACCTCCCTGCATGAGGTATGAGGATTAATTTGTTTGTGTATATAAATGGGTATTTAAGCATCAACTACTATTTTATTTTTAACACCTTATTGGGACTACTGCATTCCTACCAGAGTTCAGCTTTTGGCAAGATATTAAGACTGAGTTAAAATAGGAACAGGTGTTTAGAAGATGATATGGCTGCAATAAAAGCACAAACCAAGAAGATGAAGGAAAAAAAATTATATAAGGAATTCATTTGTATCCTGTGAAATAGAGAGGCACATAAAACCACAGTAACTAAGGAATATTTAGGAAAATGTCTTTTCCTACTATGATTCATTCCGAGGGGACAGAGTCTGAGCAGGGCTGTCCTTTGGTCCTAGGTCATCCCGTTCCTGTACAATCTCATGATGCCTATTAAATGGCCAAGCATTCAGTTAACACTGCTTAATACTGGTTGGGTAATAAAACATTTTCAAAGCCTCTAAAGAATGTAGGATTTTAAGGCCACTCTCAGTAAGATTTGAGCTCCTAAATCATATCAGGTATTTTCACAGTGTGGATTTCTGGTCTCTAAGTTCCCTATAGCCATTATTACATCAAACTGATTTTTATTTCAAGGGATTGAGCATATTCTTTTGCCAGCTGCAATCAGAACAAAAGCTGAAATCATCCATTTTAAGGCCTAAACTCATGAAAACAGATGTTTTCTTGTCAAATAGAACAGTACTGACCTTGAAGCTTCATAAGAAAGTACAGTATTTACCATTTTTAGAATATTTTTCCTTTAGCAATAAAATAATTGAAGATAAAAGATTTCAAGTAGTTGGTTTTTTTTAAACTTACTATTAATTTCATACAAAAGTAAAAGTAAATAAAGTGAAGATTTTTAAAAGCAAAGATCTGTGGGGTAGTAGGTGTATGAAAGATGTATGAAAGATGTATGAGGTTTATTATTACTTTGCTTATTGCCACATTCTTTTAAGAGCAAGACACAATGTACAAAATAAATAAAATCTAACTATGGAGATAACAGAAAGGCTCTCCATGGGCAGCATGAGCCCTCAGCTCTGGGAACTCCTCAAAAGTCAAAAGTTTGACTGAGAACATCATGAGTAATTAAAATGGCTGTCTAGACTATATTGATGTCCCTTATGTCTTTCATTATGAAAAAACGTGCCTGTAGAACAACTGAGAGAAGGAATGTAGTAATGTAATTTCTGTATGCTAGATGTTTATTTTCTTGGTATTATATGATTCTTGCATTTTAAGAAGGTTTAATGCAATTAACTTTGACTTCAGTACATTTAAATTGCATCCTTTCTAAGTATTTCTTGTCAGTAGTCACCCATGAGAGAGAAGTCTATTAAATTAGCAAGAGAGTAAGAAAGATTTTTAAACAAGTGATGACAGAGAATTCACTTTGAAAACAATACTGAAAAAAAAAAAAAAACAACCAATTTTGACCTGAGACGAATTCCTTTGTTCTTTTGATTCTAATGATTTCCTCAACAATAACATGGTTATTCAGAAGTTGAACTTTGCCCTGGATCTTTGATTCTGTACACAGATTGGAACACCTCTATTATCCAAGGGAGGCAATTCTTCATTTGGTGAAGTGCTTATGGGAGTCAAATCTAGACCCATAAATAGCTTATGGACTTCTGCCTCTGACAGGCAGCTGACAGTTTTAAATACTTACTCTGTCAGGACAGATCTGGAAAATTTTGATGAATGCCTCAATTAATGGCAATTGAAAGTTAATCTGCCTTCCAAAAGGAAGGGCTGTACAAGGAACCAGGAGGATCTTAAAACAGAGCTTGACCCATTGATGATCCATAATGTCATCTGCAATAACAGAACTAAATTATTTAATGAAATACAAGAATTCCATGTGGTCCCAGCTATAAACCAGAGCAATTACTGCAAGTCTGTGAAGTAAAAACTAATCACAAAAGGCAGGACAAACATTTGACATCATAGAATCCAGAGCAAAACCCTTTCTGAACCAGTCTCTTCACTGGATTCCTATCCCAGCATGTCAGAAGAGCAGTAACAGTGGGAAATGCAAGCTAACACTCTCAAGCAGAGGTCAGACTGACCCCACCCACTAGCATCAGGACAGCAATTTCCACTGCAGGGGCAGGACTGACCTTTTGCAACAATGACCTTTTGCATATTGTAGCTCCACCAGAAGATTCTGAATCTCAGAACCCTGATACCGTTCTTCTCAATTAACCATGACTATTCAAACCAGGAATAAACCCCAAATATAGGCATTTAATAATTCAAAGCCAAACAATCATTCCAAGCACTGCCTTTTTTCCTCACCAAATGAAATATCAAAGATTATACAATGATACCAGCAGCCTTCACTAATGTATTTCTCCAGAGAAGTATGCATTTCTTTGGTGGAAGGCTAAGCAATAACCAAATGATCTTGCAAACTTCCTCCCCACTGTATTGGCATACCTGCATAGTCTGGAAAATGCCAGAGGCAGAAGGAAGAGACAAGGTTACATGAACAAGAGGCTGGGGGAGATGGAAAGGCTACCATTAGATTAGATTGGTTGCTGCTGAATAGAAAACTACCACCCTCAATATCACAGCAATGGGAGCTGATGTACAGATCACTAAAATAGTCAAAATAAAGGTATAGGCAATGTCATGTGAATGAACATTAAAATGTCTGCAAATACACTCTGAAAGCAATGTGTTCTATAGGCAGCTTTTCACCATATTCAGAGAAATCACATAAGGAATACAGAAGGCAATTTTCTACATATATATATATGATATACCATATTCTGTTACTTCTTGAAGTTATTTTCATGTCTGATTTATCATGGAAAATATAGGTAAATGATTCCATTTGTCTTCTCTGACCTCCAGA
Source organism: Certhia americana (assembly GCA_018697195.1). Classification (NCBI taxonomy): domain Eukaryota; kingdom Metazoa; phylum Chordata; class Aves; order Passeriformes; family Certhiidae; genus Certhia; species Certhia americana. Next base: position 32,281,486 of record CM031859.1, read on the forward strand.
TGACCCTGCCTAGAAGCCCCAGATCTTTTCTCTCTCCAAAGACCTCTATTAATGCTTCTAAATTGTGAGGAAGAGTTCACATCCGTAAAGATGTGAAATACAACAACAATTAAGCAAACAGGAAAACCTCAGGCATTTACACACATTTAAACACAACCACCAAACCAATCTCCCAAGCAAATCTTCTGAGAACTGGATTTACAAAGCGGAGTGCACGTGCATCTACTGAACAGTGCACGCTCTTCTCTTCCGTGACTCTTGTTTACTCATTTCATTTCTAATAAGAACATATCAGCTCTGAAACCCAGGGATGTGTATGCATCTACTACCACAGCACATGCTTGCACTGTGACAGAACCAAAGGGATCAAGAAGACAGAAATTCCTGTGAGCATTACCTATCTCCCTTCATAATAATTCTATAGAGCTCATAAACAGTTTTCCCCCATACAAATTTTCTGCAGCCTATCCTTTCTGTCCACCTTTGCCATGCTTTGATTTAAATTTGAAATAATCTCCTTGGATCGTGCACCATGCTTTTAATTTTTCAGCCAAGTGCTATGCATAGCTTTTATCTGTAATGGTAACAGATTGCCCAAGGACACACACAGTGAGTCATGGAAAGAGTAAGGATTTCCTGGCTCTTAATCCAGTGCTCAGACAAGGCCTCTCATGTTTCCAATTTTCAGGAGCCAGCAGGTGGGGAGAAGAGAAGACAAAAGAAAAAAAAGATGAGAGGGAGACTTTTCTAGGTAAGCAAAATAGACAACCAGAAAAAAATCTGCACAAGCTTTTCCTCTTCTCAGTTTCAGATAACTGATGTAACAGTAATCACAGAATCTGCTGTAGAGCTTATACCTGGCTTTAAAAAAATGCAATGGATAGAACAGAGGAAATATATCAATCAGCAGGACAAAGACACCAAAAAAATCTTAAAGTAGAAAGAAAAGAACAAGTTTGCTCAACAAGCCTAAAAACAGAAGAGAAAGGAACTTCCTTGCTTTCGGGGCAGAGGGATTTGGAAACTTGCTCCCAAAAAGGAGTGTAAGTAGCAGCATTAGCATATGCCCACCGCAGAACCATGAAAAAATCTGGGGGTTGTGAACATCGAAGTATGTGAAATGAACCAGTTCTCACCTGAGCACACTTCAGAAACACTGTGTGTTTCACTGGTCTATTTAGGAAGCTGATCCCCCCAAGACCAACTATAATTAGCAACAGATGGGGAAGATTCAAGAGACAAATACAAATCACACAGAGGTGATGTATCAGCATCCCAAAAATAACTAATATCCATCCTAATAATATCACCTACTGCAAAAAAAAACCAGTGCAACTGTTTACAAGACCTATTATGTCACAAAAGAACAGGAAAATAATATTTCATTCTCATAAAAGTAGGCCACACATCACGTTCTGAAAAGGGATCCAAGCAAAAAAATACCCAGATTATGATACAAGTTGTACTCATTTATCACTGCAAAGCACAGCTCACACACGGGCTTTGACAGCACCCTGGAAAACTGACTGAAATGAGACCCATTTCAAAATGAAACAGATGTTTAAACACTGGTGTCAGACGAAGACATTAACTGCACACATGTATGGGATACTTAGGGACTGCTTGGCTCATTGGGCTGGGAAAATGCAATTATTTAGAGACTACTGTCTCAACAGTATCTGCCTTCCTGACCTAATCATCACTGAAGAGATCTAGTGCAACATCTAACAGATGCAGTAAACCCCTACACCTCAGAAACTGAACGGCTTCTTTGGGTCCCTACACACCCCAGTTAAACAACTGACTGCAACAGCAGCCATCACCACAGAGAGGAAATTACTTCAGCAGAGAGTGAGAACCGAGTGAGCCAGGAGGCAGCTGCTTCCAGGTTCTCAGGGACACACACAAGCAGTGAATAGCACAGCATTAGCCTGCACACGGCCTGAGGCCCTGCAGACAAAGGACACTGAAAGGGTGAGGTACTCAATGCCCTTTTTGCCTTAGTCTTTACTGATAATCAGCCTGCAAGAATCCCAGGCTCCTGAGACCAGTAGGGAAGTCTGTAAGAAGAAGACTTACCCTTCATGAAGAAGGACCAGATAACAGAACACTTAGACTGGACATACATCTGCATCAGGAAATGTGTTGCTAACAAGTTGAGGGAGGTCATCCTTCACCCCAAATCAGCACTGGTAAGGTCACATCTGGACTGCTGGGTCCAGGTCTGAGCTCCCTAATACAAGAAAGATTTGTACTTAATGAAGTGAGGAAAGGGCTAAGAACAGGCTAAGAAGGGAACATGAGGATAACTAAGAGATTGGAGCATCCTTCATATGAGCACAGGAAAGCTGGGACTGTTCAGCCTGAACAAGAGAAGGTCCAGGGGGATCATATCAATGTGTTGATCAATAGCTGATGGGAGGGAGTGAAGTTGAGAGAGCCAGACTCTTCCCTGTAGTGCCTACTAACAGGACAAGAGGCAATAAGCACAAATTGAAGAGCATGAAATTCCACCTGAACACTTTTTGACTGTAAGAGGGTAGAACACTGGCAAAGGCTGCCAGGGAGGTTGTGGAGTCTTCATCCTTGCAAGTATTTAAAACCCGACTGGGCATGGCCCCAGGTAACCTGCTCTAGTTGACTGTGCTTTAGCAGGGGGTTGGACTAGGTGATATCAAGAGGTCCTGCCTAACCTCAATTGACTCTGTGACTCTCTAAATGTATTTCTGTTGCATGCATTTTTAAGTGAACTAGCTAATTAACAAAGATTAGTAACTGAGGCATCCTTGAACACAAATACCTCAAATGTTTTGTAAAACCTACAAACCAGACATTGCCTGCTCTGCACTTTTGGGGGGTGGGGGGGTTTAGACTGAAATTTTCACATTCCCTCTTAATTTTGCTGCCTAATTTTCTTTTTATAAAGTAACTTCCTTCATTCACTTGAAAGATACCTTAGTCAAATACTGGACAGAAAATACTTCTGAATTAAACTCTGTCTTGCAGTTTTGGTTGACTCCCTTCTCTTCTCCCCTCCTCCTTTGCAACCTCTTTTCTTTATATTACAATATAGTAATTCAGCTCATGGCTCCATGTAGTCCATATTATTCTCTTCAAGCTTCTTTTCCTCCCCCCCTCTTTTTCTTTGTCTGTTTCCCAGACACTGAATACTTTCCAGTTTCAAATGAAAATAACAATTAGGTTTTATTATTATGAGACATTTTCTTGTACTGATAAAAATCTTATTATGCAAAACAAAGCTAGAACAATTTCTTTAACAATGAAATTTTCATGTTCATTTTTGACTTCTTTTTAGAAAACATTAATGACCTTCAAGAAGAATCAATTTTCCAGATTCTTCCTTCCAATTCTTTTTCTTATTTTTTTAATTCAATTCTACCATCAAGGATAAATATATATTATCAACAAAGTATAAACTGGAGCCATAGCTCCCTGGAGACATCATTTTGGATTATTGAAGTATAATTATTACAGCACATTTGTCTGCTCTACGACTTCCAAAATACTGTTTAAAACATCTTCCTTAGGGCAAGGCCACTAAAAAATATGCTGTTGAACCATAATTGCCTGCATTATAAAAATAATTTTAGCATTTCCCAAAGTTCAGTGAATGAAAAATAGCATAAACTAGTAGAAATGTAGAAAGATGATAATCAAGAACAAGTTAGAAATGTTCCAAAGCTGAGGATCACAGCATGACCTTAAGGTCTGAATGAAATAACCTCAAGTTCTTCAAAATTTTACCAGCTTTATAAGATAAACACTAAGAACTACCAAAGATCAAAAACAGGCACTTAACGTTTCTGCATGAAAACCTTTAATAAAACTGTACTGAGTTAGCAAAAATAGAAAAATCACTTGCCTCAAACTTTTAAAGCAATCATTCTCCTGGACTTCTCACATTAAACCCCTTGCTGCTTGACACACCATATGAACAGATATTTTTTATTCAATTTGAATATCTGCCACATCATTTCACTCACTTTGTATCCTGAATTTAAGAATTTTATACAAAATTCTATTGTACTGCATATACAAGTAAAAACAACTTTCAAAAGGGATTTTGATTCCCAAAATCCTGAATTTCCTTACTAAGCCAAATTGAATGAGCATGGTCGCTTCCATGTGCAAGGGTTACTTTTATAACGTGACTGATTCTCCCTACCTTTACCTATTTAAAATAATTGATTGTCCTTTAACTTGCTTTTTAAAATAGGGTTTTGTAATCTTTAAATCTCAGGGATCTTTCCAAAAACCTATTTTTTTCACATTACACATTTTTTTTATGCACAGTCACAGATACAGGTCCACTGGGCATTATACAAAGTTCAACAAAAGGGAAGAAATGCTTTTCACTTTTCCCTATCCTCTGTCTCTGACTTATCTTCTCTTCCCAACTATAAAACACAAATAAAGCCTGTTTAAATGCAGAAAGACTGAAAAACAGAAGGAAAGAAAAGCACAGACCTTGAACACCAGGAGTAAAATTAAATTAGTTAACTGCTAGAACCATGAAGCATTAATAAAATAGAAATAGAGAATTTTTCCCTTATGAGGATCATTTATTCGGTGTTAATTAAATTCTTTTATTCAAAATCTATACTTACCCAAGTGTAAAAATATTACATCATATCAATAACTGCAGAGTGTAAGCAAGTACTACATTATAAGCATCTTTTCCCCATCTAGTGGAGTGAGGCCTTTAAATCATTTATGCTGATTGAAGTCCTCAAATAAAGGACAATAAAACCAACAGAGAACCCTCTGCATGAACCAGCAGCCACAGCTATTAATTCGTTTGTCTAACAAATAGCTATCAGAGATTAGCTTCAAGCATTTGCTTGCAAAGTTCACATGCAATAGTGTTAATGAGGAACTTTCAGAGTCTGCAATAATTATTTCTCTACAATATATCCAGCTGGCTGGTTTATTCATTTGCAGGCCAGTTCTGCACCACTGAAGCCAAAGAGAGTTTTGATATTAACTTCAAAACGTTCAGGTCCTTGCCTACAATGGTGAGCTGTCACCACAAACGCTTCAGGTGCATTTCTGTAATACCACACAAACTAATTAAAGCAAAGCTCCCACCACTAAAGGACCACCACTAGAATTTATAAGCTTGCAAGATGAGAAAAAGGCTCCTAAATCTCCAGGTGGACCCCCTAAATGATTGCTTAACTTTAAAAACCACTCAGTATTTGTTCATTTGAATGGGAATTCTAAGTAATCCAAAATCCAGGCAATTTTTATTGGAAAGGTGAAAACTGGACTGACAAGTCACTTCTGCATAAACAGCATGGCATGTGAGATTAAGATAATATCTTTACATCAAACTCTTTTTCTGTGATTTGCATCTTCTTCAAGATGATTACCTTGTTGCAAAAAACTATTATGTGGTTGTTTTGAGAATCATTTTGGAAGATTTAATCGGCTGCTTTGTAAATTATCTGAATGTAGGTTGGGAAAGGAGTATAAGCCAAAAGTAACACTGCACTTTAAAAAGTATTAGTACTTTAACCACTTTCGGTACTGTTGTAAAAGAGTCCCACTTGACTTCTTCATTGTTTTGTATTAGGAATGCATGCTCTGCCTTTGCAGGAAAGGCTTACATAAAATGATTAGCTACAAAGTGTCACCAGGGTTTTCTCCAGCTTCTGAGCTACACTTAAAAAATATGTAAACACTGTCTCACTTCTGACAGCTCATTTTAACTAAATTACAGAACACAATTGTTTCCAGGTGGAATCTGAGCTCTGGTTCATCTAAATCTAGTGTTATGGATACAACCTTGTTGAATGACTAGAGTCCTCAGAAGATGATCTAATTACCAGGCAAAGGGGAGAATGGTCTCTCCCCAAACTCCTCACACAGGAGTGGCTTAAAAAATGTAGAATAAGACTCAGTAAGTCTTTCAAAATCAATCTTAGCATTGAGGCATATAGCTCAGACATGTAAAAGCTTACAGAACAGAATACAGTAAATTTTACAGACATTATTTAGTCACATTACATATCCTACCTTAAAATAGAAAAAGCAGTCACTTAATGGAATATATCCTCAGGACAATCATGCAGAATAGACACTTCTGATTAATTTAACTAGTCACTAGCTACTGCTCCACAAAAATACAGATGAAAATGCATTTCCTTTCAGTGCAAGCAGAGAAGACAAACTGAAATATGAAGGTTTCTGTGTGTTCAGCAGACCCATTTTTTTTTAGAATAGAGTTGATTCTACTTGGCTACAAAAAAGGATATAAAGCCTGCTGTTCCCTTCCCAGACTCAGTTTTTCTGTCTCACTTGCAAAGAGGCAAATGCAATTAGGTAACTCTAAGCATTAAAAGTTAGTTGCTAAATGGGGAAAAGGTGCAAGAACTACAGAGCTGGTCATAAATGGCATGGAAACAAGTAAATTTGTATCTAATAAAAATGACAAAGTAACATAGAAACTCATCAGTGAGTAAAAATTGAAGTGTTTAACAAATTAGGAAATAAGACAGTCCCAGAATTTAACTTCTGAAAATCTGGCAAATGATGAATGAAATTGACTTTGTTTGAAAACATGAAATAAAAACTCAGCAGCAGGCTCTCTGGTGAGCTAAGAAAGAAATATGCTAGCCCTATCACACAATAATAGCCTTTTTTAAATTTGGGACATATGTAAATACAAAAGTGTGTCAAAGACTGAAGCATCAACAGCAAGAAAACCTTTTATTTAAAGCTGAATTATACAGGTATACAGTTATTGCTAAGAAGCAGAACAAGGGTCAGCAGTACCAGCCAGAGAAAGTGAGAACATCTGAACAGTACAATCTTCAGGTCATTTTCAGGATAATATTTAGAAATGCCAGGCATTGTGGATGAAGTTGGAAGTGGACTGAGTAGCCAAAATAGTCAGTACGATTAAAATAACATCTTCACTTGTACAAGTTTCCAGGCAAGATCCTTTTCCATGCCAAGGTGCTTAATACTTTTTTTTCTTCTATTTTCCATATAAAACTAAAGCTCACTAAAAGCAACAGAAGAAACATAGCTCCCTGATCTGGAGAATGGGAACTGGTGTTTTAAAATAACCTCTTTCTCTATATACCATTCTTTTTTAACTTGCATTAGCTACATAAGAATTTTTTTTTCTTTTTTTCCATAAGGCAGAATCACTCCCTATTTTATTCATCAAGCTTCTGGGAGACAGATAAAGAAACTTTTTACCAAAATGCCTGGCAAAAGTCCAAACAGCAGTCACATTCTGCCCACCCAACACTCCCTGTGATCTCACTCAGCTACAGCATCTTCAGATTTCTGCAAGTTTTTCTACATACTGCTAAATGGTTGCCACGTATCACTACAAGGCACAACAGCTTTCTGTTGGATGCTAAACAGTCTCCTTATTTCAGTAAGTTTTGTTAGTGCTTGTACACTCTTTTGCCCTTCTCTTTCTTCCCACGGGAATATTCCAAATCTTATTTTAGGAGCTCCATAAAATGCATTGGCTGAGATACCTGCACACACACCCATGTGTAAACCAGCTTCCTTTAGTTCAAAAGTAGTGGAGCTATTGCAAAAAAAATATTCACACAACTGATCTTTTTTACAGATCAAAGCAGAAAACAACTTAGAGACAAAGGAAATAATCTTGTCCTTTTTTTGGCCAGTCGCAATTGTGTTGGTGTATGTCAACGGGAACAGCCTAATAAAAGGGTAATTGGTCCATCTTATCTCTTACGCTTCCCTTCAGGTCTTTCCCTACCCCTGGACAGACAGTGATCTGACTTGTTCCTCCATGTCATGCCCATTCTAGCTTTCCTAAAATCCAGAGTTTTTTTCTTTAAGAAGCAGAAGCTTTCAAGCAGTACCATTTGTCATCAGCCACCACTCCTGGAACAGACCTAGGATTTAAGCATAAAGATTTAGAGCACACTACTCGCTTTACTGACATTGCAACAGAAGACTTCTGCTTCTGACAGAAGGCAAATTGTATCTTTCTCACTTGAGGCATTACTGACTTCTTCACCAAAAGATCCATTCCAGACTCATTTTCAACTGACAATAAAAAGAAGAGAGCTTAACAGCCCTCTTCCTTTTTGTCCACCATGTACTTTATCATAGTCAACTCATTGATTCAATTATTATGCTCTGGGTTTCAGCCTTCTGTATATTTGTCTATTTGTCTCCTTGAAGACATTATTACTGTTTCCAACTCTTTAACGTGTAACACTCCTGAGCTGCTCTAAGTGCCTTGGCAAGCTGACCCATCTGTTAAAAAAATGCTAGAATTTACTGACAACCTTCCTCAGGACTCCTCAAAGTCTTGTAATCTGTGATAACATCATATCTATTCCAGCCTATAGCTGAAATCTAAGACAGTTGTATCCACCTGTTTTTAAAGCACATTTAAACCTACTAAAAATCATCCTTATAATTTCTGCAGAGCTTTCTGGACTCCTCAAGTAGCTTCAAAGCTTCCATCCAGACTCTTAATGGAAATGAACAGTGTTGTAACTTTCCATAACAACACACATTCACAAAACACAAGGCATAACAACATGAACTTCTAAGGAAAGTCTCCATTATAGAATCATTGTTATCCAATGACTCAGTATTATTTTTAAAGCAAAAGAGCTCTTTGTAGTTGATAATGTTGATTTCCATGCATTTTTAGCTACAATATTGACACTTGTACCTTACATAAATCAAGACATCAATTGTAATCTGGGTAGAGCTAAGATTATCTTAGAGATGCCAAGGTTTTGGAGGGAAGTAGCCTTCACTACGTTGAACATGTATTGCAGTATTCAGTTGTGCAGGTTATTCAGGTCTAAATATATCTTTTGAGAAGATCTTTTTTCTCAGTCACAAACAGCCTCAATTAATAAACAGGAATGGATGTCCTAGTAGTATATCAGACCTCCCACAAGACTTCTTTATGTATATGTTCAGGTACATAAATCACGTATATTTTTTCTTTTCCACAGTGTGAAGCCTATTGATAAAGACAATTTCTCAGTTTCTGTTTAATAGTATATTACCTGCTCCACCACTCCATTGGGACATTGCTACACTGACCATGGCCCCCATTCTCCCTATCCTTGCACTATTAGGAGGAGCTGTCAAAGAATCGAGAATATAGTTCAACCTGAAAAAGGAGGACTTGGGAGTAAGTATTTTCAAGATTTGGTTCTACTTCTCATTATCCTACTCTGATTTGATTGTTAGCAAATTCAATTAATTTCCTCAAGTCCAATTTGTTTCGCCCTTTACAGTAGCTGGTGAGTGATTCTCTCTTGTCCTTTCATTGACCCATGAGTTGTTCAATGTAGTTTCTCTCCACTGTCCAGCTGAGGAGGTGAGTGATAAAGGAGTTTTAGTGGGCAACCAGGGTCAAACCCCCACGATGAGCATCATTTTTAAGAAAATTGCTTTGAATTGTATTCCCAGATGCCTGTGTAACAAGTGGCCTTTGCCATAGCCTAGGCAAAGGGAATTGCACAGAAATTTATTGTTCTTCCAGAAGATCTTTCCTCTCAAGCAGCAGGGGACCATACTTCCAGAGAAGGCACTTGCCTGAATGCTACATGTTCACTGCTTCTTACTTGGAGCTCATGTGGTTTTTCTTTTATTTAATCTACTTCTGCTTATGATAAGTGCAGGTCCACACTCTCTGATTTCCTCTTTACTGGAGAACTGCCTTTGGAAGAAAAGAACCATTTACCCTTTCCAAGAAACTGATGACAAATTTTGAATCACAGTTTATGGCCACTGCTGTCAAGGCTCTGACATTCCACCACTGAGCACCGAAACAATCACAAAATTTTGTGCTTCCACAGGTAAGCTCAGCTTGCATTTTTCCCATTCATAGCTTCAGTTTAGGTTTGCACATGATTGATTTCATTCTGTTTCAGGCCAATATAAATGGGCAGCTCCTTCCCATTAGAGGAAATGTAGCCATGCCACATATAAGATAAGGGAAATAATACCTTCCCATCAGCATGCCCAAAGCAGCCACAGATATCACAAAACCATAGCCTAGAAATATGAGCCTATGCTGCTGATATGGATGAGTCATATAGGGACACATAAGGACTTATGGACATTGTTCAATAAGCTCCTGCATATACAGAGCTGAGCAGTTCTCAGCCAGAAGACATTATGTTTTAATAAAGTGTATGCAGACTCAGTATGAAACATTTTTAGTACAGATTCAACAAGGATGTAAAAACACTAATTATAGTTCAATTTTAAAATTGCTCCCTCTGAGACTGAGGTTAGCAACAAAAGAAAAGGATAGTCTCAGTGTCTGAGACACACACCTGAACGCTCCAGAGACACCTTTAAAAGATAGCTTACAGTGAACACCAAGATAACCTGAGTAACATAATATAAATCAACTTAATATTGAACAATTAAGCAGCAGACAAAATAATAATTTCTTAATTGAGCATAGAAATCTCTATAATTCTGCAAATTATTCAGATTTGTCATTGAAACACTAACTCCCTCAATATCATTTGCTCTTGGCAGCATTTGTTCATAATTTTATATTTTAATTTGTTCACACAGTTTTATAATTTTTTCCTAAAAAAATTGCAGTGTTTCAATGGATTTATTATGGCTCCTATTATATGCAGACAAACATGAAAAAACTCCCAAATATACACATTATAAGTTCTTTTCTTTAAAAGCTGCTGAAATATTTGCATGTATATTTAACAAAACTACATCTGCTTTTGTATATGAGATTTGGCTACTTCTCTCCCATTTAAAATAAATCATTTGAGATTAAACTTAAAAACTTACACATGATAATCACAAATAAAACAGAAAAAAAATCCATTCTGTGTCATCCTGGAAACCTATCTGAGTTAGTCAAAACAACAAAAAGCACATAGCAGGCACTTTTATACTAACCTGCAAAAATCAAAATATCTTTATTTTGGGTAAAGTCTGAGTAGCCAAAAGAGGTTGGCACTAAATACTCTGGTTTTGTTCACTGTAGTTTACATTATGTAGAACCAAACCCCTAAGGAAAACAAACATGACTGTATTCATACAGAGATTGCAATGTATTTTGCAGTGGTTGTTTCATAATATTGTCATTGTCCATGCAGAAGTTTCAGAGACACAGGCAGTTGAAAGCTTGAGAGAAATATTTTTTTTTTAAATTTGAACAGTGTCTAGGAACTCATCTTTTGTGAAATACTACAGAATATATATATTCAGACCTATAATTAATTTTTGGGGAGATCTTCACTAGGCAAGTAATAGACTGTGATTTAAAAAAAAAATTTGAAGGGATAATAAGCCATTTTACTGCATAAATTCATGTATTTACTTTTCCTTTCTAGGATAGTTTAATGAAAGACACAATATTTTGAAAACCATTCTTTCACTCTTTGTATTTTCTTTTCTTGTATCTTTGTCCTGTCTTTGCTGCTGTTTAACAGTGCCCCAAAGGAATGGAATCCAGCTTAAAAGAATACATGTGTTTTCTCTAGCTCCAAATGCCCAGAAAAAATGGAAAAGCTGAACAGATTTTTGTAAATTTTACTCAACTGTTAGCTTCAAAAAGGATTGTCAGAAGACACAGGTGCATCTGTGATCTTCTGCTAACTTCTTGCGATAAATGATTTTGAAATTGCTTTTCATATATATAGACATGTCAAAAATAAATGTATCAGTATTAAAAATGACCAAGTATCAAGGGACACTTTAGTTTGGACCAAGCATAGACCTGAGAGACAGCAGTAATTTTGTATTTCGTTTTCCATGACCCTTTTGATACTCATATACTAGAGCTACTAAATGATAATGAATACTGGATTTATTCATTCTTATATTTTCTGAGCAATTCATTTCTGTATTTCGAAACCTGTCGCCTTTAGCAAGTTTCCTGCACTGTATTAAGAGACTAAATGACAGAGAACTTGACAGGTTGTTCTATGAGAAACCTTGGGTTTTTCTTCTTTTTTGAAAGCAAAGTAACTGCAAATGAGTTTTTCCTTCAGAGACACCACTAGAGATTCTTACTGCAATAGTAGAATGAACATTTTTTTTGTTTTTTCTTAAACAGTGGCTTCACTTCTCTTAACCAAAGCAGACAGAGGTGCTGGGTGCAGCTCCAAAAACTTATCAAGAGCTATTTGAAACAAAATTTTGAAACAGCTCAGCAGTTCTTAATCACAACCTTCCTTCAATTTCACACAACTGTAAAAGTAAAAATAAACCCATGATCTGTTTAACTCTGAAAACTTTTGCTTACAGTCTGTGATCTCATGAATAGTGCCTTGATAAGGCAAGTAATATGCCTGGTTTCCCACAAAAACAGCAGTGAGAGAAAATGTGTTCAACAGCCCCATATATCATCATAAGAATTCAATATCCAGGACATTTTCTGTTCACTGTGCTTGAATTCAGAGAAAGACGAGATAAGGTTAGAAAAACACAGCAGAGATTACTTGTCACTTTAAAGCATCTCCCTGTGTTAACTGTTTTGTGCTGTAGGCTCTGAAATACCAACACAGCCTCTGAGACTGTGCTGAGAAGCAGCAGCTGAGCAGTTCTGTGATAAAGTACATGATAACTCAAGTGGGTGCTAGCTACAAGTGTTTGCAAGTATTAAGAATAATACACAAAGTAAAGCCCAACCATTCCTAAAGCAAAGGGCTGACAGCTCAGGTGGGGGGACAGCCATATAGATTGAGTGTGTAATAAGGTAACACAGCTTTCTGTGCAGTGTAAGGGAGCTGAAGAGAAAGTGGCAAAACAATGCTCAGAGCAAAAGCAAACTAAAAAAATGAATCTTTTCTAGTAGCAAACTCCTCTCTCCCTTCTCACTGCTTTTCTCATTGCTTCAGGGTAAGTATCAAGTGCCTCAGTCAATCCTATTACCCTGAGCTGAGACGTCCTTAGTATGGGTGAGGGATTACAAGCCCGGGAAGGTACCAGTCAGGGCTGAAAAACTGTGTTCTCCAGTAAACTCGGGAGCTGCCATCAACCAGCAAGAAACAGTCTGTCCACTTCGGTCCTTCAGAGTTTACACACTCAAGCTTCCTAAGATTTAACTCTCAGTAATCCACAAAAAAAATGTCACTGCAATTGTTCAGGTGAATGGGAGATGAGCCAAAGACAACCTAGTACTTAGGCTCAACAGCCTCGAAGCCCATAAGCTGGCTATTGTGAGCACCTTAAACTCAGCAGAGCTAGCACAGTCTACTACTGCTCTTCTCTTGCAGGCCCCTCTAGCAACATAAATCACACTGAAAGATCTTTACGGGGTCAAAATAGAATTGAAAAGTGATTTCAAATATTATGTTACTAAGCAGTAGCACACCAATGGAAAATAAAATGTAATTTATGTCTCTGCACTGATACAGTCTGCTAAGCTAGTCCCAGAGAGTACTTCTAGAGCACAAGGCAGAACAGAGTTTATTACAGATTATTAGCAACTAAGCAGATTTCCTTTGTGTGCTTTTTACAGCTAAGCATTACCTAATGCAGATGCACACCAACCAAATTTTGACTTGTCAACACTGCAGTACTGTAACAAAATTGGGAGAGAGGGCAAATACATTTTCAAAAACCATGGGTGTTGATGAGATCATTTTTTTGGTTACCTAATTTAAAAAAACATGGATTTTTAAAAGCCATCCTGACAGGGTTAAGAGTAAAAATGTAACTTTTAGATCATTACATTAGAGCTGCCTGTTAGATACATTTCCAAATATTGTATGAAAACATCAAGAAAAACACCAGTAGAAAGCTGTGATCCATTTAACTCCTCACCACGTGCCCAACAGTGGAAACACACATATATGAAAGTAGAAAACTCTGGCACTTTCTGGGGTCATTTTTTCCTTCTAATTTCTCCAGCATTGAATTGCAAGAGCCTGGCACCTAAAGAACAAGACTGCTGCTGTTCCATTCCGTAGATAACAGGGGACTCTGTAGTTATTTCTAGTTCAAATACAAGCTTTATTGAAATATAAAATTAAAATGTTTTAAATTTTTCTAGACAACTGCCAGATTAAGGTCTACCACACAATAAAGCAGAACTAGTTTTGTCATTTTGCCATTACTCCATTAAGATACATGAAATATCAGTTTTCAATTAGTGCCCTTTTATTATTCCTTTTTGGCTCACAATCCTCACTATTTTGGATGTAGCCTGATCTTATGCCCAGGCAACAGCACAATTTAGTATCACTATTCAAGCTCCTTCAGATCTTGCCAACTTTTTCCAAGAAAAATACAGAAAAACTGGGATCTGTAATTCTACTATTTGCTAAACATGAAGAAGCAAGCCAGAAAAAACCACAAACCTATAAGGCTGGCAGACCAGTATAAAGCACCAGGAAAAAGCTCAGGCAAACTTTGTTTCTGCTTCATGGATTCACTAACTGAGATCCAAACAAGGTTTATAAGGATATAAAAATAAATAAAACAATATTTTACTGGACAGTGTTTGCCCTCTAGGACAAACACTTGGTGATATTGACTGTCTGCCAAGGAGAGTGACAGTTGGAGTCACAGAATTTTATCAAAAAAGCCATTTTCCTGTCATCCCACTCGGCAAAATAGAACATTATCTTAGCAGAGCAGGTTTCTGAACTTGGGCTTTTCAAAAACTGCAAAGTGTGTTGCTGTGAAAGACAAGACATTGTCACATCGCCAACTTTGGCACACAGGCAGGAAAACCATGATCTGTGCAGGCCAGTGCTCAGTAAATGAGCTTAGCAAAGTACTGTTTGCTTTCATCTGTTCCACAGAAATCTGGAGTTGAAAGGTCAGAGGATCTCCAGGAGATGCTCGGGGATGTCCCACATCATGGCTGACATAACCCTATGCTTCCAAGACCTGCACCATGTGCCTCTAGGGCAGTGGTTTCTTCACAGAGACAGCCTCACAAAGCTAAAATTACCCAGGAGCAATCAATCATGTAGAGTCAGCCAAGGAAAAAAAGAAAAGTCTGATGGTTTGTGTACTCCGAGGTAAAAACACCAGTTGACAGACATCTCTCACTTTCTACCTCTACCCCACATACAAATCAAAGATACAAATCAAAGGAAATCCCTAATTCACAATGTGGGACTGAGTATGCACAGAAACAATACAAGACATATTGCTTTGGCATTCCTTGACAAGGAGAGACTCCCATTTAACCTGTCATGCATAAAGCAGTGAAAACTTGACCACAGATTACTGGTAATGCAAGAGACAAGGAATACATCCTCTCAGATTAGACAACCAAAATGTCTTAATAGAAAACATGGACTACTTAACTGCATGGATTACTACTGCTGGCCAATCTTTGAAATTTATAATTATTGCAGTCAATTGGCATCTATTGGCAGGAGAGTCTTCAATTCTACGGCCTCTGAAGGTACAACTCAGGAACAATTCTGACCTTGGGTATTGAAATGACATTGAAGTGATCAGTGGCTGCTGCCGTACCCAAGCGATCACCATATACTGCTTTCCTGTTTCCAAGCACAGAAGATGCAAAGCAAGGAACAATGCAGGTACCTGTTTCCTAAAACAGGAGTTTTCAGCAGCTGTACATCAGTGTAACTCTATTAAAGTCAATTACTTGATTTTGTTTTACAACCTTTATGTTTTTGTTTCAAAATCTACAGAAAGACTATTTTTCAGTAAACATAACTCAGGAACACCAATTAGATGTGCCTTAAGGACAAACCAGAAATATGCCTGAATAGAAGCGACCTGATTTCATGCTGTTCAGTTTCTAAACTGTTAAGGACACTCAGTCCCACTAAGATGATTCTTTCATAGCTGCCAGAACAAACACAGACTCAGTACACTTCCTGCTCAACAGCTGGTTATTTTAGATTTGCATCAATACTTAACTGATGGACTGCTGTGTAACTACAGAGGAAGACAGAAGCATCATAAAAAGGCTGAGTCGCTGTGTCATATCATCATGAATTTAGTTGTCTCTATTGCATTTGTAAAAAATCATACCCTCCAATCACATTACAAAAGAAATAAAAATCACAATTTAACATGCCTGCAACAATGTTTCCTTTGGAAAATTTCTATGATTGCTGAGATCTTCCAAAGTAACATTCAGAAGAATGGTTTCACCACTGGAAATCTTTATTTTTTTGCTAAGAATTTTTTTTTTTTTTTAAGCCCACAAGATTTTTATAATGATTCTAGCTACTGCAGCTTAAGTTTGATTAAATGTCTTTAAATTTCATCATTTTAAAGTGTAATGAACTGTTTAAAAATCCAATGGCATTTTCCACCTTGGTCTACATTTTAATATAATGGAGAGTCATGCAGCCACAGAAGACAAACCCTCTGAAAGCATTTATGGCCCTCAGGGACCTCTCTTTTGCCAAAAGTAACACCTTTGTACTGAAACAGAAGCTGTGTCTTACCTGAAAAGAGTTCATGCATCGAAGTGAAGGTGGCAGAGATGTGGTACTCAAACCCAGTATCAACAATAATTCTAAACATGTTTCTGATGGAAACTTTAAAGGATGAACTCCCATATCATCTTCCCATGCATCAGCAAGCCTATAGAGTTAAAAAAAAAAAAAAAACAAAAACCAACATTTCCTTGAAATATATCTAAACCATAAGTTTGAATTAAGTATTAAAATGTATCATAGCACTGTGATAAAAAAATCCCTTCACATTTTTCCTGTAGAAGTCACAGATCAGTGTGTTTTACCAGAAAACATGGTGTATTTAGACAAAGTGTCTTAACCATACCACCAATATCTTTCAAAAAGATAGATAATGTGAAAGGAAAACTTAGCATATTTTAGAAAAATTCACTCATGTTTCAAATTCAAAGTTTCATTACTTCTGAACAAAATTTCATCTGTCACTGGTAATTTCCCATTATATAATGACTTTACACATATTCTTTGCAGTACATAAAGCCTCCACTTTTTATTTCATTCCTAGAAAGAAAAATTCCATTCAATTCTGAAAAGACAGGAGGTCAGGCATGATTTTCAAAACTGATGCTCATGATGCTCACTGGGAACTTACTAATAGTCTATACCAAGCAAAACTCAATCCCTGTTCACTTTATACAGATTTGTTCTTTGGATGCATTAAAAGAGTTAAGATTTCTAGAGTTATTCATAAAGACAACATTCCAGAAGCATATTCCTAAAAACTGCTCCCACTAGCACATCCTAAGGAACAAGATTAATTCAACAAGATTTACTCAAAACACAAGATCATTCTGCTTCCAGTAGTTCAGACTTTTTTATTCCATAATACACAAACTGACAGACTGATCAGTGATCCAGTTACTTTAATAACTTTGTCTGGGTAGATTATATCAGATACTTCTGGGTAAGATGAATGCCATTTATTCTCAGCAGATCTGAGTGCATCACTTTGGAAGACAATGCTTGCTACTCTTCCCTGTCCAAGACGTCAA
The DNA here is from genome assembly GCA_018697195.1 of Certhia americana. Taxonomy (NCBI): domain Eukaryota; kingdom Metazoa; phylum Chordata; class Aves; order Passeriformes; family Certhiidae; genus Certhia; species Certhia americana. The sequence continues at coordinate 32,298,926 of CM031859.1, forward strand.
AATTTCAATAAACAATCTTAGCATCAGCTTTCACTTCTAAATTCCTCCAGCTCTTCTGACTCATCCACTGCTTGTGAACATATCAGCTTACTTTAATGTACTTTCTAGAAGTAGCTGCATTTTTTTAGACACTTGAGACCCCAGCATTCAGCATGGTGAAAACTGATCAAATACTCTCTTCACAATATCTATGACTTCCAGGATGGCTCTCATTCTCTCAGTCTTCCAAACGCAATGATTCTCGGTAAAGTCTTGCTTCTTACGTATAGGCTTGAATATACACTTTCTCTACACAGCACCTTCTTAATTCTTCTAGAAGATGTCCTACTTAGCATAACTTACACATCTTTCTTCAAAGAGTGGGTGTTCTTTCATTTTCTTACCACCATTCCTCTGAAATTGGCAATTTGACTTTCAGCTCTTTGCTTTTGTCTTTTCTAATATTTACATTTTTCCCCTTCCTAATTTATCTATGCATATATAAGAATCCAACTCTGCTTTGATATAGAAGCAATATAATATAATGCATAGAACATCAGAGGGGTTTTCATCTCCCTAAAATAAAAAGTGTTTTCTCTCTCTTTTTTTTTTTTTTTTTCCCCACAATAAAAGAAAAAGAGAATCATATCACATCTAGATTACAAAATACATCATTTCTTTTCTCAGACCTCATCATAATGAGTCATCTTGATAAAAGAAGGTCTAAGCTTTGCATGGTAAGCAGAAGGAGGAAGACACCTCCTGGCTTTTCTAATGGCAGTGCGCCACTTAAGATTTCCAACATGTCTGAGACCACATCACAGTGCAGAGGCCAAAACCTCCCACACATGAACAGCCTTTATAATATGAAGCATCTCATTGGACACTTACACTGTTCCATATGGATCTGGAAAAGTTGTTAAGCTACTACAAAAAACCCCAACTGACCACTAGGACAGGAAGGTAAGATGTTTAGAAGAGACTCTGGAATATCTTCATTATTGGAAGGTACAAACAATCCTCCAGTTAAGTCACAAATAGTACGTCTGTTTTGAACGGAAACAAAATTCTTTTATAAAACTACAGATTACACAAGTGGCCAAGCCCAGAAAAGGCAGCCCTGACTGGTTCAGAGGTCCAGGCTGGATAAGGCTCTGAGCAACCTGGTCTAGAGGAAGGTGACCCTCCCCACTTTCCAGGGGGATTGGAACTAGACGACCCTTAAGGTCCCTTCCAATCCAAATTATTCTATGACTCTATAATGTTCCTGGAAGAACACTTAAAGCTAGATGATGAGCACTCAGTAACCAAGGAGTCTTGTTAACTGTAATCCAAAATGGAGGTTCACATTTCCTTAACTCTTGGTAACTTCATTTCCCCAGATAATTAGAAACTTATTTTTATATGCTCCTTACTCATTCTTTTCCTCTACTTTTTGAACAATCTGGTGATGCAGGAAAATTTAGGTGAAGCTAGCAAAATAGAAACTCTCTTTCTCAGAAATCAGCACGTCTAAACAAAGCACTGTGCAGGCACCTTCAAACACAGCTAGAGAGTTTGGAGACTGGAGGTGGTATGCTAAGGCTCTGGGACTTGGGAAGGTGTTTCCACAGATCAACACCCAATCTTTCTTCAAAGAAACTTTGCAGAATGCCAAGCAATATTCAAAACATCACAACTTACACCAGTACCTTGATTCTGTTCTTGTGTTTTGATATAAGGATTTTTTTTTGAGCTACCTCCTCATTTTGAAGTCCAACTACTACAGCCCTGATGCTGAACCGGGGATTTTCTTCTGTGGCTGTTGGCTTATCTGAGGGAAAGAAGGTTTGCATAAAGACATTTAGTCTAATTATATTGCAATTCTTGCTTATTAATTGCTCAGTTATTAGCGTTTCCTGAAATTATTCCAGTGTATTCCTTTACTACACACAAAACATATATATCAAAGCATTTACTGCTCAAGAACACGTGTTGGGAATTAGTCCTTGTGATTTGCTCTTTCACAGCATTTAACACAAATGGTTGTGGTAAGTCACTGCTTTATTAGATCATTTCTACTTGTTCTTCTTTATCCCTGTTGCTTTTAGAAGCATTTTTCTATAATATTTATTGTGGAGGAAAGAGAAAAGCCTCTATGCATAAAACAAAAGCAAAAAATCTCAAAGAATCCACTGGTTTTCACCTTAGTTTCATGGTCTTTCTATATAAGGGGAGTTGTCTCACTTCCAGTACAGGAGAGGAGACTGCTTGCTTTCTGTTTACTGGAAGAGGTAGATTGGCTGATAATGCTCCTCAGGAGAGTGAGCACCCAAAGAGGACAACTATCAGCTCCTAGCACAATTCCCAGACATCACAGCACAGCTTGTTACACTGGCTGAAAGGAATAAGGGGGAGATAAGACATGAAATTAATGTTGTTCTTCCTTCAGCAAATATTCAACTTTTCTATACTGCAAAGAAGCCTTGAGATTCTGGACTTCACAGTCAGACGCAAAAAAATATTATTCTCAGTATCAACCAAAAATCATAAATTCTAAACAAATTCCCTAAGTCATCGTGAGGTGAAAAACAGCCTCTTCTTTGGAACAGTTTTGTGACAAGTAAAATTTCACCTCTACCTACTGACCATGCCAGTGTTTGAGGGTCAGGTTTAGAAACCAGTTGTTAAAAGAGTAAAATGTAGGAAAACATCCTCAGGAAAATGGTCTAAGCTCAGACCATGCTCTGAGTCAAGAAAAGGACATGCCAGAGTGATTTTTTTTTTTCACAGGATGTTAAATCTACCTCTGTAAATCACCATCATCATCCGGTTTTATCTGCCAGTGATCTCACCAACAGGAAAACACTAATAATTCTAAGCATTTTGTCCATCACTCCATTCTTTCCATTTTCTCTCTCTTTTCTTTATCTCACTCTTCCCCAGAACTCGTATTAATCCTTTTTGCTTATTTCAACCAAATTTTCTTAAAAAAAGATTCATATAAATTAGTATAGGTGAATTTTCCTGTTTTCCTGATTTTCAGGAGAGTACTGAGAAGAAACGCACATTAGTTACTCCACAGAGAAAAGCTGCTAATGGAATACAGCAACATATATACTAGCTAATCAAGTGGTGTTTACCTGGGAGAATATGAGCACAAATTTAATAATATGGTATTTTTAACAAGCAAAATCAACTACTATAAGCAAAGTAAACATGTTCTTCAGAGCCTGTCATATCCCTAATGAGTGAAACAAACTGAGAGACTTGGTCCTTTTACTTAAGTGCGCTCTGTGTTGTGGGCTCAGGACAATTGAAAAAAAAAAAACAAAAAAACCAAAAAACCCCCAAAAAACCCACCACAACTTAAATTTTGAGGCAGGAATAAGGACTGGTGATAATGGAATTGATCCCCAGTAAGAACAGTCAGAGGTTTCCCCAGTGTTAATCAAACTTGAGATGCAACCTCCACAGATCAGAGTGAAACCTGAATCTCAGAACTCCTTCTGTTCAATCTAAGAGAAATCTATTAGTCTCACCCATGAAAACACCATGAGCAGACAAAAGATTGAAAGATATAATTAGAACAGCCACATATCTTTCATTCTGAGAAGGACAGAACCACATATGATGAATGCTAATAAAACTTTAATATATTTCTGGCATACAATTCAGAATTGAACTGAGGTAGTACAGAAAGTGAAGAAGTAAAACGCAACTCAAGGGGGTGATACTCGGCTAGATGCTGATGTGAAACAACTAAGTGCTAAACTGTCAGAACAGAGCATTCCAAACAAATAAGAAATAAAGATGACAAGCTGAGAAGAAGCTATCTTCCCCCTTGGCTTTCTCTAAGGAACTGGTCATTTAAAGGAGAAATTCTGAACATTATATGATTGCCACATTCCCATAACCAGTCAAAGAAATACAGCTAGCAAAATAAAGTTCCCATAGTCGTATGTACAAAATGTTTTAAAAAATGAAGTGATATTTTCAAAGCTGCTTAGTTGATAATAATGTGAAATCAGGGAAAATTCTGATTTCTTTAAAAAATAAAAAGAAATCAGCAAATGCTCTCTGAAATTCAAGCAATTAATTCTGAAAGTAGAGAGGAGCAAAACTTGAAAACAACTACTCAGATAAGACTAAAGACAGTTACTCCTCTAGCAGAAATAAAGTATCACAATGTTTTCAGATAATGTTTTACATTCGAATCACCGTGCATCAGGGAATGGTATTTGTCCACTGTTCACTATGGAATTGATCCAAATGAATTGTCTATATGTTAGAATAACGTTACAAGACCATATTCTTAAAAGCAAGTTTTAAGACACCAAAATAATGAAATACAATTATTTCATAATTTCTTGATATAAGAACTAGTAAACTAATACAGTCATTCATCAGGTCATGGAATCCCCCCCTACAACATCATACGCCTTCATGGAAAAATGCAATATACATGGCACATCAATGAAGCAAAAGAAAACTTTGTATTTCAAATTTGAGAAAAACTGAAGATTCTCACAAGATTTTGAAAAACTGGACCAGACTTCTGACTAGATTGTATTTATTTCAAAAGAAGCCTCTGCAATCAGTGCTAAAGACATTTATCAGTAATCACCCTTCATCGTGCCTGAGATTCACTTTCAAATGCAACTGAGCTGTCTCAGCAACAGACAAAGTAAGTCTGCTTTAGAAGAGGAACAGATAAGCCCCTTCTTCGTTTCCAGCACATCCCCATCATCTCCTCTGATTTAGCAGGCTACTTCTATAAATACACTAACCGAGGGTAGTCTACACAGGTCAAAACTGGAAAATGAAGAAGCTCGTACTCAGTGCTCTGCTCAGTGTGATTGAGGCAATGTACTAACTAGATTTTATTAGTTATGATCCAGGTAAATGTGCTCTGCATTTAGGACTCCAAATGCTGTGAGACTCTTGAAGGAGATTTTAACTGCAGCTTCAGTGCTTTGGTGAATCAAGCCTGTGCTGAAGAATCCAATATAAAAGCTGAAAGAAGCTCAACCCTGAATCTGAGAGTTCACTAAATGTTATTAAAGCTGCCCTTTGCACAAGCTATAGCTCTGAGAGAAATGACAGATTACTGTAGCAAAGGACAAACCTGCTAAATTAAATAACTATTTGTAAAAGTGATTTAATCTAAAAACAATTCTTAATTATGGTTGATGATGTGTCTATATACTTCATGTACCAGGAGGCTAAGTTATTTATACTTTTAATTATCCTTGCAGTGATCTAAAAACAACATAAAAATCAATGCCTGTTCATTAGCTACTGAACTCTTACCAAAATTTAAATAATGTGGACCACTTAAAAGTGTGGTAATTTCACAGTCTACAGTACACAAAAAAACTTACTTTGTAGAACCACTGCTTCCTGAAACAAACATCTCTAGTCACGTTCTACCATTCATTACTCATCCTGAGCAGCTGGGTATGGATTTTGAGCAAATTTTCTCTGGCATCTTTACTAGTTACATGGTATCCCAAACCAATAGGTATTAAATCTCTCATAAGAGACAGAAAAAAGAAGAAAAGAAATTTAACACACCAGTGTCCCTGCAAGGAAATAAGCAAGAGAAGAGCAAAATACATAAGGAAGTAAGAAGGCAAAGAGCATGCTTCTTCGTATTTTTTGCAATGAATGGTCAGTGGTCAACACAGAAGCTCCATCTTGAGGTTTTAAACATTTTCTTTTTCACTGTATCACTATAGAGACAAGATTTCATTTAAAAGAATTTCTGTATTTTCACATGGTCTTAAATACTAACACTTGCAAAGCATTCTCTGTAAAATTACTGATAGATAATCCTTACAATGAAGTGCATCATATATATAGTATATAATACATATACTTTAATGTAGGATATATAATTGCATTAGTTATATTTACAACAACCATATTAACATACAATGATACATGTTTCTATAAATTACTATAATAGTTGCATATAGAAGGACATGCTCATTATTAACAGTCTCCTAGCTCATTTTCTGAGAAATGAATACTTTGATTGGAAAAAATATGCAATTCTGGAGTCTAATAAAAAAGAAGTTAACTAAAAATCCACTGCAAAAACAACTTACTGGGTTTAAAATACCCTATCCTGAAAAATGTAAGTCCTTCTTGAACTTTCAATGTGTCACCATTTGAAAAGGGCAAGTTATTTAATACTAATAAGAAAGCCTTATAATGAAAATTCAGATTTAACCTCACCAGAGCACCAGTGTCATAATATTTTTCAGACAGCTGACATAAGAGGTATCAACTAGTCTTGTAATATTTCAAAGTGCCTTTTAATTAAAATTATGCTATTTGCTCTGATGAATGTTTTTTATTATTTAAAATCCATATTCCACATGCAGTTTTCTCATTACTAACGCCAGTACCTAGAATAGATTAAATAACTCATGCTAAAATGTACATTAAAAGCCAGCATTAAATAATTTTGTTTGCATTAGACAACTACATATGAAACTCAGTGACATTAATTTTATTAATGCATTTGAAATTATTTCATAACTTCTTGACATGCTTTGATCATTTTAAGCTATTTAAAGGAAGTCAGAAAGAGAAGTAAAGCTGCCTATTTCAACTGCAAAGCAAAATCCAAATTATTTTTCTTTTATTTCACACCAACGAACATTTTTAGTAGACTCAACTGCCCTACATTAACTTAAATGTAACTACATTGGCTTTGGGATATTTATTAAGAAATTAATTTTACTAAAAATATAATTCTTAAATAATTATAATAAAGAAATAATTCTTAAATTTACTAAGAAATTCATTAAAAATTATTTGCAGAATAAAACCTCTGAATAGTCCACAGAATTCTTTTTTTTTTTTCTCAAAGGGTAAAGGGCAAAAGCAGAAAACCAAACAATTGTGTTAGCATACTGTTCCAAGACAGACAAGCTTGTTTACAAGCAATTATTCCTCTGAAGCACAGAAAGCTATCTCAACATACTGCAACTTTTTGCATGGCAATAAATCTTGACATTTTAATCCTGTCCAGGAGTAACTTTGCCTTGGAGTATGTAATTTCAAAGTAGTGCCCAACATACTTCTGTAGACTAAGATTTTTGGGTGTTCACCAACTGCTTTTCTACATTGCCTTCCCTCCTCCATCTGGCTGCTATGCAATTTCAAAAGCATTAATTTTAAGCTACAAGCTCTTATCACCCATAAAATATTGTCATTCCATTGCAAAACAGCACCAACTGTACAGTCTCTGTTGAAGACAAAACAGAATTTCAGCTGAAAGAATCACTGAAATAAAGCTTAAACATCACAGAAGGATTAGCAGGTGTTCATCTATTCTGAAACCTGAAAGTTGAAGATTCATGGGATCTAAAATGAACGTACGAAAACCTAAATCAAGCCATAATGTCTAAAGCAGATTTATGTTCAATGGGACACCTAGATACGTGGGACCACAAACACTTGCAAATGTACTAAATTTAAAATTCTCAACAGTACTCAGACTATGGTTTGTGAGTACAACAGATGGTCTGTGAGTACAACTAACACATTATCATCTTTATTTAGTTTCAGCACCAGGTAAGCAGAAATAGGATCGTCAAAGAATGAAGAGAAGAAGCGATTTTAATTTCTTGGGAACTGGCCTTGGATATAAAATCCCAAACCTGACAGGTGTGTCCCAGAATATGCTCTACCTAAGCAAAACTACAGTCCACAGAGATATAGCAGCAGCAGATCTGTCCACAGAGCCAATCCATAGCAACAATTGTCTATGGATAGAGGCATTCTTTCTTCATTCATCTACAAGATCAACAACAAAAACTAACCCTGTAAAAGTAGAAAACTGCAGCAAATTTTCATCAGTTACAGTGAAGTTCTTTTTAGAGCATCTGACTGAGGGATACAAGCTCACAGAGAAAAAGCTCCTGCTGGGCTTGTGATATCAAACATGTCTAGACATAATAGGAAGAAAACATGGCAGACAGTGAATTTTGTTACAATATATATATTTTTAAACTACTTTTCAAAAATACCAACATAATTTTTGCCTACCTGGGTGCAAGGGTAGAATCCATATTAATTTAGTTTTCCTACAAAACCGAGAAAAGCATAGGAGGAGTTTAGCTCTTGCAGAGCATTGCCTAAAGTCTGCTGTGACTGCTCTTCAACATCCCCCCATATGCAGAATTGCTGGTGCAGCTCCAAATTACAATGCAATTGCTGACTTCTCAGCAGCAAAGCAACGTGGTCCCACCAAAAGGAGAAGCAAATTACTCCCATAAAAACTGCATGGCCAATGCTTTAGAATAAACTTCTTCACCTTCATGGTTTTGTTAATGTTAAGGCTTTAGGCTGCATTTTTTTCATATCTTACTGCATCCTGGGTGGAAAGAATTAAAGTAACTTTTCTGAAAACAATAAACATCAGACTCCTGCAGCCAGATCACTGCTGATAATTCACCACAGTGGAGGATGGCAGTAGCAACAGTAGTACTACAACTCTATAATGCAGTTTTCTTGAATATGCCCATACAACTCAAAATGAAGGGATAGCTTTGAATGCTTCTTAAAACACTTTTCTTTAAGCACCTCTTGATTCCTTCCTGGATACATATTGCTCTAAATTAGAACAGATGGCTCATAATTTTCCTAATGCATGACAATAACTGTAGACTACTGTGCTTGGGATGGATGCAGAGGACACAGCAATGTGCTACTGACCTATGCTAACAGCCTGACTGATGTACCTTACAAGGAATATCAAATGTGAGCAGCAACACCATCAAACTAAAAAGCCTCTCTTCCCAGCATGTATGAACCAAATACTTGAATTCTCAGGTTACATTGCTTTGTTTTGCTTTTTTTTTTAACCTTTCAACATTTCAGATAGGTATATAAGGGTATATAAAGGCCATTTGCCCTGGCAAATGGGTGTATATATGCTTCTTCAAACAGCATGCATTTCCTGAAGGGTACAAGTGCATAGTAGAGCTGTAGAAAAACAAAGTATTGTGTAAAAGCTCCTTCAGGGCACATGCTGACATCAATATAGTTACTCTAGTAAATTCAAAGTAATTCCAGACAGCTCACCCTTAAAAGATTCATTCTATTTTAGTGGAGCCTGCTCAAGGGACTAGTGATGTCTGCTGGACCGGCTGCCTTCCCCAGTAGACTCTTCTTGCAGCTGTCATTGTCAACCTACAGCTTTTCTCATCGGGGCATTAACAATGTATTCCTCTAGATGAACACTTGCTTTACAGATATTGTTGGAGAAGTATAATCCAGAAGGTTTATCTCCAAAATTTTCCAAATATAGCAAATGTTCTTAAAAGTCGGGGCAGAAGAAGGAGGGTGGAGGTAACTGGCAAGACAGACAGAAAATATAAAATCACAGAATGACTTAGATTGGGAAAGACCTCTAAGATCATACTATCAGCTGTTAACCTAATACTACCAAGTCCAAGGACTGACACAAACACTTCATAATCTCAGAGGAAAAAAAAGCATTTGCCTCGGTGCATTTTTTTTCCATAAACCAACCTTTTATCAAGGGACTCTAGTGATGGGTCATAAATGTAGAGCACTTTCTCCTCACTATCTGCACACTAGCCAGCATTTCCGACATGCAGCTGAGCTTCCCATAAGCTGAGACAATAGGCTGTCTCTCAGCCCCTCCAGGCATCATGACACTAGGTAGAAGGACCAGAGAAAACTCAAAATACCTCTACCATCTCCTGGGCTTCACTTCCACCAAACTCTCACACAAGAATGATTTTACAGACTCTTTCCCCTCTTAAGGCTGGAAACTCCAATCATAAAATAGGAGGCTCAGAAGGAAGACATAAATGTCTTTTCCAAAAATATTGGCATGTGTATACTTTTGAATGCCCAGATGTTATCAATAACACTAGTCTCCTGAAAGTACCTTTACATCTCTCCATGGAACTACAATCTTTACTTAAAAATCATCAAAATGAAGTGTTATATTAGTGAACATAGTGTCATATATCCTATCACAAATACAAGGGTCCTTCACTTCACAGAAAGTTTCCCTGTGTACAAATGCTATGTCCAGTATCTGCGAATTTTTACCATGTAAAATGTGAAACGTTATAAAGAAACAATCAAAAAATCCAAAACCATCATTCTAAACAGCAGCAAGGCAGATCAAATACAAGAATTACATTTTTGAACTAGTTCAGTACAAAAGGTTCCAAAAACCTCATGAACAGTATGCCCAGACCCACTGTGGGCCAGATGCTTAAGAAAGCGAAAACCTATGTAATTTGAAATGGCATTTAATTCACTTCAGTTCACCCAATCACTTCTCAGGTGAGCAAACTATTCTAAGAGCAAGGGGATTAAAAAAATAAAGCTGGAGACTTGTAAAGCTAATTTAGCTTTGAAAGAGAAGTAGAGGTTCTCATAATGAAAATAGGGGCAGTGAACCAAACTGCAATACCTTAGCAAGGAATTTTATTAGTTTATCTATTTCAAAATACATTAGCATACAATGTCCAAGATTTTAAAAAATATGTACTTACTATTCTTGATCTCTTATAATAATTCAAAACATCACAAATGCAATATCAATAATTATTTTGAGTTATTTAAGCTCCTAGTTTCATCTGTGATTCACTTGATTTCCAGTTTCATTTGTTTGAAGTCCTTCTTCATTCACTGAGATATTACTGATGTCAGTCCAAAAATACCTGGTTTTCTTGCCCAAAACAGCTACCAGATGATTTCTGAATTGGTAACTCTGATTGAAATATCTACAGCAGCAGCAGCCACAGCAACTATGTCATGTGCGCCCAACTGCAACACTCATTATTAATAAAACCTCAAATCTCACAGATGCTGCAGAAAAAGCAAAAGACGACCCCACAACAGCAAAACAATTCAATAGATGGATAATAATGTTTCATCAGATTTAAAGATTTACTAACTCTGTATCCTTAAAAGCAGAACTTTGTATCCAAAATAAGCAAGGTGAATATAAGGACATTCCAAGACAATGGTCCCATCACTTATTGAAACAAAACATAATTATCTGGGCCATAGGAGAAATTACATATTCCTGGTGGATCTATACAGTGCAAAAATACATGCCAATGCTGCTTACAGACCAGCACCTGTAGCATAATCATTAATCTAGAACATTCTGCATTTTGTCATACAAAACTCAGTGACAGTGCTTGTACAAACAGCCATACCATCCCCAGCCACGTTCAGGCTTTCATTTTTTTCTTCAAGGTTTTCTGTGCCTGTGCAGCTCAGTTACCTGTAGACTGTCCTGTATGGAGTGTCAATGAATCTAAATACATTCACAACAAAAAAATGAAAATTAAAATAGCAGAAATTTACCCATAGGAAGGCTGAATAAAATAGTGTCCATCAATCTACAACCCTTACAAAAGGAGAATGCCTAGTTTCTTGGGAGAGACAAAGAATGCACTTACATTTCTGGATAGGCAGATTGCTCATGCTTAAAAAAGGAGTGAAAATGTCTAAAGCAACTCTGGTGCTTTCAAAGTGTGGAACTTTCTGCCAACTGCACTGCGGCCTCCTGTAAAATATCCTTCCTAAGAATATTAGGTTCAATTTCTACAATTTAATTAAATGGCCTAATGTTACATTAGATTTTTCATTTCAAAGTCTGTGGAAACAGTTTAATTTCCTAATTAGTCAAAGAAAATGAGAGAGTTGAACATAAAATATCTCATGAAATACATTCCACTTAATTTTACTTCTAGAGCTTCCCAGGAGAAGGAAATAGAGGGATGCTAAACTGAAGCCCCAACAGTGGCATACCTGAGTAAAAATTACCTCTTAGAGAAAGAACAGAGATTTGGGTGCTGAAGAGTGAGACTAAGAAATCAGGTTAATTGTACAAGAAAATTAATCCTCCTGCTAGGGAATGAGCTCTATCTTCCGTCTTCTGCTTTTTCTTCAGTACTGCAAGTAGTTTTCTTCTAAAAATGCTGAAGATTTCTACTGCTGGTTCCTAGTATATGAAATGGCCTAAAAATTCAAGAGCTGCTGCCACTCCAATTTACATTTTTTATTTGTTAATAGTAACTGTGGCTTTGCAGTAAAGGAATTCAGAGGGAAGACCCTCATACCTTTTTCTATGATTTCAATTCTATGTTTATTAAATTCTCTTAATTTTAAAGTGCTGTCTGAAGAGCAGCTTTGCTCTGCATGGCTAAACATAGGAAAGTTTTTCTCTTCAACAAGGGCTTAGATACATAATCCCAAATCTCAGTGGGCCTTGTTAAAGAAACATCATAAATTTTTTTACACTTTCTTATGAGTTTGGAAAGAAAAATTGTTCTACATATCAGTCTGAGCTTATATTGTCTAATGTGGCCTTAGGGAAGGGACTGTTGAAAATCATGCATCTAGCCACTAGAAATGGATTGATAGATGTAATTATGATAAATCAGCATAGGTTTATTAAGTAGGATTTTTTTTTTTTTTGTTAATTAGTAGTTACAGTTGAAAAAATAAGACATTCAGAGCCAATGATTAAATGCTGCAAAGCTGGTGTAACCTGCTATTTCTGTGCACTAAGAGCATACTGGGAGGTATTTGCACCACTCAGTTTTGATACTCAGTGACCTGATGGATGAGCAGGGGTGAGATAGCTGATAAAGCTACTGGTCTCAGCAGTGGACTCTGCCTGGACACCTGAACTGCTCATCACTCATTTCCTAAACTGCCATGGTTCAATGTGCAGTGTCTTTAAGCAATCAAAAACTGGCAACAATTTACTTTCAGCCATATGCTCTATACTGCAGCAGCTGAGGACTTGACTGTCAAGTGGCTCAGATGTCTGTGCTGCAAAAAGCAAGGCAAACAGTTGGTGCAGTAACCTCACCTAAGACCATGACTGAAAAGCAGGGTTGGCTTCTACAAGACAATCAGAGTTTCCCATCTAGGCTGTGCAGGGAGAGTGGTAGAGAGGCAGCAGCAAATCCTCTTAGCAATGTGGTATCCCCTTGCCTTGTCACTAATGGTCACACCACAGTCCCCAGGAAAGGTTCTAACCACCAACCACGGGAATTAAGCACCATGTAGAAAATATGGCCCTAATATGAACTCACTGCCTTGTCACATCAGCCAACAGTCTCAACCCTGTCATGGTACCAGAGGGATGGTGGCTTTGATACCCTGCCCTAACAGTATTGAAACAAGTGTGCATTCAGGGCTGTGGAATAGCCACAAATAGTTAACACTGGTTTTGTCAGCATAACAAACCAGACAAGTGGTGGAGAAAAATTATTAAAGAAAAAAAAATCAAATTAAATCAAATTTGAATGAACCAATGGTCTACATGATGAGATGGTACTGCTGTTACCCTGTACATAAAGCTTTAAGTTCCCTAGCCAAAGTACAAAGCACTTGCCTGGGTGTTCTCATGGAGGTTATTCCTACCAGCTGTGCCACATGAAGATTTATACATGCTCCATAAACTCTAATTCCCTTTTAAGTCCTATTATACCAAGCAGGGGGCCATTTCTGAAGTTGAAATGGATTTTCAGAACAATATAAAGATGAAAATGTTTTCTGGCCTCTGATTTTTAAACCTTTGGGTAAAATTAAATCTCTTCCACAGCACTGTTGATATTCCATATAGAAATATTCACAAATACCAGGCACTCCAGAACATTATGTCTGAATCCAAAGGGAGAAGTTATCCTGCTGTACAGAAAAAATGCTGTAATCACTGTTCAAAAAAATCTCTCAGCTTGATACTTTGAAGTTGTTTTTTTCCTGATGTACTGACTTCAGAAGAGAAAGAAATTCAGTATTTCAAGATGCAATTACCCACAGCAAAGCAAGGAACACCACAAATAACAGAAGTGGTTGATCCTGAATTTGCTGACAGCAAAATTTATTCTTTCTATTCATTCAATCGAAACCATTGCCAAACAAAAACCTAAAGTTAGAATTTCACATATGTCATATTTTCCCTTTCACACTGAAACCACAATTTTAATAGAAGAGTTTATTTTTATCATCATTTTCCCTCACCACAAAAAATTATACCTCTTGCAAAAATTGTACAGAGGCTCACTATATGCAGGTAGCACAAAACTGAAGTATCAGATGTGGCTAGAAGTCAAATTTAACAAGCAATTAAAGTCTAAATAAATAAAACCAGCAGTGAAGAGCACAGCTTCCTCTCCTAAAAATAAACTTCAAGTTATGTCAAAATCCTAAACCAGTATAGATTTTTTTTACATATTCTACTTCATCCCACAGCTCACTTTGGAAATTCACAGCAGACCAACTGCATATCTGGAAAGACTCAACTTTCCACTGGCCCCTTTTCCATGTCTTCTGCCAGTATGTCTGTCAGTTTCCCTCTCTGCAGGGAAATACTCTTCCATAAATAACCCCTCCACCCTTCCCAAAACTGTCCCTTGTTTTAACACCTCTCCTCAGAGCTATTTTCCAAGTTTTCCCTTTCAACTATTCTAAAGCTTCCCCCTTTCTGCTACAGCAGAGATTTAACAATGCCTTTTTAATCCTGGCTGCTGCTGACGGAGCCCTTGGCAGCCCTTAGGCAGAGCTGTCCAGACTCCTGGTGTCCGGCTGCAGACACAAGGCACAGCAGGATGGATCACACAAGGCCACACACCAACCTTGTGAGATCACTGTAGGGGCTGCACCACACACATACACCTTGACACGGTCAGATTAGTGAATGCAGATTGTTTTGGCTCTTTAGTTTTAGGAGCTTTCTTAAAATTTCATGGGTCAAGAAAAATGGAAAGCTAGTCTCAGCTTAGAAGCACAAGATACAGGATAAGGGAGGTATACAGCCTGACAGTTGAGTTCTAGACATGAGCAAGAGCAGAAGAAAAAAGGAATAGAAAGGGGATTTAGATGGAAGATTTAAATATACATTTAAACTAAGTCAATGCTGATGCAGGAATTGATCTTACAGACAGACTAAAACAGAATTTTGATTAAAGGAAGTGAAGTAGGCATGGAAAAACTCTTTCACAAACACCAGCTCAGTGAGAAGTCTTTGAATAGATCACCTTGTCCAAACAGGAGATGCAAGCTGAAAACAAGACAGCTATAAACATTTTGTATATAAAGTTAATTAGAATTGACTTCAGATGTAGGAGAACACACCATAGGTAAAGAAATAAAACCACACCTTATAATTAACAAATGGTTAAATTTGTTAATTTAAACAGTCCAATCAAGACTCTGCTACCAGTGTGGCTCTCTATGCAAAGATGTTCTGGCTGAAAGGATTGCTGGCTCGAAACATTTCAGGCACATGTGTGTGGGAAGGGGCAGGTCAGGCCTTGCATTTCATAAGTCAATACCCCACACCCCCCCAGGCCTGTATCCCAGCCCTGCAGAGGCTGCCAACCCCTGGCACACCAGAGGCAATGCTCCACACTCGACTCAGGAGCCCCATTCTAGCGCCAGAGTGGCCAGATGACCAGAAGCCCCACCTGGGGGAGTGGTCCAGAAAAGCCAAAGGGTATCTAAGCCAGGAATGCTGTGAGCACATCTTGACCCAACCTCTTCTTGGAATTTCTATCAGCTGAACACCACTGAAACCAGGAGTGTGAGCTATACTTGTTCTTTTCTGGATCTTTCTTTCTTTTTCTTCTAATAATTCCTTCTCATAGTTTTGAGTAACTTAAAATTGGATGGGATTGGAGTTTGCTAAATTAATGCTTTGAGAAGTTTTCACATTGATTGAATGCTTCTCTAGAACTTTTTGTCAAAGTTCTCTGATTTTACAAAGTTGCCAGTAATTTTTTTTTTATTGTCTTGACCTCTTCAGAATATCTTACCAGTATTCTTCCCATGCATCTAAGTCAGAGTACATAAAAAAACATAAGCCCTTTTTATGAGTCCTGTCAATTAAGTTTTTGAGGCCTTACAGATGCATCTGGACAAAAAACAACTGAGAGGGGACCTCATCAATGTCCATCAGTACCTAAAGAGAGGGTATCAGATGTTGGAGTCAGGCCCTTCTCAGTGGTGCCGAGCAATATGGCAAGAAGCAATGGGCAGAAACTGATGCACATGAAGTTCCACCTAAATATGAGGAAGAACTTTTTTACTGCACAGGTGACTGTGTACTGGAACACATTTCCCAGAGAGGGTGTGGAGTCTTCCTCACTGGAGATATTCAAGAACCATCTGGATTCAATTCTGTGCCATATGCTCTAGGACGACCCTGTTTGAGCAGGGAGGTTGGACCAGATGGCCCCACAGTGGTGCCTTCCAACTTTACCCACTTCGTGATTTTGTGATAGTTACCACTTATTATGCTTATTAATTATACAAATAATTTAATTTATAGCTTAGGGCCAGAGGAGCCATCAAAT
The DNA here is from genome assembly GCA_018697195.1 of Certhia americana. Lineage (NCBI taxonomy): Eukaryota > Metazoa > Chordata > Aves > Passeriformes > Certhiidae > Certhia > Certhia americana. The sequence continues at coordinate 32,315,269 of CM031859.1, forward strand.
TGCTGCTGCTTGCTTGTTTTGATTCTACAGCACGCAAAACAGGCAACCAGCAGCAATATCCTATTGTTGCTGCATATACAAAAATGGAAGTAATGGACCAATTTTAGAAATAAGCCTTTCTTCTTTGGTCTCAAGTCATACACTCCCAATTTGCTTTAGCCTTACCAATTTAAAAATATTTCAAGTAAAAGTGGCAGCTTAAATCGTTAAGTATTGTTAGTTTACACAGCCTCTCATGGAGAAATACAATAGAAACAACAAATGCTAATTAATTTAAAACAGGCCAAGATCCTAAAATCCAATAAATAAATCAAGTTTTGAGGTTTAAGTAGTTTATGTCAGCCATCTGTCCAATAAGCTTTTATAAGATTTGCTTTTTCACTCTTGGCTTATTATTTGATTCCTGCCTGCTCAAATAGATCCCATCATTTTAAAGGCATTACAGGAGTTGAGTACTTACAGTTCCCAAGCGAACCCAACAGTCTTTATAAGTCTATGAGAAACAAACTGCAAGCATCCAAGTGGAAATCTGCTATGTTTGATGTATGATTATAAAATTACCTTCAATGGATCAGCACTATTGTATTTAGGCTACCTGGCTTTGAAAAAAAACAGTGTTACAAGGAAAGCAAAATGAGAGAATACATATACATAATAAGACTTGAGTAGATGCGACACTGATTTTCTTCCAGCAACTAAGTCCAGCCCCTAACAATAATCAACAAGAATACTGCATGCTGTAGTTTAGGATCCCTGTGTCCATTTAGATGGTGGAAATTCTGAATTGTGGTTTGCTAATACCCACCCAAAATCTAGCAGGACATCATTACATGGGAGGCTGAAAGAGTCCTACACATCAGTAGTGAACTTCTGAAACTTGTCATTTGATTGTGGAGGCAGTCAACACCAGAAGGCCAAGTATTTATTCAAACAAATGATCAAAAATGAATGAACAGACAGTAAAGGAAATAGGAAGGATTGTATCCTATGACATCCTTAATACCACTACAGAGCTGAGCACTACATGAAAGTGCTCACACACTACTCTGAAGAACATTTCTGGATGTTGAAGGGACAATAAAGAACTACATGATAAAGTGCTCTGACCCAAACATGGCATTTCTTACATTCCTATCATCCTATAAGTGTTATCAACTACCTGACAGTGCAGTTGTTTCTGACAACACATTTCAAATTAGCTTCAGATAGCCTTGCTGCGTTTAATTTACAATTTTTTGCCACCCAACTTGATATTTCTCTTATTACCAATCCTAAGATTCCTCAGAGAACTGAACTACAGAAAGATGAGCCAAGAACACATGAAAACTACCAAAATTGTGCTTACCTGAATTGCAGTGTTTCACAAATAAATATGAAAAACATGGAAAAAAGGTATAAACCTGAAATTTATTTTTTGTTTTACCATATGACAGAATCACAAATTCTGATTCAAAAGCATATTTGTTATCCGAGGTCTTAAAGGAATGTTTATTTATTTTTTCTTTAAAAAACTGGACTGTAAGAAGTAGTTAAGCAATAGCAGTTACAGTCTATTTCATTTTTTTACATTGTCAATTATTCTGTAGGTAGCATTTAACTCTTTTAAGGCAGAGAACAAAAGCAGTACCCTGCAAGACAAGTACCTATAAAACAGCATTTTCACAACACACAAGAAGAAAGGCAGGCTATCAGTCAGATTATCAACAAATGGATAAGTGATTTGGGATTGCAAATCCCATTTTAAAAACCAGTCAGAGTCCTTTCTCCTCTAACTTAAATGCAAAATTTCAAAAGATGAACAAAAAAAGCAACCTAAGCAAAAAGCTCAGCTGGAATGATAAAATGAGGAAAATTTTTGAGAAAAGATATGAAAATTTATTCAGTACACAAAAAGTTTATTCCAACAGTTTTCTCTACTTCAATTAGTACTTCCAAGACCATTTTAAATAGCAAAGATTAGATACCAAAAATACAACAGCTCCAAAGAGTAGAAAGATTTATCAGATCTGTGTTTAGGAGCAAGAACTAAGCACCTCTAAATAACTACCATAAAAGGCTGCTGCACATGGCAGGCGTAGTTTCAAGAAACAAGAAAGTCAGGATATTTCTCCTGAAAGTTGTAATTAAAAGCTGCATATACTTTTTCCCAGACGTGGGAAAGGGTGCTACTAGTACTGAAGAGCAGTCTGCTGCCTAAGCATTCAAATTTCATGAGGCTTATAGCTTCCACATGTCTACCAAAATCTGAGAAGTATTCTTTTCCTTCCTGTCCCAAAACCCTGATTGGCATCAGACTGTATCTTTTAAAAATTTTTGCCTGACTGTTCAGTCATTTCTTCTAAGGCAACTCATCCCACTGATGGTGTCAGTTCTCTTAACTCAATACCATGAAATAATTCAAGGGAAAAGAAAAAAAAAACTGAAACAAACCAGATCCTTCATGTTCCATTTATAATCACATCCACCCTTTTAATAATTCCAGACAGAGAAATCATCTTGTAGAGATCACAAACCAGAGAAACACCGGTCACTCCTCAGCCAATCAATTATTGATCTGTGCAGTCCCATGTGTATTCTACAGGCAATAGTCATTGAAAAACTACAAAAAATTCAGGCATTCAAAAAATCAGTGAAATAGGCCACAGTTTGATGTTTTTATGAGAAGTAAATTACTCTAGAGTCATATATAGAATGAAAGCCACTCTTGGGAGAAATAAACAGCATTCTGGAAAACATCAATAACAGCTTCATAAACAGCTGACTATACATGGACTGTAATAAAAGCACTAGGACTCAAACCTTCCAGGTTTTCAGCCACAAACTCAATTTTCCAGCTTATTTTTGTTCCCCTAAAGCTAATAAAGCGAACAATTTCTGGAAGTAATTTTTCAACTCCTAAACTATAAGCAGCTAATTTTTACATAGGAAAAAGTTTCTGCAAAAGCTGTAAACCATTCAGAGAGACTCTAGATGCATATGAGACACAAAAAGCTACCAATGACCTTTTGAAAAAGTTTTTCCTAGCACTCTACTCTAAAGAGAAAAGTGCAATTTTCCTCCCACTGTACCTTCACATATATTTTCTGTGATCAAGTTATGGTTAAATTGCCATGTAACCACATTTTCAATTTTCTTCATACATTTTTACAACACTCTCACTTCAGCAGTATTTACTATTATCACTCCCAGCAGCTAAGGCTGTTTGCATAAGGTGTTATTTGCCAAGAACCTGCTACTTGAAAGGAAGACTTCTGTCTGCACAGCAGATTTGTAGGTGGAGAAAAGTAGCCTCGCTGAGAGAAAAGTGGAGGGAACCAACACAATCACATGCACATGGATGCATAAAGGATGGAGCAGAAAATGTATGAGGTATCCTCTAATGGAAATCAAACACATTTATAAGATACTTTTCTTATGCAGTTTCAACTAATTTTCTGTAGAAGAATTGTCATAAAGCTCCTCCAGGAGCTTCCCCAGGGCTAAATGCCTAACTGCAGACAGACTTACCCAGAACTTGTGTTCTCACACATAACACACACCTAAGTGTTTCTAGCCCTGTTTCACTGCTGAAGGAGTAAGATACAAATCACTGTGACACTTAAGGGCTACCCTCAGGAAGATCAGAGGAATACAGCTCTAAGGAGAAATGACAAGAACTATTATAAATAGCATGTCTGGATATACTTAACCCCATTTTAACTTCACAATGCCTTCAAAGTTACTGAATGTCCTCAAGCAAAGCAGCCCAATACATAGAGAATACCCAGAGTACAACTGTTAATAATTCCTTGCCAAAATAAAGGTATAAGAAGGGAGGCTCCACATGACATGTTCACAGTTTGTTCCTATGCCATATGCTGCTCTCCCAGAGACTGGAAGAAGAGAGATGCTTCTTCCTTCCACAGACAACATGGACACATGTTGGGAACAAAAATGGCCACGACCAAGAAAGAAAAAAATTCTGAAAAAAATTAGGATGTAATTTGATTAAAGAACACCTGCACAAAAACAGAGGAAGGCTACTTATTAGACTGCAATCTACATGGAAAGGAGCTGATGGTCAACATAGATCAACAAATTTGACATGAAATCATCATATTGTTGATGCTACACAACGGGTATTTACCTTCACAGCAACACTCAGCCTAACCCAGACCTTGTTAGAAAAGGTTCAGGATCAGCTACCCCTAAACAGAGATCACTCCAAATGGGTAATTATCACTCAGCAGCCAGTAATGAACCATGGACATTTATCCTACTTTGAATGTTTGCTTCCTTTGCATTGTTAAAATTTAGAGCAATACTGAGTGTAAGGTACAGTGATAGATATGCCAGTGATTTACTGGAGGAAAGACAGTTCTGTTGCTCACTGAAGCAGTATTGTTCACAGGACATAATTCCTGGTTTAAGGGGAAAAACACTTCTGTATCTGAGGAAGAGAAATAAGCATTAAGTTAATTACAAAGAATTGCAAAACTGAACGCTGAATAGAGGGATAAAATGAGTTTTCAAGTGAGACAATAAATTTCTTCTGACACCCCAGAGGTCTTGAAATGAAGATCACATCCAAAAGCTACCTACATTCCCCTCAAGAAACATATTCAATATCCCCAGAAAAGGGTGCCTGAATGTGAATTATTAGGCAATATCAGTCAGACTCCCTTTAGCAGCAGCATTTGCCAAGGGAGAATTTCACAAAACCCAAGACCTCGACTGCTACAATGGAACCATGTACTTATCTCACAATAAGTAGATTTATGCTTGTAAACTAAAGTACAGATTTTGTTTAATTTCTTCACCCATGTCTTACAAATATGTCGTTATTATGTTATTATATTTAGATAATGAAAACAATACTTTTACTTCTAGCTAACCTTAATCTGCTTTGACCTATGGCCCAGCTAACCAGCACAGACTGCAGTGCCCACAAGTAAGACAGGTGCTTCCCCTCCCATCACACAGGTCAGATTTTGGCCCTGCCAGAACTGGAGAGTACCCAAGTGTACCCAAGGACTCACAGCAACTGCAGAGGCCCTCTGACATAAAATAGGATACCACAGAGCAGATTTATCCCTTGCAGCTACTGGGGTCTGCCAGGGTCTAGGCTACACGCAGACCTCCTGCTGATGCCTTCCTACTCGGGAGGTGTCCTTGCTTATTCCCCTGTCCTGGGAAGCAGGCCATGGGCTCTAAAACCTTTCCATTACTCCAAAGGCAGGTGTATGTGCAGAAGCAAGCAAGGTAAGTGTCATAATTTTTTTATCGGAATGTGGGCATCTGAAAGTTGTGAAACTTGCACTAATGAAGAAATCAGACACACTGTTCAGAATTCTTGAAATAATATTTGAGTTCCAAATGCAAACACATCACCTTAAATAAGTCATACTAGCTTTGATATTTTTGCTTATGCTGCGTTTACATTCCTGTTCAATATAGAAAGACTTCGGCCTGATTGCACAGATTCAGGTGGTACTTGAGGCCAGCTGATAAATGAGTGGAAACAGATTGAAGTGCTCATGTCCTTTTTACTGCTCTTTCCTAGAAATATAAAAATGGAAAAACAATACTAAACCAACAGTTTGGTTTCTGAAGCTTAAAAAGAATCCTCCATTCTTTCTCTTCCATTATTTCACTTGTCCAGGAACTGGATAGAGAAAATACCAATTACTGCCAGAGAAGAATTAAAACCTCAGTTGTTCCTTATGCTCACCGCAAAATCACAAAGATAAACACAAAGTAGTAGAGTAGAAAAAAAAAGTTGAAAAAAAGTGATTTCTAACAAGTCTGTCTGTGGAAATAGAAAGAAGTGACTATAATCTCACACTAAAATACTGCTGCTGAGAATTCCATTCAAGAAAAGCATTTGTGAATGCTAGGAAAATGACAAAGTAGATAACTTATCTCAAGAAGATGCCAGAGAAGATGAATGTGTGTTAAGATAATTAAGTTTTCTCAGTGATAAAGAAATGAAACTTGAAAAGCAAAATTGTAAGTTACACTTCCGTAAGACTTAAGAGTAGCAAGCGAAATAGCTTTCATTGTAGACATATTCTTGCAAAACATCTCCCATTCCCAGAATAAGCAGTTTAAATAATAATACTTTAGGATGTATTTTGGATCCCTAAATAACATTTAGATCACAAAGGTTTTCCAAAGCCATCTTCGGAAGCTATTACATCAATAAAAATATTTTTTTCTCTTTCATGACTAACATTAACAATGTAGAATGATCTTTTCTCTAAATACTAAAATTGTGTATTCTCTCCATTCATCAAAGTCTACTTCTGCTATTCAATACTGCATCTGCTTGAAATATAAAAAGAATATACTTGGCAACATCCAGGATATACACACTATAATGAATCACACATGCTTGTAAGGTGTATGTTTCTCCTACCAAGATATTGAATTCATACACACATTTGCTTGTCTGTGTGAGAAAACATTTTTGTTGTACTTTTATGAGGTCTTGGGCTATAAATTAATTGTGTATTGACTGAGTCTGGAGCGAATGCCTTTATCCATACTTATTTAAATCTTTCGCCTAGTTTCCAAAGTTTAAAGAAAGACCAATAACAAACCACTGTTTAAATGTGACTTACACAAAATCAATGCTTTCTTTTCTATCACTGCCCAAAGAAAGCAGTAAATTATGCTTAAATCATACTTCATCACCTGCAAACACTGGAGCCACTGTTTAATCAGCAAGCTCTTATCTCTGCTCCCCAACAGATAAAAGCTTTAACATGTGACAGTGTATGTTTTTCCTAATGTCAAACTCAAAGCTTGCTGAAATCAAATGCTTTCTTTATGAGGGCTCCAGGACACAGAGATATCAAAGAAAAAGATTTTTATGACACTTTACTTAACTACCTTCCTCACCTCTTCTCTTTTCCCTTTCTCAAGGCCCTGCTTCTTTTTGAAAGAACATCGTCACTGGGCTGAAAGCAAATTAAATTTAAACACTAATACCTAAGTTAGTGACATGTGCTCTTAGAAACTTAGAAACAACTAAACTCTTTGATCTATAATATTTTGATATTATAGACTTGATCTTTAATATTAAGATGCAAAAATCTAACAAATAGATTCTCTCTGGCTGTAACAGAAACCAAATACTACTCCTCTGGCATTTTGCTTAAAAAAATATTTTAAGAAATATGCAAATTCAAAGAGGTGTATATCTGAGATTAACAGACAGTCCAAAGAACACGGAAGAAATACTAATGGAAAGCAAATGAATATCAGAATCTCAGTCAAAAAAAGGTTGTACTTACTCCTTATTTCTGCATTGAATGCATGGCTGGTAAAGGACTTTGACAGCATTCCAGGTTCCCACTGATCCATAGCTAGGTGTGAGGATATCTCCAAACAGTGTAAAATCACTGCGGTAGGAGGAACTTCCTAAAGACTCTACCAGCAATGTGTCAGAATTTAAAAGCCATATCTATAAATGAAAAATAATGTAGTTTACTGTAGATTACATACACTTCAATTTGTAACTTTACTCTGACCCTAAATCAGCTGATACTAAAGCCACATTCTTACAAAGTTTCTAACAAAGTATTAACAGACATAAATTGATATTTTATTATTCAGCAGTCTGCACAGCTTCTAGTGGAGAAAAAAAGGGCAATATAGTAATGATTTATCAGTCACTTTTAAGATCATTACTCTGAAGCGATCTCTTTTTTGTGACTGTAGCACATTCCCTTTGGTAGGAACAAAAGAAATATTCCCAAGTCATCTCTTTCAGTACCAGGTGTCTTATTTCTCCAATTTCATAGTGTTTTAGGCATTAGTCAAGCAATTGGTGTTGAGCATCCGGGAGCTAAAGATAGGGAAGTGAAAGACTGCCCACTGGAGTGCCAAAAATTGAGGCTTTTTAGAAGAAGCATGGTCGTTATGACTCTATGGAGCTAATACAAGCAAGGAAAAAGACAACAATTAACATGGTCTAAAAGGCATGTTGGAATTTACAAACAGCTGCAGCAGACCCTCACTTGGAAAATAAATATCAAATTTCATAATGGGATTTGCATTCTTCAGCACTATTTGCTCACAGCAATTTAAGGCCTATTTGTTGGGAAGAGTTTTGAGAAATCTAAACTTTTTGCATCCTATGATGGATCTTATTTAATCTTTGTGTGATTTGGTATCAGTGTTCTGACTTAGATCCAGGGCTTTCCTGCTAAACACCATACAGGTAAGTCAGGCTTTTCCTTAATACACAGCCTGCAATAGTGAAGTGATCCAAGTTAACAATGGAAATCAATTTTTACAAATCTGGTGCCTGTATGAAATGTTTATATATGAAATATTTATCATAGAAAATGGGATTTATACAGTGTTGCTCACTAGAGAGCAATCTTCTGTGTCTCATGATCTAATGGGCTTCAAGTAAAACAAGTTACATGATGTTAGGTAGCAGATACATGATATCCCCTGTGGAGGGAGAAAGCAGTCATTAACAGGACACATAGTATGTGTTGTAATTGAATGTGACAGTCACAATTTATCAGAGCCCAAGGCTCAGAACATTACAGTGGAAGCTTCATAAAGAAGGAATGAGATATATTGATAAAGATAGCTTGGGAGGGGATAGGAGGAGGAGAATCACTTTAGTATATGCACATGAATGATGACAAGCAACCGCACTTGGCTTTGCAAGTGGTTGTTCATCAGTTTTGCTCTGGTAACTCACTGTACACATTTATAGCCTAAACTGCAAAATATACCTCATTAGCTGGGACCATTACACAAGGTGCTTAAAGCCATGTGCTGAAGAGGTGTTGGAAGAAAATGGTGCAGAAACACAGGCCACTGCCAACACAAACTGAACAGAGTTTCTTCCTTTTGAAATTTCTAACAATTCAGCATGGAAGGAGCTTCCTGGGATGTTTTTCAGACAGGGAATATCCTTCAAACTAGACAAGGGAACAATGTAGCAATAGCTGTCTGCTCCTTTCAGAATCCTTCTGCAATCTGCTGCAGAGAAAGCAACCAAAGCATTTCATTTGCAACACAGTCCCCACTTGAAAAGCACTTCTTTCTACACAAGTGCTACATGTGGCATCTTAAAAACATGTTCTAGAACTTTATGAATGTCTTTGTCTCAACAGCAACACAACAGATCTGTATTAATAATTTAGCACACAATACAGAGAAAGCAAATGAATCTCTGGGGGTGGAAGGATTCCTGGCCACGAGCAAAATCAACTTCTGAACTACATTTACTACTTTTTCATTTCAAAAGGATTTTCATTCTTTTCTTCATTTATGAATTTTTTTTTTTTTTTTTGATCTTGTGTTCAATCTGAACAATTGTTCACCCAGACTCAGTGTGTTGACTAAGAATTTTATACATGTATTTCTGGTTAACACAGTTTCATATTTTGAGCTGTGCTTTCAACTATGCTACTCACAATGTGCAATCTTTCCTTTCTTTCTACCTCTTTGTACAGCAGAGCTTGCACAACTAAAGTCCTTCCACATTAACTCCAAAAGAACCTTTACAGAAAAATATATACATGAAATGTAGAATTCATTAACATTCATTAACAATGCCATTGATTTTTCTGAAATGACAGAATCAGAAAAACAGTATTTGGGGGTTGTTGGTCTGATTTTCATTGTTTTCTTTTGGTTTCAAGTCATTTTGTCAAGAGACTTAAAAGATGTTCTTTGGAGAAAAGGTGCAACAAATCTACCCCAGTTATACTTCATGGGACTTGAACCAAGTAGCTGAAATACCATGACTTAGGTTCTGTGATCAGCTTCCCTGTATCTCAGCCTGAGTCTCCAGCATCCGTTTGTGAAAAATTAAGCATCAATTTGAATTTAACACAGGTGAAAAAAAACCCCAAACAAATCTTTTATTTTTCCTTGCTAGTTCTTTCTTAGTTATGGCAGGCATTACCATTACTTTCGTCATCACACAGGTCACTAATGCAAACATCTTTCATTACAGCCATTTTGTTCTCACACTCAGAGTGTTCAGGTAAAGATGTGATTTCCACATATTTCACAAATAATAACGCTCTCTAATAGAGCTGGGCAGCTAAGTCTCAGCAAGGTTCTCATTATCTCACTTCTTGACCTCTGCAACATCTGCGCATTTACAACCTTAACAAATTCAAATTGGTTCTGCTTATCCCTTCAAGAGAGGGATAACAATCAGGTCTCTCCCGTTCTGTTACATATTAATTTTCTTGGAATATCTTCCCACTCCCTGTCGCTCACTTCTGAAATACAAGCTGCCTTACTTTCAGAACACTTTACAGTATAATCCCACTCCAAAACACATCTTTCCTTCAATACTGAAAGACTGGAGATAGTGTTCAAAGAGTCCAAAGCACTGCACACTTTTTTGATTTTCAAAGATGTAATCTTTTTGGGTCTTATGGGGTTGATCCCATTCATGAGATGAACTCCCTGTATCCATCCAGAAAACTACTTATTTACCTCTTTCAAAGCTACACTTTTTACAGTACATAAAAAAATAGGTATGTATTGAGATGTTGCTAGGCTGACCAGTAATGAACCATTTTGCTTGTGTTCTCCCATCTCACTATCTGTTTGCTGTCTTCCTCTAATTCTTAGCTTGCAAGCCATGCAACTACAAGGCAGGGAACTCTTCAACAGTGGAGCAAAAGGAGAAGGCAAGTGATTCATGAATGTGAAGAGGGCGGAAATGTGAGGACAAATAAGGACATCTGTATGTACTACTTTTTTTCCCCTGAAACAAAGAAAAATTTTTTTTTTAATTTATCCTTTAAAAATTAAAAATCCCTAACATAAGTAGCATATAGTTTAAACAATAGAATATGTGTAACTTAAGAAAAGGAAATGCGTATTATGATATGTGCAAATAATATAATTGGTAATGTTAAGTGATACATACAGAGGAAATGAAGAAAATAAGTATACATATTATTTGCAATTTTAAAAAAAATTAAAAAGACCTGTGAGTAACCTTAACCTTAATTATCACATACACAGTCCAAGCTGTGTGTATTCACGTAGGTAAGCACAAACACTGTGAACTAGACTCTTTGGCTCATTATCAAAACAAACAAGTGGGACAGCTGGTTCATGAAGCATCAGTGATGAGACTACTTGTGTAACTTGGCTGTGTGCTCACAGCCTCAAGCACCCACATTTTTCTGTTTAGCTGCTGACAATCATTAATATAAACAGAGCTTACATTATACTTGTGTTCCACAAGGCCCCTGAGTACTAAGACTTAACCCATGATTCCAGAAGAGCTGTTGATGGGTATTCAGTAGCCAGAACCTCACCCTGGACAGGAGTAAGGACTTTCTGATGTTAAATATAAAAAACACCCACAAAAAAACTAACAACTAACCAATTTAAAGGAATAGATGCCAATCAGAAGCCAGTCCCTATCTAATTCAGCCTGCTCCTCTAATCAATACATTGGCAAAAATGCACTCAGAGCTAAGAGTAACGGCAATCTACAAAATAAAGTGATCTTTCTGTTAAAATATAAGCAGTTTGCTGTATCTAAGCTACTAGATTTAAGCACCAGAATCATATGTAACTTGGGAACAGATAAGCTAGAAGGAAAAAATCACAATGATTTTTAATTACTCCTCAATTAGACGATATACAATTATGGGTCTGCTCATGAAAGCTTCATTTAATCATCACAGAAGAGATACTTCTCAGTGGTTGTACAAATGTTGTCTTGCCACTAAAATTTATTTAAAAGCAACAGATACACACTTTCCTTTTGGATGTTCCAAATCATAGAACTTGGACAATGCACATATAAAACAGTTTATGTAATTACACTGTCTCAAGAAAGTGCATTTATAAGTTTATCCAGGGCAGGAATCTCTAATCATGCATTTCCTTGTGTCTATTAATTATTTCTATAAACTGCAAAAATACCAATTCTACACCCATATTTAGTTCAGAAATAAAAGGAAACATCCCTAGTTATAATAAATGTACAGTATTAAGGTAACTCTTATCCATCCTAAAAAATTTGAGGAATCTAGCTGTCACCATCTAAATACCAAGCTTAACCAAGTTTAACAACATTATAACATTAAGTACAGGCAATTTCATTTTTGTTTGCACTTCACTTTGCAGTGTACTGACTACATTAATAGTCCCTGCTGACTTGAGACAATGCTTGTGAAAGATGCTATACAATTTGATTCACTTCTGGAGATTAAAGAAAAGAAGCACTGGAGCAAGAAGGTGAAATACATATTGAAAAATTAAAACTTAAGCTTTCCATATTTTCTGGATACAAAATAGTGTTATTTCTGTGCTACTTATGGTGCATCTGTAGTACTTCCATTAATGTATGAATAAAACTTCTAAGTGCTCATCTAATTTGATTAAAAACTCAGGGATATTCTAACCTGATGTACCTCAGAACCACTTCAAGAATTTGAATTTGTTAATTTTTTAAAGATACAATAATGAAAAGCATAAATAATACATTTTAGCAACTGGGATACATGGGTTAATCTTGAGCAAGATGAAGACTTAAAAGCTTACCAGAATATAGGTTTTTCCATTATCTCCTTTTATGGTGAATCTAAATGTGCTTTTAGCAGAGGATAATTCCAAAAGACACTGAGCAACCACGCTCTGTACAAACTGAGACCTGTTTAAGAATTAACAACATATCACATGTTTTCATAACAACTACACAGACAGTCATTCATGTCTATACACTACAGGTAAATGAGTAACTCATTCTTCAATTCCACTACATCCTACAATCGCATTTTATTAAAAGATGGGGCTTCTTTACATTCCTCTCACTCAAAACCAGAGAACTTTTTATTTCGTGCAGCAGGAATTTTTAATAGATTAGGCTTCACATCCTTTGTTTTGGCTGACACCAATTGTCAAATGTTGAATAGAAGCTTTTCCCCATATTTTACACATATGGACACAAAGTTCAGAATTATGCATATGTTTCAAATATCATTCCCAAAAAGAAAGAAATGTAATTAAACCATTGCACATGATACCAGGTAGCTAGATCAAATTCTGTTTCATCTTAGCCTTAAGTTCAAACTGAATTACTTGAAAATTCAAAAGTCTCACTTTGAAACAAACATTTCAAGCTTTGCTTAACTTTACATGAAATAATTAGTCCATAATTAGTCATAAGACATTGTGCAAACTTTAAATAGTTCAAAATAAAAAAGTATTTGATTTTGGTTTATCACCTGAATAGTGAGACAGTGTGACAAATTAAATACAATCTCCTGCATCATGCACAAAGATGAGCAAACAAAACTGCACATGAGTGAATTTAGGCTACTTTGCCTTTACAACGTTTAATTCTGTGATGAAAAAAAGTTGACAAAATTGTACTTACTCAAGAAACTACAACATTAGAGTATTTCTAGCACCGTTTCTAAAACATACTTGCATAAATTATCTGATTATTTTGTTACCTTGGTGTTGGACTGAAACTTTCCTCAGCTGGTTGAATAATCACCTCAGTGAAATAATATTTAATGGTACCTAAAATGAAAAAAACATGTTTCAACTATAACAGAATAACTAACTTATTAAGATTAGACTGAAAGTCACCATATCAGCGTCCTAATTAAACATTTGTTCAGTAATCAATTAAGAGGTGCAGCAGACAATCCTATTTTGCTTGGGTTTGTAGGAGCAGAAGCAACCATAAAGAAAACTTACACTGCCTGAAGAAAACTGCTCTGAGCTAATTATAAGATCAGCAATTTCTCATTCATATTGATCTTTGTTTAATGCTGGGAACAATCATCTTGAAACCAAGCAAGCAAGCAAGAGCTCAAGCCAAACCTGAAAGATGAATTGAAAGAACTTTCCTAAAGCACTGAGATCAGCATAGCTTACATAAGTATTTTAGTACCCTCTGCTGCTTAGTAATGCTGCAGTGAATCACTAGAGACAGTTTTAATAACAGCTCACACGGGGGAATAATTTTCTTCTTTGCTCAAAGAGCAGAATGGAACATCTCTCAAAAAATCACATTCACTCAACATTAATACTGCATACATTCTGAATTTCAATGTAATCGTACACCAAAAGCTCCACTAAGACAGCTTTTAACACTAAATGGAAGTGTTTGAAGACATAATTTAATCCCCATCAATGAAGTCAGGTCAAAGAGGATCATACTGAAGATCTGGGTTTATGCTGCAAATACAACCCAACCAGAGGGCAAGCAAAACAGGTCAAGAGTAATAAATTTATTCTAAGTCTCAGCATGTGAACAATTGGAAGATTCATATGGTCCACAAGTTTTAAGGATGGAAGGATTTTATCTGATCTCCATCCACACATAGCATGAAATGACTGAATGGCAGCAAACATTTCAGGAAGACACTTAATCTGTTTTAAACCTTCCAAAGGCTTGGTAATCCCACCCCTTCTCCAGGTAAATACTACACTTTCTACATTATCTTCACTGTTAGGAAATTATATTTTACCTCCAAATTTAATTATCTCTGCTCCATGCTAAGTGAGTTCTTGGAGACAGGAAAATAGACAGTTCAGTCTCTCTAGTTCCTCAGCCATTACCCTAAGTAAAGAACTGGTGATACAGCTACAAGGGTATTGGGAATTCAGGAGATGTTGGCTTGCAGAGAGATAGGTGTGATTTCCCAAGAAAAAAAAATCATATGCGTACATGTGGATAGAATTGGGGGAAGGAATAGCCCATGGGGAAATCTCAAAGCAGACTTTGGTCTCCACAGCTACACCACTCTAATCCTGCTTTATCTTCAAGACACTGATACCTGCTCATGAGGAAGCACCAAAGCATAATAGTCAAGTTTGCTCTCTAGTCTCTTTTCACGGAGATGGTTCTGCCTAGACTTATACTCTACATCTCTTTTGTTCTCTGAACTTTACTGAAATTTCCTGCACTACTGAGGAAACATGGTCAAAACAATGGATATCCCATCTAAGTTCAGCCATGTGCAAAGTCCATACCAAATCCCTGCACATCTACAGTGCTTGCCTTTCCCCATTCCTATTGCACTGATTTCTTACTGATGACATTGTTATTCACAGTCTTTGCCCAGCACTCCTTTCCTAAAGTCACATCTTGCTTTGTGGGCTTTCAAACATTGTACCTTAAATTTGGTTTCATTAAAGCCTGTATTGTTCAGATCCCTGTACACAACAGTCTGAATATTCTGTAATGGAAGACACAGAAGACCTTCTGTCTTGTCTCACCTTATGGAATTTCTTAAATAGGCTTTGCATTTTCTGAGAAGTTTTTATACTCACCATACCTCTGAACTGAGGTAGGCTCACACTGACTGATGCAGTGGAAGAGAGGGACAATGAAGGAATGAACCCTGCTAATAACAATCTTATCACTGCTTCTCTTCCAAGCATAGCTGAATTTTAAAAACAACCAGACACTCATCTTTAAATCGCTTCAGGTAAACCCTGTTGATCCAATACAATTACAGCTTAAACTGATTATCCCATCAGATCATCATTGAATGAGGACAAGACAGAACCTGTTTCTTTGAAAGGCTCCCTTCTCACAAAACCAGGCTGACTGTTAGCAATCTTCAGCTTCTAGTTGTGTTGATCAAGTTCTGATTTTACCTTTCACTTATTCTGTGGAGCCGATAGGAAAACAAGCAATCTGTAATTTCTCTAGTCTCCGTTTTTACTGGGATTCCTAGCAAACTGGAATCATGCATTGAGTCTGCCAGAGGTTTGGAATTAGCCAAATATGCCACAGAAACAAGGATAATGAAAATTCCTGCTGAAAGTCACTTTCAAAGTGTAACACTGAAAGCAACAACCTCATCTGCAGGAATCCTCACTGCACCTTATTGATAAACTACTTTCCTTCAGGGTTTTTAACCTCCAGTGTTCAATGACTGATGCAGTCAAGTCTAGTTTTGTTTGGACATCTCATACCTGATGATGCTGCTTCTCCCAGCATTGTCTCACAGCGCTTACAAATTACTCTGGTATTTTCTTTTGACTTCTGTAGGACAAGAAAATATCATTTAAATGTCACTCAGGTATTCTGAAAAATGAATGCATAGCTGTAACATAATTTACAGAGCAGATAGAAAACTTTTTACTTGTTTCTGACCTCTTTACGCTCACATGCACACATATTTGCCTTCACTCCTTCAGCTTTCTACACTTGGACTTGCTTGCACGTTTCATACTAATTTCAAAATCTGGCAATATATCCACACAGCACAATCTGTAAGGGCTAACAGGAGAATCTTGTAATATTGACTGACTGGGTGATAAAAAGATAAGCTAAATTCGATTGTGCTGAGAGCGAAAGAATGCACCTGAAATGAAGTACTCCATAATATATACATAAAATTGTATGTTGAAATGTGACTACCATTACTCAGTAACAAGTTCTAGCCACTGTGGACAGTTTTATAGGAGTTGAATACCAGTTCAGTGTTCAGCAGAGAGCAGAAAATGTCTGCAGATTATTTTGAGTTACTAGGAAACAGCTGAAGAACACAACACAGCACAATATTCCAGAAAGGTGCAGTGGATTCTGCTCCTGAACAACCCTTCTCCCTCTATTGAAACAAATACAGAAAAAGTATTGACAAAGAACAACTGTCAGAAGGGCAAAACAGTTCCCATATGTGGCATGAAAATACATGTAACAGGAGAACATATGGAAGACAGAAAACTGAAGGGTATCATTGAGATAAAAAAAATCCCAAATGTTTAGGAAAAGCTGAACAGAAAAAAACAGACATATACCCTCATAGCTCATGCTGTGAAATTCCAACCCTGTTTGCATTAAAAAAAAAAAAAAAAAAAAAAAAAAAAAAAAAAAAAAAAAAGGCATTTGTCACACAATGCATAATATAGTTTGGTATTCACTATAGGAAAGCATTTTTTCATATTAAAAGTATACACAAGTTCAAAAAGTCTTCCTAAATTCAGAGGAAGTAATGTCATCAAGAGCTTATTAAAAACAAAAAGTGTGGATAACAATATCTCTACACTCTTCAAAGCACCACTGAATATTTGCCTTAGCTTTATGCATTTATTACTTATCATTTATTACTTATTATTATTACTTAACATTTATTACATTATTTATCTTTGAAAAAGATCTCATTTCTAGATGAAATCTACCCTATTAGACTCATACTAATTACAGTGTTAATATTTAAATTCAATACAATAAACAAGTATGTACAGTTCTTACTTTAATCCAAAGTCTAAACTTCAGAACTGGTTCTGTATGGGCTTATTAACCTGGGTAGCACATTAGAGCTCTGGTCAGAAAGTAGTACATATATATATAACCTTAATGATAGTCAAGAACAGAGAATCAAACTAAAAGCCTGAGAGCTGACTATGTTGGAAGTATAGTCCCCTTGTTATAGAGATCAGGAAAATCATCTGGTATATATATATATATATATATATATGCAGTTATCCCCTTTTCCAATTCCTACCTTACTACTCCTCTCAAACATACACAGTGAAATTACTTGCTCAGTGTGAAAAGCAAGGATAAACAGACAGGGTTTTGCATAAGCAGTGTTTGAGACACTGCTTATGCAAAATAAGTGCATAAGCAGTAAGGTACAAATACTGCATAGTACAAAATACACAGTACTTCCTTGAAAGCTACAACTTGAGTATTTTTTTCTGACTACAGTAACAGGTGGTGACTGAGAACTGTGACTAAAAAACATCACTAACTTGTATCATGCTTCAATGGAAAAAGTGATAGTTTTAGCTCAACTAATTAAATCAATTTATCTATTTGACAACTTGCAGCTGCTAGCAATCTGCAGATGCAGGTGGATCACAAGCCTCATAGTTTCTGCTTCTATTCCTAAGGATCCCTGATACCGTGTCAGAAAAAACATTTTCCCCAAGAGATACTATTAAGATGCTGCAAGACCATGTGACATTTAAGAACTATGTTACACTGGAAGACTAATAGATGCGAAAAATAAGTTTGCACTGGACGGATGCTGTCTTGGTCCCACTGGAGTCTGGAAAAGATTGTTTATGCATCTCTGGTACATTCCTGCTACTATTTTGGTCATAGGCAAACACTTTCCAAAGAACTGCAATGCAATTAAAAAGGAACTTTCATACTGGGGCAGACTGCAACAATATTCTTGAAAATGAGAACATTTATGCCAATAGCAATCTGTCTTGCCTGTAACTTTCTATTACTCATATTATGGAAGAATTTTCTGCTTTAGTATGAGGGTTTTTTTTCCTTATTAGTCTAGCTTCTGCTGGATCTAACAGTTGTGCTCATTTTCTTGGCAACTGAGTGATGCTGGAAGTAAGAAAACACAGAAATGAGAATTCATTACTTGTGTGAAAGATGTAGAAAAAGGGATTGGACACAAACAAGGAACAAATTCTTAATGTCAATGCAAGTATAAGGAAGCAAACATGAAAATTCATGACACTAAGCTACTATTATATGACAAAAAACAGCGTCCTCCCTCATTCAAAAGTTCTGCTGTTACCCTGGTTTGACCCACATCTCAATAAAATCTTCATTCCACATCCTTTTATTATTATTTCTGCCTCAAAATCAATCCTTTTCTCACAAGCACTCTCTCTGATGAAGAAGTGCACAACATGAACTCCATGTGCCCTGTCTCTTCCCATATTTATTCCTGATGTTCTAAGATCTCTTTAAAGACTAGTGAAATGCAAGAATTCATTTTGGCAACCTTTGGCAGAAAGCACTGTCCTCTTGGAAATTTGGTATCATCTACTCCACCTCCTTCTTAAAGAAACTTAGAAGAAATAACTCCATCATCACAGAGTTAAGGCAAATTAATCTGCTGATATCCTTACAGCATGTAAGTCCTTACTTTCCTCTCTGCATATTCTATTTTTCAAAGAACAATGGAACAAGAAACCCAAGGGACCACAGTTTCAAGCCTTGCAGATAAGGACCACAGGATAGAACTGCTTTCCAGGCAGAGGGGTCGCTTGGAGCATCACACCAGCAACCACTGAGCAGCAAGAATCCTGGTGGCTCTTATTGGGGATAATACATATCAGTATAAGAAGCAGGTAGAAATCAGGGTGTCTGGTTCTCAAGAGAATAAATGTTTCACGCTGGAAATCTCTACAGAATAAGTCATTAATTGTTACAGACACAAATTGTCAAGGCAGCAATGTAGACAATTTAATACTTGGGTTTGGGAGAAAATACAGCACGTGTAGGCCCAACCTTCATCAGTACAAACACAGACAAGCAGTAGATTAACAGAAAAGGCTTTATGGAAATGTAGGCTTTGGTGAACTGAGTTCCTGAATGTTCTTCTGGCAGAAGAAAAGATCATTGTTTGAACTTATATACAAGTGCTAGGTGTCCAAAAGTAAAGCACTGAACTGTCTTTCTTCATGGGTTTTATCGCACCACTGAAACATAACCACCCCTAAAAATGTTTTTTTTCTCTGGGCAACAACAAATTTTGATGTTTCTAAGCCAAATGACAGCCTTCTTCATATTGACTTGGTTGATTAATTTATCTTATCCTGCAATACCTCAGAAACATCAACATGAAGAGCTATAATATGGGATGGCAGGTTCCTTCCACTAGATAGAGCAGTCAAACAAACTCAACTTCCTTACTATGCTTTAAGAACCAAAGACAGCCACATCAAAACACAAAGCACACATTCTGATATTTCCAAGTCTTTCTAAAACTAAAAAGAAAAGAAGATTAAAAAAATCACACTTCTCTTTAATCATGGTCACGATTATGCCTCAAGTCACAGTGTAAGAAAATAAAAATTGTTACTTCAATTTCCACCTCATTATTTCCTCCACTATCCTTTAACAAACACCTCACCCATAACAGTTACTATCTTACTAAATTCTGATGTCCTTCACTCTTGATAATTTTGGGGGGAAAATATCTGGGTTTAGAACTACATAATTAATTAGCTTCTGTTTACAGTACTAAGTTCTACTTGCATATTGAGGTCAATATCAAAAATGTGGTGAAAGCTTAAGGAAACGTAAAACATAGCTTGGAATATTTTCTGGCTTCTGTACAGCTAAATGTCAAGAATTCCCTATGATCTTCAAAACAGTTCTGTAATACGTACAAATTAAATAAACTAGTAACAAAAAATGTACTTCATAGTGAAAAAGTCAAAATAACTTTACCTAAGAAGTATTTGAAGAAAATACTTTACCAAGTTGGAGCCACTCTGTGAAACATGTTGTCCAGCCTCTGAGCAGCACATGGGAGATTCAGGCACATGTGATTCATTTCCTGAATTCAACAGAAAAAAAGTGTCTCCAAGAAAACAGTCACCATGCTGAGGGTGCAAAGAGCTTCTGGCAAATGGGTCAGGGTGACAACACCACTCTTCAACTAAATCACTCCAGTTTTCACTTGGTAGAGGAAGAACTCTGAGAAATTTCCTTAGAGGGAAGAAGAGACAAATATTTCAGTATGTTATAATTAATTTCTAAGACACTTAAAGAGAGTTTAGGCTTCCTACAAATAGTGGGGGAAATAGGGCATTTTCTCTAAAGGAAGCCCTTGACTCTCTCTCCAGCCAAAGGCACATCCTTGGGGTGAATTCTGAGAAACCAATGGCTGAGTTTCCTGCCAAATCTGTGATGAAACATTTCCCAAGGATGAATCTCCAATGATTATAAAGCAGAATTTGACACAGCCCTCTCTTGAAATGAATCACACAGCAAAAATAAACCAGTACTACCCAGTCATGAAAAGTATGAAAATGAGCATTTGCAATTACATTTATTATTACTTCTTGTAAAGTTCCCTTGCACCAAATGTTGATAAAAAACACTCATGCCACATCAAGATTCAGCATGTTCTTTGTTTCAGATACCAGACTTGGAAAAGCTAAAACCTAGAAAAAATACCATAGTACATATTCATTAAAAAACCCAAATAAACAAAACAAAGGATAACTCAATCTTAATTTAGATTCAGATACTCAGATCCCACTTTCAGAACTCATATACAAAAAAGGCAAATCCCTTTCTCCTGGGTAGTATTGACCAAGGACACTGCTTCTGGAAATACTACTTTGTTGTCATTATCAGTTGTATTTGGTTTGCATTTTCTGCTCTCTGCCTACTTTCCTTGAATGCTTTCCTTTTGTTACCCTATTTCTTCAGCTGTCGCCTGAAACCTTCACCTTGATTCTACTCCTTACTTAAAACTTGAATACAACTTTGCTTATGGTGCTACTTCGCAAATAAAACCACAGCTGCTAAGCCAACAGTTAGTCATCCTCCCTTTCCTGCAGTTCCCAGACTAACTTTTTCTGAAGATGTCAGTTCTTCCCACTGTAGCTTCTTGGTCCTTTTGAATTGTTCGGTGGGTGAAAGAAAAATGTTTTATTAAAAAAATACTTTTGTCCTAGATAGACAATACATTTTAAACTCTGCTTGCTCCACCTGCAGATGAAAGTTGGAATAACTCATCCTCTCATGTAGCTTTACCAAAACTAAATAAGATCACCTCTCAACACTACCCATGTCTGTCTTCATTTTCTGTGGTCTTATGTATTGCTTGACATATTACTCAGTTCTGCCAAAGTGACAGTTTAGTTCTGATGTTGGCCTAATAATTCTTCATCACCTTTTACAATTATTTCCCAGTGCCTGGACTCACACTGCAAGAAAAATGTCTTCCTGTATTACTTTTTACACAGAAGTAACAAAAAGCTGGTATTGCTCAGCAATGTTCTTACAAGGGACAAAAAAGACAGAGAATACCTAAAGCTGCAGATTTCACGCTGTCCTGTTTCATTACATCAACCTCTCTTTACTCTCGCAGTCTACAGCATAAAGATCTTAACTTCTCTTCCAAAAAAATCAGTTTTTCCAAGCAGTAGGAATTTCTTAAACAAGCTCCTCCTAACTCTGAACTATGGAAAATATACCATTTCCACTGTATTTTTAGGCTTTTGCCACTCATGGGGGGGAAGCCATATCCTGGGTCACCAGAACCGGAAAAATATAACACTAATAAAAATGGTGCCTTCCTTCCTTACTGGGTACTGACTAAATTTGAGGTTTACTGGTTACTGACTAAATTGAGGCTACTAAATAACATGATAAAACCTAGAAAACAGGGTGACTTATCTCCCCAAATTTGCTCCTAGTAACAACTGAGTTTCTACTTGAAGATAGCCACTTAGGCTGCCTTCGCAGTCAGAAAACAACAAACAGTTCTTAGGTTGGGATTTTTAGTAGTAGCTTTCTGCTGAAAGTGTCTCATCTAGCAAGGCTGAATCTCCTGCTGTAGAAAGTTCTCAGATTCCAACCAGAAAAGTAGATAATTAACTTATTTTTTAAAAGTTTAAAGTTAAGCACTAGACTATAAGAGCTCTGCCATAAGGATGTAACTCTTAAATGATCTTCCAGGCTAAAGTAAGTATTTTATCAAAGAGACCCCTGTAAGACTGGATTAAGAAAACTAACCCCAAATGTCATTATTAACTAACACCCAGTAATACCATTCTGTCTACTGAAAATACTGAAAACTGGAAGTAAAATGGACTTTGGATTTTTTAACATATAACTTTTCACCTCCATCAGAGAGAAAGAACAACAGCTGCACTTCTTTAACTGCAGTCTCCCTTATTCACCTGTTAAAAAATCTTGGGACAGCCAGCTTGACAGTAACTGTCAGGCTTAACACTACTTATGTAGGAAAAGTATAATTAGATTTCCCCTGCCATGAGTTTTTCAGTGGCATATTTATGCAGTACCAATTATTATCATAGAATATCCTGAGTTGGAAAGAACCCACAAGGATCATTGCATCCAACTTTGGACCCTGCACAAGACAATCTGAATGTTCATACTATGTCCAGATGCTTCTTGAATGCTAGCAGGCTTGGTGCTGTGACCACTCCCCTGTATTGCATTTGCATAAGGTTTTAACAGTCAGGGACCTCCATGGATAGATTATGTGAGCAGCTGCCACGTCCAACAGAGCCAATGCCAGCCAGCTCCAAGACAGACCCATCACTGGACAAGGATAAGCCATCAGCAGTGGTAGTGCCTATGCAAATGCATTTAATAAAGTGGCAAAAAACATCTTGCAGTCAGAAGAGTGGGAAAATCTGAGAGCAATTGCTCTGCAGACACCAAGGACAGTGAAGAAGGAGGGGAGAAGGTGCTCCAGGCACTGGAGCAGTTTTCCCTGCAGCCCATGAGGAAGATAATGGTGAAGCAGGCTGTCCTGCTGCAGCCCATGAAGGTCCATGGTGGAATAGATGGAGTCCCTCAATGGAGGACCCCACACCAGAGCAGAAAAAGCACAGAAGAGGCTGTGGCCTCATAGGAAGTCTGGCAGAATCTGTGGACCCATGGAGAGAGAGAGAAGCCCACACTGGAACAAGTTTGCTGGCAGGAATCCTGACTTCTTTTGCTACATTTTGTCCCTCTTGTCCAGCTGAGGGGGGTGATAGAATGGCTTTGGTAGGCACCTGGCATCCACACACCACAAGCCTTTAAGTTCTTTGTGACAGAAATAAAGTCTCCAAGAATTATTTTATATATGAGGTACACTTAGCCGAGTTGGAAGAAGAGAAAGAGAAAGAAAGTATCCCTAATTCTTTGCGGCTCTCGCACGATGGAAGAAAAAAAATCTAATAATTTCCTCTAATGTTGGTAATGTGAAGGCAATGGAAAAGAATGAAAGAGCATAACCCTAGCCTCTGAAGAGCTCTCAGATTTATGGAAGGAAACAGACTGAGGCAAAGGATTTCAGAAAATGTATCGAGTCAATTTTTGTGCACCAAGGAAGGATCACTTACTTTTAAACCATTTGCAGTACATCTCTTAATCTAACCTTTAAAAGGAAGGCTTCCCATGCAGTCTATAACAGTAAAAAAATTAACTTTAGAATAGGTTTGGGGGGATTTGTTGGTTTGGGTTTTTTTTTTTTTCATTTTAACCTAGATTCCTCTTGCTACAACTGAAGATTACTGCCACCTTCTTTGCAGCAACTGCCTAGATATTGGAAGAATCTTATGACTTCTCCACAACCTTATCTAACTAAATCCCAGTTATTTCAATTTCTTCTTAAAGGTATAATTTTCTAGATCTCGGGTTTTTCTTATTACAGGCCTCTTCCTAGTAATTCAGACTTTAATATGCTCTCTTTCACACAGTTCTGCAATTTCCCTTCAATCCTTCCACCTCTGCTGTCATTGTCACATTTAACTCTTCCTGGAGAGAACTTATGAATTCTGTAGCTAGAAGTTCTGACTATGTTACTCTCTTCCTTTTGGAAATGCTACAACAAAATGTGTTGGATACACTGGCAGCTCCACTCTTCTACTCTTAGGTTTTTTTAGTGGCAACATTCAAGGGGCTCAGAGGCTCCCTGCAAGGAGAAATACCGAGTGAAAAGCCATGGACATGCATTCTTTTTGCTTTCTCAAAAGTTCTGCTTGTGTCACATTTCAGGATGCAGGACCAAAAGATTTAAATTATATGCATATGAATTTGATGTGCTGAAATTCAGGAAAATTCCCACTCAGAGATGCAAATATAAAAGTGCAATATGTTTTGAAAGCAAACGTTACTGTCTAGAAATTAGAAGTTCCACTACTTTACAAATGTATCAAAATAAGAGTTATTACTACATTTTCTGATGAGACATTTCAGAAGAGAAAGTTAAGAAATCCTCATTCAGTTACATTCAGCTAGCCATAAATCCATACCTATGACAAGAAAGTAAGAGAAATTTATAGAATGAAACATATTTGCATAGTGTTTTGAGTATTAGGAGCCACACAGTTCATAAAAGGCTGTAAGTGTACCTCTAATAATTCTTATATATTCCACTGAAGCTGTCAAAATTGTTCCTCAGAAGAGCTAGACAATGCAGCACCTTTTTATTAAAATTCTCATTCACTCTGCAGACTTTGTAAGGAACAGAGAAAAGGCCGAGTCACGCAGCTAAGGCACAGTCCCTGTGTTTCCCAAATGCAGCATGCCTGAACTATGTGGAGGCTGGCTTTGCTTAAAAGATAAAAGGAAGCTGTGGTCAATATCCCCATTCTGAATAGCCACTCTGTAACTGCAGCATGATGACTGAAGGAAATTTATAAGAGACTGAAAAGAACTGAAAAGGATATCTGAAGTACAGCGGACGAAAGAAATCAAGGAGCAAATGAATAAACAGCTAAAAACTGCTTCAGGTAATTTTGCTTTTTGTCACCTGCAGTGCTTCAAATGTGTTCTTGTCTATCAGTTTCAAAATAAATACCTTTTAGCTGTCTCTAAGTATACAAAATAACATGAATACCAATCACTATGGCATTTATTGCTATAAATACAAGACACTGCAGTACTCACCGGTCTTTCACTACGATGTCTCCACACGACTGACAGTAAAAGATGTAATTCTTCTTGGGTTTCAGGCTTTCCCTCAAAGTAAAAACCATATCTACAGATAGAAGAAAATATATTAATCTTCAAAATTGTGTGAAATTTTCAGTCACTTGTACAAAAAAATCTTGTCAAATACCTCAAACCAAAAAGGAAAAATCTAACAGACAAAGAAAAAGGCTGACATTTAAAAAATAATCTTAATTTTTTAGAAAATCAAGTATTTAGATTTAGGAAAAGCTTGCCATCTCTACCTCATGCCCTATATTACTGAGTAGGAACTGTACATGTGAATAATTATTTTCAAGGTGCAAATCCTCTTCAGAAGGGGAGCCGATATATTGATATAATTGCAGAGATCATACAAATCAAAATTCAATGCCACTTTTTTGTAATGAGATTTCTGATAATCACTGTATCTGCAATATGTGGGGACACACCAATATATAATACAAACAGTCCAGATGGGGAGCAGGGGCAGGCACTAGTTTTACATTTCCAGGCAGGTAAGAAACCAACCATTGTGGAACCACTCTAAGAAAACATAGTGAGCAACGGCCTCTGCAGGCCAGGAAAGCAAAAATGGTCTCACAAAAGGCAGCTCAAACAACCTCTCCAAAGTAAAAAAGAAGTTAGAAAAGTTTCCCCAAATTATCTGATAACATTAAGTGGAAGAAAAGTAAAACTGGAGGCCTAGCTCTATGTATGAATATGCTTTGCATCACTCACTTTCTCATACTTAAGAGTGAAAGTTTACTCTCAGCACTGACATTCAATATTTGAAATTTAGGATTCAACCACAAGAGAAAAATACTTCTAAATGTTCCAGAATTTCAACATTTTTGCATAATTATTTAAAACATCAAAGGGTAACTAAGACTATCCAATATATACTTCAGTTACCACCCAGCTCACATACTTATTTTTCACTAGCATGACTTGCCAAGGTTGATTTTTAAAATTTCATCATTGGTCTTTTGAAACATGTCTCGTTAATAGGACACATTAAATAATTTTAGCATAATTGAGTTGTCAAAGCACATGCATTAACATACAGATTAACATACAGATGCCACCTCAGCATACCAACTGAGTATTCCAAAGTGTTTCTGGTGCTGCATTACTGTATATTACATATTTTATCGTCCTTTTCTACTTTAAAAGCTCAGAATGGTAATTTTGTGTTATTTAATATATCTTTCTGTGTCACATCATATGAAATAAATCGAAATATATTGAGCCTGGATGAAAGGATGCCAGGATGAAAGAATGCAACTAAAAAAAAAAAAAGCTGTACTACCATGCGTTCTATTTACTGAAAACACATCCCAGACATGAATTAGCATCACAGAAATAAAGTAACTTTGCAGATGTTACCTGTGACATTAACCTCTGAAACCCCAGCTGTATAATGAGTGCCAACACAAACCCATAGTCCTGTATGATTAACTGGCCAGGGATGGCCAAGCATAGTCTGATTGCCTGGATGAATCAGTTTACTCCATTACTGATAGGATGGGGAGTAATGGGTGCAAATTGAAAGAATGGAAAATTAGGTTAGATATTAGGTAGAAATTCCTTACTGCGAGTGGTGAGACCTGGCACAGGCTGCCCAGGGGCCGGGATGCCCCAACCCTGGCAGTGTTCCATGCCCTTCTGGGTAAGCCTTGAGCAACCCAGTCCCTAGGGGTGACTCATGCCCTGCATGGCAGTGGGGACTTGCGACCTGGATGACTTTAAAGTTAAAGTCCGTTTCACCCGTTAGCATTGTATGATTCTATGATTTCAGCCACCAGAAGGGGATATGAGAGAAAGACAGTCATTTTGGACTACTATTGGGGAAGGGGGGGGAAAGAGGGGTGAAAGGGGGGGGGGATCTTTGGTAGATCCCCAGCCACTTTTCCCTTTCATGGCGTCATTTTTGCACGTTGCATTTTAGAACTGACGACTCCGAGCCGGTGTTTGCGCTACAGGGATCTTTAAGTAGATCCCACGCCACGTTTCCCTTTCATGGCGTCATTTTTGCACGTTCAATTTCTAGAACTGACGACTCCAGACGGTGTTTGCGCTACAGAACCTACACCTCACAGACACCAGGTGCCCGGTGCCCGGTGCCCGTCCCACAGCCCCAGCCCCGCCCCGCCCTCACCAGCAGCGGGCGGCGGGCGCTGCAGGCGCACGCGCAGGTGCAGCCCCTCCCCGCGCAGGCGCCGGAGCCCGCGGCACGAGGACGGCGCCAGCCTGACCCCTGCCGGCAGCGCCGCCACATCGCAGCTCCCGCCGCTCCTCACTTCCAGGGAATCCGCGCACGCCGACACCTCCACCGGCGCGCTGGGGAGCTCCGCCGCCGCGCTGCGGAGGAAAAAGCAACGGGTATGCCTCGGGAAG
The DNA here is from genome assembly GCA_018697195.1 of Certhia americana. Classification (NCBI taxonomy): domain Eukaryota; kingdom Metazoa; phylum Chordata; class Aves; order Passeriformes; family Certhiidae; genus Certhia; species Certhia americana. The sequence goes on from CM031859.1 coordinate 32,343,056, forward strand.
GAGCTGTCGGGCCGCGCTTCTGCTTTACACAGGCCGGGCCGCAGCTCCCCCGCAGCCCCAGTCGCGCCCCGGTGAACGAGGGATCCACGCGGCGAACGAGGAGCAGCCGAGAGAAATAATCCACCGTTCTCAGGAAGAATTTATTTGCATAGTAACCCGGGCTGTGCCGAGCCGAACAGGCGGGGGAGGCGCCCGCACACAACCCGGTCGCCCCGTTGAGGGCTAAGGATGCCGAAAGCCAGACCCGCCGCACCCCCCGGCTGCCCCGCACGGCCCGAGCGGCGGCAGGCGGCAGCGCCCCCGCACTACCGGATAACCAGCAGCGCGCTCTGCGTCCCCCGCCTGATCTCCATCAGAAACGCTGCCGCCATGCCGCCGGGAGCAGCGCCGGGAGCAGCGCAGGAAGAGCCGCTGTCCCGCCGGCGCAGGCGCACCGCCGCCCGCCCGTCACAGCGCCGCCTCCGTGGAATCGTAGTCGCAGAATCATAGACTCAGCAAGGCTGGAACAGACTTTAAGGATCTCTCAGACCAACCGTGCACCCGGCACTGATGCTGTAACCTCTAAACCACATCACCCAGCGCTACATTCAGACGCCTCTTAAACACCTCCAGGCGTGGCGACTCCACCACCTCCCTAGTAAATCCGTTCCAGAGCTTGATCACCCTAAAGGTGAAAAATATTTTTCTAATCTTTAATCTGAATGTCTCTTTTCTCAGTTTAGGGCCATTCCCGCTAGTCCTGTCACAGTAGGTGTCACAGAAGAGACCCCCAAAACTCCCTTTCAGGCAGATGTAGAGAGCAGTGATGTTCCCCCTGACACTCCTCGAGACTAAACAACCCCAGCTCCCTCAGCCGTTCCTGTAAGACATGTTTTCTAGACCCTTCGAAAGCCTTTTTGCCCTTCTCTGGACACACTCCAGCACATCAGTATTCTTTTCAAACTGAGGGCCCAGAAACTGATCACAGCACTGGAGGTGCGAGCCCACCATTGCAAAGTACAGAGGGATATCACTGTCCTGGTCCTGGCCACACTATAGCTGATACAGACCAAGATGCCACTGGCGTTTATGGCCACATGGGCACTCCGCTCACTCATACCGGCCCTCCCGAATCCTTCTCTGCCGAACAGCTCTCAAGTCAGTCCTCCAAGCCCGTAGCTCTGCATGGGGTTGCTGCGACCCAAGCTCAGGATGCAGCAGCTCAGCCCCGGCGGTGCCCTGGCAGTGGCAGGAGGGTGTCCGGGCCTGCTGTGCCCCCCGACTTGGCCGCTGCTGGTGGTGCAGTCAGGCTTGAGGACCCACGGATGAGTCCCATCGTGGTCCCCAGCCCCAAGGTCAAGGTCTGCACAACCGGCTGCTCTCACGGGTTTTATTACCTTTTTATTATATTAATTATAAATTAATATTTATTATATTGTATCCACATCGGGCTGTCATCTCCTGCTTTCCTGCCACACCGCCGGGAGGAGCCCGGGTCCGTTCTCTCGGGCACCTCCCCACAGGAACTGTGGGCTGTGCCTGGGGGTGTGTGCTCAGGATTCCTCGCCAAACAGGGTTGATAATGATAATAAAACTGCTGGTTTAGCTATTGCTGAACGTGTTTACACACTGCCAAGACCTCCTCAGTGTCTCATTCCGCACCACCCAGCAGGTAGGCTGAAGGTGGGGAAGAGTCCAGGGCAGGGGGAGAGGATGTACAGCTGACTTGAATCGACCAAAGTGAAGTTCCATGGCAAGTATCAAGCGTGGCAGTAAAAATTCGGGGCGTAGTCTTTCCAAAGTGACCATTAGTCAGATATCGACTGATCAGCGGTCTTGTTGTGGGAGGAGGCGAGTGATTGACTGTATATTTAGGGTTTGGGTCTTTTTCTGTTGTTCCTCTTTCCCTCATCTACTAAAACATTATTGTCTTAACGCACAGTTTTTCTTGCGTTTGCACTTCTTGTTCTACCCTTGAGCTAGCAACTGGCTGGGGTCACCCTATCATGACATCAAAGTTCAATCTGAGCAGAGGCCTCTGCTGAAACAAGGGCAGGATCCCCAGCACTGGGGACTGTGTCCTGTGGCAGGTCATGCACTACTAGTCACCCTCTGCCTTCTGAAAAAATTACTCTCCACTCTTTCTTGCAGCTTTACAAGTCTGCCTGAATTCCTCCCAATCCATGTGCACCCAGCACTTGAATGCTGTCACATTGTACTCACAGCAAACGAGGGTTTCTACTGCCTCTCATGAGATCTTTTATCAAGAGACTGTAAGTCCACCCTGATACTCCTGTGTGACTTTCCCTTACCTTATGAACACTGTCACCACTGCACACTTCATCCAGGATGCTGCCCTCACAGTATGTAAGAAGTTGATGTTCAGTATTCAAGGATACCAAGGAAAGAAACTTCCACTTTGTAAAAAAGGAGTCTTTCCACAATGTTAAAAGTGTTTATTTTTTATGAAGTCACAAACCCTTCTGTGGTTGCAGAGAATTGTTTGAAAACATAATCTGCAAAGCTTCAAACACATCGGCAAATTTGCACAGGTTACTTTTATAGCAATTTATTATAAAAGACATGAAGTAATCTTAGTCCTTGGAGTTATCAAAAACAAGTAGGAGAGTCCCAAAGAAGAAAATATAGCAAGGTTAAAATTTGAGGGGGAAAAATACAGCAGACTATACTCAACAGTTTCAACTGAGTTATTTTGTTGTTTTTTACAAAGCATTAATTAAAGTATTCTAAGATGGGGCTACACTGTCCACTATGCTATTCTGAGGGTGGTGTTTTGGGCTTTTGCTGTTGTTGTGTTTCCTTATTTTTTAAAGGAAGAAAAATAATTAGTTCACATGGTGGGTTTCATTTCCAATTAATTCCCAAACGAAGGTACATATTGTGGGCTAAATTGTTGTGGACAAGTAGGTCATACATCAAAGATAAACCCCATGTAATTATAGGAGAATTGACTCCTAGTATTAGTAAAAGGGTCTTTGGTGTTACAAAGGCTTACCCAAAGCCAAAAAGTTATGAATAATCTTAAGTGTTTGCAGGGTGTGAGCCTCACTTATTCAAAATTGTCCATTATAGGTTTCTCACTGTTTCTACTGTGAAATAATTACAGAGAAAGGAAGGTAAATTTCCTACAGAGTAAGTGCACCTAACATCAGGGCTGCACCCAGCCCAGTATTTTGACTCCAACATCAGTCAAACAAGGTACTAATAAGGAAGAGCTCTGTAGTGTTGTTGCTTCCAGGTACTTCCCCTGTGGCTACATCCCTACCCAATTCCTTCTGTGGCCACTTATGGATGTGTTTGTCATCGATATGAATAATGTATCCTTAAACCTATAGACAGTGTCCAAGTCCCCAGCCCCTGGTGCCAATCTGTTCTAGAAGTTTTCTGCTTTGCAGAAAAAATTTTTCTGTGCCTCCTCATTCTCACACTGTGGGGTTTGGTTAACAACACTTCGTTGCTTTTCATGGTTTTGTAGAATTTGATCAATCCTCTCTCCTGCCTTCTCTCTCTGCATCGAACAGTCACAGTCATTATTGCTCTTGCTGTAATATAGCAGTGCCATCTCTCCACAGTGCCTTTCCCAACTTCTCCACATCCCTCTTGAGCTGTGAAGACAAGAATTGATGCCGTAATCAATCTGAGGCTGCACCAGCCTTATACACAGCAGCCAAACAACTACCTCTGTCTTGTTCTCAATATTCTTCACAGCGACATACAATGTTTTTTTGATTGCCACTGCACGTAAAGTCAATGAGACAATTTGAAAGAAGCGTTTTGGAGCTCTGAGCCGTAACTGCCGCTACTAAATTCAGCACAAGGGAAGCTTAGAAATCCAACCATTCTGCAATGCAGTAGCATGTGAAAACACATGGTTAGTTATTGACAGTCGCTTCCCCTCTGTGAAGTTCACCACTGTTAAACAGTTCCAAAAGCATGACCAACCTAGTTAACAATTACAACTCAAAGGCATTTATAAGTATGTTCCAAGAAAAAAGTAAATTTAAGTACACCATTTTAATTAAAAATACATGACATGTAGAGTCATACTTGAATCCTCAGAAAACCAGTGGAAATTGTCAGCTTTCCAGAAAGCTATTTTTCATGTACCTAACTATTTTTCATGTACCGATTCCTGGTATAGTTTAATGAGAAAAGGAATTGCATTTACTCTTTATTATTATCGCAAGTCTGGAGAATAAAATTAGACTTCATTAAATATTGGCTTGAAATGTAAGTCACTGAGTAGAAGATTTATAAATATTATGAGATTTTCCCCTGGCAATATTTTAGAAATACTTGTCCTCAGACAAAGCCTAAAATATTAATCTTGTAAGCTGAACACACCTTTTTTTTTTTTTTTTTTTTGCAGTTACTCAAGTCATTTATAACCGTAAGCTCTGTCTGCTATTATGAAGCCTGCTTAAATTTGAAAACCGTAATGATGACTTTAAAATGAACAGTTTAAACAGAACGAAAACTACAGTCTAAGAGCTGTACCCTTTATACTGTGGACCTGGTCAGTTGAAAAATCACTTCTTGCAATGCAGTAAAAAATTCCTTCCAATACCATCCATGTGGGTACCCTGACACTTTTGTGTGTAGTAAGTATTCAAGCACCTAATCACAAGAAATTTTAGAAAATTCCCAATACTGCTAACATAAAGATAGTATCACATCATAGCATCATAGTCGTGTTTGGATTGTGCAGGAGCAGGTGGGGGTTGACCTCTTCTGCCAGGGCACCGGAGACAGGACAAGAGGACATAGTCATAAGCTGTGCAAGGGGAGGTTTAGGTTGGACATTCAGAGGCAGTTCTTTACAGAAAGCACTGTAAGACATTGGAATGGGCTGCTCATGGAGGTGGTGGAGTCACCATCCCTGGATGGTGTTTAAAGGAAGACTAGACACGGCACTTAGTTCCATGGTGTGGTTAACATGGTAGCGTTTGATCATAGGTAGGACTCGATGATCTCAGAGATCTTATCAACCTAATTGATTCTGTGATCTTAGGGACCATCTCCTTCCAACCCCTGCTGCCATGAGCAGGGACACCTACTAGACCAGACTGCTCAGAGCCCCATCCAATCTGGCCTCGAACACTTCCAGGGATGGGACATCCACAGCCTCACTGGGCAACCTGTTGCAGTACCATTTTCTAAAGAACCACCCACCTTCCGTGTTTACCTGCGCTGTATTTGGCGAACTCGGTCAACATCAGGAAAAACAACCAACCGCGCACACTCCCACAGAGCCAGCCCGCGCACCTGCGCACGCCTCCCGCCAGGGGGCGCAGCGGGGCTGCGCGCGGGGCGGGGCGGGGCTGGCGCGGGGCACGCCGGGAGCTGTCAGGGCGCGGGGGTGCCGGTGGCGGTCGGGCTCTTCCGGCTCGGGTCGCTCAGGTAACGCAGCTCCCTCCGCTCCTTCCCCGGGACCCTGCTGTGGGCACGCAGCGCGGTCCAGCGGTAGCAGCTGCTGCTGCTGCTGCTGCTGCTGCTGCTTCTTCTGCTTCTGTTTCGCTCCCTCCACCCCCGTCGTCGCGCCGGTGTTGGGGAGGGTCCGCCCCTGGAGCGGAGCCGAGCGGAGCGGAGCCGAGCGGAGCCGAGCCGGCCCTCTGCTCTGCCCTCCCCTCCGGCACCGTCGTGGCGGATGACGGCTGGGCTGTACTAGGCTGTGTGCGAGGGGCAGGTGCTGAGAAGCCCGGGAGAGCGGTTATAGCCTGTTAATTGCGCTGCATCAATTAACCTGTAGCACCTGTCCGCCCCTCCCCCTGGGCTCTGTCCCCCCCCAGCGCGGTCACGCCCGGGTGAGTTTTGGGCTGCGGAGCCTCTCCCCTCGCCCCGGCAGCGGCCGGCGGGGCCTGGCTTCACCCGTCGTGCTGGAGCTTCCCCAGGGAGCTCTTCCCGCCTGCCTGGGAACGAGCTTGGTGTTGGGCTGCCAGGGTCGTCCCGCTTTGACCTTGAGCGTCCAGGGGGCTGTGGGCCTCTTTTAGGTAAGATTCCTGATTGCTGGACTTACTGCGTGTGGCATTTGGAAGGATACATGGGACGTACGGCTGTCACTGGGCTGTGTGGTGCAGGGTTAAATTTCATCTGTTGATGCAGAGATGGCCTTAAATTTTGTGATGCCAGTTTGAAAAGGATAAACATATGACAGCTTCTGGTGTTAAATGCTTTTCAGAAATAATATTTTCATACCTGTGACAATAACCAGAAAAGCCGGAACAATTTATCTGTTTAAGTGACCTAAAATACGTTAGATATGAGGTGCAGGTTTTAAAGAGCTTATTCTGGGTGACTCAACCGTTGTTTTTGTTGCTGATTGCAAGAACCCTTTCACTCCTGGATCTTCTTTCAGTATGCAGTAATAGTGAAAGTGTTCTGGCTCTCAGGTTAACTGCAGAGTGTTACTGCTACCTGAATTCCAGCTGTAGGAGTGTGAAGAGTTGGGAAGACTCGTCTAAAGAGTAACAGGCTAGATACTTGCAGGTAATAAGGGGCCACATTATGAGGTTGAAGATCCTAGTCTTTTCATTTTGCTGCTAAGGCTTGGCCTGTGTTAAATACTTAAGCAGGCCTGGCTATCAAATTTGCTCTCTTTGTTTCTGTTTTTTAATGTTGGCATTTTTTCAAAAGCAGGGTGGAATACAGTAGATCTTTTGCTAATAGTGTGATGCCTAAATATTGTGATTATCCAAAATGTACAGTAATTTTCAATATAGCATGTATGAATGTTATGAGGAGGTATGTCAGTTTGGAAAGAGGCAGAATATTTATAGCATAAGTTGTGGTTTTGTTTTCATTGATATGAGAATTGGCACTTTTGGAAACTAAGCATCCTGTAAATGATATGGCGAGATGTTGCATTTCTAGCTCACTGAATGTCTTGCTTTCCCAACTTGTTGGTAGCACCTGTGACAATAGATATTTAAACACCATTTTGCAAAGAAAAGGTGTCTTATGTCTTCCACTACTGGAGTGGCTGTGCCTTTGAATGGGTGGTTCTGTTCACAACGTCAGCAGTGTTTTTTCCTGTGTGAAATTATTGGCATTCTGTGCCAATCATTGCAGGCACAGCAAGCTGTGTGGGTAAGGTGGTGCTGTGGTTCAACCCCAGCCAGCAGCCATGCCCCATTCCCCTACCTGTGGGACAAGGAGAAGAAGGAGAAGGGTAATAGGAAGAAAACTCATGGGCTGAGATAAGGACAGTTTAATAGGGAAAGCAGCAGATGCCACCAAAGCAAAGGAAGGAATGAATTCACCACTTCCCATGGCAGGTGGATGTTCAGCCATCTACAGGAGAGCAGGGCCCCATCACATCTAGTGGTGGCTTAGGAAGAAAACAAACACTATCACTGCAAATATCACCTTCCTCCTTCTTTGTATGCTAAGCATGATGTCATGTTGTCTGGAGTAGCCCTTTGACCAGTTTGGGTCACCTGTCCCAGCTCTGTCTCCTCCGAACCTCCCATGCCCCTCTGGCCTGCTCACCAGCATGGCAGTACGAAAAGTAGAAAAGGCCTTGGCTCTGTGTAACCCTGTCCAGCTATAACAAAAATATCTCTATATTATCAACCCTGTTTAGCCTGAATCCAAAACAGCCCCCCTGCCAGGCACTGTGAAGCTAATGAACTGTACTCCTCTGGTGTAAGTGCGCTCAGCCTGGCATTTCCTGTCACTGTTTGCTGTTTGAATACAGGGAGGACACCTCCGTGTGTTCATCGCTGGTTTAGTTTTCTTGGCCACTGTTCCTGCTGTCCACCTTTAATGTCTTCTTGCTTAGCCAGAAATGACTGCTTGCTCTGGGTTGGCTGGCTGAAAGTGCTTACTGATGTTATTTTCTCTTTTTTTCCTTTTATTTTCTTTTTTTTTCTGTCTTTGGTGGAGCTGTGTTATATTAAATCTGCAGTGCGTAGAAGAGAACCAAGAAAAGATATGAAGTATGTTGTTAAAAACCCTGTTTTGAAAATGATTGAAAAAAGGAGATAGAAAAGAGGCTACACTAAATGATACCTGCTAAAGCATGAAATAGAAAAATTGAAGTAATTCTTCTGTATGCACATAAATTGTCTTCCAGATTAATAACCATGTTGCTCTGACTTGTAGCTGAAAAGAAGCTGAATGATAAATAGAAACACTAAGTGATATGTTTCCCTCTAAGAGGCTGGGGAAAAGAAGCATTGCAGTATCAACCATTTTCTCCCAATAACTGAAACAAGAAACGAAAAGAAAGCACCAAAGAGAATCAGTAAATAGTTTTACTAGTCAACACATTCCTGTTTTTACCACGAACTTGTAGTTCAATATAAGCATTAAGAAATATTTAAAAGTCAAGGAATGGTGCTTTGTCGAACTTGGTTTTTCATTTGCAGAATCGTAGGAAATTTAACCTTTTATTTATGTCTTTTCTGGCTTACTTCTGAGGATAAGGAGAGAGAACAAGTTTTGGTCCAGGTACCATTTTCAGAACAGTCAGAAGAGGATTTTACTTTACAAATTCCTTTGAAACCTACCTCTGGAACTGGGAAATCAGATGCATTGTAAAATGTAACCACAGTCTAGATAATCCAGAGCATAGATTGCATGGCATATGCCACTATTTCAGTAGTAAAATCAGAATTAAGTTATAGAAATTAGTTGAAATTTGAAATTAATGGATTACTAATACCTTAGACCTCAGGGCATATTCAAAAAGTCTTGCCCAAATGCACTGTAGTAGGTTATCCAAGTAAGGGAAGGATAAGGATATGAGAGCTTCTGACATGCCTTTGTGAAAAGACCTACCAGGATCACTTGGAGATCGAATGTTAAACCACCTGAAGCTATGTATTAGAACAATGGATATGGATAAATGAAAGGCTATTGTGAGCAAAGAATAAATGAATGAATTACCTGGCTACTGCTTTTTTGTTGTTGGTTTGATAGATTCTATGTTAGACTGCATATCAGAATATTTAAGGAGAAGTCTCAGTGTGAAGGCACAGCATTACAGGGGAAGCAAAGCTTCTTTCCCAGTACAGAGTACCACAAGTGTCATGTAAGACAGTGAACCTCATCTAAGTACTTTTTTTTTTTTTTTCTTTTTCTCTAAGCTGGTAAGTATCCTGAAGTTGGCAAACTCTCCTTTTAAACGAAGTGTAATACAAATATAGCTGTAAATGCAGTGATTGTAGTTTGAGTTGATTTCATTGTTGCATTTGCTAAGGATTTTTTGCTGTTGTTTAGCTATTTATTTTAAATGTATTACATATTAATTTGACTTACTAATTTGACAAGAATAAAAAATATGCAAGAAAGAAAAAGAATACCTCACAGTGAGTCTCCTGACAATAAATGCTTGGAAAACAAAAGCTAGCTAGTTAGAAAGGAATTCTTTTCAGAGAGGGTATAGGGACCATTTGAATGTATGAGGCTGAAACACACAAAAGTGGAAATAAATTGCACTCTATTTTAGGAAGCCTGTCCTGTTGCTGTGCTCATGCAGCTGGAAAGAAGACAACTATTTGATGTCGTGTACTTAGCAAACACTACTCAACAGGGAGGGCAGTGGTCCCGGGGCCCAGTGGGTGTGTGTGAGAGCTGGGCAGTTCTGCTGTGCGACTGGGAAAGCACAAAGCTCCCGGTGCTCCCGGGTGTGCTGGAACCACGGGGAGGGTGCGGCTGCACTCGCACCAGAGCTCTCCGGTTCTCCCTGGGATAGTGCTTTTTCCAACCCACTGAGCTTGTGGTTACCATGGATGTGGCTGTGTCAGGTAAATACCTTCCATATCCTGTTTAGAGTAATCCAAACAGTCTTTGTTGCTAATATTCAGTCTCAGGAGCTCTGTATGAAGGTGAGAACTGACACTGTATGATGTTGCAGGTTTGACTGTGGATAGCTGAAAAAGGCTCTACCAGCTCAGGAAGCAAGCCAACCTTTTTTTTTTGAGCTTGGCAACAGTTTCCTTTGGTCCGGGGAGTAGTAGTTATGCTATATACAATGTTACACATGACTTCAGAGTAAGGATTTTATGTTTCTGTGTGTTCAGCATTGTGAAAGTGACTGATGACTTTAGGAGGTTATATTTCAGGTTCTAGTGAAAAGGAGTCCCTGCCCATGGCAGAAGAGTTGGAACTAGATGCACTTTAATGTTGCTTCTTATTCAAAACATTCTATGATTTAAAAAAAGACTTCTTAAGTGTTTGGTATTGTTCAGATGTCAGATGGGAGAATGAAATGAAGATTATTTTTAAAATGTCTGTAACCAAACTGTTTACATTTCTTTGATGGATGCATTGCTGACAAAATTTAAGATTTAAGTTGTGCTTAAAGATAGTAACTCTGTGAGCTGAGATGAAATAAGATTTAAGGAGGTAACATTAAGAGCATGTCAAACGAGTGAATGGTAAATTCTAAGTGTGGTTTTTTTCTTCAAATGTGTAATTCAATATGAGGAAAATAGCGACCAGTTCTGGATTTAGATTGAAATATTGGATGGTCAAATACAGTGGTCAGCAAAGGGAAGAAGGGGACAAAAAAAGTACTTGAAAGTAAGTGTTGAAGAATAACCACAATTTTCCCATTTTTCTCTATGTTGTGTTATTCTGACTTAAATTACCATCTGTTTTTTTGGTAAGACATGTTAGATGTTTTGCATAATTTAGAATAAGAAGCAAGGCTATCTGGAGCGTTGTTGATTTTTGGATGTAAAATGATCACTCATTAAGCTATAATTTATTACATAGAGAATTCAGGAATCATTTATTGTAAGAAAGGAAAAATGGAGAAATGTAATTTTAGTAAGAAGAAAATATTTTAGCTAATGGTTGACCTGAGTTTTAAGAAATATGCAAATCATCATCTTTCATTTACTGACTGACATAAGTTCAAATCTGTGAAATCTGAATATTTGATTTGTTCTCATGAATAATGACACTTTCAAAGCATACACTCTAGTATAAGATTCTGGCATTCATGAAGTGCAAAAGTACTTAACTTTAGAAAAGATGATGTCTGTTATACTTTGCCAGAAACATTAAGATAATCCTGAGCAGTATGCAAGCAATAGTGCTCAAGGGCTTGAAGAAAAGCAATCAGTTGGTTCTGTTGGTGGGTCAAGAATCAAAAATCAAAATTTCAGTGCAGAATATCAAACTTTGTAGTTTACCTGTTATATATAGATATGGAGTAATACAGTTGAATTGAATAGAAGGGCTAAAATGTCACCCTAAACTCAGTTGTTAAGAAGGATTGGAAGAGATGTATTTGTCAGAGAGTGAGAAGTCTTTGGTCACTTTCTTCTCTCCTCTGACAAACAGATAGACGTGGATTTTATTTATTTTTTATTTTGGAAAAAATTATGCTCTAAAGCATATTAATTTAAAGTTTGCTTATAATTATAAATTTGTATAGTAACTAGAGCAGTTAAATCCTTAGAAGGCTTGTTGTACGTTCCTTATGAATTTTTAAGCTTGTTGCTTGTTCCTCTTTATGAACTCCTGTCTGGTGTAAGCCACCCTTTGGAAGACCGTACGACAGGAATAGCAGAAAGAACATTTTACACACCTGATGTACTTGCATCAGACTACGCTCAGTGACAGACTTAGGTTTATTCCAGTCTTTTTTCTGTGAAGAACATGTGCAAAAGAAGGAGAAATGTACTCAGTTTCTTTTTACTGATAGTTTGATTTAATAATAATAATAAATAATAATAAATAAATCTTGTTTCGTAGCTTCCTAAGTAAGGAGGGTGTGCATCCAGTTTGGGTACCTAAGCTAACCTCTGTAGTACAAGCCATAGGTTTTCTCTCGTTTAGTTCTTTTTTTTTGTACAGGAATCACTCCAAGGAAAACATCTTGTGTTGATTTAGAAGTTGCCGGTATGGGTAACGCGCAGATTATTATATGGATTTGATTTGATTTAATTTAATTTTGATGTGAAAGAAATTTGAACACCAAGGCAGAGCTGTTTTTTCTGTGGAAAAATATAATGTGCTGTGTCCACTTGTGAATATGACTAGGTAGAAAAGTGTACTGAGAAGTTATTAATCCCAATATTAAATCTTACTAAATGTTATAGACTGTTGCAGGATACTAATGACATATTTGCTAGTTATAGTTAATAATACAGCCAGGTGAGGTTCTTCTGTTTGGTTTGTTTGTGTGGTATGGGAGAGGTTCTCCTTTCATTATTCTGCTGAATAGCATTTGGCTAAAATAACAAGCTCAAATGGTTCTTATTCTTCAGAAGACATTAGAGATTCCTGTTTGAAAAATTCTGAGGAAAGAATTTCCTCAAAAAAGAGAAAAAAGAGTCAATCAAAAAAGATTGACTCTGGAAAGTCAATCTAGAAACAGAGTAATTAGCTGTAATTGGAAAATCTTTATCTGTGGTTGTAGAAGAATGTATGTATTTTCTATATTCAAATTTTGTCTGAAGAGTCTGGTGTGGGATTTGCAGGACTTATTTTGCTTTTCATGTTGTTAAATGCTTCTGAGGAGAAGCAAAGCATAATAAATTACCAAATGAAAGGCTTCTGTTTTCTGTGTATTCAAATCTGTGTTTGTATTGAGTCTATTTAAATACAAACATTTTTTCTGCAGTTGCTGGCTTAATATGTGGGCACTATACATGGCTTAAAAAGCAATAGCACTACAGTGAAATTAGAATTTTTTGTCATCTGCTTTTTTAATTGTCTGCTTGTTCTTTTACTGTGCATCCCATGGCCACCCTTGAAATAGTACACAATTTTAAAATTGCCTTAGAATATTGCATTGCAAAGCAGAAACCCTGAGGAATTCAAAGGAGCAAGCTTGTGAGCTCAGATTCTTACAGTACTTGGAACAAATCTTGCTATTTCTTGAAGTGACTTGATGTATGCAGTTTTGTGCTCCACAATCAGCCTCTGGACCTGTACCAGTATTTCAGTACTGCAGATTGGTGTGAAGCACACAAATAGAGCAATTATCTGATGCTTGAAAAATATAGGAGTGGAATAGTAGCAAATCAGACCTGAAGGGAAGTTTTGGGATAAAATAGATAAGGGAAACCTATGAATCAAGTCTTATAACCTTGTGATTAAATCAAAACAGAATCTAGGTAAAAGCTGCATTTATGGAATTTATTTCATGAAGCTGCTGTTCCTCTCAAGATGCCTTTGGCTTCAGTAAAAAAAACATTTAGAGCCTCTTAAACAGGTGAATAGTTTGTGTTGTGTGCCAGAACAAACCTGATCTTTTGGGGGATTTAATCCAAAAATAGTTATTATAAAACAATACCACATGAAAAGGTTTTGGGTTTTTTGGGGGGTTTTTTTGTTTGTGTTTTTTTTTTAATTAAAAGTGGTATCTAGGAGCTTTATGCCAGTGAGATATTGTGAAATCTATCAGTTTGATGTCAGAATGTGTTTTTTTAAATAATGGTTTGCATTTCTGTCCTGTCTTGGAGACAGTTTGTCATTATTACTCTGCTATCAGAATCAAGAGTGCAGGAACCTTGTAATTTTTGGTCTTTTTATTCACTCCTTCCATGCAGCTCTTTTCATTTTGTCTGCCACTTTCTTGTTTTTCTCTGTTCTTTTAACTTACCGTATCATACCTGGAAGACAGTCTGATGAATACTACTTCTTTATGCCTTTTTCGTGGTTTGTTTGGTTTTTTCAGTCATGCTTCAGCCTGCTCTTCTGCACTTGATTTTCTTTCCATTTCCCTTTAATTGAGACAGAAGAGAACAGCATCTGCTATATGTGAAGTCTCTTCTGAAGCCAAGTACAAAAGAGATCCCAAAAGGTCTCCCCCAATAATACCCCCATTAGGGGCACCTAATATGCCTTTTTCACAGATGTGTTACCACAGCATTTCTTCTTGAGTTGTATTTGCTTGGGGTGAAAGTAGCCTTAAAAACTAATTTCTTTTAAAAGGTTATTGAACCTCTGTTGTAAAAAAAATTAGTTTGACCTATAAAAATACAGGGTAGTGTTTCTGCAACTAGAATATTTTAATTACTCAGTGTAGACTACCACACGATGAAAATATATTGAGCAAGTGGCAAAAGTCTGTGATTACAGAACACTGGTAAACACGTATTTTTGTTGTGCTTGGATGACAGTAATATAAAAAACACCTAGAGTTGCATCACTGGATTAGAATAGCAAGTGGATGACAATAATATAAAAACAAAGTAGAGTTGCATCACAGGATTAGAACAGCAAGTCTTGTAAAAGGAAATGTTGATACACAGAAGTCCTCTTGAATAGTGTGTAACTCTTGTTTGTATCCTTCAGTTTTGTCTTCTGCTTGGAAGTGATTCAGAAAGATTGGTGTCTCCTGTTTGCAGAAAGACTGGTTTGTTGAAAGGCGGGGCTTTCTGGTGATGGACTCAGAGGAAGTGAAAAATAACCCAAAAAAATCACTTTGTTGCATTGTTTAAAACAAGCAGTGCTTTTTGGGAGAGACAATGCAATAATTTTCTAGTGTTATTTGTTTGGTTTGTGATGTTGTGATTTTTTAATTATTTGTTTAGTAGGACTTGGTGTTGGACATGTGTTAATATTTGTTAATATTTGTTTGCAAGATGTTAGCTTTCGTTTGTGGTTTCTTGTAACCCGATTTCAGATTTTTTTTAATGCTTTTGAGGAAAATTTGGTGCTTTTATACCTATTTCAACAATATGTCTTGGGAACAATGGTTTCAGGGCTTTTTTTCTTTTATGTTTTGAATAGGTAATGTCTGTACATGAATTGCAAGCTGGTCTCTAGTGGGGACACCGTGGGAGGATGAACACAGAGGAGCTGGAGCTACTGACTGATTCCAAGTACAGAAACTATGTAGCTGCTGTTGACAAAGCACTGAAGAACTTCGAATATTCCAGTGAATGGGCAGATTTAATATCAGCACTTGGGAAGCTGAACAAGGTATGTCTGACAAGTGCTCTTAAAAAGATTCAGGAATTGTAAAAGGCACTACAGTACAGAAGTGCGAGGTTCCCACCATCTAATACCCTTGCAAATATTTCAGCCCTCTGAGCCAAATGTTGAGTGTGTGCAAGAAGCAAACAAATCAAACACCTTTCTAAGACCTAGAGTTGAATCCTTTGTAATTGTCAGTAAAGGGAGAAGTTACTTACAATTTTAGTGGAAATAAATGCAACATCTCTTTTATTAGTAGCATTTACTTCTGATATCATTCAATGTTATAGAAATAATGTGAAAAATAGTAACTGGTAGTTACAAAGGCAGTCGTATTGTGTGGTCGTCTATGCCTATGCACAATTCTAAGATTAAAATCTGATGCTGATAATAACTCTGCTGGATGTGCCTGTAGCAGTCTTCAGAGAGAAATAAAATTGTAACACGAGAAGCTTCTTTAAAAAAGGTGAAATACAGTAATATATAACTGGTATAAATATCAGCAGTAGTTTTATGAAGCATGAGTTCTAAAATAAGGCTCAAATCATTCATGGACCAGAGAATGTTATTGTTCTGATTAATTTTAGCAGTTAAGTTTAATGTGCAATATCATTGTAATCTTTAATAGCAGTTTACAAATGAATACAGATCCTGATGCCCGTAAAAATCTTGTTTAAGTCAGTTGTATGTGTTTCTAGGCAGCACCACTCAGGAAAATGACACTGTAGTTTGAAGTGGCATCATTATTTTGTATAAACTCTCGTTTCTTTCTTCCTTTTTTTTTTTTTTAATTGGAGCAGTTGTTGCTGCGTGTTTGTGCAAGGTGAAGGCTATGATATGGAGAAAAATCCCTCAAAATATGTAAAAGCAGCTCTGTTTTCCAGTCCTGAAGTGATTACATAGTTTCAGACAGTGGTAAAGTTTTGTATGTGATCGAACTCCACAGCATTCTCTTAAAACTATCCCAGACTCACAACCCACAGTTTAATTGTCCTCTTTGAGCTAGTGATAATGGATTTTATTAAATGGAAATAGCAATTTTTGTCCTTAAATGGATGAGTAAATGACAAATGGACAAGCTGTAGGGAAGAAGCTGTTACAGGTGAAGTTTTAAATGCCTAGGCAATTTCACCCACAACAAGTATGCAAGTGAAAAGCATGGCAAAGAAAAAGCTCTGAGTTACATTTTAATAGCATTGGGATTTTTTTTCTTGTAACCTAAGTTTGTATGGTGGCTTACTGAACATGTCCAGTAACACCTTTATCAAATGTGCATTTGATGTTTAACATCTTTTGAGATGCTTTTCTTTGTGTGCTGGTTTACCAGGTGCTGCAGAACAACGCCAAGTACCAGGTAGTACCCAAAAAGCTGACAATAGGCAAGCGCTTGGCACAATGTCTGCATCCAGCTCTGCCGGGAGGGGTTCATCGGAAGGCACTTGAAACGTATGAGATCATTTTTAAAATCATTGGACCCAAGCGCTTGGCCAAAGATCTGTTCCTCTACAGGTACAATATTTTAAACAACTCCGTTTCAAATGCATAGTCAAGATCCTTTGGTTTTTCTGCATTTTATATTCACAGTATTACTTCGTTGTATAGCAAGAATCAATCAAGAACCAATTTCTTTCCCTCATGGTATTAGTGATTGCCTAGTATTTTCTTCTGAATATTGAATAATGGAAGATAAACAGATCACCTAAGTTTTTCTAAGGAACTGATTTTAGTGCAAGAAGACTTGGAATTTATTGTTATTTCATTGAAATAAATTTTTCTGGTTCTATGTACAGCATGTCTAGTAATTGAAATGTTAACACCACATTGTATTAACGTTATATTTTAAGTGTTGGAAAAGAATTTGAGTATAGTTTGTTGCAAGAAGCTGTTTCATCAAATTAACAGAACAGAAAGATTTTGTTTTGTTAGCATGGGGGGCAAGTACAAACTTTCTTCTCAGTCTCTGGAACTGATGATAACGAAAAGGAGGGATAACCCTGAGAAGTTAAGTTTAGACAGCGTGTACTGGTTCCTCTAGTGTACATTTTTGGTTGGGTGGGGTAGGCAAGACAGTAAGTTATTTATTATATAATGAATAGAGGGGTGTGTGAACATTCACATGTGGTTCTTAATCTTTACCTGACCTTAGAGATTAAAATTCATCAGTTTGAGAAATAGTGAGATAAAATAGAATCCTATTTAGGTAGAAAAGGCATGCATTAATGCTTGGAAAGAAATTGCATGCCTTAACATCAGCTCTTCTGTCTTGCATTGTCACGATGTTTATATATAATTACATTGGGGGGGGGAGTGTTTCAGTTCTCTGTTTCTACGTTTTAAGACACTGTGGACTCATAGCTCATGTTTTTTGCTTGTACAGTGATTCAATAGCTGCAAGATCTCATTAACAGAAAGTTCTAGGGTAATGGAAAATGCTACCTTGTATAATCTAACTAAAAGCTATTGTTACTGCTGCTAGGGCAAAGACAGACATTCACATTAAGGCATTATCAAAGATTCCAGTATTTGTCATGAAAGCAGAATGCCAGTGTCTGAACATCTAATCTTGAAGTGTGAGTAATAGCCTTACAAAGAATGACTGTGGGTTAGTGGGCTGCTTATTGAACAAAAAGACATTTTCTGTAGAAAAAAGAAGCCAGTTGACAATGGTAAAGGACAAGTTCTGCTCGACATATAGAGGCAAAAAATGGTTTTACCAGAAGTTTTGTATTTTGGAACAAGTTTCATAGGGTTTTTTTTTCTCTATCATGGACAATATCCTATCTACATAGATATTTCTTTTAATAGGAGATTTGTAGGTGTACATTTTAAGACCATTTCCTTAAAATTACCTTTTTTACTGTTCTTTGATTTTCTTCTTATGTCAGGTTCTTCTAACCTGACATAAGAATTTTGAAAATTGAAGTTGTGTTCACATGCATTTGATTATCAGTACAGTTTTGTTGGGGGTTGGGATAGGAAAGACAAGTTTGTAATAATTTATGATAGCAATAGCAAATATTGGTTTAGTATCTATGTAACTTCTCCTTAGGAGATCACGTTTGTAACCTCTGTGAACTTACACTTACGTTCAAGTAAATTCAGAACATATTTCCAGTGTTTCCAGTCCTTAACAGGCTGGGTTATGAACTGAATTGTGAACATGGTTTATTGTTAATTTTAGAATCTGTTTTCAGACCGAATTTCTGAAGTAAATATTTACTTTGATGCCACTTAACAGTATAAATGTCTTGAATTTTGCCTCCAGGTTACTTGCTGAAGTAAAACACCATGATTTGTCTTTCAGAAAATTATTTCTATAAATTTCCACAAATTGTTCTTATCCAGTCTTGGTTTTTTCTTAGTAAGTGCAAAGAAAGTATATTTTTAAATACAGTATTCATTGTGACGTGAAACAAAATTAACTTTTTGTTATGCAGAGATACTTCTGGTTTATCGTATTTGTTTTATTGGTGAAAGACAGTCATCTCTGGACCTTCAGTGCTTGTTGTCACAATAGTAATAAAGCTCATATTATTAGCCTCAGGATACCAACCTGTCCATCCAAAGGCAGTCATATTGTGTGGTGGTTTATGCTTATGCACAATTCTAAGATTAAAATCTGATGCTTATAATAACTATGCTGGATGTGCCTGTAGCAGTCTTCAGAGAGAAATAAAATTGTAATGTGAGAAGCTTCTTTAAAAAAGGTAAAATTTATTTTTCACAGTTCTGGACTATTTCCTCTCCTTGCCAATGCTGCTATGTCTGTCAAGCCAACATTATTGAGTCTGTATGAGATTTATTACCTCCCTTTGGGGAAAACGTTGAAACCAGGATTGCAAGGACTGTTAACTGGGATTCTGCCTGGGCTAGAGGAGGGATCAGAGTATTATGAAAGGTAAGGATACTTATTTAATAAGGTGATATGCTTGATCTGAGGGGTGAGAGGGGGGTTTGCTGTAACTTTTCACTATGTACTTGTATGTGGATTTTGTTTTCAACGTGGTTGCTTTTTAATTTGATGCTGTCATATTAATTGCAACAGAACAGTATGGTAGGAGGTTCTTAGGACATTAAGTACGACAAATTAACTGTTAGTTCCTGCTAGTTTTTATGGAAAGGGAATTGGCATTAAGCAGACTTAGTCAGTCTGCTTAATATGCCTGTCTCTTCTCCCAGGTAGCAAGCAATGGAACAAGAGAAAATGGCTTCAGGTTGTTCCAGGAGAAGTTTAGGTTGGATATTAGGAAAAATTTCTTTACCAATAAGGCTGTCAAGCATTGGAACAGGCTGCCTGGGGAAGTAGTACAGTCATCATGCCTGGAGCTATTTAAAAGCTGTATGGATGTGGCAGTCTGGGACATGGTGGATTTTGCAGTGCTGGGTTGGACTCAATCATGCTGAAGGTCTTTTCCAGCTTAAACAATTCTGTGACTCTTGGTACAGGTTTGCCTATGTAACTGCAGCATCTGGACTGCTGAGGTAGCATCTTAACATATTAAAGGATGAAGTTACACTCCAACACTTAGAATTCTTGGTATTGTTCACATACTTACATATTCTTGATATTTCCAACTTCAGGAACTTGAATTTTCGCAACTTGTGTGTGAAGAGCAATTCAACACTGTCTTTTTCTATTTCTGTGTATGCAGAAACACACACACAGAATGTAGTTGGCATCACTTCAACAGGGTCTATCCAGCTTGCCTCCTGGGACCTGCCATAGGGTGTAGAGGTGCTGCCACATGAGTTAGAGGAAATGAGTAGTCCAAGAGTTGGGGTATTTTTATGCCCTGTTATTACCAGAAGGACTCAGTGCAAGGAATGAGAGGGCAAAAGCCATCTGCTTTGATTCTCTTCTTCAGTAGCTGTGCTTTCCTACTGTCTGTCTGAAGCCTCTGTCTGGAGCAATACTTGGCTTTAAGCAGCAGATGAAGGAGTTATTTGGCTCTTTGAACATAAGAAGTACATAAAGAATACATGAAGAGAAGCTGTGGGTAGGCCAAAAGCATTTTGCAAGCCAGATTGGCCCACAGGCTTGCTAGCTGGATTGCTCTGTTCAGGTTGCATTATAAGGTTCAGTGTATAACTGGGCCTCTCTTGCCTCTCAAAAGGAAGCTTTGACCTTCCTTTAACAATTAGTTTTAATACTTATTAAAACTGGGGGCAGGGTCAAGAGCTGTGATACATGCTCTGATTCAGCTGACTTGGTTTTACTGCAGAACAAACACACTGCTGGAGAAAGTTGCTTCAGCTGTGGATCAGTCAGCATTCTACAGTGCTCTCTGGGGGAGCCTCCTCACCAGCCCTGCAGTTCGCCTGCCTGGCATCACTTATGTCCTCTCCCATCTGAACAGGAAGCTTTCCATGGAGGATCAACTCTACATAATTGGCAGTGACATTGAATTAATGGTAATGTTTTAATGGAACAATGAATTTGTAATAAGTAAGTAACAACATTGAAGTTACTTACTTATTATGTAATATATTTTGGGGGGTATTTAGATGTACTCTCTTTGAACTTTGGCTTTGAACTTAGCCTTTGAAGAGATAAAAATGCATGTTTATTATAGCTCCTGTTAAACTGCAGATGTTTAAACTGTGCATGGTGGGAGTGTTTCAGAGCTGATTTAATGTATCAGAACTGCTTAGGTTTTGTGTAAAACTTTCCATTCATTACATGCCTCAGCTAAAAGTGATTGAGTTTTGTTGCAATTTTTGGTTCTTTCTTTTTTTTTAAAAGATGTAGAGAATAATTTTATCTTTTAAAGGTAAGATATTCGTTGGTAATATAAAAAAGTAAAAGCTGTTTGGGAAGTTTACTTTAGGGAATCTGTTGATTCTATGTGTTCCTTGGTGGTGAAACTTTATTTTCCTGTTTTATCGTGTTTCATTATTCAAAATATAAAATAACTTCATTAAGTGGTTATTATTTATAAATAACTGTTCTTATTTTTGAGTGCTATCTTATATCTACCTCCTTAAAATAATACGTAACTGTTTTTGGGGGGGTCTGCCATTACTTCAGGTGGAAGCAGTAAGCACTTCAGTGCAAGATACCAGTGTTTTAGTACAGAGGAGCACATTGGACCTTATCCTTTTTTGCTTTCCTTTCCACATGAGTCAGGTAGGTTATTAACATGAGAAATGAATTGACAAGTTCCTAGATGTACTTCATTTCTTATGGTCAGTAGCAGTATTTGGTTGTTTTTTGCTAATTATTTTCTCCAAGCTCCAACAGGAGTCACACGTAAGAGTTTCTCTGATAGGTTTGGCTATTCTTACATCATGATTTCTGCTTTTTACTTGATGTGTTAGCTGTGAAGTTAACTTCTGTATATGTAAGCTCAAATTATGATGTTTAGTCCATGCAGAAGCTTTTAATTTGCTCCAATTTGATGAGAAAGCAAATTACCTGTTCATTTGCAAGTTTCCAATTCCCAGTGTTCAAAATCAGCAAAAGTTAATCCTCTTAGCACAACAGATTCAGAACACTAGAGAATTGAAAATGATTTTTGGTTTTGGGTGAGTAGTTAGCCCTAGCAGTAGTGGGAGTTAAACTTTACAACTTCTATGAAATTTTATTTTGGACTGCATTTATTGTTAGCTACTTCCTGATTTTAAAGAATCCATGAATTATTTAACTCCTGGAGGAAAACTTATGCAAGACAGATTGTAATCTTGTTAGAAATTGGGAAAAACCTGCACTCTTAAGTAAAAAAGAACTGTGTTCTTGCTTGTGGAAGTGCTTCATTCACATTTCTCAATTACAATAGGAGTAATTTGGAGTGTCTCTGTTGAAATGTTGGAATTACCAATACAGTATGTTTTCAATATTAGGACTTACACAAGCATTTAAAATAGTAAGAAACTGAAAAAGTACTTCAGATTTTTCAACTGGATTTTAAGAATTTTCTTCCAAAGCTTTTACCTTATAGTAAAATGAAATGTCTTGTAACAAAAAGGAGCTGTTAGTCACATATGTTATTTTTGCTGTTCTTAAAGGGTGCGTGTTATTATATAGTATCTGTTCCAAACAATAATCATATTTTGGTTTCCTAAGAGCAGTTTTGGTTTCTTGTGTTTTCTTGTACTATGCTGAATTTAGAAATGTCACAACATGAAACTAGCTAGGTTTTAATGAACATTAAGCTGGTAACATAGAAGAAGTGTTACTTTTCATAGTTAAATTTAATTGTGTTTCTAACTTCTTCAGGCAACACGTCCAGACATGATCAGAATTTTGTCAGCAGCCCTTCATGTAGTGCTGCGCAGGGATATGTCACTCAACCGAAGGCTTTATGCATGGCTTCTAGGTAGGTTTGTATTTCATTCCATGGGTCACTAAAAGTGAAGGAAGGATTGTATTTGCCTGAGCAGTGTTTGCACTGCTGCGTAGAAAGAACCTTGGAAAAATGAAGTACTCAATTTCTTTCATCAAAAAGAAAGGCACTCTCTCTCTCCATGGACTTAGAAGATGAAGAATGCCATCCTGGAACTCATTCCTTTCTTAGAAGTTGTTGGTGCGTTTTCCTCTAGCAGCAGTTAAGGTCCACATTCAGGTGTAGGGCCTGGTGTAGTTGGCTCATGAAAATAGGCACTCTGAAACTTTTTCTCTAAAAACATAGAATGGAAAAAACAGAATAGTCATTATAAAGTGTAGATGGTAGTTGGAACACAACAGTGTAGAAATGAAAAGAATGCTGAAGAGCGTTGATATTACAGTTTGAGTAAGCAAGCTTTAAACTTCATTAGATCTTTGTGTGATTGAATTAATAGATCACCAATCACTTTTCAATACCTTTCTGAAGTAAAAATTGAGCAATTGAGAATACAATTCTGACAAATGACATAAAATCAATATTGTACAAATTTAAATTTTTATATGAAACCAGTATGTAATCAGAAGAGGATAGCAAAGAATAATTTCAACTATTAGAAGGCTCTAAACTATTCAGGGAATAGTTAGAAATTAAAATTAAATAGAAATTAAAAAATTTTAGAAAACAATTACTCTTATTCAGCCTTGTTATTTTAAGGAAATGAAGCCTGTGGTCACATCAATCTGTCCAGGTACTCTTTAAACCCATTTTGAAAGAAGTCAAAATCACGGAAGTTCCTAAGTGTGTCCCAGGAATTAGAGACTGAATGGAGAGACATGAAGTGGCTTCTCTACTTGATATGTTTTGCAGTCTGCTGTTACCTTCTTTGTTTGACCTCCCAGCTCACCAGCAAGCACATTTGTGCTTCTTGGGCTGCCCAGAACCCTTCCCAGCAGCTCTTACACCTTTCCCAGCTGATAGTTAAGATGTCAGAGGCAGATAGCCTGTGGGTGACTGGGGAGAAAGGATGTGAGTAGCAAAGGGCCCTGAGAGAGAACTGATATTATGAAGGGAGGGAAGAAGTCAGCAACAGTATTTTACATGGGTGTGTTGCTGTAGGAGCTGCGGGGGTTATAAATTAAATATAAGAAAATCCTGTCTTCTTTGGTTAATCATTCCTCAAGACACTGGATTCATCTTTTAAACAAAGAGTGAAATGCTCCATACCTGTATTTTCAAATCTGGGGAAGAAATAGTTTCTAGATTAAGCACTGCACTCATGTTTCATCTAAATTTGATGGACTAGATATGTCTTTTGCTATTATTCAAAGAGGTATTTTGTGTATTTAAAATATCATGCTGCTTTTTTGGTTGTGGCACCTTCTTTTACAGCTATTTCATGAACGTAGTCTCCACTGAAAATCATACAGCTTCAGAGAATACTTTTACAGTGACTTCTAGGTCCTGTGTTGTGAACAGCTACTACCTCTGTTTGCTATATATTTGGACAAACTTTCTCAGAATATAGGATTTTTGCTTTTTTTTTTTTTTTTGATGTTGTGCTGCTTTTCTGTCATGATACTCTATTCTTAATATAAGACATTGCAGATGGAGATCAGTTATGTTGGAAGACTGAATTCGGTTGTTCTGTGTTAAATTCTGATGTTTGCTCTTCCTTGTTGTTTTACAGCTAGAGATAACTATTAACTTTCTTTATGAATACAAATCGCATACATCTCCTTAAATCAGGTTTTCTTAATCATTGTTTACCAACTGACTTTTTTTTCTTCCTTAAACCTGTTTTTTTGTGCAATTAAGAACTTACTGGGAAAAGAAAAGAAACTTACAATACAAAGGTCCATCTCCTTCATGTAATTTTGAATTAAAAAAATATTTTTTGTAGTGTGACTGATATTCTCTCTAACATGTCTGTGTGTTTTGATGATCGTCTCTATATATTAAACACTGAATTTTGTGTTCTTATTAATACTTGAGGATTTTTAAAGGATTGTGGTGTTTGCAGCATTTGTGAACATTTTTCTTTTATACAAGAAGTAATTGGTTGATAATATTGCATAAAACTAAATTTTTTGATTTGTGCCAACTGCTTGTGTGAAAGTATAACTTAGTTTCCCATATTAAACTTTATAAAATCATCTTTTTCTTGCCAACACAACTTGGACTTCATATTGGTAAGTTATCAATGCTAGTGTATTGATTTCTAGTTTAAAGAAATTTGCAGTATATTCTATTAAACTACAAATATTTATCTGTTTGTCTCTTTGCTTGAAGGCTTTGATAACAATGGTGCCATTGTAGGACCTAGAAGTACAAGACACAGCAATCCTGAGGAGCATGCCACTTACTATTTCAACACCTTCTCTAAGGAGATGTTAGTCCAGGTAGCTATGCAGTGTTTTATTGGGGCATATATTTTTATAAACAGATCCTGATAAAAGTTGCTGTAACTTAATCCTTTGACTTGCCAATGCAGTGTATTCTGATATTTGTGTCCTATTCTTCTAAAACTTTCTCAGTGGAAAACTGAAGACATGAAACTGTGTTTCTCTAGAATAGCAGAATGAAGAGAAGAAATATTAGATTTCTCCCTTTCCTTTTCCACAATGAATGGAGCATACATGGATGTTATTTGATAATGGAACCAGCATACTGGAGCCTGTTCTTTCTTGAAACTGAATTGGAGAATTGTCTTCTGTAGATATGGAAAATTCTGTGTGTAGTGGGAATCAGAAAAAAATTTTCAGGTGGCACTCAAAGTCTGTGTTAAAAGGGTCTTTCTCTCTGCTAGGAAAAAGGAGCATCTTCTGCTCTCTGTTGGCAGCCAGGAATAGTTGAGAAAATTGGCAGTTAAGCTAGTTTACCCTTAAAGACTGGCTATGTGAGCTGAGAGCAATGGTTCTAAGAACTGTGCTGCTTTTCTGACAGTAATCAAAATACAGATGTCTTTAAACTGCTGTGAGTCTGCTCTTGAAGTCAGGAAGACATTTTATCGTTAAGGCAAATTGATAAGGTCAGGATTTTTCTGAGTCGGAACTGTGATGCTATGTATGGGAATGAGAGTGGCAATTCTACCAGCAGTAGCTGACACAAGAATATTCAGCTTATCCCAGTTCAAAGCTGACACCCAGCATGGAGCTAGCACCTTCAGTTTTTTCTGAAAGTTGTGAGATCTGCGTTCTACTGATGAGGAAGAGACTTGAGAATTCCAGTAGCAAGGACCTTGTTGGCACTCTCTCACCCTTCTCTTATCACCCTTCTGCCTTCCTTAGCAGATGAATCAGAAATGATTCAAATGTAAAGGAGAGGCCTGAATGAGCTACAGTTTCACCTGTACCTTATATAAAAAAACAGTGGTGAGCTTTCAGCAACATTTAGGCATGGTTAATGGTTATGGTCTTTTTAAATCTGTCCATCATTCAAACCTAATCAGTGTCAATAAGGCTTTTCTGTCTGAAAAGAGTATGCACATTAAAAACAATGCCTTGCCTATGCATAATACAAATTACATATGGCTTCTAAAACCTTTTGCAGCCTCTTGAAAGACTTTAAAAGCATTGGCCCTTTCTGCCTTCCTCTCTAGCAATATCTTTGTGTTTTGTTTTATCCCGTCAACTCATATCTTGTTCACAGTTACAATGTACTGAAAATTCTGGCCTTCTAAAGGTAAATGAAAGTATGGAACATTTTTCTTTTAAGATACTTGCTGATATTAGTTGGTGTGTAGCAGATAGCAAAGGCAAATTGGTTTTCATGGCTCTGTTCTTGTTATCTTTTTTTTTTTTTTTTTTTTTTTTTTACGGTAAAAGAAACAAACTAACTCAGACAGTCAAGTCAGCAAGGGCGAAAACTAGGCAAAACCTATAGTCATCTCCTGGGGCTTTTCTTAATTCTGCAGCTCATTCCCTAACCTGCTTTGGTATGGAAATTCAGTCTTTCCATTTATTTCAAAGGTGTCATTGCTATTTAGTCAAGAAAGTTTTCATCCACATGAGTGAGTATATCATAGGACAGATGGTGTTTTATTAAGCCCTTAATATCTACCTACTCATGACTTCCCTTTTATTCTTAAGAAATATTGAATTATCTACTCATAATGCTTTATTTTGATTTTAAATACAAGTTACCAAGTTCTGTTCCACAGAAATGTTCTGTTCAAAGGCAAAGTTGAGAGAACTTAATCATGGGAGACTGAGTTGAAATAACGGTCTCCACTACTGAGAATTTTCCCTTTATGTGCAGCTTTTATTGCTTTTTAGCTTCCTTTTTGTTTTCCTGATATGTTTTTGCTCTTTGTAGGCAATGGTTGGAATATTACAAGTTAATGGACAGGGAGAAGAAAGCACGTTAATGCAAGATTTAAAGCCTTTTCGAATTCTTATCAGTCTGCTGGATAAGCCTGAACTAGGTAATTTTTATTTACTCTTTTTTATTTTTTTCATGTGATTTTGCTTTGAAAATTTTTCTCTTTTTTATCAAGTTGAAAAAGTTATATGCTTAGTACTGGCAGGTTAGACAGATTTCTTAGCTCTTCCAAGCTGTATCTATGTTTTGTATTTAACTTTATGAATTCATCAGATTTACCTTTTACCAAATGCCATTTCTTCTACTTCCTGCACAGGAAACAGTAAGTCAAAGTCATAGAGAGAACTAACTGCATGTTGGAAGAAATGCAGATTGGGTATTTTTCATTT
Source organism: Certhia americana (assembly GCA_018697195.1). Lineage (NCBI taxonomy): Eukaryota > Metazoa > Chordata > Aves > Passeriformes > Certhiidae > Certhia > Certhia americana. The sequence goes on from CM031859.1 coordinate 32,369,973, forward strand.
TTTTCATTAAATAATGACTTTGACTATTATAAATTTCATCTATTGATTTTGGGAATAACTTGTTCTTTCTTATATGCACGCAGAAATTATATATATTAACAAGAAAATAGTTAATTTTTTTCAGAACTTATGCAGAGGAAGCAAGTTTTTTATTTTTTTTTGTTTTGTCAGTGGTTTTTTGGGATTTCTTGGTGTTTTCATATTTAAAGTGTTTAAATGCCTTCTTTAGCGGATGTGTGCTAAAAGACTATGGGACAAAAGTATTTACAGTTAAGTCTTGGGCATCTTGCCTTTTTCTTTGGAATATAGTTTTGAAGGTGACTGAAAAAAATCAGAATAACTTTTAAAATTTGTTATAGATTTGAGGGTGAGATAATAAAACCATAAATATACAATAATCAAAGAAAAGAATTGGTTAGGACAGAAGAACTACAGGGGATAAAACACCTATCAGAAATTTGACATTTTCTGTATAATTTGTGATTTCTGGGGATCAGTCTAAACATTCAGAGGTAATGTGTATGTTAAGATTTCATGCAGTAGCAAAGCTTTAAGGATTCTTTCAGGAAAATGAGATGGAATAAGCTAAAAGGATTTTTGCTTAACTCTGTTAGCTTACTCTTACTAAAGGCAGCTCAGTGAGGCTAGGAAACACATAAAAAAGTAAATGATATCTCAAGCAGGATTACTTTTTGAATTCCTTTCAAAATAATTTGAGATTTTTTTCTTCAAAAATGAGATTTATCTCAAATCCAAAGGAGGAGCTATTTTATGGTATCATAGAATGTTTTGTGTTGGAAGGGACCTTACACATCATCCAGTTCCAATGCCCCTGCCACAGGCAGGAAAACCTCCCACTAGACCAGGCTCTTCCAAGTCCCATCCAGCCTGGTCTTAAACACTTCCAGGGATGGGGCGTCCATGGCTTCTCTGGTAGCCTGTTCCAGTGCCTCCTTACCCTCTGGGTAAAGAATTTTTTCCAAGCATCCAATCTAAGTCTTTCTTCTTTTAGTCTTTCAGTTGGCTTTCTGGACTGCAATTGCATACTTTCAAAAATACTTTCAAAAAGTAGCCTGCAGACTGTGTCTTGAGCTAAAAAAAAACCTGCCTCAAATTGAAAGAAATGATGATGCTCAAAATATTTTATCTTGTATTTGCATTTAAATATTTGACTGTATTGTCCATATGCTAACAGCATGAGATAGCTTAGGGGTGAGTATTTCAAAGTGTTTGACTGAAAGCCACCTGTGATCAAGAATCCATGAAGTCCATTTACCTATTACTGAACTGAGCTAATAAAATGTGTTTGTTGGCTTGCACGTGATCTGTACTGCTGTGACTGCACAGCTTTAGAACTTGGTGTGTTTGTATCCAGCTGCCATTGTACACGCATTGTACATGAAAAGAAGCTTTGTGTGTTCCCAGGCACTACAGCTGTCTCAGTGTTTTCTGGAAAGAAAACAAACCAAACTTTCTGACTTTATGACCAAACTTTATGAGGTTGAACCAGAAGAAATTTTGTGGTCTCAATGACCAAAGCTAGCTAATGATTTCAATAGCTTCCAACTGTGGACTGTTGGCAATGCTATAATGCAAGAGTGTCACTGCTGGTATTTCTCCCTAGGCCCTGCCATCCTAGAGGATGTATTGATTGAAGTGTTTCGAACATTATATACACAGTGCAAAGCAGAATTGGAGCTTCAGACAGAACCATCTTTCAACAAAGATCACGCACAGCTAAGCAGGTAAATAATGAGTATAATACGTTTTGTATTAAATAATATATCTTTGTTGCTGGAACCATGACTGTGCAGCCTATGGGACTGTGGCATGTTTTCTTCATGATACAGAATATATATTCTGTATTGACATTAATTGCAACTTCTGTGTTCAGTGCAAAGGTGTGAAGTGGTTGGCTTTATTTTTAGTTTTTTCAGTATTTAGCATATGTTTTATTCTTTATCCATGACAAAAATGCTTTTTTGATTGACTGTGATATTGTGTGATATTCTTAATATCTGTGTTCTTCAGAAACAAAGTAGACTGATGAGTTTTCTTGTAGCAGAAAAATGAAGACTGCTGCAAAAGAGCCAGGAGTGGGATATAGAGTTTCAAGATTTGAATTTTATATTTTGAAAGGTGGAGAGGACAGAGGCATTCAAAGCTGGAGAGGGGTGGAAACAACTGTAGGAACAATTATGGTAAAAACAGATCCATTAAATATATGGTTAAAAGACAAATATAAAAGAAAGGGTAGAGGAGAAATCTAGCAAGTGTGAAAAGACATTGGTATATGCAGCCTGCCAATATCCTGAGCCCTTGAGCAATAACTACTTGTAGGGATGAGAGGAAGATCATTTGTCAGTAACACTTGACAGTGAGTAAACTCACAGCAATGTGTAGTTATATAACTTGAAAAATATGTAGAAAAATATAAAATGTTCTTTTTATTTTCTTCCAGCAAACTGAGAGAAAACAAGAAAACAGCAGAATTGATTAAAACTGCCAATCTTCTTTTCAATTCCTTTGAGCCTTATTATATGTGGGATTACATTGCTCGGTGGTTTGAAGAGTGTTGTAGGTAGGTGATAATATTTAATCTCTGTGAAGTTGAAATTAATTTTTGTTTTATATACTTTTTTTCTTCAAAGAAGTCAGTCTCATGAGATCATTTAGCCTGTAAGTAATTTTTTCTTCCTATCCTATAACTTCAGTCTTCTGGCCAGTTTTCATCAGATGTGATTGTGGATCTTAGCAATCTGAGTTCTCACAAACTCAGTGTCTGGGTTAAATCAAGAGACAAAATTATCCCTTCTACTGAAGGGGAGACTCCAGAGTGACCTCAAAACTACTTTTTGTTCTGTCTGGCCAGTACAAGATTGGTCATTGTACAAATTGCTTTTGGCAAAACGGACAGGTTCGCCAGCACCCAATGTGCTGTCATTTGTCCTGCTCTTTTAGGGCAAAAGAAGGGTGGGAATCCTGTGCGTGACAAGGAGGGCTACAGGACAAAATAGCAAACCATAAATCAGGGAAAATTGAAAATATTAACAGGAGGGAAGGGGATGAAGGGACCACAGAAGAGCAGAGGTTTTTCTGTGGCAAGGGGTAGATGATGTCAAATGAAATTTGCAGAATTTTTTTTCTTTGCTTATGGAATTCCTTGATAAAATAGTAAGATACTTGGACATGAATTTGTCTATGAGTAAACAGTGTGCCATGATAACTAAAGAACACTGTGTCTTGGGCTACATTATGAGGACCAGGGCAGCAGGTGAAAGGAAGTTATTTTTCCTTTCACTTAGTGTTTGGACAGACATGGAATATTGTGTCCAGCTTTGGACATGCTACCTGAAGAGAAATGTTAAGAAACTGAAGAGACTCTGGTAGATAAAATGCTAAACTGCTCAGTTGTAGGACACTGCATTGAAGGTTGAGGTTGGTGAGTTTTGTTTAGCCTTGCAAAGAGGGAAATTGAATGGCACCCTATGACTTCCTGAAGGGCATTTGCAAAGTTCATACAGCTATACTTTTTATAACAGCTGATGGAAAACAAAGGACAGCAACAAGTGCTCACTCAAGTGGTCAGGTTGGACTTTGAGGAAAGCTTTGCTAAGAACATTGTGCAGCAGTGGAAGAGGTGGAACAGTTGAAGCAGGAAGGCTGTGGAGCTCTCTTGTGAGATTTCCAGAACTCTGCTAGACAAAACTGTGGATGAATTTATCTAGTGCTTTTAGCAGTCCTGCTCAGTGAGAGATGTTGATCTAGATGTCTGTGAATTGATTTTTGTGTTGGGCTGAATTGCTAACATAAGTCTTCTACAGCCAGCTAACATGCAGGTGAGTATTTTGTTACATATAAGTAGCGCTACTGTTAACATGGATACAAAATTGCATTATAAATACGTGAAATCTGGAGAATTGGCTTTCTTTAGGGGTTTTTTTTTCTACAGGAGCTGCTGTATTAGCTAAGTTTTTGTCTTCCATGCTCAATTTTCTATAGCTTGAATTTCTTTATTTTACAAATGAAGACTGTTTGTTAGTTTTACATCAAAAGGCTGATTACTGCTTTTTCTGAAAGAATGGCAAAGGACCAAATAATCTACTTAACAGTAAAACGAGAAATTGCTTATTGGTTTATAGTGATTATTCCCAATATATCTAGTTCTGCCTTAAGTTACAGAAATATGGTCAATGTAAGGGGAAAGGGAAAATATTGTGAAACTCTATTTGAATTTTGTAGGAGGACTTTACATGCCAGACTTCAAACTGGGCCTGGAGGTGATAGTGAGCAATCTGAGTTACCTCTGACAAATTTCTGCTTGTTAGTGGATTTTTTGTTGGATATTGTTTCTTTGGTAAGAATTTCTTTATTCATTACTGACATTGGGATTCTGTATATTTATGGTCAGAAGAAATACTATATATTCTTTATTAATTGCTTTTCTTGAAAATAAATTGACATAAATTGACATTAAAATAAGTTCTTGGTTCATTGTATGATTCTTGATAGACTGTTTAGACATAACTGAAATGGGTTTTATGATGCTTATACCTGAAAATTTTAGTCTGTCCTCATTTTCTTTTCTGCGTATTCATTGCGAGTATAGTCATTTGTACTTTGATATGCTAGTTTAGATGTGGAGGTTTCTTATAAGGATCTTTTAAATGTCATGATAAGATGTATCTTCATTTTCTGTTGTCATTGCTTGTTGTAGCAAAGACTGTTGGAACTGTTTTTTCTATAGCTGTCTTTCCTCAATTCTTTGCTTTCTCATTTCAAAGCCTACTAGAAGTATGAGAGTGCTGTGTCAGGTATGGCAATCAGCCTGTTCTTCCTTTAGTTCTTAATAGCTTGTTTATCTTCCATTCTTAAACTTTTAATGAAGTAATAGTAGCATTCTTCAGCCTTATGTTTTTTAATATATTTGTTGTGTAATGAACAATATATACTAGTTTGAAAATGAGTTAAATATATTTCTATTTGTGTTTTACTCAGCTTTCAAGTTAATTTTGTAAATATTTTTTTAGTAAAGCATGTATTTCTTGTTCCTGGATGTTAAGGTATTAATTTTTCTTTTTTAGTGTTCTGTATGTTTAGAACACAGTTAAGCAAATGATAGGTAGCTCTGTTATAGAAAATAAATTTCAGGGTGGAATTTGGTGTGACAATTAACAAGTCTTTGTTATTATTTTACTACTCCTATTACTAGGAGACTTACATTGAAATACAGACAGAACACTTGCCTCAGCTGTTGCTCAGGATGATTTCTGCATTGACGAGCCATCTTCATACTTTGCACTTGTCTGAGCTTACTGATTCTCTCAGACTCTGCTCAAAGATCCTTAGTAAGGTTCAGCCTCCATTGCTCTCTGCTGGTACAGATGGTATCTTGCAGCTTCCTACTGGACACAGCAGCTCCATCAAAGAATGGGAAAATAAAAAGGTAACTGATTAGGTTTTGCAGTGTCGTGGAAAATTGCTTCTTATGTGGAAAAAAGAGATGGGCTTTCTAAGCCTGTGTTGAACTCCCTACAAGTCTCTGATTAGATTTAGATATCACAATACATGTGAAACTTGAGTAATCAAAATAACTTATAATGGTGGTAAAATTCTTTTATTCTTAAGGGGTTTTACCCAGATTTAATATTATACATGTATAAATCACTTCAGAATCAAAGCCTAAGAAAGAACTAGTCAACTAAAGTTTGTAGTGCACTTCAAGAGTATGATGAGGTAAAATAACTGGATTGAAAAGAGTTCACCATTTTGGTTAAGTATCAGGCATACGTAAATTCTCCTCTCACCCAGTTTATGTGAATTGGTTTAATAACCACCACGTATTTTGCTGTCACTGTTAAGTTCTTAGAATAATTTATTAAAGAAATAAAATAAACCAGCCAGAAGCTATTTCTTTTTTTAACTTTGTCCAGTTTGTTCTATGCACCCTTGGCTCTGTGAGGTATGTCAAGTGACATGCCCTGAAATCCTTGTTTTCCAGCTGAAGAAACTTAAGGAACATCATAGAATAAATTAGTTTGAAAATGACAGTTGCAGGGCACTGCTCAAAGCAGCGCTGATTTCAAAGTTAGATTTTACTTCAAAGCTAGGTCATGTCACTCATGATCATATTTGTCTTAATTTTGAATATCTCCAAGAATGAAGTTACCATAACTTCTCTGAACAGCTTGTTTGTTTGCACTGTTATTTAATCAGAATTTCCATTGCTGCAGCTTGTGTTCTTTCACTATGGATTTCTGAGCATATCTCCATGTTTTCCACTGCCTAGTGGGAACACACAGAGAGCAATAAAGCCACCTTCACTCCCTCCACAACTTTTGGCATTCTTTTAAGTTGAGTAAATCCAACTCTCTGAGCATTCCTTCTATGTCAGGAGCACCTGTTGTCTTTCCATTGGGCGTACTCAGTACATAATCAGAATTTCTTTTGTACTAATGAGTGCAAAATTGAATACAATATTCTGGTTGTGAACCTAAAGCGTCTGAGCCAAGGGGACTAATTACTTCCCCTGATTTGGTGACAGTGCTTTTGCTGATATGGTCCTAGATGTGGCTGGTCTGCTTTGCCAAAGGTCTGCTGGCTTGTGTTCCCCTTGTCAATTACGACTCCAGCATCCTTTATTCAGGATCCTATCCTTAGTCTTTCTAGCTAATTGATACCTGCCTTGTCTTGTTCTTTTGGGGTTTGGGAGGGTTTTTAGGTTGCCTTTTTTTTTTGATAAAGTCTGTTTTGATGATGACTGTTTTGAATTAATTGCCCTTTGAACTTCAGTAGCCTTCTGCTTCCAGAGGCTTACAGAAACACCAAATATCATTTTGCATAAAATGTATTTGTATGAATACACTTAAAACTCTGGAATAAAATTGTTGCTTTCAAATGAAGACACTAATAAATATTGTTTTGCTAAGACCTAAATAACCTATTTTGAACAGTCACTAAACTTTTATTTTACTCAGGTGCCATCAGTGTCACTTGAAAATCCTAGTGATGTGTTTGAGGATGGTGAAAATCCTCCGAGCAGTCGATCATCAGAAAGTGGATTCACTGAGTTCGTACAATATCAGGCAGATACAACTGATGACATTGACAGAGCCCTGAATGAAGGTCACAGTGCACCTAGCATCCCTATTGTTGGTAGCACATCCTCAGAGACTGAGACAGCATCAACCGTGGGTTCTGAGGAGACCGTTGTACAGCCTCCTTCCATAATGACACAAGGGACAGCAGCTCGTAGTGGGAAAACGATCCAAAAGACTGCAATGCAGTGCTGTTTGGAATACGTCCAGCAGTTTTTAACCAGATTTATCAACCTGTATATCATTCAGAATAATTCCTTGTCTCAGCCCTTAGGGGCAGAGCTTCCTGTAGACCCCACTAGAGCGCAAGGACAGAGCACAAAATGGGACAGAGAATCACAAGATGATGCTAAGGTGAAAAAAGCGAACAAGAAGAAAACACCAAAAGAATACCTTCCTGCCTTTATTGCTGCTTGTCAGCTCTATCTTGAATGTTCAAGCTTTCCCATTTACATTGCTGAAGGGAACCGCACTTCAGAATTACATCCTGGGAAGCCTGAAGTTGGTAAGCTGCCCTCTCATTTGTTCTTCGTTTTTAAAATAATAGTTTTTATTTTTCTGCCAAAAAAATTTAAAGCAATAGTATCATGTTTTGTTTGTGTTTCTGTTAGCTGTTCCTCTCAGAAATCTAAGTTTTCTTTTGTGTCAGTTGGCTTACATTTGGACATGAAATTTTTTTCCATAGGTTTTTAAGATTATTGCTGGCATGGAATTTGACAGTAATTAATATTGGGGTGAAAAATATAAATTATGGAGGCTAAACCCTGAAAATAGAATCTAGATTGTTGAATCTTCCTCTTTGTTGTATGGATCTACAATGTTTTCTTTGTCGTATTTTGCAATAGCCACAGCTTACATCAAATATGTTTTTAGCTTCCTTTTATCAATTTTTGGATTGATGTGCACATTGATCACTTTGGCAGTACATGAAAATTGTAAGTTAATGTCCAATAGAAGTCATACCAGCTAAGGAATTTGACTACTTCTATTTTTCTCCTATTAAAGGCACGGTTCTTGCAAAAAAATTCTTCTAGCTATAATTGCATTAAGAAACAAAATAAGAACGGTCAGTTTTGGTGATGTATGGATGTGTTCACAGATGAAACTATTCAGATACAGACATGATTAAAACATTAACAGTTATGGATTACTGAAATTGTGACATTTTTGGATTAACAATCCTTTTTTACAGTTTGTGAAGTCTTCAGTTTACAGTTCCAATTTTGGATCCACTTCTTATCTGCAGTTTAGGAGTTGCTCCTTAAAATGTTTTCATGGTGGATATGCTTGGAGCATGCAAGAAATAGTAACACTAATTTTGGCTACTGTCACAGTCATCTTGGTTTTATTTTTTTCTAGGAAACTTCCTAGTTGCAGCTTTTTGTTCTTATTTGCAATTTTCAAATCAAGGCTAGGTGGTGGGCGGTGCTTGGAGAGGAGTAGTTTTTTTGTTTTGGAAGCAAGTGTGTTAATTTAACATGACTGCATCACTTCTGTGGCCTTTAAGATGTGTTGTTTATGTCTTCACTCTTCTTTGACTTTGTAACATCCATACATATTAAATATTTGCCAGTTGAAGACAATTTGGTTATAGCTGTTTATTAGTTATGAGTATGACAACACCAAAAATCTGCTACCTTTTATAAAAGATCTGTCTCGGAATGTTTGTGCTTTTGTAGCATGACCCTGAAAATGCTACACGTTTATTTATTTATTTCTCCAAACAGCCTACAAATGAGTTTCGTGTGCAAAGACTAAATGTTTGCTTATTACTTTTTGGTGCACATAGCACTTGATTGTCACTGCCTTGTGCACTCTAGAGCAGAGAGCCTGTAGAGCTTGAGTAGTATGTGCCTTGTATAAGGGCAATGCTTCTAGGAATCCTTTTGACTTTTGTTATGCATCTTGGGTTTGTGTTTCTCATTCATCATCTGAATGTTCCTATTTGTGAGATATCATTTGCAGTCTATTAAACAGTGTAACTTAGGAGAATAAGCATAAATTGTAGGTGAGTAAAACCAACAGGAAGGATTTTGTTCCAAATGTAAATATCTGTTGTATAGATGGGAATAGTGCTGGGCCTACTTCCCGTAACAGAGAGAATTGCACTGGAACAGAGAATGGAAGAAGGTAGTTACCATAATTCCCACACTGCCTATCTATTGATATGAGGTTTTTGTACTGCAGAAGAGGCGGTGTTTGTTGAAGGGGTCCTAAATTTGGAACATGTTTTTGAAAGTTTTCATTAATGATATGACCCAATAGCTATTAATGACTGGTCAGTCTGTGTATTTAAGGAGACGAGTTAATCTGATATTTATAGAACATAATTGTGCTATTATTCTGCTGTATACCTAATTTCTCAGCTATCTTTAATTGAAGAAATTAAAAAGGTAACTGAGTGAAGCTGAAAACAATGGTTATATCTGTAAACTCTAGATCATAATATGGAATTGTTAGGTATATTTAGACTCCAGTGGAGCTATGGATATAAATTAGAAATTACATCATTCTTCTCTTGATTCTAAAAAGGGTGCTGTATTTGTGCCTATTAAATAAAACTGCTTCACTTGTGTCTGATTCTAGACACGTTTGCCTTTTTAGGAACATGATCAATAGAGTCCTTTTGAAGTTTAAGAGAAGTTACTTTGATATCTCTAAAATAAAAGGCTTCAATATTCACTTGAAGAGTTGACTGTGAACTTTGGAGAAAGACACTTCCACTAGCAACCCAGAGTATGGCTGCATGAAGTGAGAGGACAGTAAAAAGGGGGAAACAACCACCTACAGTGAAAACAGAGTATGGTCTAATGGATCATAGTTCTGCACCCAAACCATCAATTTTCACAGAGACTTCTGTTTTTAAAGTGTTGCCAGGCAAATCTATTTTTGTCAATTTAAAATCAGTCTGCATGTATATTATATAATATATTATATATTATATTATCCTAGGGTTTATAAAATACATTACAGATTTATTCTAGACCACTATCTAGAGTGTTAAGATTTGATTGCTGGTGAAGAATTTTGTAAAGAAGAAAAGAAAGAATATGCTAACTACTAAAAGTTCAATTTTGCCTAAAGCAGGACATCATCTGAATGCATTTCCATAAAATTTTTCTCCTTCTTGTTAACTTTTTTCTATTCATTTGTGGTTACTAAATGTTTGAAGTGATACAGTATTGCATTCTTAATTGGATTATTTTAAAGATACAGTAGGAAGTATCTTCCTCTTTCTTATATTTACCTAAACCCATACAATAGCAGATTGAAATATGAAGGGACAATTGCACATATAATTCTGGAATAGAGGAGGAAAATTCCATAATATTTAGATTGTTAAATAAATGTATCATCTGTGATTTTTATTTCAGACTGTGAACAAGTACAGCCTCCACTGTGGCTACAGACACTAATGAGTGCTTGCAAGCAGGCAAGCGATTTCAGTGTTCAGGGTGTTACTATTTCCCTTGTGATGGACTTGGTTGGATTGACTCAGTCTGTTGCTCTTGTCACTGGAGAAAATCTGAACAGTGTGGAAACTGCTCAGCCTCTTAGTCCAAACCAGGGAAGAGTGGCTGTCGTCATCAGACCTCCTCTTACTCAAGGCAACCTGAGATACATGGCTGAAAAGACTGATTTCTTCAAGGTTAGATGCAGTATCTCATTGCTGTTTTCTTTAGACTTTTTCTGTCTGGTGAAGAATAAGTCTGGGCACCTTTACAATCTTTGATATGGCAAACCAGATTTTTTGTCTGAATATTTTGGTAACAGCTGTAACCTGTGTTAGAATCTAAATGTAATACACAGTAAGTTTTCCTGCTGCAGTTCTCTTACCGATCACTTGCGTGAAAATCCTTGTTTAAATTAAAATTTTAAAGATATAAACAAAACCTGATTGAATAGCAGCATTAATCAGCAAAGATATGACCAGAAACTGAGATGTGCATAATGCAGGACTCTGGTAAACAATCTTTGCATTTGTGTAATTTATGTAAGAAATCTTTTGCAAAAGATAATCAGCAGCAGGGTATATTATGTAGTTAATTATATTTCAATGAAAGTATATTTCTATTCTGACTCCTTAACAGGAATTTTATATGTAGTAAGTTATTCCAGTGTTTTGAACAGTTCCTTCTGTTCACATAAAAGGAACCATTTTACAGATGGCCTCTTGATCATAGGGTATCATCAGATGTGATGTCTCCCATTGTTGATAGAGCAAAACAAGGCATGATAGTCATTCACTTGCAACTTTTCTTTTCATGTACAAAGCATATAGCTTTAACTCTTTGGGACCAGCTGGGTGATGGAACTCCTCAGCATCATCAGAAGAGTGTGGAGCTCTTTTACCAGCTGCACAACCTCGTCCCATCTTCCAGCATTTGTGAAGATGTTATTAGTCAGCAGCTGACTCACAGAGACAAGGCAAGTTGTTCATGTATTTACTTAAAGATGAGTAAAGTATATCCAGAAATATATTCAGAAAAAGGACTTGGCCCCTCAGAGGAGTGTATGGACAATTTCAGTATTGAAAAAAATTGTTCCAAACGTTATTTTAGGTCTGTGATGAGCCTCTAGTTTCATGCTAGACAAAGGAGGTTTTTCAGCATTCAGCAGCAGACTTATGCAGGATACTTTCTCTTATCAAAAATCACGTGATGCTTCCCAATACTTAGTTTTTGTGCTTAGTTTTTGCTGTTGTTAGTAGGAGTTCTTGTCATGACGGGTACTGAACTAATTTTTTTCCCCACCTAGAAATTTGTTTCACATAGAGGCTGTCAATTTGACATTCAAGTTGAGGCCTTTGTAGTGCTTTAAATTTTAGGTATAGGAGCTATTTTCTCAGCCCCAACAGTATGAATGGGAGTTACTTACATATACACTCTAGCAATTTGTGGTTGTGTGACTTCAGGAGCACTTACCTTTTTGCCATTCTACCAGAGTTACCAGGTCAGCAAGAGTGAATGTGAGCCAGTCTGTCAATCAGTGCAGTTCACAGCTTGCCATATTGTTAAAATCGATGATGACTTTTAGTGTCACTTAGCCTGGTCTGTAAACTGCTGTGACTGTGGATGTAGAGCTTGCTCATTTTTGCCTACCTTCCTGAGAAAACAGTAGTTTCTTCCATCTTCACAGCATGGTTTGGAAGGGCTTACATGGAGTCATCTCAATGTGTTTGGGAATTGGTATTTTCACTCTATTCAATTTAGTGAATTATTTTGTGTAATTATATTTTGCAGCAGTGTTGTGGGTTATTTTCCTGTGAGAAGCATTTTTATCTAAATACAAGTGATATTTGCTTTCTAGAATGCTGCTGTCTCTTTTGGTTTTTGTTTTTGGTGTGAAGAGGTTGCTCTGTTTTATTTTTAGTTTAACATGAACTGTTTCTTTTTTGTAATTTTCATAGCTTTTACTTAAAGTTTTCATTATTGTAGCAGATGTTGGATAGATAAGAAGATTTGCAACTTCTTAAGTTGTATGATGTAAACTAAGTTCTAGAAGTATGCCAGATTGCCAATGGTTTTAACAGTTTTTAGTTTTGTCTCATTTTGAAGAACAAACAAGTGAAAATCTTTGTCCTCTTGTCCTTGCTTATCACCTAGTAATTTAGTTTAAGCCCTTATAGTACTTGAAGTAATTTTGATGATTTATTTGGTGTAATTGTCCTAATTGCTGGGCTTTGTTCACTCCTACAAATGCTTACTAGCTTCCTTCACATTTTGGGTGAAGCTGTTTTTATACGTGTGTTCAAGATATGTCATGACATTCACTGTTGTTTGCAGCCTTGCTGGAATAGCTCTGCCTACATCAGCCTTAGTAAAGAGACAATCAGAACAATTTTTATTTTACACCATTTTTACCATTAAATATCCTGAGCTGGAATTCAGTGATCCTTGTGGGTCCCTCCCAACTCAGGATATTCTGTGATATTCTGCATATTATTACTAGTCATTAGGAATCCTTTGGGCAGTAAGCATGTCCTATTTGTCCAATTTGTTCCAGAGCTAAATTTTACATGTCAGTGAAGAATTCCATCCACATGTCTAGCTAGAAAATTCTTCTGTTTCTTTCAAATGTGGTAATAATAGAATGAAAATAAGTTGACTAGAAGGAGACAGGCTAAACTTTTAAAGTGGCAAGATCAAGATTGAAGGGAATCCTTTCATGGTACCAAATTGCTCACAGACACCTACTGTTGGCTACTACTGCTTTTAAGACTAAAAAAGAGTACTTGAACGCATAATCAAAGAAGTTAATTTCATTATATCTTATATGTAGGATGCTGTATGACTTTCTTTTTCCAGTTCTTATCAGAAGTTGTTACATGCTGACAGATCTAACTTATGATTTGTTCCACAGAAAGTAAGAATGGAAGCTCATGCCAAGTTTGCAGTGCTGTGGCATCTCACACGAGATCTTCATATTAACAAATCTTCTTCCTTTGGCCGCACCTTTGACAGGTTGGTGGCTGCTAGTCTGATTCAGTTGAAATAATTTTACTTCAAAATCTTTGATGGTGTTATACTGGCAACATAGGGGATTTTAAAAATTGAAGAACTACATTCTAGCTGTAAGAGGAAGGAAGAAGGACAAGAAATGAAGTTGTGGACAAGAATTTGTGTTAGATAAAATCGTTTTCACGGTCATGATTATGTAAGCTGTAAATTTTTCCTGGAAACTATAAAGAGTGGGGAAGGAATCACAACAATATTCATTGTCTATCACTGTGCTTAAAATCACTATGGTGTATATTAAGCTTAATATCTGAGTTCTTGCTGTGTTTTGATAAAAACAGAAGCAAGAGAGAGAAATCAATCCAGAATTTAATTATATGAAGTAGAAAGTAACAGTAAAACTAAAACCTTAAAAAACTAATTGCAAGCAAGTGCTAAAGTATGAATTCTTTCGTTTAATCTGTGTTTTGTGTAAGAGGTCATTTAAGGCAAGCAGCAGAGGAATTCTATTTTGTGTTCTGGTATTGGACTATCTTCTTAGAAAAGACTGAAGATCTGGACTCTGAACTGCTCTTGTCTTCCTCAGCTAGCACAAATGTTGTGGAAAAGTGTTTATTTAGATCTTGTATTGCATAGTTAGCTGTAAGGAGTAGAGTAAAAAGCTTATTTCTTTGTCTTAATGCTGTCACTCGTATAAATAGTGTTAAATTCTGTGTGTTCAGCTAAAAGCTTATGGACATGTACTACTGGAGACTGTAAAACAGTAGGTCAAATTCAGAGACCAATATATATATATATTGTTTTTTCATAAGTCTGAAGAGGATTCTCAAGGCTAAAACCATTAAAAGAAGAAAATAACGGTGGTAGGAAGTGCTGAATTGTCAAGTATAGTTCTTTTCTCTGTTCTTGAAAACAAGATCTTTGACTGTTTTCTTTTTCATATATCCTTGTGAATTGGCTTTTAAAGTTGTATATTTTTAATGGCATACCACTTAAAAGGAAACAAAGGCTTGTATGCTAATAGCTGTACAAATACTTGGTCTTGCTGCTATTAGAGCAACTGTTATAACTGACTTTGTTACTAGCTCTTCCTGCCCACTCCTTCATTAGACTAAACTAAAATACAAAGATCAGGTTCAAAGTTTTGATTCCAAAAAAAAAAAAAACTATTTTGTATGGAGAAGACACTGGAGTATATACCAACATTAAATTTGTCATATATCAGATTAAAATGGGATTGCTCTGTGAGTTGTGTACAATATCCACTAGATTGTTTCTTCTTTCCATTCTAGATCCTTGTTTATCATGCTGGACAGCCTGAATAGCTTGGATGGTTCTACTTGGTCAGTGGGACAAGCCTGGTTAAATCAAGTCCTTCAAAGACATGATATTGCAAGGGTTCTTGAACCATTGCTCCTACTGCTTCTCCATCCAAAAACTCAGAGAGTTTCTGTTCAGCGAGTACAGGCTGAATGTTACTGGACTAAATCTCCCAATCACCCTGAAGAGGAAAATGAAAAGCAGTTCATGCAGAAGTTCAGCTGTGCTGATGGTAGGTACACAAGAAGACTATAGGAAGTTCCCTGATTTCTTTACTTGAGGTTTACATGCAATGTTAAAAACATAGTAAAAATTTTTAAGGGTAACTGAGAAAATGGTTGGATTAGCTATGGCTTATATTTGCATTTGTGTGGGTTTTTTTCCTAATTCAAGTTTGTGTCTCCCAAGTACTGCTTAAAGTTTTATTGTTTTTGCATTTAGATTATATGCAAGTATTTTAATGCAGAACATTTTGTTACAACTTTCTGCATCTTGGTAGAACATAAGAATATGGCTTGAAGCTTAACCAAGAAATTAAGCATTTTTATGAATGATGGCTGAAAACATACCAATAAGTTTTGAAGGTGTTTGCATGTATTGTGTAATTTTAGTTTAGAATTCACTCATTCTGGGTTTTTTTGTGAAAACAAAAAAATGTTTCACAGAGAATTATGTTGTTTTGCTAAGGTGTACTGCTAAAACCATTTTGCTTTGTTTTTGTGAATGTGTCATTTCCTTATTAACGTATTTTTTCTTCTGTGAAATGGAAAGACTATTTACCATGCCTTCATAATTTGAAGCCTCAATAATAGTTTAAATTCTAATTTTTAATTCTGAATTCTTTAATTTAATTCTGAAGAACAAAATCTTATATATATATACATTTTTTGTGTTCTTCTTCAAGCATTCTCCCACATGCCTGTAAGCCAAGGACAACTTATTATACCTAAAGAAGGCAATGAGAAACAACTTGGTGTGGATGAAATGGAGAACTTCAGCCTGACTGTCAACCCTCTGAGTGACAGGCTCTCCCTGTTAAGTACCAGCAGTGAGACCATACCAATGGTTGTGTCTGATTTTGACCTTCCTGATCATCAGGCTGAAATACTGCAGAGTTCTGACTCTGGCTGTTCACAGTCGTCTACTGGAGACAACATCAGTTATGAAGTGGAAACAGAAAGCCTGAGTGCTCAAGATAGCTCTCAGACTCTGAAAGAAGACTCACCTGATGAAATTGTGCAACAAGTAGTTACAGATCTTATATGTAAAGTTGTAAGCGGCCTCGGAGAAGAAATTGAACCAGTTAAAGACAGTCTGAACTCTGAGGATGCTTCATGTAAATTCAGCTCTTTGGATAACTCTGTAGAGGTTACAAAAAGTGATGATCAAAATATTCAAAGTAGCCAGAGTAGTTTACTTAGTAATGACAGCTCACAGTTACTATCAGCCTCAACTGAGACTGGACTTGAGAGCTTAGGAGATGAAATGTCAAGAAATAACTCTTCGCCTTGTATTGCAGAAAGCCAGCAATCCTTCTCTGATCTTACTCTTTCTTCCTCTGACTCCAAGTCTAGAAAACGTAGCCACAGTAGTATTCAGTTCAGCTTTAAAGGAAAGCAACCAGAAAAAATGTCAGAAAAAGAAACAATTGTTAAAGAGGCTGGTAAGCAACCAGGTGCAAAACCTAAGGTAAAAATAGCCAAAAAGAAAGATGAAGAGAAGAAGAAAGCACAAACAGAAAAGCTTAAGCAAACAAATGTCTTCTTTAGTGATGGTCTTGATTTAGAAAATTGGTACAGTTGTGGAGAAGGAGAAATTTCAGAAATAGAAAGTGATGTTGGATCCCCAGGAATGCGAAAATCTCCTAACTTTAATATCCATCCACTGTATCAACATGTGTTGCTTTATCTCCAGTTGTATGACTCTTCAAGGACATTGTATGCTTTTTCTGCAATTAAGGCAATTCTGAAAACAAATCCTTCAGCTTTTGTAAGTGCCATCTCCACTACCAGTGTCAACAATGCATACACTCCTCAGCTTTCATTGCTCCAAAATCTTCTAGCCAGGCATCGAATATCTGTTATGGGCAAGGATTTCTATAGTCACATCCCAGTTGATTCTAACCATAACTTTCGGAGCTCTATGTACATAGAAATTCTTATCTCCCTGTGTTTATACTACGTGCGGAGCCATTATCCAACTCATGTTAAAGTAACCTCTCAAGACCTCATAGGAAACCGCAACATGCAAATGATGAGTATAGAAATTCTGACACTTCTCTTTGCTGAGTTGGCAAAAGTGATAGAAAGCTCTGCTAAAGGCTTTCCTAGTTTTATTTCAGACATGTTGTCCAAGTGCAAGGTTCAGAAAGTGATCCTGCATTGTCTGTTGTCTTCTATCTTCAGTGCCCAGAAATGGCACAGTGAAAAGATAGCTGGAAAAAACATTGTGGCTGTAGAAGAAGGCTTCTCTGAAGACAGCCTGATAAATTTTTCTGAGGATGAATTTGACAATGGTAGTACTCTGCAGTCACAACTTTTGAAAGTACTTCAGCGGCTGATTGTGCTGGAACACAGAGTAATGACTGTGCCTGAGGAAAATGAAACAGTGTTTGACTTTGTCATAACAGACCTGGAGCACATTGGTCCCCAGCAGCCGATGACTTCTCTGCAGTATTTACATTCCCAGCCAATAACCTGCCAGGGCATGTTTCTGTGTGCAGTGATACGAGCTTTGCACCAGCACTGTGCCTGTAAAATGCATCCCCAGTGGATTGGCCTTATTACTTCTACATTGCCTTACATGGGAAAAGTTCTTCAAAGGGTGGTTGTTTCAGTGACTCTTCAGCTCTGCAGGAACTTGGATAATTTAATTCAGCAGTATAAATATGAAACAGGATTATCTGATAATAGGTATGTGTGTGTGGAAGTATAATCTTTTTAACTACATTTGATTCTGTGGAATTACTTTACTGTCAGATTAATTCTTTTTAAAAAAATTACCCTTCTTTTAGGCCTCTCTGGATGGCGTCAGTCACTCCCCCGGATATGGTTCTCACTTTATTAGAAGGGATCACAACAATAATTCATTACTGCCTGCTGGATCCATCTACACAGTATCACCAGGTAAACTTATCTGGGTGTCTAAGAGATTCCTATGCAGTGCATATCAAATCAAGGACTGTGATTAGATTAGCAGTTACAAAGATCTGAGTGTCAAAAAAACCGAATATATTGTCTTAGCTATAAATATGGGGTTTTATTGACAATGCACACATTTCAAACAGAAAAACAGGTTTCTATGTATGGTACTTTTAAGACAATACTCTTATATTTGTTTGCTTCTTTTGGTTGTTTGTTCTTTGTTACCCTGAAATAACTAAAGTATGAATTCCTTAACCTTAAGACCTTTAAAATTCCACTTTTTAGAGCTGCCTCCAATGTGTCTTGCATTATGTCTAAACATTGTCCTTCTGCTCCTTCTGTATATTCACAATTTTTAGTAAAGCAGTATTTTTAGATCTGATATTCTGAGCATAGTGTCTGTTAAGAATTTAGTCCAGATTCCATAAGAAGCTTTTGTCCTGATTTCTCAGTAATCTGCTTTTTTGTGCTTTTTTTTTCCTATTCTTACACCCCTTTGCTTTCCATTCATTTAAAAGTGACTGAAAAGTGGGTTTTGTTTATGTAATTAAATAACTTTGCCTAGAGTATTAATAGACTTAACATTCTGAAGTAATTGTTTTGCAAAGGTATAGGCAGAGAATACAAAATTGATTGCTGTAGACATGAGGCCTCACATATTCAGAGTACATTTATTATTGGACAACTCAATAAAAAGTTTATTATTTTAAAAGTATCAAAGCTGTACATGTTGTAAGAATTAATGAAAAACTTCTGAAAAAGAGTTAAGGTTGAAAACTCCCACATTAGGTAAGTCTAAATTTGCTCGATTTTAAATATGCTGTTTATGCTTTTTCTCTCCCACTAGCTTTTGGTTAATGTAGATCAGAAGCATTTGGTTGAAGCACGCAATGGGATCCTCTCTATCTTGCATATGATCATGTCTTCTGTGACTTTACTGTGGAGCATTCTGCACCTTGCAGATTCTTCCGAGAAAACTGCTGCTGCTGCTGCTGCATCCATTACCACTATTAATCTTGGATCAACTAAGGTCAGAACATCCAGGAAAATATCATTTAAGTTGTTCATTGATACCTTTGTCAAAATAATTTCGATTCCCTTCCCTTAAATCTAAATTGAATTTTTTTATATCTTTTTTCTCATCTGCTCACTCACCACAAAAATCAGGGCTTTTATAAATGGTAATTGAATATGCTTTTAAGCTAAAATGTATCAGTTCAATGCAACGTGTCACCTCTTTGCTTTCTGCAGAGAAAATGTTCTGAACATAATGCTGAGGTGCTTATGTGAAGGGGCATGTGTTCTGCTTTCATATTTCAGAATTTGAGGCAACAGATCCTGGAACTTTTGGGTCCAATTTCAATGAATCATGGTGTTCACTTCATGGCTGCTATTGCATTTGTATGGAATGAAAGGAGGCAAAACAAAAATACTTCAAGGACAAAGGTATGTTTGTATTACAGTGGTCACTTCAAATAGTGTTAATACTTTTAAGTGATTTAGTGTTAGACATTCCAGTGAAAAAAATACAATGAAGTATGGACAATATTTGTATTTCTAATTAGAAAATGTACTGTCAGGGAGGTACTGCTTTAAAATGAGGTAATCATCCTGAATTCTTCAGGGGAAGAGTAGATACCAAGTCTCTAGATGAACTGTTAGTTGATAAAATTCCAATCCCATGAGGACAGCTGCCTTAGTTTTGGCATAGCCATTGTCTGTGGTGATAATCTATGACATACATCTGATTCTTTTAGGTTATTCCTACAGCAGGTGAAGAACAACTTCTGCTGGTAGAGCTGGTTCGCTCTATCAGTGTTATGAGAACAGAAACTGTCATACAGACAGTGAAAGAAGTTCTGAAGCAGCCTCCAGCCATAGCCAAGGACAAGGTATGGAAGCTGTAGAGATCCTATTGATTTATGTATCATTCTCTTGAAGAAGCTTAGAACACTGATGATATGGGTGCTTCATTAACAAGGCTGAGCAGCACAATATGAAAATTTTCACACTATCTGAGATAAATGAAGATAAGCCTATTTCACAGAGGGATGTCTGAAAGGACATTTTTAATACTCTATTAAATTGAGCTTTATGTTTGGACACTGCAGTGACATTATAGCACTGTCAGTTTTACCCTAGTGAGGGGAAAAAAAAGGCACTTCTTTCTGATGACACAGGTTTCATATCTTTTTCTAGAAACATCTTTCACTGGAAGTCTGCATGTTGCAGTTTTTCTATGCTTATACTCAAAGGTAAGAAAAGAAGCTAAATTTTATTTCTGTCATTGGGAAGCAGATGATCAATTTGAATATTTTCTTTTTCTCGTATGATGATGAATAGTCTGTGTAATATAAATAGTGAAAAAAAATGGATTTGAACCGTAGGTTCATTTTAAAAAGTTTAAATGGTTTATTTGTGAGTCCCATAGTATTGCATCACCTTTCTTTGCCCACCTAAAAATCCTGCAGGTAATCTCCCTCCCGCCCAAAGAAAGCTGATCTTAATTGTGCAGTAACTCTTTCATGCCACTCCAGGTTTGTAATGAAAAGCATATCTTTTGAGAATGCTCTTTTTCTGCCTTCGTCTGTTTCTTAATGACTTGATACAGCAACCTAGTATTAAAAGAATTTCCTAAGGGTGTTAATTCCCAATATCTGGCAGGAGAGTTGTGAGGTAAAAAAAAATTGGGGGAATACCTGAGGGAGATGATATTTTCATCATTGACATTGCTGCTCTCTCTCTCCCTTAGGATTCCAGTGACCAGCTTAGTAGACAGCTGGGCAGCACTGCTGCTTCTGTTAAAAGATTCCATACAGGTTGGTCTTCCAGCCCCAGGACAGTTTCTCATACTTGGGTAAGTGCTTCTGATATTTGCAATTTTCAAATATGCTCAAATGTAGGTGTGTGAAATTATTCTGAAGTGTTAGTGTTTTTAAATCCATCCCTTACCTTTGACTGGTAGTTATTGCCTGAGCTCTGTGGGTCTTATCAAATTAGTTTCTTCTCTGAGAAATGGCTACATATACTAAATTTTATGTTATAGTATGATATCAGCCATGCCTTTTTCTTCAATATTTTGATTTTATCTTCCACGTTAAACTGTCTCTAAAGATACTTTGTACATAATCAAATAAAATGTGTCCTTGGTAAACTGTTGTGATCAAAATTAACTTAAGGAGCTTGAAAAGATGTTTCCTGGAATATTGATGAGTAGCAATCCCTGAGGTTTAGTGAATAAATATTGTTCAAATAAATGTCTTCAGATTTGTCCTAACTCTGAAAACTGCTGAGTAATGTATTATGAGAAGAAAATCCATATCTTTTATATTTTTTCAGTGTTCTTAATGAGTTCATCATGAAAAACCCAAGTCTTGAGAATAAGAAAGATCAAAGAGATCTACAGGTAAGAAATTTGTTCTATGTGTCTTTTGAAAATATTGAACAATAAATCATAGAATCATAGAATGTCCTGGAATGGAATAGGCCCAGTTCCCAGCACAGGAAGGATATTGACCTCTTGGAGCAAGTCCAGAGGAGGGCCACCAAGTCGATTAGAGTGATGCAGCACCTCCCTTAAGACAGAATGCAGAATGAATTTGTTTTGGTCAGCCTGGAATTGCGAAGGCTTCCAGTACCTGGAGGAAGCCACAAGAAAGATGGAGAGGGACTGTTTAAAATAGCATGCAGTGATAGGACAAGGGGGAATGGCTTCAAAGTGATTAAGTATTAGGAAAAAAATCTGTGCTGTGAAGGTGGTGAGGCACTGGAACTGGTTACCAGAGAAGTTGCAGATACCCTGTCACTAGAATTCTTTAAGGCCACTTGGATGAGGTTCTAAACAACCTGCTTTAGTGTAGGGTGTCCATGTCCATGGCAGTGGGGTTGGAACTAGATGCTTGAATGTACTAGAAATATTTTATATCAGTTCTGTAGTATGAAATCACTCTTTAATATCTTCTTATATTTACAGTTTGTTGAAAAAGCTCTCATTTTCTGTGAAGTTATTATCACTGATAATACAGACTTGCTTTCAAATCATTTCTGTATGTGGTTATATGGATTTTCTACATGTCAGGACAATGAATACAGCCCTTCTGCATGGTGGGTTTTTTTTTTTTTTTTTTCCTACCAGGATGTAACACACAAGATAGTGGATGCCATTGGGGCAATTGCAGGTTCTTCCTTGGAGCAGACCACTTGGCTAAGACGAAACTTAGAGGTTAAGCCTTCCCCCAAAATTATGGTTGATGGAAACAACTTAGAATCAGATGTTGAAGGTGGGTTCATTTTCATCTTTATTTAAAACAACACATTAATTTTCATGCTAAAATTAATGAAGAGAGAAGTTTTGCTATATTTGCATGTATGTAAAATTCTTCAATATTGTTCCAGCACTAGTGTGTCTGGAAAAGCTTGTGCATCTTCAAAATGTATGTTTTTAAAATATGCTGCAAGGTAAATAAGGGCTTGAGACAACTAACTTTGGACATTTTTTTTTTTATTATCTTCATTTAGATATGCTGTCTCCAGCAATGGAAACTTCAAATATAACTCCATCTGTTTATAGTGTCCATGCATTGACCTTACTTTCTGAGGTAAATGTTTCCTTAGAGATAATGAGTAGTGTCTTATAATAAACTTCTATATTGTGAAAAGCTTTGGACTAGAAGCTTGGAAAATGAGATTTAATGGGAAACACTGATGTGAGTGGATTCTGGGTCTTGTCATGTAAAAGTATAAAAAACTTCGTTGCTAACCCATTGAGATGGATGAGGTATAAAGCATGGCCTTTAAGATGTGTAGTATAGCAAACTTACTTGATTGTAGACTTTGTTTATCTTTGTGGTGCATCTTATTTACTGCTGGTAATTGCAATCAGTCTTTGAATTTTTTCTCTGTTTGTATTTATTCTCCAGAATGCTTTGACCAGGAGCTTGTGCTTCTGTGTTTTTACCTTAATGTGTTATAAAAATGATGGAATCTTTATGCTCTGGATTTTGCATGGTACATGAAATGTGATGACTTCTATCATAAACTTGAATGTTCAGTAAAGAACATTGCACATAGAAAAATGGTCAATGGTAGGTGAAAGGCAATTTAATAATGTATTATAACATATCTTCTTGTTTTATAGGTTTTGGCTCATCTCCTGGACATGGTTTTCTACAGTGATGAAAAAGAGAGAGTTATTCCTTTGCTTGTAAATATTATGCACTATGTTGTGCCCTACCTCCGTAATCACAGGTATTTTTAGTTTATTGAATTGATGTAGGTGTCTACAGCCAGTAGAAATTTCCATGGTGACACTTAAGTTGAAACAGGCATGATAAGGATTAGATGTCTATCAAGCTTTCTATAGAGCAAGAATTCAAAATAGGTTTATGTTGACTTTTTCTTTGTTTAGTGCTCACAATGCATCCAGCTATCGAGCTTGTGTCCAGTTATTAAGCAGTCTTAGTGGATATCAGTATACAAGGAGAGCATGGAAAAAGGAAGCCTTTGACCTCTTTATGGATTCCAGTTTCTTCCAGATGGATGCTTCGTGTGTTAACCAGTAAGACTTTCTTCTTCCTGCTTATATCAATGGCCCTTACAAATTTTATGTGTTCCGTTAACATATGGGCCAAAATTTCCCAATAGGTGTTTACTGAGAGAAATAGAGATTTTCTGTGGTTTAGGTTACCTTGTGAAATATGAAACTTATATAAGATGTATTTCTATGCACAAATCTATTTTTGAAAATAATGATCTTAAAATTAAAAAAAAGGTTCTGTGAGGAAAATATGGCTAGTTTTTTGTAGAAACATAGCATAATTTGTATTGCAAGTGACCTTCAAGATCATGTAGTTCTAACCCACCTGCCATGGGCTGGGACACCTTCCACTAGAACAGGTTGCTCAGAACCCCATCCAGTCTGGCCTTGAACGCTTCCAGGAATGGAGCATCAACAGCTTCACCAGGCAACCTGTTCTAGGGTATCACCACTCTCACAATAAAGAATTTCTTCCTAATATCTAAATCTGCTCTCTTTAAAAGTGGAATTACTTTACTTTAAAAGTAATTCCCTCTTGTCCTATCACTCCATGCCCTTGTAAAAAGTTGCACTTAAGCTTTCTAGAGGCTCTAGGTACTGGAAAGGTGCTACAAGATCTCTCTGAAGCCTTCTCTTTACCAGTCTGAACAACCCCAGCTCTCAGCCTGTCTTACAGGAGAGATGCTCCAGCCTCTGATCATGTCTATGGTCTTTCAATGCATTCCTTCAAATGAGTCCACATCCTTCTTATGCTGGGGGTCCTAGAGCTGGATGCAGTATTCTAAGTGAGGTCTTACCCAAGCAGAGTAGAGAAGCAGAATCACCTCTTTTGATCTCTTGGCCATGCTTCTGGTGCAACCCTGGATGCAGTTGGCCTTCTGGGCTGTGAGCACACATTGACAGATGAAATTTAGTTTTGCATCTTCATTCCCCATTCGTCCCAAGTCCTTCTCCTCAAAACTGCTCTCAGTATTCATTTTGTGCCCAGCTGGGATTTGTGCTTGGAATTGCTCTATTTTGCAGGACCTTGCATGTGGCCTTATACTTCATGAAATTCACATGGGCCCACTTCTTAAAACTGTCAGGGTCCTTCTGAATGTCATCCCTTATTTTCTTGGAGAAGGGGGTTCAAGAAACACAGTTTCAGATCAAATAATACCAAGTAAATGGTACCTTATGAAGCAGAGAGCTTTGATTGGAAGCCTTATCCTAAACTGAAAGAGCAGAAAAATTTTTTCACATATTCCTGAAAATTCTTGCTCTTTTCTTGCTTTTCTGATTTGTGTATGATTTTCCTCTTTTAGTTGGAGAGCTATTATGGATAATTTGATGACACATGACAAAACCACATTCAGAGATTTAATGAGTAAGTATTGATATAGTAGTGACTTCTCTCCAGTATAAACATTAAATAAATGAAAAATAAGTATCTTAAAGAACACTCTTGTTCAACATTTATTCCAATTTGATTTATTCAGTGTTTTTCATATTTTCTTTGATTATTTGTTTTTGGAGATCCATAAATAACCTGAACAGAGAAGAATTTAATGCCGTCCTGGCATGCAGTGAATTTTGCCTACACGGCAAAGCCAGTTAAGAAGGGTGGGTGGGGGTGAGTTTTGGTTGGTTTAGTTTGAAGATCTGACTGCTTAAAAAAAATGATTCTGCACATTTGAATTTTCTGAACATCAACATATGCAAATTTTATTTTTAAAAATGGTTAAACTCTTTCCCAAAAGCCCCCAAACCCAGACACTATTGCTCATACTTAAAAGTTTTCTTTCAGCTTTTATTTTGAATTTCTAGTTACAGAATCAAATGGCAAACCAAACACCATCTTAACATCTGCTTTCAAACCCCATTATTGCAAAGAAAGTTATGTGTGCCTTGAAGTGAAGCAGAGGGGAAATTCATAAGCTCTTGGCTGCACTTTCCCTTTTCTCTTTCAGCACGAGTGGCTGTGGCCCAGAGCAGCTCCCTCAATCTGTTTGCTAACCGAGATGTGGAGCTGGAGCAGCGTGCAATGCTCCTCAAGAGACTCGCATTTGCCATTTTCAGCAGCGAGATAGACCAGTACCAGAAATACCTGCCAGATATACAAGGTCAGAAAATGTGTCATTTAGTGGACTCTTCCAGTTAACTGTGGACTGTGCTAACTGCACCTTAAATTTTTATCTTGCACTATCAGCATGTCATACTATTTCCATAGCTGAAACAAAGTTTCTCCAGATTTTGGTTAAAGTGTTTTCAGTCTTAAATGACTACAAGATATGCAGATTTTGTGGTTGCTAGTTGACTTTAATCCAGGTAATTTCACTGATCTGTCATTTTATCCCTTGATCAATATCCTTGTATACCTGCACAATATGTTTTGACATGAACATCTGAGGTACAAAAAACTATTAATTAGTGATAAATAGGAAAATTGACCTTGACATTTTGAATTCTTGACTCTTTTTGCAGGTGTTTTTCCCTCTGTTCAGTTTATCTGTCCTATTTATCATTGAAGTTTATTTCTTACAATGACCCTTTACCTTAAGTGACTGGGAATGGGGACTGCTTGGACTTTTGTTTTTTAAGGTGGTGCTAAAAATTACTGCAGCAGCTTTTAGGTGTTCTGTCTTTTCATGCCACCAAACGCTTTGGTCTCTTCTCCTATACGGAAAATCAATTGCATCAACTTTTTTTTGTTTCATTTGTTCTGGGATCTATTTTTTTGTTCAATTGTTTGGTTGGCTGGATTTTTGTGATTTTGGGATTTTTTTATTTCCAGTCAAGTCAGTAACTGAAATTACTATATTCGTGGAATCAGCTGATTTTACTGGTCTGAACTGCAACATTCATGTGTGTTGGTTTGCCTGAAACATTTCTTTGTGCCTGCCTCTGTATATATTGAATGCCTAGAGGTGATCATAACTCAATAAAACTGTATCATCCCTTTGTGATTTCTCAAGATGGTTCAGTGTTTTAATAACAATAATACATCCGAGTTTTTCAGGCAGTTTTTCTATTGTTTGGAATCTGTGAACTCCTCCTATTGTAATGGGTGAAACGCTGCATAAGATAAACAAAGTTCCCAGATGCACTATTGCATTTATGTAGAGAACTTAACCAAAATAGACATTTGCACTGTTTAGAGATTTCTCTTTTGTTACTTCTTTGGTGGAGTGGTTATTTCTTTATGTTGACAGAATAAAACTAGTAAATTACTGGAACAGTAACATGGGAGATACTTAAAGTTAACACTGAGAGTAAATGAGGGAAGGAGAAAATTGTCATTGGAATTATTTGAACTCTGAGGGACCCTTCTTGGCTTTTTGTTTCAGAAAGGCTGGTAGAAAGTCTGCGGTTGCCACAGGTGCCCACCCTTCATTCCCAAGTGTTCCTGTTTTTCAGAGTATTGCTTTTAAGAATGTCTCCACAGCACCTTACCTCACTTTGGCCAACCATGATCACTGAACTGGTAAGTTGCAGATGTCATTCATTATTTAGAAAACTGATGCACATCTGAGACACAACCTCATTCCTGCTCAAGATTTTTAAGATAATCTCCTCTAGAGATTGTACAAATAAATGTGCAATGGCCACAAATTGAAAGCGGACTTATTTTCATAGTCCTGATGTCTGTGATTTTGTGATGAAATGGAGTATCTGTTGGCTTACACTGTTTCAGCTGTTCAGCTGTCTCCTGAATTTGCATTTGACTTCATTGTTCCCTACTGACTCCTACTTCAATTTCTGCTTATGTATGTGTACCCTCTCCACCATTCCCATTCCTGCTCTTCTTTTTCTCTGTTCCCTGTTTCTACTTTCCTGGCCATTCTTCCAGCAATGGGGATGAGAATCCATGTATAGGAGTTGGAATCCATGTTTTATTGGCAGTTGATGGTCATTCAGGTCACATTGTGGCTAAATTTTGTGACTAGATTTATACAAGGTTTGGCTCAGATTTCTTCTTTCTCATTTTACTCTTCATAACAAAACAGTAAAAATATCTGTTTCCAGAGATTCTATCTGCAGAATCTCCTGTGTTGGCTGTTTGACACTCTTTTGGGTTTCAGCTTTGGCTGTGGGAGTGGAGGAGAGTGGTTGGTGCATGCTGTGATCCATTCAGCCTGTTATTCAAGGAGTTCCCAAGGGACTGAATAGCAGAGGGAGCAAACCAGAATCACTTCTGTGATTTTTTTTTTTTTTCATAAATCTGCAGGTGCCTAACCTAGCCCTTGAATAACCACAGATCCAAGCAATAGAAGGAGAAAAGCTATATAAAATACTTTAAAGTGTGTCATTTTAACAGTTGATGTATTTAATTTTAAGCCTGTCAATAGTAAAAATACTAGAAAACCTATTCTGCTCAGTGTGGTCTTCTGATTCCTGTGCTGTCCCCTGGCCTTTACACTAGTTACCACAGTCTTGGAACTACTTTCAGTTAGCAGGACTATGGTGCTTCTGGGAATTCTCAGCTGAGACTGACTGCTCTATCAAATGATCCTTTATTCTCATTTTTTTAGGTCTTGCTCTCTAGGTAGTGGAGGGGATTAGACTTCAAGAGTTTTCCTGGCCATAAAAGAGACAGTTGCTTGTGGCCTTCGTGTTATTCAAGTTATTTCAGGGATGAAAGAGCTTTAGGGTGCCAGTGTCCACTTATGCAGGAGAGGAAATAAAGCTCCAAACTATTTGTCAAAGGCTTGTTACTCAGGCTTTCCTATAGTGTTTTCCTGAGTCACAGTCCATTAAAAATGGTATTGAAATGTAGCATTTGATCTTCAGGTGCAAGTGTTTTTACTGATGGAACAGGAGCTCACTGCTGATGAAGACATTTCCAGGTAAATGTATGAACTTCATGCTTGTATAACTTTATAAAAAATCCCTTGGTATGCTGATGGGGAGTTGAGTCATTCTTTAAAATAACTTGTCTTAGAGTTGTTGAGCTCAAATGAGAAGGACAAGTAAAGGGTAGTTCAGTCTGACTGCAGTACCAGGGACAGACTCTTCAGGACAAAACAAACAAAGTCCTGCTGTCAGGTTGCTCATAAATCACTAAGGGAAATTACACAATACAAGTGTCTGAGTTCTGACAGCATCTGCCTACTGCTGCAATCAAATTATGCATGGCATGACTTGTACCTTTTCTATGTCATACACTTATTCTAAATAAGACTGATGCACTCTTTTTTGTTTAAATAAAAGCATAGTTTCTTCTCATATTAGAAAAGTGAGTTAGATAATTTTTCTTGGTTTGTTATGCATTTTTATCTCATCTATTTTCTGTGCAGTGTGATCCAATTTCAGTTAATGCTAGCAGCAGAGGCAGATTTCTCAAAAGAGCCAGAGTTATTTGTCCAAGTTTTGCTCACTTTTTTCCTAGGTTCTCTTTGGGGTTTTGGATAGTTTTTCCCTCAGAGCAATACCAATGTGACTGACAACTTTAAACTTCCTCATAATTTGACCATCTGGGAATAAGATACAGTGCAACACATTCATTATATATTGACATTTTATCACATATATATATATGCATACAGAACTGCACTCATAGCCCAGTCTCATGTTGGGATGGATTCGATTTATGAATTCAGGATTATGCTGGTAAATAAAGAGTTGTGTGTTTGTAAGGCAAGTAAGAAAAGTTTTCATTGTGACAGAAGGTTGTTATGACTCACCTCCCTGCTATAATATATTTTAGAACTTCTGGCCCATCTGTTGCTGGTTTGGAGACAACTTATACAGGTGGCAATGGTTTTTCCACATCCTACAACAGCCAGAGGTGGTTGAACCTGTATTTGTCTGCTTGCAAATTTTTGGACTTGGCTCTAGCTTTACCATCTGAAAACCTGCCTCAATTTCAGATGTGAGTAGAAAACATTGTCATTTAAGTTTTTGGACGTTTTTCCATGCCCAATTTCTTTGTAAATTTCTGTACCAATTCCTTGGTAAGGTTCTAGCATACAAAAGAGTCTTTGGTTTTCTGTTTCCCTTCTTTCTTTGCACTTTAGCCAGGGCAGCCCATAGTTTGTTCCCTCACGGTATCTGAGTGGCCCCCAGGGCAAATGATGCCACATACTAAATTAGTTCAAGCTGGTTTGATTTAGCCTGTGGTGAGAGATTTGCCACACTTGAAAGATCATTAGTAGTAGTAATTTATTCAAGTACTTTATTTTTAAAGTACTTAGTTGCAGTAATGCCTAAGAACTCAAGTTCTTAGGCATTACTCAGTGAGTAATGCATGAGATCAGAGGACTGCATTTCATCTCAGCATGACTTGCTTAAATTACTCTTGCACAATCTGTCTGGAAGATGTGGCAATGAACTGTCGTAGAAAGGGAATCCTATAGGTTTTTATTGGTCAGTAGTGGGCATGTGTACAAACTGCTTCCTCAGTGCCTCTGCAATCCTGTTCCATTGGAAAAAAAATGAATGCAAAACAATTGGTATTTGCTGGAGATTCTGGGAATGAGAGGCCACGAAAGACAAAAAAAGTATCATGTCTCTTCCCTTACACTGCACACTGGTGACTGTGTGAGGGCTGCTGCCCTGGCACAGCTCTGTAGACATTTGGTCACCCCTAATTATCCTTTAGTTTAAAAGACACTTACGTGGATTGGAGACTGGCAGGATTTATGGACACTGTCAGGTTGTGCCCTATAGTATTTCTAAATATAATGTTGAAAGTTTTTTCATTTATTTTTTCTTGTAAGGGTTGACTTGGGTTTCTTTTTTAGCTTCCTCCTTCTCTGATACTTCACCAGATTTCCTCACCCATTCATATTTAGGATTGCTCAGAAAAACCTGCATGTTCAGTATGGATAACATCTGCTTGTGTTATCATGGCAGGTATCGTTGGGCTTTTATTCCAGAAGCATCAGATGATTCAGGCTTGGAAGTACGAAGACAAGGAACACATCAGAGGGAATTCAAACCCTACGTGGTGCGTCTGGCAAAGCTGCTGCGAAAAAAAGCAAAGGTATGTTGCTTTTTTCTTTTGTTTTTTGCTAAAAAGTTTCATGTACAGTCACAGCAGTTTTTGGGTCTGGATATTTTGATGTTTTTTAACAATGAAGAATGGAAAGGATTTTTTTGGTGTAGGAGATTCCAGCTGGAAGAATCTCGAGCAACATCAGGCAAAAATCATATGTAAATATAGAAAACAAATCAAACGAACAAAAAAACCAAGGCCCAAACCAAACAAAAAAAGCCCCAGAATTCATCAGACAACAGAAAAATTCATAACCTGCTATGGTTAAAATGGTTGTGATCACTGACTTTGAATTTCTAAATTAAAAGTATTATTTAATTAAAAAGTAAAATGTGCTCCATTATCTAATATATTTTAACATAAAATCACTTTCAGATAGCCAGTCATATATGTAGATGCTAGTCTGACTACTTATTTTTTGAAACCAGTTTTGTTAATAACAATCAAAAATTTTAAAAACGGTATTCTTAAACATGGTAGAACTGAGAGTGGTGAGACTGAGCAGAACCTGGGACTGTGATGAACAGAAGACAGAGATCAGTAGAAACAGTTCTGGGGAAATCTTGGCTGCATAGCTTGTAGAATGGGAGCAGAATTAGGGTTGTCTTTATGTTGGTGAATGGGATGTATTAAACCCCCAGTTTGTGGGGTTGGAGGCCTGATCTGCAGATGAAGCCAATGGAAGCTGGCCAAGCCATGTCCCAGGGAGATCCCTTCTGCTGCCACAAAGTAAGTACATTGCTGTCAGTTGTCTTGCTGCTGTGAGGACAGAGTCCCCTGGACAGGCAGTTCTCTTGGAAATTTGATGGATGAGCCAGGGAAGCAGGGAGAAAGTGCAAAGCCATATGGCAGAAAGTTTGGAAGTTTTATTCTTCAGTTTCTCTCTGTATAGGTGTCTTTGTCAGAGCTGTTACACTGGCAGCTTGCTGTAGCTACTGCATTTACAATCTCTAATGTCTTCTGTGAGTAAAGGAATCACTGAGATTCAAGTGGCTTCATTAAATATAGGGATAACTTAGCTGCAGGCAGATCTGAACTATTGAAGCAAGGCTCACAATTATGTTAGATAAAACTAGTATGAAGCATATCTGCATTTTGCATTTTATCATTTTTGAACCATGAAGATGAGACTAAATTTCTCTTCTTGCATGTTTGCCTGTTCCTCAGGCATAGCCTCTAACCCTCATGTTCAATGTAGTATGTGTTAGAAAGTTTTCACACTCCAAATAATCTCTGTTCGTGAATTTATATGTCATGTGTGATTTATAAATATACATGCTGTTGGTAAGTACTTTATGCTGAGAGAGATGCCTGCAGTCAGGACTCCCACAGTATGCTTCAAAATTCAGAAAACTTCCTGGAATTTCTGGAACCCCTTAGTCATGGCAGCAGTTGCACACTGAACCATAGGTAGGTGTATGATGATGAGATAAATATGAGATAATGAATATTGACTTCAGGCCATTTCTTCTTTATGCAGAGAATGCTATTACTTATAGCTGTGGGGTTTCCTTAGAAAATAACAGAAAAAGGGAGTGGATCCTTATTTTCCTTCAGGGCTCTCTGACTCATGTTTAGATTTGTGGTAGTATGGTGTTGCTCAAGCTCTGTTTTCTGAGGGAAACGTGCTTAAAAACCTCCTTTGGAAATAAACAGAGGCCCAAATTGGCAATGCTGTCTAGTAGTGCCTTGGCTGTAGTAGCTTGAGCCTGCCATTTCTGAATCATAGACTTGGTGGGGCAGGTGATTTTTTCTAGCTGAAGCACAGCACCCAACCAAGCAACTTCATGGCCTTCACGGCAAAGTATTCTTTTCATATATGAAATGCAGTCTGAAAGTTCTCCTCTTTCCTTCCACAGGACAAGCAGGAGGACTTTAAGACGGTGGTTTTGGAGGGAATGGAGATGGCCAAGCATCAGGTGAGGGTGGCCTATGATGCTTGAGTTGTGAAACAAGCTTGCCGTAATAACACCATCACCTCAAGGCCCTGGGCACTATTAAGCACTCAGTAAGAACTAAGAGAGATCAGATTTGCTATAGAGCAAAGCTGAGAGAATTTTGAGGTATCAGAACCACTTTTTTTAAGAGATAACTTTAATCTTAAAAAAAGGAAAAGTTTTTAAGTTTATAAGAATTATGATTGCAAATCACTGTAAAATTAAATGGTAAAATAATTTTTGTCAAACTGCAGATATGAAACACACAGTCCCTGATTGGTCTCCATCAAATTAACTGTCATTTTAAGCATCAATGGAAGTAGTGGTGTTTGCTTAGCCAATGCTGCCATGAGGAAATGGCTTGGATGGGTTGTATTCCATTGCTCAGGTTGGAATTTGCACATGCATCCATTTGGTTGGCTGCTGTGTGACACTGACACTTGCTGCATGCTGGGAGCACATCCTGCTCACAACTGAGTAATGCTAAGCATGGTACAGAAACAGTACGGGAGAAACTTCTCCTCTGTGAATACAATGAGAAGGTTTTAAAGGAGGAAAATTAGTAGCTTCATTTACAGAAGGAGGCATCAACAACTCCTTTTGTGTTGGAAATTTAGTCTTCCCTTTGCTGTGGTCCAGTGTGAACCAAAGTCGTCTTTCTTTTCAGGAGACTTGTAAATCTAAAATAGTGATCTCCTGTGGCAGAGAGCCACCAGATACATTCATTCTGAATTCAAATTCATTTTCACCATCATTCACCACATACATTCATACTGAATTTAAACTCCTAACGGGTTTACAAAATGGGTGCCCTGTAGACCTCTCAATTGCAAGACAATTGCTTCACTAAAAGGGCAAAACCTGTATTTGTTTAAGTACCATGTCTTGAAAACAATCTATTTGCTCAAAGGCTGTGCAGTCAGTGATCCTTACCTTATGCTCTGCTCCCACTGCTGTCCTTTCCCCTTCATTTTTCTTTCATTACCCTGCCTCAGCCACAGGCGCTACAGGCAGTGGGACAGGAATGGACCCACAGGTGCCTCTTCTTGGTGAGGCCTTTGTGCTTCTTTTCTCCTTCCTTGCAGAGTAAAATCCAGTTCTGCTGGAATTCTACTTCATGGTGGAAGCTCTCTGTACTGGTTTGTCAGTAACAGTACAAAGGTGTTTCTAGCGGTGATAGTATCTTACTGTCTAGATGTGAGTATGTTTTTTTGATTCAGAGATAAAGGAAATAGGGAAGAACTGTGTAAGAATATGGATGTTGGTGTTTGGCTATTTCAGTATGCAGATATTTAAGGCAGCCCTAAGCAGGGTTACAGCAGTGTGCTCTTGTTGGTGAGCATCCAGTGTGTGACTGCTGCCTTTGCTTGTGGGGTTCCTGAAATTCTTTCCTTTGACATTCCCCTCATGAAATGGTAGGAGCATAATAACTGAGTTCTTCTGAGAATGCACAATGAGTAACTGAGCCATTTTCCTTGGAGAACAACTTCAAGTTTCTCAGAATGTCCATGTATGTTGTGATTCTAAAAACAGCACTGCTTTTTGCTCTTCACAAAAACTCTTGAGCTCAAGCTGCAAAGTGAAAATGCTTTGTATTATTTTAACCTCCTCTGGGGTTTATCCTCACTGATGATGGCGAAATATGCATGTCACCAGAGAGGAGCCTGCTTTGGAAAGCATCTGAAGTAGCTCACAACTTGCAGCTGTCACCAGTTTGGGCCATTTGTGTTGTCCACAGGGTGCTGCCTGGGAGCAGCTCCACAGGGCTGCATGGTGGGGTCTGCCTTGATTTGGGACAGCCCTGGGCTGAGGTCTTGGTCTCGAATGCCCACTGCAAACTCTTCCATTAGCATCAGCTGACTGCACCTGTACACTCCCAGCTACTGCCTCTGCAGGGCATCGTGAGGGAAAGCAGAGGATCTGCCTTGGAAGAAACACTTCAGCATTGGTGTGTTTTGTGGATAGGACAAAATATTTTTGGACTTTAGAAAAGCACTGTATTATATACATTAGTCCTTTGTTTTCACTGTGCTTTTTCTGTTTTGTCCTGTATTATTTCCCATGTCTCTGTATTTGCAGAAAAACCCAGAGGAGGATGGCTCAGGGAAAACACTAAGCTGGGAACCAGGTCACTTGCTTTTAACCATCTACACTGTTCGCAGCATTGAGCAGCTCTTGCCTTTCTTCAATGTACTCAGCCAAGTTTTTAACAGCAAAGTCACAAGCAGATGTGTTGGACACTCAGGGAGCCCTGTCCTCTACCCCAACTGTTTTCCGAGTAAGGACATAAAAATGGAGAACCTCAAGACCTTCTCCAGCAAAGCCAGACAGAAGATAGAAGAAATGGTTGAGAAGGATTTTCTTGAAGGCGTCATAAAATCATGAAGCAAATTGGTACTACTCAGCCTATATGTAGTGTAACTATCTAAATGAAATACTGTATCTTTCCCAGTTGTATAGTATTCTTTTCTTATTTTGTATGTAATGAAAATACTTAATGTTGTATTTAAGTTAAATATTTGTAAATAAGAGAAGTTCTGGATGTGGCCTGAATCAAGTTTAAATATTGGTGGCTCATATTGATTATGGTGCCTACTATTTACAGTAAATGTTTTGTTGTCTTGAGTTCTGTCCTTAAAAAAACAAAAAACAAAAAAATACAAGGTGCACATTTTTTTCAATTTGTTTCTAGTTTATTTTTGTCTTTTTTTTAAAGATCTATTGGAACTTGTGCTTATTTAATAACCTGTAAAATGCTATTATGGCAGGAGTTAATACAGGAGTACAATGAACTGTTTGTCAGAGGTAGACACCCTGAACCAAAGTATGCCAAGGAGGGTACTGGTGTGTTTAAAACATTGCATCCTGTTGGCCCAGCCCCTTCGTGGTGCTGGGGAGCAGTTAAGGCCACAGAAGACAAACTTGTCTCTGTCCCTTCCCTCTCAAGTGTGATTATAAATACAATTACTGCAAATCACTTCTAAATAATGTCATAAAGTATCTAATGAAGATAATATTGCAATAATAAGATTATTATTTGCAAATATTCTTTTTCATTATATTGTTTCCCCCTCAAAATGAGGTGAGCTGAATCTGAAGACTAGTGACAGCCTCTGTCTTACACTGTTTGCCCACAGATGGATGGGCTACTGGGGGAAGGTGGGGATGATGATCCTGCAGCAGCCACTGTGAGCACAGTCACAGCAGAGCTCTGGTCATGCAGCCATGGCCAGTGCTCTGAGGGTGTGGGAGATGGATTTCAGGCACAATGTGACAATGAACTAAGCTGGGGCAGGGAGGGGCAGAATTCTTTCTGGACATGGCCATGGTTTGTCAAGAAGTTAGACAAACTTGGGGAGGGGAACATTCAACAGCAAGAGCATCTCATTAAGAGGTAAGTTGCTAAAGGAGGTTAAGAAGAAGCAGAGTAATATTCCACTCAGTTCTGATCAATCCTTGCTACTCCCAGAAGGGTGTGAAAAAGGTGATATTAAAAGGTAATGGAAGCTGTGTGCTTTAACTGCCATTGATTATATAGGCTGGGGTGGTGCTCCTTTTCCACCAGCAAGGTGGAAAACAGCCAGACTCACTTCATGGGCGAGTGCATCTGCATTCTCCTGTGGAATGTTGGAAAAGTTAGTTAGGCTGCTGTCAGCATGAGAAGAATAGAGCAAATATGTGATATTAAGGCAAGCATTTTCCTGCAAATGCTGTGTTCCCTATATTGCTCCATCAGCCACTGCTATCATGCTGGCAGAGAGAGGCAGGTTGGAACTTGTGAAGTGGGGAGAGCAAGACCACTGCTTTTGCTGTCACCTTTAAGTTACAATCTGGACTAACTTAACAGCAGCCAGAATTTTTTTTCTATTTTGCCTCTTAAGAAATTGTGTAGTTAAGGGCTGCTTTGGTAACTTTCTTCTTAACCTTGAGTACTCAGAAGGCTGGTTGTCTTTTCAAAATCATCTGGTGTTAAATCTGCCTTTATAAGCATTTATATTTTCCTTTTGAAGATAAACATTGAGAACATTAAACATTACTTTTCTAAATAAAAGAAATTCCAAAGTGACTCTTTGTGATCACAGTCTTTTTTCCAAATTTAGCATTTGTTAAACACGATTAAATGACAAGTATGGAAGCAGACTTCTTTCATCACCTCCTGCTAGGCAGAATATTGTGAAATGTGAACAAGCCCACTCATTTATAAATTAATCAAGCTCTGACCTGTGTGTCTGCTTCAGCATAGATTCTGACGACGTCCTCTGTTCCTGATGGACGGACAAACGCCCGGGACAGTTTGTATTTCTTTACAAGGGCATCAATTTTCTCCTGTAGCCCCGGGGGTGTCAGCGCTCGCCGTTCTGCGTCTGTTGTGTCAATAACACGCCTGTCTGCGACCTGTGGCCTCAGAAGCAGCGTAAGACACAAATTCAGGGTTGCATATGTTATGCTGCCTGGAGAAGAGTTCAGTTGGGGTGCTAATAAAGAGCTCCTCAAACACTTGGGGTCCCTAGGATCCCTGCAGCATTTATTAACCAAATCTTGAGAGGCCTCAGCTGCTCAGTTTAAAAAAAGGGTCAATTCTGAACATGCCTTTGTGGTCAGCTTGAAGTGAAGCTACAGCTTCTCCCAGTAGATCAGAAACTTAAATTGTTTCCTCCAGTTCATTTAGAGCTCAGAGCTTCCTTACTGTGTTTAATAGAATGCTGCCACCTGGCACCTTCTGCTCAAGCTCTTTATCTGAATGTTGGAAAGAATTATAGAAGCAAGAGCTTGAACATTCAAGTTATACAAAGTGGCACAGCAAGAAAAATCCAGCTGCCCAGCAGGCAGAGGCCTTAGAAAAACAGGATTTTTCTAATTTGAAAGTTTGAATTTCTTTTTAAGTTAAAATTTGAAGAGTTTTGGTCAGGTTTTTCCATTTAACATAGTTGGGTATTATGCCATCTTTTTAAAAGTCATATTTCTATTTAAGTCCAGTGAAATTTAGTGAAATTCTTGTCCCTCCTCTGGGTTTTTTCCCAGCTTCTTTGGCCTAGATCTGCCCTTTCATGGTCTGTTTCAGCTTTAAAATAAAGCTCATCAAAATGTGTGCAGACAAAGATGCTGTGAGCAGGGCCCCCAGAGGCAGCGTGGTTGGAAACTCACCTGGACCTTGAGCAGCCGATTGGGAAGGTCGGTGTAGAGGGCATCCCACTGCTGCACAGTCAGACCCTTCAGAGCCAGGATTGCTTCAATAACCAGCATGTCCGAGATAGCATCGCCAACAGTCTGCCAACAGGAAGGGAAAAACACTGCAGCACTGAAGACAGGGAGGCAGGACTTCATCAGGAAGCTTCCAGCAGTCCCCAGCAGCAGCCTGACAGGAGCTCGCCAACAGGCTAACCCTGCCAATACCGTGGTTCACTGTCTCCATTTTTACCTGGTTAATCAGGTCAATTGTGTTTTCAAGCATCTTTGCTGCTTCTCTTTTTTCATCATCTTTCTCCTCTTTTACCAGTTGTCGTATTTTAGTTTCAGCAGCTTTACTAAACAATACCTAGAAGAAAAAGATGAGAGTTTGTCAAGACGAAACCAGGCTATATACAGTAATGAGGACAAAACTTTTACCTATCTAAGCCCAAGCAGCCATTAATGTTTGCTACCATGAATTCCCATTCCCCCCTAAAATATAGAGGAGCTGGTGGCAATACTGTGATAAAGACAGAAGGAGTAGAAGTCCATTTTCAAGAAAGGAGAAAAAGTCTCATTTATAGAACTAAGCAGAAAGCAAAAATTCTCCACAAAAGGACCTCCCTCTCCAGGTAATTTAACTAAAATTCTGTATATAGCAGCTGATCATTGGGATTACATGCTCATAAACTTACTGTGCCATGTCCATTTGCCTCAAAATAAACACCCACATCAAACTCCTGGGCCTTGTGGTGCAAGTGTTTCACTCCTGTTTTGACACAGTGCACAGGTACCTGCAGCCCAAGGATGTGCAGAGAATGACAAGGTTACAGACTCTCCTCAGCAGGCTGGAACTGAGCACCAGCCTGGAAGGACTCTTGCAAACTAACCCACATTTCATGGCCACTGAGGCCCCAGAGCTAAAATGCTCCACTATTTCTGCAGACCCAATTAAAAAAAGATTTTATTTATTCCTCTGTAAATAAAGGCTAATTAAAGAAATAAAGAAATAAACTCCAAACCTAGAAAAATCCAATTTAGTTTATAGCTTCACGGAATATAATATATTCACGTACAAACAGAAATAATACCTTCTCTCAATTCCTAAACATTTAGCTTGCTGCAGTTTCAATCAAAGTATCAAGGAGCCTTTATTGACTCATTTGGTTGCAATCTAGGAAGTACTCAGTTTAAGTACCAAAGGATTTCATTAAACATTTTTAAATTAAATTAAATTAAAAAGCTGACTAGAACTTTTTAAGCTCCGCTTTCTTGCATCTCCTTTGCCACCAAGAATTTAGTCACTACTGGAGGTTTGAAAGAGTAATTTATTTTTGCTTGATTTTAATTTTCCTAGCAATATATTACAGTAGCATTTACTTTTAAAATAAAAAGAAAAGTAAACTACCTAGAAAAAACATGGGGAATACCTTCAATGTTTCCTGGAGGTAGCGTGTTGAATTCCCATTGGCATATGCTGTTTGGACCACTGCCATCTTGAAGTTCTGTTTCACCTGAGCAAACCAATAAGCCAAGTTTTACTGCCCAACAGGCACAAACAAAAAGGATAAATGGAAAGATAACCAGAACTGTTAAATGTACAATTAAAGCTCCTGGCTACCAGAGGGAGGCACCAGCTCAATGAGAACTTCTGTATGTTGAAAACAACATCAGTTCTGTTCAAGTTTTTGTACATCCCATATTGATTTTTTCTTGGGTCTGGCTGAAGCAGCTCTTCAAGCTTAGATTTTCCAAACTTCTTTTTGGCCACAGCAGTGAGGTACAGGACGGGTCTCTTTTTAAAACTGGTTCACTTTAGGTAGATGTAGAGAGACCACATATGAAGCAACACAGCTTCCTTAGACTATTTTATACTTTACAAATTAAAATACCAGCATTCACTTCACATGTTAGAGTTACCTTGGCA
This sequence comes from Certhia americana, assembly GCA_018697195.1. Lineage (NCBI taxonomy): Eukaryota > Metazoa > Chordata > Aves > Passeriformes > Certhiidae > Certhia > Certhia americana. The sequence goes on from CM031859.1 coordinate 32,409,536, forward strand.
AGAAGTTCTTTTAGGAAGATACTAATTAAAGCTGCTATTTTATCTCCATCGATCAGGTGAAAATGGCCAGCTGTGTCCTTATAATAATAAACAATTCTATCTGCATCACCATCAAATGAGCAACATCTCTCATTGGGCTTCATGTCCAGCCCTAGTGCACAGAGTTACAAATGCAAGTTAAAGACAGGAAAAGAAACAAAATCAGGTAATTTATTTGAGTGAGTGATTAGGAAAACACATTTTCAGAGCACAGGTCTGCATACAAATGACTCTGCTCAGGCACAGTTAAAGCCAGGATTCAGACATGAGGCACAAGCATTCATTCCCAGTAGGTCCTGCTACTCTGCTGCTCCCAGCACTGCATTTCTCCAGTACACAACCAGCAGGGGAAGGGGAAGCAATCCCACATCTTGATGTTCAGATTTGGCCAGCAGTTTCAGTGAGGGCTGTCCAATGGACAATTCAGTTCAGCCTCAAATAAACTCACACCCAAACCAGCCTGCTCTCTGAGGGGTTTCCTTTTATACAGTTCTCAGAAAATTGATTAAAATCATTTCCTCCCTGGTTTATGTCAATGAGTCAACCTTCTGGAACCAAGCTGTAAATTAACCCAGCCCTTCTGCAGAAACCCGGAAAAGTGTTTCTTCATAATACAAAGGAGAGTAAAATAAATAACACTAAGCCAGTCCTGACTGATCTTTGGACTCTGGCAGCTTAACATTCAGAAGAGACTGTCAAACATATTTCAGCCAGTCAGAGAGATACTGTGCTCCTCCTAGCAGTTCAGACTAACACAGAGATGTGCCAAACCTTGCCATGCTATTCCCTCGTTCCATTGCACAAGGAGAACCATTCATGCAGTCCATAAGAAACAGGGAACTCCACTTACCCAAGGATGTGGACTCTTGCCAGACCCTGCAGAGGAGGTAAACAACACAAAGTTATTGACTACATACCTCCAGGTGGTTTCTGGTGAACCTTCACAAAATCCGCACCACATAAGTGATTGAGTTTCTCCTTGGTTCCATCATTATATATGTGAATTAGCAGCTCTTGTGAAAAATAGGGCTTCATTTCTGATAGTTTCAGGGCTCCTATTCCATTGGCACAGTCAATCTTCAGGTGCCTCTGACTCTCTCCGGAACAGTGAGACTTGGTGCAAGGGAAGAAGGGGCAAAGTGAACTGTTACCCAAGAGAAACCACTCCTAGAGCATGCTGAATTAGAAACTTCAGGCCCAAACAGGCTAACAAACAGAAAAGATTTTGTACATTTGCCTGAAGAAGACAACACCTGCTATTCACCTGTTTTATCAGTTCCATAAAAGCCTTGGCCAGTTTTTCATAATAACCTTCCAGTGTTGCTTTCCCGTACTGCCCTTGGGTGTTTTGACAGCAGACCATGTAATGGAGCTGTGGTGTCGTCACCAGACCATAATCTCATGTGAAATAAAATGAACAATATTCAGAATAGAATTGCAAAAGAACTGTTGTTTACAAGTTGTACAGTAAACAGACAAATGCAGAACAGGAAACACATAGGAAATTTTTTCAAGTTGTCTTATGAGAACATAACCCTCCACTGCTCTGCCTTGCATTAAAGCCATACAACCACTCTGAGACTCTTACAAGCAAAATGTGTCTGGGCTGTTGCTTTAGGGCAGCATAAAGGAGTCACATTTACATTAAAAAAAAACCCTGAAATGAGATTAAAATTGCAGAAGTGTAACCTACCATGGTACTGACCACCTAGAACCTGGATACCATCTATAACTGACTGAGACAGCTTCTTGCTGCTTGGCCTGGAAAACAACAAGCACAGCTGATAACATTGGCAAAGGCATTTATCTATGGACTTGGGAAGGAAATGCATGTGGAAGGCTCTACAGGCTTCCTGCCAGAAGATTTAGATGCACTGTGAAGAAATCCCACCCTTTCACTGTTGCAGGCAATTCCCAAAAAAGTTTGAAGGCAAACACCCCCAGGGATTGCAAACACATGTAAAGTGCTGGGCTGAGGTGGACATCACACAGTACCCACACAATTCCCCTGAAGACAGCACTGGTACTTCCATAAGAGCAGGTTGTATCTACAGCCTTTTGTCATTACCTGGTGTCTCTACCAATAAAAACAGAGGCATCTTTGTGTAGGTTCACTGCTGCTTTTTGGCAGATCTCAGTTAACACATTCTGTAATTCTTGCTCCTCTGCATTTGCTAGTTGTGTGGCATACTCTTCCCAGGAAGGGTGCAGCATTTCACCAAGAGGATCAACCAGCTTTACACCATTGTCTTCCTTAGTAGAAAAATGAACAAAAAACAGTAAGTCTAAAAATGGGGAACCAATAAAACCTCTTTGAAGACAGACAACACATGGTTCAGTCACATTGCTTCTTTAAAAGTGGAGAACTACTGGGATGCAATAGCTTAGCTGTTCATTTAAACCTCCAACAAGCCCCCAAAGAAGCAATATAACATATCTATAATTAAAAGTAATCATATTGAGTAATCAACTCTTTCTCCCTTATAATTTTGGTATGAAATTCATTTGACATTAAAACTACATAAGGGGAGATTCTAATAACCTTCAACGCTCCACAGCGGCAAAAGTCTAAATGCCTGATTTGTAATCACTGCACTTGCATGTTTATTTTACAAACTTACAGATTTTACTCAAAGGTTCTTCTCAAGGCTACTCCCAGTCTCCCGACATTAGAAAAGTTGTACTGCAACATGAAATGTTTACTACATTTCAGCACTTCCACATGAGAAAAAAATCTCACTTCTGTGTACAGGGGAAAAATAACTTCAGATAGATCAGAGACCGTATTTACAGGGAGCAAGCTGAATGCTTTAAGCAGGTCCAGGTGTCTTCAGGATTTGGTCTCTCAGTGCTACGATGAGCTTTGATTCCAACAAATTGATCACATCTTTTCCACCCTTCTACCAAAACACATCATCCCACCGAACTGGCCACGTGTTTAGGGGAAGGGCAGCTCTTACTTCAGGGTTGTGAGACGCTGTAACCATGATGCCAATGGTCGCTGTCACGGCTTTGGACCTGAGGATTGCCAGGAGGCCCATGCGGAACACGACGTGATCCAGCTGCTCGGCCCTGGAGCGGAACCCAGCGGTGCCATAGTGCAGGGCCAGCCCGGCAGGCTTGGGGTGCAGTGCCGAGTACTTCCTAAGGGCTTCAGAATCCATGGCTAGAGAGGGAGCGACACAGATGGAAGTGAGAGGAGACAATGGCTGTGATCAGGTTCACGGCCGGAAGGCTGCGGGCGCCTCAAAGATCAATAATCCCTTGGCAGGACCGGGGAGGAGTCCCTACACTCCCTGGAGAGCACGGCAGCAATCGAGCGCGATCAGATACAAGCGGATCACGCAGGGATGAGGCCAGGAGAGCCGCGATTCCCAGTCGGCTGGATCCAGGGATCCCAACCAGTTCCCGCAGCCGAGATTCCCGTTTCTCACCGTGACACCAGCCGTGGCTCTATACACTGATTTCAGAGCCCCAAAGCAGCGTGTCCTGCCTCCCCAAGCGCTGGCAGGGAAGCCCCCAGCGGCGTTCCCGGGAAGCTGCCCCCGGGCGGCGGAGGGACACCAGGCCGGGCGGGCGGGGCCAGCCGGACACGCGCACCCTGTCCGCCTGCTTCCCCGGCGATGGCGGCCGGCCGGACCAGCCGGGGCGGGACGGGTGTGGTGGGATGGGATGGAATGGGATGGAATGGATAGGGTGGGACGGGATGGGTGTGACGCGATCCCACCGGAGCTGCCGCCGCGCGCCCCGCAAGGAGCCGGCGCGGCCCCGCCCATTCCCTGCGGGATCGACCAATGGCCGGCGGGTGGGCGGGGCAGCACCCGCCGCGTGGCGCCCGGGCCACGCCCCCGCCGGAGCCGCGGCCGCGCAGGCGCCGTCCCGCCCACACCGGGAGCGTCCGGGAAACGTGCGGGAATGGCGGCGGGAGCGGGAACGGGAACGGGAACGGGAACGGGAACGGGAACGGGAGCGGGAGCGGGAGCGGGAGCGGGAGCGGGAGCGGGAGCGGGAGCGGGAGCGGGTCTGGCCGGGCAGGGCCGGCTGTGACACCCGGCTTCGCACAGCTTCGCTGACACCGCGCTCGGGTTACAGAGTTGCCCCCCCTGTTGCGCTGCTTTTGTCTGGAGTGGGGTTAATTTTCTTCACAGTGGCAGGTACAGGGCTGTGTTCTGGATTGGTGCTGAACACAGTGATGATGATGTGGAGATGTTTTCGTTATTGCTGGGCAGAGCTTACACCAACTCAAGGCCTTTTCTGATTTTTGTGCTGCCATGCTGGTGGGGAGGCTGGCAGAGCTTGGGAGGAGACACAGCCGGGACAGGTGACCCCAGCTGAGCAGAGGGACCTTCCAGCCCCTGTGACATCATGCTCAGTGTATAAAGCTGGGGAAGAAGGGGGGAACGTTTGCAGCGATGGCGTTTGTCTTCCCAAGGCACCGTTAGGTGTGACGGGGCCCTGCTCTCCTGGGGATGGCTGAACACCCGCCTGCCCATGGGACTCAGGGAATTCACTCCTTGCTTTGCTTTGCTTGTGTGCCTGGCTTCTGCTTTCCCTATGGAACTGACTTTATCTTTATTTCACCAGTGAATTTTCTGCCTTTTACCCTTCCGATCCCGCGGGTGCGGGAGGCGGCTGTGTTGTGCTTGGCTGCCGGCTGGGGTTGAACCACGACACGCAGACACCACCGGGTGTATCTGCTGATAAATAACATAAATAATGTATCCCTGCCCACGCACACCGACGCGGGACTCCATTCCGTGCTCCTCTCCATCCCTCAGCCCCCCCGTGCCCGGTGCTGAGCGCTGTGTCCAGCCGTGTTTAACCAAACACTGCCCGTCAACAATCCCGGGGTTTCTCTGGGGTGCCGAACATCACCCTGTGCTAAACCCGGGTCTTACTCCAGCCCTCTCGTTCCAGGCGTGCGCGGAGGGCAGGGCAATGGCTGCCACGGTAAAAGAATGCCTGGAGCTCCAGCTGCTGGAAGTAGAAATGCTCCTTTCGATGTTTCCCAAAAGAGGGGAATTCAGTCTGGAAGCGGATGCCGTGCCCAGCATCCAGCGCTACCTGGGGAGTGCCGACGGAGCCCTGCCCCCGCAGCTGGAATATCGCATCGCTCTCGATGTAGGGGAGGCGAAGGTGAGAGCTGCCAAGGAGCCTTGTTCATGAGTGGTGTTGTCTTTACTCCTTCTGCACACCCTTGAAAACTCTGCCTGGAAAAAGGGGGTAAAAAAGCCACTGCATTTTCGTTTGCTGTTTAAAAAGTCAAGTGTAACAGAAAATCTCAGCTGCTGCTGACATCTGCGTTAGAAATACAATAATGTAAAAATAGCCCCAAATGGCAGAATGCGATTACAAGGAGTCACAAGAACACTAAAACAAAACCAGCCTATGAGCAGAGAAACCAAACTTACAGTATAAGGAGTTACAACAGTTTAACTGATTGAAGAAAGGGATTGAACTAATTGATTTAAATACTTGCACAGGGAACACAGGTCTGAGTGCATACTAATGAAGTGACTAGAAATTGAGAACAGACAAACTCAGCCTAAAAGCCATTTTCCATGGAATGAAGGTAACCAAACATTAGAACAATTTACTGGATAATGAGATGGCCTCATAATTTTTTTTAAACTGTAAGTACAAGCTTAGGTATCTTTCTAAAATGCACCTTTTCACTAGCCTTCAGAGAGAAGTTTTATGAACCATGTAGGGAGGGCTTGTGTAGGAGTAGTGGGGTTTTTTTCCACAGCAGATTGTCAAGGAACTTGGAAAGATAATTAGTCATTTCATGATTCACTTCTCTCTGCAGGACTAATCATATGACTGTACACTGTAGTGAGTACCCCCTAATAGTCTACAGGAGCTTGAAGCACTGAGAACACATAAATCCTTTCCTGCTCTTGGACTAGAGGCAGGGTTTAACTGCCAAAGAACCCTGTGCTCCGTTTGAAGGCCCTGTAGGAATAATCAAGAGAAATTCAACAGCCCAGTGTTCATAAGAGATCAGATAAGATAATCTAGAGGCCTCCCTGACCTGAAACATACATAAATCTTTCATCCCCTATAATCCTGATTTCTCCTTATGGTGAATACTTCCTTGAAATAATGGTAATGCACAGAATCATAAAATGGTTTGGGTTGGGAGCAACCTTAAAGATGAAGTATTTCCAACACTCCTGCCACGTGTCTGTATACAGTAGGTACAATCACAAACACTGTTTCATGTAGCTCTTGGCCTTTTTTTCCAGTGCTGAGTTCATTAGTCATGTGCATTTGGTATAAGGGATGAGATTTTCAAAAGCCTTTGACTCCAGCAGTTCATTGCTGTAGCAACACTGTGCTTGAAGTATCCCTCGAGGGTAACTGTGTACCTTCTCCCAAGCCATAGCATTAGTTCTGTGAACAGCACAAAAGCTGCCTGGGTAACATGGGAAGAGTTGTCAAAGTGACAGCATGATGCAACAGAAGAAAAGGAACAGGCAAAAGAACAGGTTACTGGGACAAAAGGGAAGTGGAAATAATTCCAGTCAGTAGTGTGCTGCAATCTTGATTTCATCTCCTCATAATGTGCCTCTGACAGGGAAGAAGAATCTAACGTGTCTTCAGTAACAGCAGAATTAATTTTCTCTGTGTGTGTGTGTTCTGTTTTTAAGGTGAAGGTGGAACTGCAGGTTCTCCTTCCTCACATGTACCCACAGGTGGCTCCTCAGCTCTTTGCCAGATCAGATGCTCTGCACAGAGAGCAGCAGTTGCAGCTCAATACTCGTCTCACATCTCACATCAGCTCTCTGGATGCAGGAGATCTGTGTGTATGTGAGGCTGTGCAGTGGGTGAAGGACAACAGCCTGCCTTTCCTGGAAAACAGTAAGGCTTCGGCTGAGTGTGCTGCTGGGGAAGTCAGGGAGAAGGAAATGCTGCATCGCATGTGGATCTACAGCCATCACATATACAGGCAGGAACTGAGGAAAAAGATATTTGACTGTGCAAAGAAGTTAAATCTGACTGGCTTCTGCCTAACTGGGAAACCTGGTGTCATCTGTGTGGAGGGACTCCGAGAAAACTGTGAGGAGTTTTGGCGTGTTATTAGATATCCCAATTGGAAGCATATTTCATGCAAGCATGTGGAGAATGTAGAAACAGAGGGAAGCATTGAGAATCTTCGTCTCTTTCAGAGTTTTGAAGACCTGCAGTTTCAGGCACATGGTGATTATGGCCTGAGGAATGACTATCACATGGATCTTGGCCAGTTTCTAGAATTCCTGAAACAGCATCAAAGCGGACACATTTTCCAGATTTTATTTGGTGTTGAAGGCAAACCTTCATAAAATTGAGAGAAACTGTTTATAAAGAGTCTAATTCTGGAGAGCATGAAATGTTGCTAACACTGAAATGTTTTACCTTACAGCTGCTGTGAAAAGGGAAACTTAAACATTTGAGATGAATGGTTCAAGTAGTAAATCTCAGCTTTTGTGCTGAACTGCCATGTGTTTTTGAGACATGTTCACTGATTTTCTATGATTCTAAAACTGGCATTTGTCTCTGTGAGCCATGCCTCAAAGCCCTTGCAAGGTGATGAACATTCCACAATGTGTTAGGAATTATACACATCTGTCTCCTCATCTGTACTAGGCTGTGTGAATTTCATCTCTTCTCATCTAAACCTTCTCTCTCTCAGTTTAAAACAGTCCCCCCTTGTCCTGTCACTACATGCAATTGTAAAAAAGTCCCTTTCCAATCTTCTTGTAGGCTCCCTTCAGGTACTAGAAAGTGCTATAAGGACTTGCCAAAGCCTCCAGGCTGAACAATCCCAATTCTCTCAGCCAGTTGTCATAGGAGAGATGCTCCAGCCCTGTAATCATTTTTTGTGGCCCTCCTCTGGACTTGCTCCAGCAGGTCCATGTTGCTTTTATGTTCGTGTCCCAGAGCTGGATGCAATGGTCCTTTGGAGGTCTCACAAAAGTGGAGTAGAAGCCTGCTGGTCATGCTGATGGTCATGCTGCTACTGCTGCAGCCTAGGATACAGTTGGCTTTCTTGGCTTCAAGTGCACGTCACTGGCTCATGTTGAGCTTCTTGCCTACCAGTACCAAGTTCCTCTCCTCAGGGCTGCTGTCATTCCATTCTCCACCCAGTCTGTGTTTGTGCTTGGGATTACCCCAACCCAGGGGCAGGACCTTGCACTTGGCCTTGAACATCACAAGGCTTGCACAGATCCAGCTCTCCAGGTCTCTCTGGATAACATCCCTTCCCTTCAGGGTCTTGACTGCTCCACGTAGCTTGGTGCCATCAGCAAACCTGCTGAGGGTGCGCTCAGTCCCACAGTCCATGCCACTGACAACAATGTTAATATCAACCCTTGAGGAATGTCACTCTCACTGGTCCCCACTTGGACATCGAGCCATTGACTGCAACTGTTGCAACCAACCATCCTCACCCAGAGAGGTTCATCCATCAAATCCATGTCTCTTCTATTTAGAGACAAGGATGCCAGGCAGCAAAGTGTCTATCTGGTTATGTTAATAACAATTTTTCATCTGTTCAATTCATGGCATTTTATGTTTACGCTGTTATGCCAAACACCTTAGAAATGAAAATGGGTCAGATGAGACAAAATTTAGTTTTCCCCTTACATTACATAAGGAAATTCATGTAAAATACAAAAAACAGGAAAAAGCCCATATATATATATATATATATATATATATATATATTTAATATTACATACAAATACAAATAACTTGAAGAATCCTTTCTATGTCAAATTAGCATGGAGAGAATTTTCCAGCAGCTTGTAAGAGGCAGTGCTGTTAATGGTTCATTAGGCAGTGTTTTCCTGCGGGGAAGCGTGCGGAGTGCGGATGTGGATCGTGAGTGTTCCAGTTTGTAATGCATGGTCATATTTAAAGGTCATCAATATCATATGTAGTTGGAGAACACTACTTGAAAGTGCCCAGCAGCTGTCCCTGAAGGACCACCAGCCCACCACCTCCCACTCTGTGCCTGAGTGCCTTAATGTGAAAATGGGTACCAAGCAATAAAAGCAGACTCACTGCTGAGCTGCAGAGGTCTGGCTGATTGACTCCAACACCCAGGCACTCAACAGCAGCTGTTCAGACTGTGTTTCAACACACTCAGCTAATGACAACATAAATTAACAGATATTATTTTATTTCAAATGAAACACAAGGAAGTGTTTTAATGCCCTTCTCACAATAGCAATACATGGAATTGCAGAGGATGGCATTGAAATGCAGAGTGTTTCTGGGTGCTCAGAATATGTGGTAAGCATACTCTTAGTGTTATCACGACTTCTGCCAAAAGCACAGTGAGGCAAAAACGTTGACACATTCCCATTAGGCAGTGAGGGAGAAAGTACCTCTTTCTGAATTTGGGACCTGTAATCTGCAGCTGTGACAGAGCTGAGGAGCTAGACAAATAAAATTACTATTTGGTTTTCTAGAAATAATCTCTCTAGTAAAGATTAGCGAGAAACAGAAAAAATGTTCAAGTAACCTTTGTTTCCAGAACCATCCAGAAAATATATTACATTTTTCTTGGAGTGGTAATTGTTTAACAACTAATCATTCCTCAAAGTCCATTCCTGGCATTTTGATACTCCCTTTTTGTCAAGAATATGGAATTCAAGAAATTAGGCCAAATATTTGCAATGGATCAGAACAGTGGTTATCTTGGTGGGGGAATGAAATCCTTGATCTTAATGTTAAATGTTTTTGTTAGTAATGTTAAAATGTTCTAATTAGATGTGAACAAAAGGTTCTGTAGATTTGGTTCTTTTAGAAAATTTTCATTCCGTAACTCCACACAAGAGTGACCAGTAAGGATTTTATTTTCTCTGGAATAAAATATTCTAACCTTATGGTTGTTTAAAGTTTGGATTTTTTTTTTAAATAACAGGTTCACAAATTATGCAAATTACACTATGAATATAACAGATAAAACATCAAATGTATTGTTTAAGTACTTATATGTCTGCTTATGTTCCCATTGATGTTTGTGACAAAACTCTTGACTCAAGATACAACCACTTTTTTCAAATTTTTTTGTCAAACTGTAGTAGAGGATATCTCAATTCAAATAATTAAAATAACCAAACACAAATATATTTCTCAGATTAGTTTTTATTTTCTGATGTATAATGGACGATTTCTTGATCTGAGTTTCTAACCAGCTACGGTGAATTAGAAAAAGTTTTCTGCATCTTAAAAAATTAGCTATTCTTAGGCTTCCTAGGCAGAAACAACCTCAATATTTTAATGCTTTTTAACTGGAGCTGATTTGTTCATTGTTCATTAAGTATTTACAGTTTCACTTTCATGGCCTCCTCAGGCCAGGCGTAGGAGTCAGCCACAAAGCTGTTGTAATCAGTACTGTACACCTGAGAGCGGATGAAGGCTTCAAGGTCCTTGGGCTGAGGATAGGTGGAGGCAGTGTTATTCCTGTAGGCTTCTTCTGCAATCTGGAAAGGTGCATTAAAATCCTAATTAGTGCTGACAAACTATCTGAGTACACTCAACAGGATTTAAAAGTAGGACTTAGTTCAAAATCACAATGAGACTTCACCCTCTCTGGTGCTGGCAGTCACCTGTTCACACTGGACCCATGTTAGTACCCTGTAGAATAAGACTACAACAGGATGATGTTTAAGGGGGTCTGACTTGGGTCACTTTTGAACAGGATTACATGTTCAGACTGTTACAAATACAGTGCTCCTCTTTGCACAGCAGTGTCTTAGCTTTTACTGGGTGGTGGAGGATAAAACATCCCACAAGCTGACAGCACTGAGATACAACTTCTGCTTTTCTCTTATCACTTTATCCTGGTTTACCTGTTGCAATGCATCTGACTAGCTTGTCCCCAGCCAAATTATCTCTAGGTGTGTTTATCAGACCCCCTAGAATTTGTCAAAGTTACTGAAACAACAATAGTGCTAAACTGAAATATCTTCAAGGTTGCTAAAACAACAATTGAGCTAAATTGAGAGCAGAGATGCTGAGAAACTAGTAGCAAAGAATAAAAGCACTAGATAAAGAAACACCTGGACTTTGACCAATCACTTTTCCAGAAACCCTCGTGAAACTTGAATAAAAAAACCCAATCAACCAATTAAAGAATTTGTAAAAATATAAACAGTAGTCTTAAAAATATATAAAGTTGTAATGTAAACAATAAACAGCTTCTACATAATCATATTAATTCAATGTTCAAACATTCCTTTCACCTGCAGTTACCATCTTCCCAAAGCACTCTAAGAACACCATGATTTGTTCAAAGCTTCCATGCTTCTTGCGTATTAGAGAAGTTTAGTATTTGCCATAGCTTGATAATATACTTCAAAAAAAGTAAACTCATGGGAAAATAAAAAGTCCTATGCAGTGCACAGGTAGGCTGGGGGAAATACAAATATTTGCTTTCTCTTTCCTCACCCAGACCATACTTAAGTGAATCAATTATGCATCACAAATACAGCTGCAACAAAATTTAAGTTTAGAAGGGCTTGGAGCTCTCTCAACACATCAAAGGAGCCTCTCACGTCTGAAGATCACCTACTTGAGAAACAAATTTCTTCAGACTGGACATTCATCTGTGAAACAAAGGAAGTCCAGCAGACAGGTTTTATGCAGCAGCACTGTGAAAAGAACTGCTTGAAACTATTTGGCAAACACTCTAATGCTCCTCCTTTGAATAAAAGGGAGATGTTCTTCTTCCTGTGTTCCTTAGCTCTCTTTAAAACATAAAAGTTCTAGTTTGGTGAGAAGCTGAGACCCCACATCACCTTATTAAGGCTTTTCTAGGATTAATCTGAATCCCAACTCTATTTGATAGAGAAGCACTTTGGGTGTTTATGTAAGGATATCTTCAGGTCTGTGCACATAATTACTGTGTTTGAATGAAGTCTGAATTCATACCCAGTGCTTGGTATTCCAAAATATTTTGATAGTGTTCCTCTCCTGGAAAAGGCAGAGGCCATTGCTTAACCTCTTGGATTGGGTTGTATGAGCCAGAATAACTATTTGCAGAAATAAAGTTTCAACAGAGAACAGGCATAAAGAATCACTTGGTAATATTTTCCCTTCTTTTGTATTTTCTATAACACGCACCAATAGAGGAGGAATTCCTATCACTCTGTTTCTGCCAAACACAGAGCCAGTTTGATTTTGCCTAAGGAATTTAAGAAACCTTTTCACATCTACAGAACAGTTACAACTTGCCTAAGAAGACATGAACTTTGAGAAGGATTTTTCTTTTCTTAAATATACAGAATGAATGAATCTATGGAAACTGTTTCAAGTATGAGGGCTCCTTGTTATTCATTCAAAAGCATATGAACTGGAATTACTCACAGTAAGGTGACAAAGAGAGAAAACAATAGACAAAAAGGTCACAGAAGACAAGCAAAAAGTTGAAACTGATAACCATGAAGGGCCAAAAGCCCTTCAGCTGTGCAGCTGGTATGACTGTGGTGGACAGCAGAGTCTGTGCTCTACAGACATACACACTTGCTATAGTTCCACAGCTCTCCTTGTATTTGGATTGCCTTTACATTTATTAATTTAAAATTTAATTTTGAAACTGCTACATGTCCAATATCAACTGATGTAAACCAACTTGTGTGAAGGTGTGTTAGGTGATAAAATCAAACTATGTAGAGCTATGTAGGACAAAAAGCCACAAAAGGCTGAAATTACTTACCCTCACAGCGATTTTCAGTGACACTTCCTGAATGGTGACTAATGGAGGGTAGAGGCGACCTTCCTTTAAATTCTCTTCTGTAACTTGCTGCGCTATAACCTGAAATAACACAAACATGTTTAACTTGACATGTCGATGCAGCTGTAGTTTGATTTGACAGTGATATTGTCTTTAGCAAAGAAATGTTTCTGCTTTGGTAAATCACACAGATACTGCTCAATCCACCTAGACAGGGTTTTTTAGAACCACCTTTGTCATTAGGAGAAGCTACACAAGAATTAGAAATGTAGGGAGTTACACCTTTTTCTCACTCAGACAATGAAAGTTATTTAACTCTTGAGTAAGTCTATGACACACATAACCTAGCAAATAGTTCATCGTGAGATATAAATTCCAGCCAACAACTGCAGTTGGGTCAAAGACTTCCAAAATATAAAGAATCACCTGTCATTCTAACAGTTGTCACATTAACCTATGCAAGAAACAGAACTGAAACCCTTAAGTGTAAAATGCTCTGAATGAAATTACTGGCAGGTATTTCTGCTATCATTAGCTACCAAATGTTTGTCTTTTGGAGACTTGAAATAGCCTTTCAGGGTGATCTATTATGTGGATAGAATAAAAACTCTGTTCTGGATAACATCTGGTGGAGCCATGTATGACACACCGAAGAGGTTCTGAAAACACCAGGAAAGTCCAGGAAACTCTGAGATTTGCAACCGATAATAAAGCCCAAAGAGAAAGCAAGAAGTGCACTTTTGAGGGAATATTCTAGGAAAATACTTGAAACAAAGCACAAACAAAACCTACAGTTCCTGTCACATGTGGGTAATAGGACCCTGTACATATGCCTGTAAACTGCATCAGAACAGGTGTCTGGATGCATTCCTTCCAGCAGAAGTAGGAAATAGTCTGAACTAAAGTAACTCCAGGTCCAATGTTCTCTTGTGCAGTCTAACCAGAACGTTGGTAGCTGACCAAGATTTTTCCATTTGGAGTTAAAATGCTGACAAGAGCAATAGACTCTTGAGTATAACAAGTGAAGAAAAAGTATTTGCCTACATTTAAACCTGATCTTGAGATATAACAGCACAAAAAAGCCCTCTAGGGGGAGCTAAGAGAATGTAAAATCAAGTTACTGCTCTCCATAACAGCAACCAAGTTATTTCAAAATGATACACAGCCCTTTGATGTGCATCTGAGTGTAAGGAGGCGCTTAACACATGAGGTCCCTGATGTTAACAGCTTAAGAGAGCTCTGCAGGAAAGATGAAAGCTGAAGAAATCAACAGCAAGTTGCTCTTACTGCAATGCATCAATGAAAATTAAAGGTTCAGGAGTGGAGTACTTCTCTTTTGTGATTCTGTTTTTGATAGAAGGCAAGCCACAAAATATTTAGGCAGTGCTCAGAGTGGGAGAGGTAGCAAAATCAACTGTATAGATGCCAGGCTGTTCCTTCAGACATGCTCCTGTAACAGCATTGAAAACTATGCAAAAACACAAACCCAAGCATTTCCAAAGAGAATGACACTCTTCATGTGGTGTTTGAAAAACAGTCCTTGAGAACATCAGATCAGTGGCAGGGGAAAAATTCATGAATCAACATTTGGGATTACTAAGAAAATAGGAGGTGTCAGAAAACATAATTGTGCTAATGTATAAATCCAGAATGTAACACCACTTTGAGCAGGGTGTGTTTTTTTTCCACAAACTTCAAATAAGAATGGGGTAGAATCATGAGGAGGTATAGAGAATAAAAAAGATTATTAAAAAATTAATTTTGATCAAGGAGACAAAAAATAATAAAATAGACTTGGGAAAAAAAGAGAAGACTGAAAAGAAATGCAAAAGACAGGGCAAACATTTCTTATGGTGCTGTAGGGAAACCAAATCATCAAACAGCAGAAAATAGCGAGTTTCTTTTTCCACAGGATGCATAATTAAATTGTGACACTAATTGCCAAAAGATGTTTAAATGTATAAACATATTTAAAAGCTACTAGGCTCGTTTATGAAGGAAAAATCTATGCAGGGATAAAACATCCAGCACAGGAAGGCCATACAGTAAATGTTGCCAGAATCTGACAAGCCATTTCAGCAGAAGGATCACTCTGTATTTCTCTTATTTATCCTCATTTCCACAGTTTCTGCTAGTGATTGCTTTCACAGAAAGATACCAAGCTGTTTGGACCCTAGGTCCAACCCAGTATGGCTATTTTCATGTTTTAAATATTTATGAATTCAAGTTTTTAACATAAGAATTAGTGCAGCATTATTGCAGAACCTAAATGAAAGGCAGCCAAGACAAAAATGGCATAAAGTAGGTGGGGGCATCTTGGTTTTTGGAGGACATATTCTCCATAATGAAAAGATTTTGTAGGATTATTTCTGAACTAAATTGCAGGTCACACATGCAATAATATTTCATTAGTTCGTAATTCTGTGCCTCTTTTGTTGTATTTGGTGGGACTTAAAAGAATAGGCAACATCCCTTGTCATCACAGAATAACTGTCTGCAGTTATGAGGTAGTGCAGCTTACAGTACCTTAGATTTATCATCCAAAGTCAAAGTTACACTCTATTTTACTTGGCAGAAAGAAAAGAACATTGAAAGCAAAATGTGTTCTAGTTATAATAACTAGTTTTATTTGTGACTTCAATCAGATTTAATTGGAGAGGTGGCAAAGCAAGAAGCAGGAGGTGCAGGCATGCAGCTTGGGCTGCTTACTTTCGATAATTTCTTTTTTTCAGGTAAGCTACCTTGGCAATCTAAGAAGGTCCCTCTACCCAAAATTCCTGGGTTTGGTTCTCTAAATTTTGGATGCTTCTATTTCAAATGAGGAATACTAAGCACTATTCTCAACCCCCCATGAAACTATTCTGATTTTATCCTTCCATTTAAATAGCTGAGAAAATAAAACAAAAAGAGCACTTTTGCTCTTGCTTTGCAGGGCCATTATTCAGCTAAAGGCCTACACAGCCCTGCCAGCCTTCACACCTCTGACACCTCTTCTGGCAGACTCTTCTGCCACCCATCAGCTCAGCTCACCCAAGCCCCACAGCCCCTCACACGTAAGAAAACCAGATGTGAAAGCCTTGAGCTGGGAGCAGTAAGGGGAGCAGCTACCCAGCGATCCTGCCAACAGAACTTTCTATGCAAGCAAACCCCACATTTTTATATGTCAAACTTTCCTAGAGATTTTACTAAGGGAAGGCAACTGTATAGCAAAAGCTGTATCAAAGAGTCAGGAAAGAACCTCTGCCTCAACTGGAAATGTAAAAGCTTCCTCACAATTTCTGATACTACTTTACTTCCCTGACTGTTACATTTCTTTGTTCAGAACCAATTTTTCTCTGACTTCACAGAGAAATGTTTCACGTGAAACAGTTCAATCCACACATGTGCCACCTTTTGTAATCAGCTCTCACTATATAGGAACCATTTCACACAAACCAAAATGAGGCAACTTCTACAGTGAAGTAAGGCAACTCTAACACAGCAATTTAGGCCAGGAAGTGAGGATCAACCATATCCAACTGAAATTACAGGGGAGGATTTCAAGGGAAGATATAATTATCCAAAGGTTTAGGAGATGGATCATTGCCCTTCTATGATGGTTAAATCTAGTGGAGACAGGATGGGCTTTTTACTAATTTTAAAGATGGAAATGGTGAATGTCTTTCTTACAGAGGGCAGGCTGTTAGCAAATCTCCTTAAAGAGATGCCATAGTATGCATCTTAAAAAAACCTCTGAAAGTCCAACAAGGACAGCATGCAAGTGCCGACCCCTTAAGAAAGCTTTGTATGACATACTGCCTGTCATAGGATCACGTTGCCTATCAGCTGCCCGTGAGTGATAGCCAAGGACCACTTTCTTCCCTTTAAACCATGAAGAGCACAGAAGGAACGAGAATCTGGAAAGAAATATTCTTTAAAGAAGCTGCAGGAGCTGAATAATGCATTCACACATCTGCTAATTGGTGCAGCTTTTTTTTTTCCCTCTTTTTTTATTGTTACATAATTCTAATGTTCTAATTTATTGCTTGAAGGCCTCCTTGGTGCACTGCCTACCACTACCCAAGTATTCCCAAGTGTGCTTATACAGTTTCCTGGAAGAGTAGAACACTGCACTTTGATGAAGTGCTGTGGATTGTAACTGGTATGAACTGGACAGGGCAGAAATCTCCCCCGAAGTAAGCCTGGGTCAGTTGGAGCTAATGTGGTAAACTGAGGGTAGCCTTCTTCCTTATTTCCATACCCCTTAAATACCCCAAAGTATCAGGCTTTCAATTACTTTGCATGGACATGGTCAGACCAACATGCATTGCCCAGGGCTTTCTAATTCAAATTCAAACACTTGTTGTAAACAAAGCACACACACAAGATACCCCAAAGCTACTAACATCAATAATAGTAATTCCTTTAAATCAAAAATCAAACCTATGTGCCTCTGCATGCAAACAAACTGTACATACATGCATTTACCTACAGTAACACAATTCTAAAATCTTTCTTTTTTTTCCTTCCCAACAGAAGGTAAGGTTTATGTCAGGTGACCCTAGGCCAAGTGTTAATTTTTTTCAAATGTTCAAATACACTTTATAGAGAACAATACACCTTGCAAATAAAGGCCTTACACAGAAAGCATTATCTTTCCTGTTTTAAAGTTTAGCTCTTCCTGTTTAATTGCTCATTAATACTTAGTCACTAAATTAAGGAATTTAAATAATTTTGAATACAGTACCTCAGCAGTTGTGAGGAATACATTTTCATCAATATGTCTCATTCCACATGAAATAACTCCAAGGGCAACTCCTGGGAACACATAGGAATTGTTACCCTGTCCAGGATAGAGAGTTTGTCCACTTGGAAGAGTGACAGGATCAAAAGGACTTCCACTGGCAAAAATCCCACGGCCCTAGAATGTAGCAGAGAAAGCAAGCACATTAATTGAGAGATTGCTGTTGAAATATTTCTCATATCCTTTTAAATATCCACCACTGTGGAAGCTGGGTTGCATCTATTTAGCATCTCTTCTGAGAGGGTATTAGAGTTATTTGCCTGAATAGGTCTCAAGAACATCAGGATGCTGACCCTGGAGATCTTTGGTGATTCTCTGTAGCTGTCTAACCCTATCTGTACTTTAGAAGGAGGGAAACTGAAGCCAGCAGTCATTATTCACTCTGTGCATCCATGCCAGAAGAAGCTCCATGGGAAGTACAGAGTTGTAAAATCCAAGGTGGGCAATACTGCTATGGTAGCAACAGGTGATGCTACTGGACTATTTTCCCAATAGTTAAGCACCCAAAAAATGACACTAAGGCAACTAAATGTCACACTTTTGGATGGGGTGATTTCTGAGAAGCTGTGGGCAGGCAGAGCTCTCTTTTCTTCACAATCCCCCACTTCAGGTGCTTGAGCCCATTCCACAGCTCAACAGAATGACAGAGGTACTAGCTCTGTCTCAGGAACATCATCCCACAGAGCAACAGCACAAGTCAGTGTGGAACCTCCTCTGCCAGGACCTTGGGGATCCCCTCTTTGTAACATACTGAGGAGGGTGAGGGCACCTGCCAGTACTGATAAACCAATAGAATGTTTCCCAGCAGATTTTTGGGTAATGCCAGGTAGGACCGTGGCTGGCAGGGCCCAGGCATCATACCCAGACTGGTGCAGGTAGGCAGTAGGGAAGACCCAGCCTGATTGGAGGAATTAAGGGAATTTAGCTACATGGGTACAAGTTACACTGTAACACTTGTCCTGAGGACAAGAGATCTGCCTCTAACTCAGGTTAGGCTGAAGTTCATGTGGGAGTGGCACTGCACAGGCTTGGTGCCTGCAGCCCAAAGGCCCCTGGCTTCTGCCCCTCTGGGGAGAGAGCACCCTCAAATTTAAACCGTGAATTTAGGAGGGGAAGAAAAGTCAGCCTTTATTTATGCTAGGGCTGCTAAAGTGATAAATACACTTCCGAGGCACTTTGTATCAGAAATATCTCTGCCTGTTTTAGAGAACTGGAAACTGAAATGCACTAGGGTGCATTTTAAAACAGGCCACTACTTCTATTCAGCTCTTCAGAAGAATATTCTGTTTTGTTTGGTGTCATGCACTGTAATCCTGGCCTGCTTATTATATGCTTTGGTGACAGATCAAATACTTCAGAGTGTCTTTTGCTCTGTTTACCACATGTGGTTACCCACTACAAGGAACCCTTCACAAAGGTTGCTTCCCTGGCTCCTGCACTGTGCTGTAATTACATCCGTGCTGTGGAGAATGGACATGCTAAATTTGTCTTTTAAACACTGAGAAACTGTCATTCAAAATACCCTGTATTTGACAAGAAATCCAAATACATCTGCTAGGAAACACAGTCAGGTACACATATATTATAAATTCTAGACTGAATTACAGGATATTGTGTTTATCAGTACTTCTATAATAAATAAGCAAGCACAGTTCTCTTAATTTTTACTTATGCTTATGTAACACAGAACTTTGTAATGAGAGTTCTTAATACAGAATGGTTTTAAAGAGTCTGTTTCATGTATTGAAATATTTTCTTACCCTAAAGAGTACTTATGAAATCTAAAATGAAAAGCAGGCCTCTGTGTGTACATGTTGCAGAAAATGGCGCAGTTTAAAAACAGACAATGCTTAATGATTGATGGTGACTGATGCTTTGGTTATAATAAAAATTATGAGTGTTGCCTACACCAATAAAAGCTATGAAATGTTTTTATGAGAGTGCAAGCACACAGTGAATTCAGTGAAATTGTCTTGATAAAAATCTGAAAAATCTGTTACTTAATTTAACTCATTTTATCAATGTACAGAGACGTGATTAGTACCTGGACTCCACCCTCTGTCCTTCTCCCTTTTAAAATTTAATTTCAGATTTACTTTTCATGAGTTATACTGGAAAGATGTTAATCTTTGGTTACCTCTGTGTATTTGTAGCACTGCTCAGCAGTGCATTCTGCTTTGCTGGTGGGATTGCTGAGAGCAAAAATTATAGGATGTTTGTTTAGAGCAGCCATATCCTGAAGAATTTGTGGAGTAAAAGCACCACCAATGGCAGCAACTCCTATAGAAGAAAAACACATAACAAGTAGATAAATTAGTTCAAGGTAAGACATGCATGTCACTTGAAAAAGAATAGAGCTCCTTTCTCTCTCTCTCTCTTTAAAATGGAGTTCAACCTTTTCCCTAACATGTAGCTGAAATAAAGTTTTGTATAAAAGATTTTGCAATAGTGAAACAGCAGTATTATCCCTAGCATAAGGGAGAACCTATTTGCCCCTGTATGGACTGGTGAATTTCTCCTTTCCCTTCTCTCAGACCCTTTGTGTAAGATAAAAATGTGATCACCTAACCTGCAGCTAGGTCCAGTATGGACTAGATAGATGCAGCTCTGGGTCCTAAAGTTTTGTGCAACAGACTGCATAGTTTCTCCTAAATCCAGTGTGTCAGATTTCAATTTTTTCTGACATGATGAATAAAATCTCTCCTTTCTACATCTGAGCTGACAAATAATAATATTTGAGTCTACACCTTCCCTGACAACAACGATTTTTTTTAAATACGTCCCTTTTCATTGCACCAGAGATGCTTTTCTATTCCCTACACTATCCACACTTATAAATGCTATTCACAGGAACTGAATGCTACTCTTGCAGGATGAAATCATCTAACTTAGGTTGCACTCTGCTGCACTGCAGACCTGCAGCCAGTACTTACATCTTGAACCTCAGACAAGAGGTCTAATTTCCAAATTCACTACCAAAGAGGGAGGTGTGATCTGTAATCTCAGAGTATTTTCTGACTGATTCCACATGGAGCATGGTATCATCTGTCACACACTACTATTTTTTGCAACTCTGAGCTCTCTGTACTTCCCCTTCTATGAATGGACAGGGATGCTTAGATGAAAGAGCTCTGATAGACCAGCTGAGCCACTCTCTGTTTGATGAACAGTTGTATGTGAGCCTGTTATACAACTTTCTGGTTAAATCTTCAGTTGCCAAGTGTTTGATGTCTTCTAAAACTGCTTCTGGACAGCCAACAGTAAGAATGACAACTATCTTCAGATTTAAGGTAAACCAAATTGCTTATGATGATTTATTTATTTTCTTTCTCTTTTTTTCAATTGCAGTTTCTTAGACTGGGTATATGGCAATGAAATGTGTCTAAGGATTTGCTCAGACAGAGCTAAGAAAAACAGTGGGAGAGGGACTATCAAGTTTGATAGTCCTCCTCCCAGTGACTCCCTCCCCATGACTCCTGGTACTCCAGGGAATATACTGAATGTCTAGTCACTCAAACCAAAAATGCCCAATATTAGTTTCTAAGGCTATTTCTGATGGAAGAGACTTCATTATACAGATATACTTCATTATACATTATACTGATAAGAGAAAGTGACCTTGAGGGAGAGTCACATAGGTTTACACATAAAAATGGTACACAGTAACACCTATATTTCATGACAGAAAATCATCCCTAAGCATCCACAAAATTTTATCTGGATAAATATTCATTCACTCTACTCTTCTGTCCCTCTAGCTTTTTCAGCCTTGTAGTATACTAAATTCTCTGGACCACTTGGTCTCCTTTTCCAGTCATATCTTCATCTTGCACAAGAAAAGAAACACTTCATTTACCTCACTGAGGACCATTGGCAAAAGCAGATTTTACTGAACAAGGACCATGTGGTGTAGGCAGAGTCAAAAAGGTAGCCGTTAAAATGTAGGATAATTATCACTGCGGCATTTCAGTTTTCTAGCACCTGATGAATGACTTTACTAGTCAGACAGATTAATTTTCAAGTCTTACTTATTTGAAAAAAGACCAAGAGTACTTGCAGTTAATTCCTGAACTGTCACTGAAATACAATAACCAAACTATGGAGAGCTGAGCAATCCATTATTGAGATCACAATCCTTCAGCTTTTACAAAAGGCAAAATCTTCCTAAAATCTGTATTTTGGTCTGCATAAAGGATTGCTGGCTAAGGACCTAAATGTGAGCAAAAAGAAGACTCAGATACAGCACCCTCATATTTGCATAGCTTTATGTGAGCTTAGCTCAGTTTTCTCACTCTAAGTTTGAGGTTATTTGTATTGCACATTCCATATTACACCAGAAGTAATTTAGGAAGGTGGTAAGGTCCTTCATCAGATGTCTAAACCCAGTCAAATTCTTTCCCCTGTGAAATGGATGGCTCAGAATGAAAGCAGTGTTACATGCTTGGATAGTTACTATTTGTTCAGTTGCTTAATAGAGTCCATTATGCACCCAGTGTTTTCTCAAAACACACAAAGGTAAACTCTGTTCAGAAGAACTTGATCTTCTCTTCAGACAAAGCCACATCCCCCTTTTTTTAAACAAAGAATAAGGTCACTGCTTTAAAGTCAAAGAAATTACCTATTAGCACGGATGGTTTTATATCTCTAACAATATCTTCTAGATTTTTCATTTCACCATGTTCGTGGGCAAAACGCTGTTTCTCATGTGTTAATGAGGCACGCCCCTGAGTAAAGAAAAACAAGAAAAATACATTTAAATTTAATGGAACCTAATATCCTGGGATAATCAGCTTACAAAGTATCTGGTTTAACACACTGTATTTTCATTTCTACTTTTGCATATGATAATATCAGATGAAGTTACACTGTGTACAGCTAACATGCTTAGGATAATTTAGGACTAATCTATTTGTCTAAGCAGTCAATAAATTCAGTAATTGTACTTTAAATTGAAAATAGCTGTAGAACACCACAATATTAACATCCATTTGAGCAATTACATGAGATTTGTAACTTAGCAAAATAAAAATAGTTTCTCCTAGCTTTTTCAGCTTTGCTGTTGTCTAAAAGTATGGAGACTATAGGTGTGAGTATTTAGACTATGAAGGAGCCTACATTTTTCTTCACATTATTCATATTTAAGTCACTCAATATTAAGGATGGAATAAAAATAATTCTAACCAGATGTCTGGTGCACCATTTCTGCATTAACAAAATTGACTCAGCTGTGAAACAACTTTCACCCTGATCTCTACTGGCAATTTCCACCCTTCGATGCCCAACAATGTTTCCAAACGGAATACCTTAGATGAAGGAGAAAGGGATATAGAGTATCACTGACATTGACTTGGACTGCAAAGTGGGTTTGAGTTCAGTGTAACCGATGGGAGTGCAGGGTGAGAATGGAACAGAGTTTGTGAAAATTCTGTTTGTTGCCTAACAGAGCTTTGTCTGTACACAGACATCTGAACATTTCAGGAGAAAAGTTTACAATGAGCACAACTCCACCCCTTGTTTTAGTCTTGTGTCTGCAGAAAATATCACTGCAAAGGCACTTTTCAAACACAAGTCTAGAAGATGGTTCCAGCCCTTCAAACATCTTACTATTTCAGACAGAATGATGCAAATTAAACATATATATAGGAAAGCACACGAGGAAAATTGAATGCTGAATGCAATTTTAACCAAATAGTCAGAAGAGACATGTATCATCTCCCCAGCCACAGCTTTTATAACTGATAAGATGAAAGTTTCCCTAGTCTTAGCAAGATCATTATACTGAAGTCTGGAAACAGAATTCATTCCACAATTCCACCAAAGTCTACAAATTTGAGAATTCTGGCTCAAGTTAGGCCTGCATACACCATCGGACATAAGCCACAACTAGTTTTATAACAAAACAGAAAGCTGATGCTTCATTTCAGACCACAGTTCTGCAGTGTGGCAGCGTGTGGCCGCACCAGTCCCATCCCCAAAGCTCCCCTGCTGGTCCTGGTCAGCCAGTGCCAGAGCTGGGGGGCAGAAGAAGAGGCTGTTTCTTATTTCCATCTGCAAGGAAAGCACTTCCAGCCCCTGGTTGCCACAGGAAGCTGCCATGTGGTCAGGGCTGACAGAGCTTCCCTGCACCACAGCGTACCAGCTCACCCATGATTACAGGGCCTTTCCATAGATCTCTCTATTCAACACATTTTTATGTCTGGATGGGCTTATGCAGGTCTTAAGTGTTCTCCTAGAGTGATCAGCACAGAAATACTGAGATGGGGCACTTGATTTCCTTTGTGGATAAAATGTGGAATTGTCAGCCCTGAGGGAATGCCGCAGTATTAATCATTTTTGGCATGCTCATGCCTGAATCATTCCACCACCATATGTATTTTGCAGTCTGCCATTTCCCAGCATCCCAGCAGATGTCCCCACAGTCTGCACACACACTTTAGACGCGTATCATTTTAAAGCAGGAATTTTCCTTAACGTTTTCAAGGGAAAAACATGAAGCTTTCTTTTTTAGTCAGCAAAGAAAAAGAAACCCCAACGCTTACAACTTCCAGATCAAAAGCTTGTTGCTACAGTTAACTCAAAATACTATAATAAAAGCCACTTCTCATTCTAATCTGCTAATTGGTGGGAACTGAAATGCAGGCAAGTTTGCTGGGAAACCAGGAGTAAGTGCCCTGGGCCACCATCCAGTCCCAGGCTGCTTCTTTAGATTGTTCCTTAATGCCTCATCATGCTGCTGCTGAGGAGGCCAGTTTTCCATCTGACCTTAAAACACAACCTCTAAGATACTGCCTTGGGCTGCCAAGATAAAAAAAAATCACCTCTAAAGGGACGTGACCTTGACCTTTACTCTTCAGGTCACAAAAAAATCACTCTTCATGCTCTGGCAGGCTGGTAGTTCTGAGCCCCTCCAGGATCTGCAGATCTGGACAGATTGCTCAGGAAGGGTGACCTTCGATTTTTTTCCTCTGTACATAACAGGCAAGAGATCAGGCTGACATCTTAGTGGATAAAAATGTCACTATTCTTTCATTTACAATTTCAGTCAAAACAAATAACCAAAATCCTTCATGAAGCAGACTTACTTTTTTATACAGTTTTACACTTGACTGGCTTTTGAGTAGGTGTTAAAACAGTTGATGAAACATCAGGGATTCAAAGTCCTGACATTGACAATGACCTTTCATTTAATTGCCTACTAAGGATGCTCAAACAGTAAGGATGTGAACCACTGCAACATTTTTCAGGCTGCTAGGTAGCGAGACTAGTACTAGCCAGATGGGTCAGCTCAGGTCAGATTCACTTCTGCCTTACCCTAATTTCTATCTGCTCTTAATTTCACATGATACTCTACCATTCTAAAAAAACAAAACTCAAACAAACAAAAAACCCAATGCAAGTCAAAACCCAAACAATTTAAAATTTACTTATTTATTCAGCTTTGGTATGAATTAGTTTGATCCCATTAGTCAGCAAAGACCATGTCTCCAAGTAAATATTTTTCTAGCATATTAACTAAGAATGAAATACTAAATTATGTGGCTTAGCAAAAATAACAACAGCTATGTGCACAGAGATTTTTGCTGGGAAAATGCTTATGAAAGAAATTATATGGTTGGGTTGTTTGGGCATTTTTTAATATATATATTTTAAAATAGATTAGAATCATAGAATGGTTTGGGTTGGAAGAGACCCTAAAGATCATCGCCTTCCACAGGTATGGACACTTTCCACTAGACCAGGTTGCTCAGAGCCCATCTAGGGAACATGTCCAGGGATGGGGCATCCACAGCTTCTCTGGGCAACCTGTTCCAGAATGTCACCACCTTCACTGTAAAAAAAATTTCTTCCTAATTTCTAATATGAACTGACCCTCTTTCAATTTAAAGATTAAATCCCTTGTCCTATCACTCCATGCCCTTTTAAAAAGTCCCTCTCAAGCTTTTATAGGCCCTTTTAGGTACTGGAAGGCTGATAGAAAGTCTCCTGAGGCCTTCTGTTCTCCCCACTGAACAATCCCAATTCTTTCAGCCTTTCCTCATAGCAGAGGTGTCAGAAATGTATTTTAATCATTAATTCAGTGTTCCTGAAAGAACTACGTAGCACCTCCCTAAGCTCCACATCCAAGATTTCAAGACCAGCCAGTTGATTTGATTACAAAACTTCCATAGTTTAGAGGCCAGTCATTTAGACAATAATATTTTTCTCCACAAACTAATAAATTCTTAGGTTCTGCTCTCCACCAAGTAGAAAGGCAGCAACAAGAGCGTGACTAGCTTTCCTCTGTGCCCTGCCAACAGGGTAAGCAAGGGCTTTCAGGAAGGAAGAAACAATTCAGTTTTATGTATCTTCTTTATCCATTTGGTACAAGCTCCCAGACATTCATCCCTGAATGCCTATAGCTGGAATAAGAAATCACAGTGTTTTTGACAGCCAGCAGAAAGAAGAGGATGGAGCCAAAGTGCAGAAATCTCAGTTCTGGATTTGTGTAGTTTGCTGCCTTGTCTCCTTCCTGACACAGGAGACATGCAAAGAGGCTGGACCTGTCAGTGCTGAGCTGCTCTGACTAAAACATCTTCCAGAAGCACAGAGTACGTCTTCTGACTTGTCCATTTCCAGCCCTTGCTTAGCCAGCTTTTGTACTGTGCCTGCTGGGAAATGAGTAGTAAAGGATCAACAAAAGCAGCATAAATCAGAAATTGCTCTGGTTTGCTGGCATCGCCAAAATCCTAAGATACTATCATGACACAGAGCTTACTGGTATCTCCTTTCTTCTAATAGGAAAAAGAAAAAAATGTAAAATACTTAATACTTTGAAGAGTTTGAATGAGCTCTGAGGTTCTGAGTATGAAGCTCTGAATCTTTTAAGTGGAAACATCATCTTCAGCCACATTCAGATATGTCTTCTAAGTCCACTGTCTTGCTCTTTTAGCATCATTAAAAATTCATTTGGTCAACAAAAAGGGCTCAGAAAAACCAGCACTTTAAAGATCTTTGCAGTACACCAAACCTCTGTACAGTCTCATTCTTTCACTGAAGCACCTCAAGCTCACCACACAGGAGAGAGATTTTTTTGAGAGATTTTTTTCCAGGAGCTCCTATCAAAGGATGTTATTGCACTGTTGTTCAAATAAGCACCAGCTCTCTTACGGTGTATTATGTTTTCTATTATGTATAGCATATGTAAATGTACATAAAGATATATGTCTCTCTCCTGCATCTAGGGACACTACCCAAATCCAACTAGAAAGTCATTCACACTAAAATCCACAGATGAACCAAGAGATTTAATGTGATACCTGTGCAGCTGCTTAGAGGGAGGACACAAACTCACAAACTCTTTCAATAGAAAGAGGAAGACAAACTGAGAAAAAGAAGAAAGAAGAAATTCTTCTTGCTTTTACTTCCCAAATATATTCTTCATTCCAAGAAAGAAATAAAAAAAGCACCAAGATTATTTCCTTATAATTTGAAATGCTATATAATCTTATGTTTTTCTTATCTTTTGTAGACTAAGTAATTTTCAGGGGTGCATTATAATAAGTTTGCTTGAATTGAAAAACAAACAAACCAACAAACAAGCAAACTGGAAAATAAAAACAGCCAGCCAAAAAACTACTAAAAACTAACGTATTACAAAGGAAAACATGGTATCTTTAACAGATAATCAGGCTGCCTGAAAAACTATAAAATATACTTTCACTAGAATACTGAAGGTTGAGAATATTAATAAGACTCAAAAAAATTAATAATCCTTAAGTCCAAGCACTCCAAATGAAAATGCCAGAAATTACTTTTTAGTGGAAAAGTATTGCTTCTATCACAGCAAAGAAACCTTTGGGTTAGTTTGGATTTGAACAAAAGAGAACAAAGCAGCCTGAAACAGATATATTAGAAGTCACTGCGGTATCTGAGATGGAAAGTAATATGAACTAAACTTATTATTAGATAATGAATTATGAAGTGTTAAATCAGCAGATGAAGTACAGAGATAAAGAAACAATAGCATCATTCTCTGATTGTGGCATTACGTATGACACATGTTTGCAATCCTAAAATGTCTCTACTCCTTAATGGGTCAGAGTTATTGGTATTATTGGTATAATAATTTTATTATTACAAAACACAGTTACATGAACACCAGGACCTTTCAATTCAAGGAGCAAAAGGAAGTAACTACTCAGTAGTTAATAGTTCTATAAAAAATTGCTTGTATTTTGGATTTGAAATGAAAGCAGTTCATAGGGAGCAGTTTTAGAAAGTGTTTAGTTTAAGTTTTTAGTTTAAGTTAGTTTAATGAAGTTTTTAGTTTAAGGGTCTGATCAACAGGGATCACGTTTCAAGCAAACGTACATCACAGTTTTCACAGAAAGTTATTCTTATCGTCACATTATAGCCAAATTGAGGCTCGGATAACAAACAAAAATGACCCATCAATAAAACCCTATGAGAATTTTCATAGAAAACAGCTGTAAAAACAGGAGACCAGACTGCACAGCAGACATCTATATGGGAAATTAGAAAATGGGAGGCAAACCTTACAAATACCACCAACATGCAGCCTAATGCCACGGGCTGTTTGAGCTGGTTCTGCCAGGGCTGCCCACGAACCAGGGTTGAAGAGCAGAACAGCTCTGCGCCAGCCAGGCGAGAGGCAGGGCTGGAAGCTCTCCAAAAACTGCTCTTCCCATCAGCTGTGAGGCAGCTGTGAATCAGGCAGAGCACCCTGACAACTGCACTGTCCCACATTCGAGGCAGTGCTGGCACTCGTCCAGTCTCACAACCAGGGAGGCACAAATCTATTTATATAAACACTTGCCTCCATTTCACTGTGTCAACTGTGGCTTATTTAAACAAGAGCTCAGAGATCAGTACACAGATAAATTAATAAAATAATTAAAGGCTCTTAAATACTGAAGACATAAGAACCACAAAAGACATGAGAACTGTAGACCAGGGAGCAAAGAAGTCCATTAGTAAGCTGAGTATTTCCAACTGCAAATGTTTTGGTTTTACTTGCATTTTTCCTATGAATTCCCTACTGCAGAGTAAAGAGAAAAACAAGCAAAAAAGCATTTGTGACAAAACCTTATGGTTAAGAGTCATGGGAGAAGGTGGTGAAGCACCTCCCTTTTGGGAGATGGTGTCTATGTGGCTTTTTTATCTGTTTCATCACAAGTAAATCCATGGTCTAAAGGTTACTGAGAGCTCTAGGAAGGGAATACAGAGGGGACCTCCATGGGGAGGCCCCAGAATCATGAAAGGGGTGGCACAATAAGGGCACAGAGAGTGGACTGGAAGGGACCAGGACAAGCCCATCCCAGCTAGAACTCCAGGACAGCATCAGTACAAATGCAAAATAAAACAGGTGGAGGTTTGGATATGGACTCACTGAACAGGAGTTAACTGAAGTCCAAGGGCCTGCAGGTGATAGACAGTCCTGTGCCACCTCATTTAGGAACCAAAAAGCAGAGACATATAAGTCCTCCCAAAACCCCATACCAAGACTCTAACTATAAAGTGATAGTGCCTCCTGATCATGCCCATCATCTAATACCAAAAGGTGAAGAAAATACATTAAAACCAAACCAGGAAACTTGGGCACACAGCTAATAAGCAGTTTGTTGCCAATTGTGTGAAAAACCCACAACACTTTGAGGAGAAAATATCATAAGAGTTGGCAGTAAAACATACAATTACAGTAAGAAATACAATTCCGGTGCTGACTTTAAAACACATTGTTACAAAAATAGGGCTGGTCTAGTCCTGTAAAATTTATGAAGTACCCTTTCCATGTAAATAAGCACACATGATTAATAGGTTAGTAAGGTTAACAGGCAGAACAAAATTTATAAAGACAATTATTTTAAGAAGATCTGAGAACCAGAGCAAATCACAAATCCACAGAACAGCAGAAAATGGAGCAAATCAATCATTAATTTCAGTAACAGAGCATGAGCAAAAGAAATAATAAACCATCCAAATTAGGTCCCATCTCATCAGTACACCTAAGTCACAGTGTCAAAGCAATGCACACATGTTAACAAAGGCAAGGGGTTTTGGTGGTGTCTCTTTTAGAGAAACACCCCACCAATCACCCTCTTGCCTTGTCCTCAGTTCTTTTCATACATTACTCACTGAGTCATGAGTAATGCCATGAGTCTTCAGAGACAAAGTTTCCTTTTTGCAAAACTTGTACTTGATACAGAACATTACAAATGTGAGATGAAAGTGCACAGATTAATTCCCTAGACATCAGAAAAACTGATGAGGCAAACAAGGATTGCTTTGCTGGGATGTTACATAAAATAAAGTATGTAAAATAAAGCAGAAACTGCTTTGAGTGATTGTGGCACCTTGGAGATACCCAAGGCATTGCATCTTTGCCAAAATGTAAATCATTTTTTTGGCTTGAAGAGTCTGAGACAGTTGCAGTCAGCCATAAAAGAACTGATCAAGAAAAGAAGTGTCAGCATAATTGACTGTTGATAAAAAGAAAGCTAGAAATAATTAAAAGCTAGCAGAACTGGCAGACAGAAGAAGTTAAAACCATTATCAAATTCATATCTAGTATGAAATTGAAGCTTTTTAAAAGAGTGATTATTGATAAAAAATTTTAGAAAATCAGTAACAGACAGTCTGGATGGGATTCAGTTTGATATCATGATATTTCATTGTGAGCTCTGAAAATTCTTTCACTTGTTTATATGAGTCTGGCACTGAAATTCTAGTATCATTCCCAAATGTTCTCCTTTCTCTTCCATCATTCTCTAAGCAAAGACTGAACTATGTATGTACCCAGCTTTGACCAAACCATGAACTTTCATCAGGGTCATATCCAATGCCAGTTAATTGGTTATGACAATCTTTTGCAAAGAAGATTTCCAGGGATAATGAAATGGGGGAAAGAGGATGAAAATGTGATTATCTATAGGTTTAACTGCTTACCTCCGTTATAATTAATCAGGACCACAGAAATTGTTAAATTTTTGGGATGTATTTCAGTCTTCCTCTGATACTTAAAGATCAAGATTCTGAGGCCTTCAGCCATCAGACCTCAGTGAATATTCTTGGGCTTGTCATACAGGGTTTAAGATCACATATCTAATGGATATTTAAAATACAAATCACTCAACTAGACATAAGTATTACTGTGCTGAACTAGAAAGAATAGAGTGCAAAATTGTCAAAATAAACATTTCTCCATGGCGACTGTGACTTACTCTTTAAAATTAAGGATGACATTCATCCTCTGCAAAGGAACAACTTTTGTGCGCTAGAGATTATGTGATGTTCAAAAATGTAATGCTGCCCTGCAAATTACAGAAAAACTTCACTGCAAGAGAAGCATGTTTGGCAGCCCAGAAACAAACCCTGTCCATCCTCAGCACAGGAGCAGCCATCTTTGGCAGAGGGTGGGGAGAAGTTTCTACGAAGTCCATTTAAATATTAAAAACGCTCTATTAACTGTATCATATTCCTAGGAAGTTCCAAGAACCCTCTTGCCTATCACCCTACTGTGTTCTGGATATTGAAAACAAAACAAACCAAAAAGCAGTAAGAACCTTTGCAGCACATTACTGAAATGCTCAGACAATGGTGAACCTTATGAATATCCTAACATTCTCGCATTCTGCCTCTTCTCAACTAGTTGACACAAAAGAATTTACTGTCTTTTAAAGTTCATGGACTTGGCTACTGATACAGCTAAACATGACACTATGACAGCTTTAAAAGAAGACACAAAACGTGTTCACCACACATCACACATTTATGTAATCTGTGGGATTAACAGAAAAAAAAATATGGGAACACTGAGAATAGGGGAATGGAATGTGGGAGACATTACCCACCAGTGTGTTTATACAGGTAAATATATATTCATCAGACAGACTGTGATTGTGTGATAATTCAGAAATTCAGAACTAAAGATGAGTCCCAGCTGAATATGTATAATCTTCAAGCACACAAGACTGCAAAACCAAATTTAAAGTGTCTCTTAATTAAGCATTAAAATTTCCATTTGAATGCACTGGTATACTTATGACAGTAAGTTTCAAAAAGTCACAGTTTAAGTGGCAAAATTCTAATGACATTATGCTGTGCAAAAACTTCCTCACCCACCTTTGGAAAACAGTTTCAAAAGGTGAAAGCATTCTGAACAAACTTTAAAAGACCAAACAACAACTCCAAACTGGTATCTACAACACTGTAAATTCTCTTGAAGGAATTACAGAACACAACTATGGACAGTATAACAAACACAGCCTTCATCACCAGCTCTTTTACCACAACATAGCAGAAAAGTTGGTCATCAGGCTTGGTTTAATGAAAACAGATGGTTCCCATGGGGGGAAAATAAAATTAACAGGAGAATGAAAACACAGCTGCACTTGAACTAAAATTAAAAAGCCACAAGGAACAATACAGCAACAAAAGCCTGATAAGTGACTTCGTGGCAGCTTTTGAGGGTGGGGGAAGAAGAAAAAGGTGGAAACTGCAGCCAGGTCAACAACAGTTCCCAGGTTATTTTTCTTTGGATAGCACTGATTGAAATTCTACAGGAAGTAGATGAAAGGAGAAACAATGTTGAAATCTATAATAACACATTGCAAAATTAATGATCAAAAGCCAGCACAGCATATAAATGATGTAAAAATTAGTTTAGTTGGACAAAGTAACTGCTGAGTTGTCAGCAATTCTGTTATTTCTCATACTACAAAAGCAACTGATGAGAATATTTCTAGTACTGAAAAGGTCTCTCTGCTTCACATAAAATTCTTTTGATCAAGCAGGTTTTGGTGTGGCAATTTTAAGGGACCCTTATTGATCAGGCTTCCATTGATACATGAACTTAGTAGTAAGAAATAAGTGTCAGCTTAGTTTATGCCAAATTTGATTAACTGGTGATCTATGCTCTGATTTTGCTAATTCTTACATTTGCAATAATGAAAGAGTTTGTAATAATAAAGTTCTTCTGATTTTACCTTGTTCTTGTAAATCTCCCTCATTTAACTTCTCTTATCTCATTTCCAAGAGTTTGGAAAGTTCTTCAAGCTTTGCAGCATTTTTCTGCAAACAGCTAAAGCCAAAATAATTTCCTAAGGGGACTTAAATCACAGCATTCTCTATCAGGCCAGAAAAAGGAATCAGGAATAGTTTAATCATTTACTCACTGGGTATACAAATTCCCAGAAGTTAAATCTCAAGCCTCTTGAGGCTTACTTTGTATTTTCTTTCTTTGGAGATAGGGTATTTTGCCCCCCACTTTGTTTTGTTTTTTTTTTTTAAACTTTTCAGGGGAAAACATTTTGCTGCAGAAGAAAGCCAAGAGAGGACCTGCAGAGACCTAGAACAAGGACATCTTTCCTTATGTTCAGCCCAGGCCTTGCAGTGGCACATATCCCTTAAACACAACACCACAAAAAGCACCCACCCATTCTCAAGCCCCTCAGGATAGCCAGATGGGAAAACTGGTGCTGCCAGGTCTTCCAGGAACACAAGCAATGACCTGAAATATGCACCGTCGGTTCCTGCTGCTTGCATCAACATCTGGCCACAAATTCAGCCCTAATCTACCTCAGACAGCTGTTATGTCTGGCGATCACAAGCAGTTCACAAATAAAATCCAGGCAGGACATGAAATTCAGTAGACTGCTTTTTGGACAAAACCCAAATTAAAGCTCCACCAAGAAGAATAAGCAGAGGAAAGGAACATCGAGGCTGTGTGAGACACTGATTGGTTTTGGCACTGCTTGAGAGTGCAGAAGCTCGAAGGTGGTGAGGAAAGAATGCAGTCACTGAGTCACTAAAAATTTAGAACCTGTGAAAGGACTGAGTCTCTGCTCTACCAAGAGAATGACCCAGATTCTCAGCTGACTGTCAAATTAACAGTCAGAGGTGCAAAGAGACTGGGACAAGAAACCAGGGAGCGAGAAGAAAGGCTGGTTAACCACCTCGGCTGGACAGACATGGAGCAGAGACCTCTTTTACTGCTTCAGGGCTGTAAAGTTCCTACACTTCTGCCCCTGTTAGTTTGTTTCCTTAATCACCAGGAGGTGATTGTAGTTCAATTGTATAATTTGATATGCCCAGTTTCTATGGTGAAAGAAATGGTGCAACTCAATTCCTTTTAGGCAACCTCAAGGTTTCTGCAGCCACAGATAATACACAGGCCTTCAGAGAATTATGTTTGGACATAAAATAACTTCAAAATTATTAGATGAAAACTAGAAGGATTAAAAACACTCGTTAAACAAACAAACAAAAAAAGGGAAAAGAAAAGGAAAAGAAAAATTGTGTTGTAGATACCTGCATTCTTCTGTACCTGATCAGGCTACTTTTGTGCCTTCTAGCACGGGATGACCAAGATGACCTTGGCAATATTTGCCCATCTCAATACCTATGATTGTACTATCTTCCCTTTAACAGTATGAATGAAGGTGCTGTGATACTGTTCAATAAGCCAGCAGACACTGCCTGCAGAATGCATCCTTCTGATGCACAGCTGTATGAACCACAAAAGACCTTTAATGTCAGACAGCTAAAGAACACTGTGAAGTGTGGTTCCAACAAAGATGATCACAAATACTGCAAACCGACCAGCAAGGTGAAAACCAAAGGCAACTGGCCTATCATCCATTTCCTTCAAGTAGCTCACAAACTATTAAATACATAACCACCTTTTAAAGCATACCAGTTTCTTTATTCTGGCACATGGAATTCATATGTTTCTTTATTTTGGCACATGGAAGGAATGAGGTAAGAGTGACTGATGAAGTCTCTCAGCAGCTCCAAATTCTGACCAGTGTTGATAGCATTGCAGACCACAACATCTGCAACATGAGCTGTATCACTGTGCAGAGAAGCTTTTTGTTGCAATGCATCTCAGCTCTTGCAGAAGGATGACTTGCCTGCCACCCCAGTAATGTGTCTATGCATCTTTGTCCAAGATTGTGCTAACAAATAATTGCCTCATTTAGATGGGAAATATTAAATCCCGAAGTTGAACATTTCTTTTCTTACACATTTTTTAATGAACTGCTGAAGAATTTTCTTCATTATGTGCTCATCCCTAATAGAAGCAGGAACTCCAAGCATAATCATCCACCCCGCCAAGTAACATGGCACTCTGTCATTAATTTAATAAACTTTAGAAAAGAAAAACAATTTGCTATGCCAAGAGAGATACTGTTGCAGTTGCTTTCACAAATAAGTTCTTGCCTTTATCTACAGAATGCAAGTAGTATCATGATATTTAAAATAATGACAAAATTGTATTACCTTTACAACTAATCCCTTTGAGTCAACCAACCATATTCTTTTGGTAGCTTCATCTTTGGATAGCCCTTCTTTTTCCATAGCCATAAGAATGAGGTTTGCTATCCCCAGTGCAGCCTGAAGAAAAAAGAAAAAAGTAAGTACAAAACAAGAAATGAAAGGAATCCCCTGCTCACGTTTGTTGGATCCACTACTTTAGGGAAGTTTTCGAATTTTAATAAACAATAAAACTGAATCTTTCTTTTTTTTTTTTTCATAAAATAAACCTAATGAACTGTTGCTACCATTTGGTAATTAGAAACTATAACACAGACTAATTGCTTAGATAAATCTTAAATCATATAGATAAATCATAGTACAGACAAATCTTCAGATGTCTCTTAAGAGTGTGGAGAGCGCAATAAATGCTGAGGTTGGAAACTAGAAAAATGCTAGAACTAACATTTATTGCATATAATGACACTTCCAGCCCTGGAAGTGTTCAAGGCCAGGTTGGATGGGGCTCTCAGCAACCTGGGCTAGAGGAAGATTCCCTTCCCATGACAGCAGGGGTCGAACTAGATGATCTTTATGGTCCTCTATGATATTCATCTCAGAATAGATGAAATATTTTTTCTTCTTTGAAATTTTTGTAATTTAAACTAAAGGAAATAACAGTCTGCATGCCAGAAAGTAAAACACAAGAGCTTTTGCTCTTATCTTTTTCTAAGATGTCCATCAGAAAGGTAAGCCTCCTTTTACCTACTATTCATGTGTTTTTGTAACTCTACACTTGGCTGTGCTCCCAGTCAAAGCAGGGGAAAGAAAAACTGACATATCAATCTTTTGCTGAAACGTGTTTCATTCTTACTGGATTTTATAATACTTCATCCAACAGATTAAATGTCATCCAGGTACAGACTGAAAACCAGGCAACAAAACAAGCCAACAGACTGCTCAATATTTCTTATTACAGATCCTTATATGTATTTTTGGGTGTTAGTTCTGCTTCTTGTTCTTTATCACTGAGTTTCACTAAGAACCAAGTGATATTTCCCTTCTTTTTGTTAAGAAATAAGTAGTTTTATTAAAAAACAGCTCCTGCAGCAGGAATGATAGCTAGCATTACCTCTATGCAGCAACAGCCATACTAAAACTATTGACAAAAGAATAAACACTAGACCATGAATTCATCTGCTTGTTGAACGTGGAACAAAACCAGGGGAAGGAACTCCAGAGAGATGAATAATCTTGACACAGTAAGGTGGTGACATGGCAGATATGAATACAAGCCATTTTGAAAACTGCAGACATAGCACCAAATGTTTAATGAAATTAAAGAAGCCAGCATGGGGTTGCAGGCTTTATACAAGAGATCATAAGCCATACTGTAGTTAAGCACAGCCTGCACTTGTGTGTCAGCAGCTTAGAAATTAATACTGAAAAATTAGTATTAAAAAATAGGGTGCATAAAGATCTTCAGAAATAGATGACCTTAATATTCAGAATACTGAAAAACTATATTCAATGTCAAGAAAATCAAAGGGGCACTTTTTACTAAGTAACGCTACTCAGGTAACTCCATTATATTTACTTTTTCCACTGTACTTCTTCATCTTGCAAAAAACATTTTGCTTGGTTATATCAAGAGCAGTTCAATAATTTACAGTGGAAGAGCTAAAACTTGAAGTCCTAAAAAGAGAACAGACCTCAAAAAAATGTCTTATGAAAAATATGAAGCTTCACCAGATCAGAGATTTTTCTGTAAATTTACATTTGAACTAAAAAACAACTTTCAGCAAGTGTTAGTAATCACTCTACCCCCATTTAATATT
The DNA here is from genome assembly GCA_018697195.1 of Certhia americana. Taxonomy (NCBI): domain Eukaryota; kingdom Metazoa; phylum Chordata; class Aves; order Passeriformes; family Certhiidae; genus Certhia; species Certhia americana. The sequence goes on from CM031859.1 coordinate 32,446,176, forward strand.
CTTGTTTATTAGACCCATGTAACCCAGTAAAATATTAATAAAAGTCATCACAGTACAATTTCCCCCATGTATAAAAACACCTACCTCTCCAGCTCCTTGGAACAACACTGTGTGATCTGATAATTTGTTCTTGGTGATGCGCAGAGCTGCAAGAAGACCTGCTACAGCAACAGATGCAGTTCCTGAAATAAAAAAAAAAATTAAAGAAAGAATGTATCTGGTTATTCTCAAAACAAATACAAAACTTTACATTTTAAGAAATACCACAGCATCTTTTGGCTAAAAGATACAAGTACTGAGGGTAATAACTAATAGTTGAGTGGAGTTAGAGTTTGCTCTACCTTATTCTTATAAAAGTTAAATGTAAGTGAGAATATCATCAGAGTAACATTAAATAAAATACAACTGATTGATTCTATGGATGGGTATAATGGCTAGGCCATTCAAACTCTTGTAAAATATTCTAGTTATGACCTTTTTTAGAATGAAGGGTGTGAAAGTCCAGAGAGAAGTATTTTGAAGAAATCCAGATACTGAAAATGAAGTTACTGGTTTCATTCTTCAAATAGATGTACTTCAAGTACAGTAAAATACAAGGCTAAAATAAAACTTCATTTCTCATGGGTAAATTGTCAGAGTAGAACATCAAACTGAACATTTACAAAGAAGCTAAACTAACTGAAAGAATATTTAAGACTTCAGTCCACTGTGAGGAGTTTCAGTTTAGTATCTTCTGAAACATTGGAGGTATCTTTTATATCTATCTTTAAGTTATGCTACACAAGGTAAAAGGCTAACATTTAGTTTTATGATTTAACCTGGGGAGGTCTTTCTTCTCGAAATCAGAATGCCAGAGAACATGATACCTGTCTGCCTTTCAATCGAGAAATTTTGGTCCTCATTGTGAGAAACAGCTATTAATAAAAAGTAGAGCAAAAAAAGAATTCAAGCAGACATCTAACAAACTTGTTCACAGTGGCAGGGTAAATCTAACCTCTGTGATTGCCAACATCAATCTAACTTGTCCTTAAGGTCTTCTTTCAAATACTCTTGTATCTCCTCAGCAAGCTATTCCAGAGCTTAACTGGATTTTGGGTTGAAAATTTCAAACCTGAATGTTTCTTTTCTTCCTCTTCTATTTTGGCCTCCTATCTACTACTGGAAAACCTGTTATTTTGCAAAAAGTCATTTATTACATTTGAAGACTAATGGCGTTTTAATCAGCTTTTCCTGTCTGGAACAATCCCAATTCTCCCTCTCTTTCAGAAAGTTAAGTTTTCTTAACTTGAACTGCTGCACCCAAATCAATACACTGCACTGCAGGTGAATTGTCTGCACTGGTGAGTCAAGCTGCCAGCCTCTGTCATGCTCAAGGAAGTTGTATTTAGTCACCAGAACCTCATATCTGGCTCTTCTGACCCAAAGACTGAAGGTGACTCCTCCCCAACAAGCCTACTTTCATGTGTTTGTGACTTCATGCTACAAGGCTTGTATTTTCCACAAATTATTATCATCACTAAAGCATAAGGTGAGCCCATAAAAAAACCCAAACTCTATTCCTGCAAGGAACTTGGATCCCATAAAGACTTCTCATGGATGGGAATGTAGTAGTGAGGTAGATAAATACCTCAAGCAAAGTTGTGTTTTTAGAGGAGATTCTGAAGAACCAATTGCAGACTGATTTCGCTAGGACTGAAAAAGCTGTCCAGACACTAACAATTAGGTACTGAAAGTCAAAACATGGGTTTCAACAGTCTTTGAAGATTTATAATGCCTATCTGATTCAGAGAGAGCTGGACCACAGGAAGATGAACACAGGCCCTGCAACGTCCAGTTCCGGGAATAAGAATCAAATTCTTGCCTCTCTGGGCAGCAGCTGTCAGTGACTGACTCATGGAAATCAAAACTGAATTATTTTGAGAAGCCTGGAAGAACTTGCAAGGAGGAGATCTGCTGGCTCCTACAAGTCTGTTCCTGGTGATCACTGCCCTAACTGCAATTGCCTAGAAGTCACACAGTTGAGGGGAGAATTCACATTGCTACTGATTTTCCCTTCATTCAAAGTGTGAAATGGGTATGACCAGCCCAACAAAAGCACTTGTCCCGGTATCTTCGTACTGAATAGTCGCCCTCAATATGCAGCTCCCCTAAATTTGCTGTTCACAAGTCTGTTTTCTCAGAAACAAGGTGAATTTTAAAGCTGAGACAGCAGTAATCCCCACATTAAACTCTATGAGATGCTCAAAACAGGTATTCATACTGCAGACACACAGACCATTGACTTTCAAATATATGTAGCTAAAACTACAGGACCTAAAAGGACAGAAGTAGTAAGAAGCCTGGTATTGGGTAAACCTTCTCTTCAATGATATCATTTGGGTGTTGAAAGCTGGGTTTGAATCTTTGGTTTCTAGGTAGGATCATCTGAGTTTCAAGAATGGTTACTTTTTAAAACGCAAAAGGTAATGCTTAACAAAATTTAAGAACACATTTAAAAGTTAGAAAGTCACTTTTTGAAGTAAGTCCACTTACTCAGTTAAAAAACGTGTCTTCAGAATTAAGTTTGTTATGTGCTTTTGATTACAACTTTTCACTTCAAACATCAGAAATACAGGACACCTTGTTCTCAGCCCACTTAATGTTTAGACCATATAAATTTGGCATTTTTTACATCTTTAGTAATTTCTATGACTTGTTCTGTCCCTGATTTCCAAATAAAAAATCTTAAAAATGGTTCCTCTGAGGCATGGCTTTGGGAACAACAACCATCAGGCTGAGACACTTCCACCCCACAGTGTCCAAGAACTAACTTGTTTCTTTCCCAGATGAAAATAAGTCTTCTTCTGGCAAGCGCCAAGCTGGCAAAGACCAAAAATGGCAAAAAAGAGAAGTCAGAGTGTGCTCTCAGTTTCCCTTGGTACTCTACCAAACAATCCTCATAACCAGCAAGAAAAAAATCCCATGGTCTTGTTGGATGCCAAATTCTTTCTCCTATTTTATATTACACAGCTGTGCTTGCAGGGGAGGAGGAGAAGGGAGCCTACATAACACAGCTTATTCCTAGGACCATCAATCTGGTCTCCTGAAAAGGAAAGCTGAGCTGGAGCACTGTAACATCCCTGTTTTCCTTGAAGTTGTGGCCACTACAGCACCCTGCCCCCACAGAGGAGTTCTCAGAGAGCCATGAAAGCTGCTCTTCAAGCTGCTTTGTGGTGACAGAGTCAAAATGAAACACCATATATTTATAACAAATGGGAATGCTGGGATACCACTTATCTTTATGGCTGATGTACAGTTGCTAAGCTTGTTAGCCAGAAAAATGGACTGTCATTAAGTATTACCAGTTGGGATATTTTTACAAACTCTGTCTCTACATGATCTTCTGCTTCAAGGAAAAATAGCAGATATATGAAACATAAATAAAATCCTGCACTGAATGTCAGTAACATTTTGATTGAATATTATTTGCACGGGATGTGAGCTAGTGTTACCTGTATGTTTATTATCAGAGTAATTCAGAACAAAGGTTATAATAGCAACAGATAAAGGCTTAAATATGACATTTCTCTCCAATCATGACTTGCACAGAATTGCTCTAAAATGGAGTTTTAAAAGTATTCCACACCAATTTTATTCAGCCTTTTGGCTCTGAAAGGAATAATAAGCCAGTTTATTAGATTACTGAAGCCACTATCACTGCTGCTGGCAGTGGCTGTCATCACTCCTCGTCAGCAGCTTCCCTGATTCCTTCCCACTGAAAGGGGGGCACCGGCAGCCTGAATAGCAGATCTGTTTAACCGGAACTGCTCTGACTAGCGCCATGACCTTAAATTTCACCCTGAATACTGGCTTGAGTTTTTGAAACGCATCAAAATGCAATTCACATCCATCTGCCAAGGCAGATGCAAACCACTTCTTGCAGACATCAGGAGGCACAAACTGAATTTTGTCGCTTTTCTGACTGTCATCACTGTAGGAAGGAGAGAATCGGCTTGGCCAGAGCACAGGTTAAATCCCTTGTGTGCAGGATAAAATAGACATTGTTCAAGGATATGATTTTGAAAACCCATTCTGTTGTCCTCAGATTTCTAGAAGATTAATCAAAGTAAATTTAACAAAGGGTATTTTCCTAAAGCAGTGACAACTGTTTTAGGAAACATTTCATTATGCAATATATGCAAACATTTCATTATAGTTTTCTAGGAAGGTAAGTCATATACCAAGTCTTTGTTTTCTGTGCAAGATTCTTTAGCTTTTTTATAGTAAACTGCACAACTGAGCATGAATATGTTAAAGGAAATCCACGGCCTTTTGGGGTTGGCACTTGGGAGCACAGAGTACTTTTTTGGCAGATAAAATTCAATTAAAAAATGGAGGGGAAAAGCCACAAAATGTGAAGAATAAGAACTTAATTTATATTGGATGTCATTTAATTTAAATTAGTGAGAAATGGCTCATTGCACTGAAGCTTTTGTCTGTTATTTAAAGTTCAAAAAAAATAAGGCTTGTAATCAAGTGTCAGTAGTTCCTTTATGTAGTTTTACCTATCCCATTTAAAAACCTAGCAAACAATAAGAGGGGGGAACTTTCTGCAGCACATGCAAAAACCTGAGGTGTTCATTCTGGACTAAAAGATTAGGAAGTGGTAAAAGTAAAATTCGTATTTCTCAATACACAGCTCAATAGAAGTCACCTGTTAACATTGCCAGTCATCCAAATAGCACTTCACAGAGTGCCAGGGAAAAAAATCCATTTCCATCTCCTACATTTACAGGGAAAAAGGGGAGTAAAGATCCTATGGAAAAGGTAAGATCTCTGTTGCTAGTGAGGCAAGTGCTACAGCTAAGTAATAAAGAGATGATATCCTGAATATAGTGAAAAATACACTTCACATAACCCTACATCATATGTCTTAATAGGATTTTCTAAAAATTATTTTATTTTTTACATTATTTCATTTTAAAACTCTCAGCATGTTTCACTTGAAAGCCAATGTCTCTGAGGGTGAAGCACATATCTATGAAAGAAGTCTTCAACAGTTTGCATATCTTATCAAAATTTGAGATAATTAGATATCATAATAAGATATGATATAAATACCGGAGCTATTTTATGTCATTCCGCTCTGTATTTTTCAAAATCTTGGTCAGAGAAAGAACTGGAGGCCCCATGCCAATCACAGCCATAACAACAAACCCGAAATCACATCTACAATTTGATTTCAAGAACTGAAATTTCCAGGTACCAAATGTATAAATTTTTATACTAATGTTAAAGTTATTGAATCTTAAAAAGGACAATGTTTGTGACACATAAATTCTGATTTTTGAGAATGGCACTGACTTAACATTGAATTGTTCACAATGTAACTTCCAGGTATAATTTTCCTAGCTATTCAAATGGCAGTCTGCTGAACACGTAACATATATTTTAAATAAAATCAAAATGTAAAATGAAATAATTATATTTAGTTATTTGTGGTCTACATTTTTTATTTTAGGTCTCTTTCTTTTCATAAAATGTTGATGCAATCAAACAACACAGCTGTTAAAAACTAATGACATCTAAGGTCATGATGGATACCGAAGTTAATTCCAATCCAGTGCAATCTCTCCGTGTAAATATTTTTATTGACGTAAAATATAGGTTCTGTGTCCATCATGGGGGAAAGCACTGCAACTTTGGGCACAGTGAAGTTAGAAAAACTCTAACTCCAGTATTACAGAGCAGAGAAACACTTATTTTACGTAGATTGTCTTATACTACAGAAGTTTGTCATTGTCAACTGAGACAATTTTTAAGTACAGAAGGGGGGGGAAACATCAAAACAGTTGTATTTTGACCTACCTAGAGGCAGCAAGGCTAGAGAAATTTACACCACTACTTGAAATGTATCCATGGCAGCAATGACTGCAGCCAGCGACCACATGATAAGCACCAAGAGACCCACAGAAATCAAGTGCATGGCTCTAAAGACATGCAAACATGCCTTAAGCCACTGACTGTGCTCAGTAGCAATAACTCTTTCCGCAAAATGGAAAACCAAAACCAAAACGGGTGAGGAAAGGGAGCACAATGGGACCCTGGGTTTGCCAGGGGCAGGAAGGTGTGGCCCAAGCCAATCCCACCCACAAGCAGGATTTCAGCACTGTCTTGTGCCTACGACTTCCATTTTAGCAGATCTTAAGAGACTTCTTCAACCTCCCTGCCGCAGGGAAGGGAACTGGTTAGTTTCTTTACGGAAGTTTTCAAACTGTAATTCCAAGTGTGCTTCCTTTGAGGCGGGTCAGGCAGAGAATATCTCTCACTCTGAGAAACAGCTTTGTTTGGCAACACAGGCCCCGTGGGTCCATCCCCAGGCAGAAGTTGGAAAGAAAAAAACATCACATATCATATCTTCTAGAAAATTCCACCCTTTCCTTATGAGACCTCCTTCCTAAATATATTGGAGATGAGCAAAGGTAGCAACCTGACCTAATTCATGAATTCCTAAATGTTGTAAATTACAAAATTAATTCATATTTCTCCCATATGAGAAATTATGACCAAACCCCCCTCACTTTTGGAAAAGGTTCTCTTAAGAGTTAGAACCAGAGAAAAGCATTTGTTTTAAACCACAGGCTTTTCCTGATTTTCATTTCCAATAATCTGTCTCTGTTTTTCAGAGAGACAAAAAAGCATAAAGCTGATTTGTGGTCAGAAAAAAAACAGACAGGAATGCAACGAAAAAAGTTAATATTTTCTCCCTAAGGAAACATTGCTATTATGTTTGTAAGAAGATATTTTGAAAATAAAAATATGGAGAAATTATTGTCATTTCAAAGGGAAGAAATTCACTACTTATCCAAAACCAAAGGTGCTTTCTAAAATGCTAAAGTACAAAGAATTTTATTATTCCAATATGATTTATACCATTTGGTCAGAATCCTGTTTACCTTTGTTCTCAAATCCTTGTGTACAGAGAGGTAATGTAGAAAAAGTTACAAAGCTTTCTCCAAAATAAAGGATGTGACCTTACTGTAGCAGGGATGGAGACTCTGTCCAGAAATTCATAAACATGTCTATAGGTGATCCTTATTGGTCAATCTTAAGTGGTTTTCTGTGATCAGTGTTTTGGCAGACTTTTTCTAAATGTTCTGCACTTGTCAGTTAGGGGCAGGCTGCCCCCCTGTGTAGCTGTGAGCTAAGAGAGGGCAACTGCATTTGTCCAAGTCAGTACTTGCAAATGGGTATGAGCAGCTTGCCATGTTTTCTTTGTCTTTTTAAATATCTGTCAGAAAGCACGGTCATATATTAAGGGTATTTTTTAGACATGAGATACTGAAAGGTCCTCATTGCATCACTAAGGTATATAGGAATCCTTTCTCTGAATATCTTATATTGAGAAAAAAAATCGTCAAGCCTTTCTATCAAAGATATAAAAAATTTCTTTTGATGTTAAAGTAGCTTCCTCTTGAAAAATATTAGTACTAGGAGAAACTGTGTTTAAAACACCATGTAAGCATTATCTTCAGAAGGAGATGGCAAATTAGATGCAGTGTTATGTTTCTTTGATTTTATAGGCCTGGCACTACTTGTCAGCTTTACTGCTGTAGAAAATACAACCTCCATACAGAGAAAGCCACTCTTCTAAGGAGCCTGGAAAATATCATGCTATTTATAATCTGAAAAATCTCTAAGGATTGATAAAGAAGTTAGCACCACCCATTCTCCTTATAGTTGCTAGGTGAAAAATCCTTAGGATTTATAAATTTGGAGTACAAAGAGGGATAAAGGATCAATGGGCTGTTATTCTACTTCCACATTACAGGAGAAGATGACATGCTATGAAAAAAATAATTTAAGGTTAACTGCAGGGATATGATGACAAATGACAGAGACCAGAAGTAAATGCATCCACTTTCACCTCTTGGAAGCTACACAAATATTAAGGACGGACATCACCCAAAAGTCACAGGCATTGTTTGTGAAAATATCAAAGGCCCCACATGCACAAATTAGATTGCAGAAAATGAACAAATTAAAAGACTGCACATGGCTGCACTTCTAAGGAGGGCAAATAGCTGCTACAGCAGCTCAGACAAAAGCCAAAGGTTTATGGAAGGTTCCATAACTTCTGAACATCAAGACACCTCCTTCCAAGATGCATGAGAAAGAATGAAGTGGCTTGAAAATGCAAATACACAAAAGGTCTTGTCAAGTAAGTTTATCCATAATTGATACACTTGCTGAAAAACTTCCATATCTCTCAAACCACATTCTGCTTGAGTCTCTTTCTGATTTAGATTAAGGACCTTCATCCTGCAAGGAAAGGGAATTCCCTGTGGGAGCTGGGCTCTAAACAACCAGGGAAACTTCCAGATGCTGTTTGGCCTGCTCTAATGAAGTGCTGTAGTCATGGCTGCACTCAGACTCTTCACGGTAAAAAGCACCATGCTTCTTACAAAGGGAAATGACATTTTATAATTAGTTTATTTCCCATCTGGGAGGTTGTCCTCCATAATCTGTTTCAGATGCAGAAGTAGAACTCAGCCAGGCTTATAACAGAAACACAGTTCATGTGGATAGCCAAATCCTTAACACCAGAAAGACAAGGGCTCTTTGAATGCACTGCCATGCACTGAGTCACTGAAATACGACCTAGGTCCTAAGCACGACTCAATAAGGATTTCTGGAGAACTCCAGCTCCTCATCGTTGGCTTAAAGTGTCACTGTAAACCATAAGAAATGAAGGCAGGTTAACTTCCATTTTTGACCTGTCACTGCTGAGACCTTCATATACCCAAGGAAACTCGAGGGATAAGAGGCAGCTGGATACCGAGGGCCCTCTCTGGGTACCTCTCTCCAGCAGCTCATCTGACTTCAGCCTCTTCTCAAGGATGGGAGCCAGTGCCCTAGAGGAAGTTATATACTTACTGCCCTAAAGAAAGTTATTTTCCAGTGCTCTGGATATAAGGCCACCCAAGTAGCAGCATACACCATTTCAGCGCTACTTGTCTGTCTTCTCAGAAGGGAGGGACAAGATGCCTCTAGACTGAGCACTGGGGAATCCCCCTTGTTGACATTTCCCATCCTAGATATTTTTCTTTTTCCAGCTGCCACAAATGATTCAGATGGGAAAAAGAGAATCAAGGGGATCATTACCCTATAAAACGGAATAAGACTGTGAGGAAAATTATGTGAATGTTTAACTGAGATGCCAGCTTAAGAACTGAAATACAGTTTGACATTTATCAATCCAGTTGCATGGAGGAACAGTGGAGCAGTTGTCACAGAAGTGACAAAAAGCCAAGACAGTACAGTCCAGGTTTGAGCTTTGACATTTGCTCAAAGAAGTCAATAAGTTATACAGGGAAAGCCATTCACATACTAAACTACTAAAAACAACACCAAACCCAAAGAGCAAACATCTAAATGAAACAAGAGGTGTAAATGAGAGATGAAATGCAAGGTAAGAGCAAATGCAGCTCACCAAAAATCCATGCTGAGGAAACTCGAGACAAAATGTGACCTTTACATCTACAAATATCACAATAAAGCTGATAGATTTTTTTTTTTCCCCTGTGGAAATTAAGACTTATTTTTCTGGCTTGTGGAAACAACAGTGAAGAGAAGAGAAAAACTTTATTACCTTGAATGTCATCATTGAAAGTGCAATACTTGTTACGGTACTTATGCAGGAGGCGGAATGCATTGGCATTAGCAAAATCCTCAAACTGGATGAGGCAGTTCATGCCATATCTAGAAAAATAAGAAATTATGCATTATGTTAAAAAAGTTTCAAAATTATACATTAAAAAGCTAGTAACATTTGTGGTCAGGTTTTGAATACAAGTGTAATGTGAATGATACAACTCTTCACATGTTTCTGTTATATTCATTATCTTTATGTTCATACAGATTATTTAGAAGGCATAATCATACCACTTTAATAGCATTTACTCAGTTCTAAATTATGAATAGAGGATCAGTGAAAAAAGCTTTCATCCTCTGCAGACATCTCAACAAGTCTCCACGCAACAATTACCTAGTGAACAAAAAAAGGCCCCTCCCAACACAAACCACTCTATAATTCTTTGGTTGTGGGTTTTTTAAAAAATTTTTAATATGGAAACTCAAGACTCCTAGCACTAGATTTGTATGCCAATACCTAAGAAGTGAACAGTTATCCTGCTATGCCAGTAAGGTTAGTCCTAAAGTGAAAATTAGTAAGAAGTTAAATAAAATTAGTATTACCACTATAGATCATGGAATGGTTTGGATTGGGAGGGACTTTAATGATCATCTTGTTCCAATTCCCTGCCATGGGCTGGGACATCTTCCACTAGACCAGGCTGCTCAGAGCTTCATCCAACTTTGCCTTGATCACTTCTAAGGACAGGGCATCCACAGCTTCTCTGGGCAACCTGTTCCAGTGCCTCAGGGCTCTCAGAGTAAAGAATTTTTTCCCAGTATGTAACCAAATCCTACTCTCAGTCTAAAGCCATTCCCCCTTGTCCCATCACTACATGCTCTTGTAAATATCACCCAGTCCTTATATGCATTTTTAGTAGTACTGTCTCTGGATTCTTTGCATACCAGTCACATATGGCATTTTCAAGTATTTTCTTACAACAAAAGCTAAAAAAAAAAAACAACCCACAAAGCAACGAAAATGTATCTTTAAAAACTACATAAAGACACATTTGGAAGAGGGCAAGATCTCAACAGCACACATCCTAATTGATCTAAATGAGGCTTTCCTTATTTGCTAACAGCACAAATCCATGAGAGACAGTCAAGCTGTCAATTCATGCTTCATCCAGAAAAGCAGTATGCACATATAGTGAGCAGTTCAGTGTAAATTGACTGTGTTTTTCTTTAAACCATACATGTGTTTGGCAACCACATTAAGCAAAGCTATCAGTATTTTTAAAAAGGACAAAAATTCCTGTGACTAAACTAATTTCCATGGAAAACACATATTTACAGTCATATTACAATTAGCCAAATCTATGGGGATTCCACTGGCAGGAATGGTAATCCTTGCTGAAAATAAATACATCTTCAGGTTTGATGGAAAAACCTGGACTTCTTCAGCAGCATAGTGACAGGCAAATGTTTAAAAGAAAATTTGGCAAGTCCATCACTGTAAATCACAACTGAGTTCAAATAAAAAACTAGAGCTAATTTCAATAATTATTTAATTTAAATTTCTAACCTGATTCAGTTTCTGACATACATTTATGTGATTCCATATGGGTCCAGGAGCTGACAGTTGCATAATAATATGAAACTAATGAGATAATCACTCTGGAATCCTAGAGCTTGGTTATATGTGTTTTTTGGATGTCACTAGGCTAGTCTGTTTCTTTATTTTACCGTATATAACATTCCATTTTCTTATCTGCATTTTATTTTTCTCTGTTTTTTAAATACATTACATTTGTAGACAAAGATCAAAACTCCCTGTGAGTTATATTAAAAGAGCGTCCCTGTAGAAAATAATCATCCTATACTGGGCACACTATGCATATTAATTCTCTGAGCCAGATATCATGGCTGTTTAATTAAAATGGAAAAAATGCAGGCAGTCTAACTCTGGGCCTCTGAGATTTTGGCATCTTAGCAGAAAAATTTCTAAGCAACATTCTTATACATTGCATGTGTTAACACCTGACATCCAGGTAAAAACCTGAGGCTTCAGTGCTGCACACTACCAGCATAACTCAAAAGACTTGTGAATTTTGAGGTCTATGTTCTCAAAAAAAGTCTAATCAAATCCAGTAGCTGGGTATCCGTGAGAGATAAGAAAATTTTGCGCTGTTTCTCTGCTTATTCTTGTTCTCAAAACCACTAACAGATGAGACATACAGATGAGGTAATACAAAATAGTTAATATCAGGCATTCCAGAAAATCCCTTAGCAATAATGAATGGGCACAAAGGTGTCACACAGTTCTGGAAGCAGTGACCATACCAAAAGAGCCATCAATTCTTCTATGACCTCCACATCTTACTATCGCAATCACTTAAAGCAGAAGGTTGAGCCAAAACCTAAAGCAATATTTTCCTTCCTGTATCACTCCACAATAACCTTCCACCCTTCTCACACTCTGACGAACAGTTTTAGTTTTAGTGGCTTCTGCACTTTAAAGGGTAACTGGTTGAAAAAACCCTCATGGAAGCAGAACATGTCCTCTCTGTTTGCACCTCATTGCTGCTGTGATTGCAAATTTTTGGCTTGGAACTGCATCTCTTCACAGATGGGTAGGGAACACAAATGACTGCGAGATGAGAAGGGAACCAAGCACTTTGGTGCTTGTCCATGTGCAGTCATCAAACCCTGCTGTGCCTTTCAAACCACTTGAATTCCAGCAGCTGCATGTGAGTTCTATGAGTCGTATTATCTTTCAAAAATTGTGAGAAAACAAAGCCTGCAGCTATCTTAAAATGTGACCATCTTAATTAACATCTTCCATCAATACTTGATGCAGATATAGCACAAACTAACATCACTGAGTTTCCTCCGATGATACAGAGTGCCTGATCAGGCAGGTCCACACACCAGTAACAGATTTGCTACTAACAAAATCATCACATTTAAAACCACCATTCAGTGACTGTGGTTGACTACCAAAAGGGAGCATGTTAAAAGACAACAACTTCAGGCATGTCAAGAAGATTAGGAGAAAAAACTCTCTAAGAGGCATTTTTTTAATTTTAAAAGTAGTGGACTACCTATTTAATATGATAGTGTGAAAGAATAGTGTGTACTACTTATTTAGGTATCTAAACTTAATAATCATATAGCTTAGGACAATTTTATTTTCCTCTTTGATATTTGAAGACATGCAGATCTCCCACATAAACTAAAAACCTTTTATTTTTAATGTCACCAGCAGCAGAGTTCCTGAAGCAAGCAGACATTTTATTCAGTTACAATGCTGCACAAATGGGGGTGGGAGTGTTGATCAGCAGAAAGGCTCTGCAGAGGGATCTGGATAGGCTGGATCTATGAGCCAACACAGTGGTATGAAGTTCAACAAGACCAAGTGCCACCTGCACTGAGGTCACAACAACCCAATGCAGGGCTACAGGCTGAGGGAAAAGCAGCTGGAAAGCTGCTTAGCAGAAAAAAACCATGGGGACACTGGTTTTCAGTGGCTGAACATGAAACCAGCATGTGCTCAGGTGGCCAGGAAGGTTAGTTGATGGCACCCTGGCCTGTATCAGCAATAGTGTGGCCAGCAGGACCAGGGATTGTTCCCCTGTGCTGGGCCAGTTCCAGTCCACTCAAGTCAGGAAGTACATTGAGGTGCTGGAGTGTGTTCAGAGAAGGGCTATGGAGCTGGTGAAGAGGCTGGAACATGGCTCTTGTAAGGAGCAATTGAGGGAGCTGGGGTTCTTTAGCCCGGAGAGAGGAGGCTCACAGGTGACCTTAACACTTTCTACAACCAGCCACAAGAAAGTTGTAGCCAGGAGGGGGTCAGCCTCTTCTCCCAGGCAACAATGACAGGATAAGAGGACACAGTCTCAAGCTGCAGCAGGGGAGGTTTAGGTTGGACATTAGAAGCAATTTCTCCACAGAAAGGGTGATTAGACATTGGAATGGATTGCCCAGGGAGGTGGTGGAATCACCATCCCTGGAGGTGTTTAAGGTGAGTCTGGATGTGGCACTCAGTGCCATGGACTAATTGGTATTTAGTCGTAGCTTGAACTTGATGATCTCAAAGGTCTTTTCCAACCTAATTGATTCTGTGATGTGAGTCACCTAAAACATATCATGCCTTATGGCTTGCTCAAAACACAGCCAACAGTTCTCCTGCTATCACTGCTTTTGACCCAGGGCTACAGGGGATAACTGGGAAAATGGAGGAGTATGTAACCAACATGAATGTTTATACTGAAAGGCGGTAAAAATAAATAGAAGAAAGAACCTATCCAGTGGGCACCAACAGTCATAACCAGAAGAAATTATAAGATCTAGCTCTACACTGTCAAAAAAAAAAAAAAAAAAAAAGAAAAAGAAAATCTGGTAGACATTCCTTCTCTGTGTGCAACCATAAAAAATGCACTAATGAATTCTTGAATATTTTTGTGCTCTGGAAAACACTTCTCTGATAGCAATAGCTTGGCTTGAGTCCTGCCTAGGACTGATGGATTTTTGCAGGCAAGTGTTTTGTAGCTGTGAATTCCTCTCTTTCGCCTGTTAAGGATGTGTCACTGCAGTAGCTGATTAGGCAAATATAAATTGTCCCTAGAAAGTGACAATCCATATCATTATTTCCCCTTGTAAATCCTGTTTTGTCACCCACGCCGTTCTGTGTCCTTGGATTTTAAATTCCTGCTCCAAGTCACACAAGCAGTCTGAATCAGGATCCAACTGGACAGAAGTTCAAAGCCATATTTCCTTTGTTTTGCTATGAAGAGAAAATGCAGACGAGAGGTGGCAAGCATGCAACATCATATTTGTCATCAAGTATGGGAGGCAAATGCTAGACAAGTGATTAAAATGAACCGTCCCACTGAATAACATGTGGTTGCCAAAAAAAAAAAAAAAAAACTCCAATACTTCTCCCAACTTACAGCATATTTTTTGTGATAGTCTTTTCTAAGTTCTTCTAAGTTTTCCCCATTTATAATTAAATTTATATTCAGTTGTCTATGACAACAATGTTAATGTTCCAAATAATTCTAGGGAGTACATCTTTATGTAACAGGCTGGAGAAAAATGTCCACAGCTCTATAACCATCCCAAATATACAGTACAAATATTTTGGCAACTCAATGCTCTTAAAGACCTCGACAGGGAAAACCCTCAAGAATCTGGCTTTTGGTGACAGTGGGAGCTATAAAAGTCTGGGCATCATTTTGAATTCAAACCATATGATCAGTAAAATCCATGCTTACTTCTACAGCTAGGAAGATTTTCTGGATGTATATTTGGATCATTTGTTCTTGCTGCCAGCCATTGTTTTGGAAACCTTCCTAAAGGAACAAGTGGTTGCTTTTTAGGTTTTTAGAGCTTCCAAACTCCTATTTGACTATTTTTTTTGTTGTTGTTCATACATGCCTGGAACTGAGAGAGCCTTAGAAACCATCAGAATTGGTTGCTGCCACCCATTCCTAAGAAAGAGCAAACCAAAATGATAGCAACATTGGTGCTGTGTTCCTTGCCTTGTGCGTCATGCAGCTGCCCTGCCAGCAGAACCATTTATAGTGCACCAGGACAATGTGGAAATTATCTCCTTCCTCCCTGCTCCAAGTGCTGTAAGCTTGCTCATTACCATATATCCCACTGCTCAAAACAGATTTAAAGCATAAAGAACACTGCCACAGATTCCTCTTTGTGCCAGGGTTTGCCTGAATGCCTTCCCTCTTCTAACAACTCTCTTCTAACAACTCTTAGGACCTGGGTACCTTCTCCTCCTCCTCGCCTCTGAGCTATCTTTAACTTATTTCACAAGGCAATTAAACTGCTGCAATGAGGTCATACACCCATCCCAGCACCTCTTCCACTACAGCTGTAACCCACTGCTTAAATTCAATGCAATTTGAATGAGGGAGTTAGAATTTTGCACAATAAATACTACATATATGTTCTTTGGAAAAGGTGGCTCAGATGAGATACCTTGCAGCAAGCACCCCAGCCCCTCTGCAGCAGATGGTACTACTCATGCTGCCTCTCCAAAAGCCTGATTGCTACAGCTGCACAAATATGTCCAAGGTGCACTGAGCTCCAGCCAGTTCTACAATGCAAATACCTTCCCAGAAGAGGTATCATTAAAATAGAAATAATTTTCTCTGTCCTGAACTGGACCAGCAGGTCAGACAGGACATTCTTCACAGGAAGAGATTTTCTAAAGAACTTAATAGAAACTGTTAGCATCTCCACTTTCCACATGAAGGACTCTGTATAAAATTAGTTTTTTATTCCCCTGTAGGCAACCACTAGTTTTATGCTAGCTACAGAAAGCAAGTACATTCATAGGACTATTCTTCATCGCCATTTTCCATTTCCTCAATGATATCAGTCCATATCCAAAGCAGGCATGGAGATGTGGGAGGTGGCAGCATTTAGCACCCACCCTAGTACCAGCAGCAGACCTTCATTTACGTTCTCTTAAAGAAATAAAATTCTATAAAAGGTTTCCATATTACCATTCTCTGGCACAACCACAGTGCTCTGGCATAGTACCAGTGCTTCTAATACTCTTCTGCCTGCTCTTTCCCTGTTCTGGACAGATTTAATATTCATTTCCATGGCCTTTCTATCCCAGGAGTAGTGAGGAGAATGCCCTGAAGATGTCTTGTGATTTTCTTCCTTTTTTCCCCCCAGCCAACAGCACTGCTACATGTGTGGACTTCATAGCCATGAGAAGAGAAAGGCTTAGGAACAGAGCAGTGCTCATTTAGGAAGGTCTTGAGGGTGGGGGTCCTAGACATTGTTGTTCACAAGCAGAGACGCAAAACCAGATTTCTCTGCCCACAGTCAAGCTCTATATACATTCAGGGCTTCTCTTAAGACAAAAGGTAATTAATCATAAGCTTTTGTGGTATGCTAACAGAAACATGTGCTACAAGAAGAGAATAGTTAATAGTTTTAACCTAATTTGTCATCAGTCATTTGTGTGGTTGCATCACACTGTAGCAGGGACTACTTGCTCTTTAAATTGAAGTCTTTCAAAGTCATCCTACTGCAAGAATAAGTTGACAACAGTTCTAAACACACCCACTCTAGGTTTTTGTGCATTTTCAAAATGCTGTTGGAAGGATGAATATGGATGCTCACCAGTGAACCTGAACTAGATTTTTTCTAGTTCAATTACTGATTGAATTAACTCCCAAATGCCTTAGGACTGTAATAGATAAAGGCTGCAAAAAAACCAAGTTACCACATTGTAAAACCTTATTTCCTCTTGTTGCAAAACTATTTGGTTTTTATTTTTTTATTTTGATATTTGTTCTAAAATATAGTACGCAACTATGGTGTCGGGAACTGGCTTGATCATAAAATTTAGACTTTTCCAGTTCACATGTATAGATTTTTGTATCAGAATTAGGGAGGGTGGTGTGAATGAAGTATGAATGGAAATGTGTGCACTACTGGAAACAGCAGCAAAACAGAGCTGAGAACAGCAGCACACACAGATAACAAAGAACAAAGCTCACTGAAGGAAAATTTGAAATGTCTCAGTTACATGAAGATAAGCAGGCCTGAGCTCTGGTAAAGCCACAGCAAAGCCACCTCTGGGACCAGGACCCTGCACCTTGAAAACAGCAACAATCCCTGTCACAGCATATCACCTGTGCCACTCTACCCTACAGGCACAGCAGGAAGTCATACTGCAATCTGAAGAAATTCAACATGAGGACATACAGACACAAAAAGTTTATGGAGGCTGAATTAAGAAATACCCTTAGGCAAAATAAGCATGCCAGCAGAGCTGCTGGATCTTAAAGGCACAGAAGACCTGTATAAAATCAAATCTATCACCACTTATCACCAGAAGCCCAGAGAAGACATTGAGGGCTTGACAGCCAGGGCCTTTTTGCCTTCAATGTCACACATGAGCAACCCTGGCCAGACCATATGTACACAAGTCATGTTGCTGATGCATTGAATACATAGGTATGAGACTGAATAACAAAATCAACTTTTTTGAACACTCTTTAACATAAATCCACTTCTCTGTTCCATAAGAACTTTCACTGAGTGCTGTCAAATCAATTTCCTATGGTGGATTGCATCAAGTTGTGTCCTCTCTGCTGTGAAACAGTCCTCTCAGCAGGAAGGTGGACAGATGACACAGTACTGAGATACAACATAATGCACATTATACAAATAAATTACTTATGAAAGTTCACAAAGTCAGACAAGAGCCAAACTCTTAGTCTCAGTTCTTGACATGCCCAAACATCAGCCCCAGCAGACCATATCACTGCCATGAAAAATACACCACACAAACTTCCACAAATGAAGAGGTATGAGAGCTTGCCTGACACTCAGGTTAAATCTGAGGAGGAAAGAGGAAGAAAACTATTTTGTAAATTTTGGCAGTTTTCCTCCATAGGGAAAAAAATTGTTCCATGTGAATTTGAAGTAAACAGCAAATTGAATTACTGTCATGGTTTCACATGAATTCATACTGGTTCACTTGTTACCTGATCCTGACCCCACCTAAGTCAAAAGTAAAACTCCGGGAGCCTGAAAATGTAATTCTACTTGCCTTCTCACTATTCTACTGCTTTTTCCAGTGTTACCACTTAGCTGATTTAACTGTGACTTAGACCAAAGAACAATCTCAAATTACGTTCAGTTTTACATTCACTTAAAAGAGATGAGTGCAGATTTGAAACAGATGACCTGAGATTTTTGGTTTTTTCTTTTCAGCCTCTTCAATTCTTCTTTAGAGACTTGGCACTGTGACACTTCTGGCTGAGGAAAGGAATGGTACTGAACAGATGGATTGGTCAAGTGTCTAAGCAGACTAAATCAGAAAAACAGAGAATCAAGAAAGAAATCCATCTCAGCTGGAAACAGTAAGTAGTTTTATTCTTCATGAATCTTTAGCTGTAGCTAAAGGTGTGTGTCACTTCTTGCCCTCCAAAAAGATAGACCCTTCAAGCTTACTTTTTAAAATTTAATTAAATGTCTTTATGCTCAACCAAAAAAGAACTGTTGTTGTCAAAAAAACAAGAGCATGTCAAATGCATTATGCTGTTTGCTAAGTCATCCTACACAACTTAAAATTATTTGAACCTAGTTTCAAATGGGTGTTTCCTGGTTACTTCATGACTTCAATCTTTAAAAGTTAGTGATTATTAATCTGTCTGGTTCAGATTGTCAGCAATTTTATTTTGCCAAGAAAAATACCATAAAGCCACAGTTCTAAGGTTTGCCCTGGTGTTGGTATGCACCTGCACACTCTACAAATTATATTTTTAATGATTTAAATTTTGCAAAAGTCATCAAAAATAAGTAAGTACAGCAGCACTTGAACAGTGGTCAACAATTGCACAGGGCTGTCACAGGGAAGTCCTCTACAGATCTTTTAGTATGAAAGATATTGTGTTCCATATATTACTATTCATAATTACTGTAATTAGTGGAATCATCTAATCCAAGAAGCCTGGATTCCTAAATCCAGGAAAGAGATGTTTCTCTGGACACATTCTCAGATTTATATACGAAAATGAGTGCTGCCCTTGGAAAAGATAAAGGTTTCAATTTGGCTGGACAAATTAGATGTGCATTGATTGTGGTGGCAATGTGCTTATACAAAATACATTTTATTTTCTTGAGAATGAACCTTCATATATTCACTAACCAGACAGTAACACTTTTCCCACTTTCCAAAAAGGGAGAAGGGTCTGGATTATAGCAAAATAAATTCCTGGCTGAAAATTCTACACCAGAAAGTTTCCTTATAATTTTTAACTGTATTTATTTAACTGAATCGAATAGTATTTAAAGATTCTATTTTAATAAAGCGTAATTTATTAAGGTATTTACTTAAACATATGAGAATTCCAGCTTGGGTCGAGAGGACCACTCCTTTGCTTTAACTTAAGGGCCTGTTTTGGTGCCTCAGTGATTTATGGCAAATGCAATACCTTTTTGGAAAAGGTGTATCTTTTGCCAGAATCTAAAGATTGCTAAGTAGTCTTTGGAGGTTGAACCAAGATGACTGCACTTCCTTACATATTTGATTATATTTGTATGAGATAATGGGCATTTTTCCCAAAATAAAAGAGGCAGCTGGATAGCCAAATTAGTAAAAAGCCTGGGGCAACACATCTGCTCTTTCCCTCTGCTATTAAGGTAAAATGAACAGATGGAAATCTCAATTCCACCACTGACAGACTTCATCTTGACTGTTAAAAGGCAAAGAAGTAATGAGCTTTCAAAAATGTCAAAAGGAGGTTGTAACAGGAATACTTAAAGCATTTCTGATAGATGAAATACACTCTAAATATTTGTACTGTTTGATCATTTGTGAAACACACTTCTCCAAGTTCTTGATGGTGTTTTTAAGGCATTAAAATATCTTATGTACCTGCAACACAAATTAAACTTGAGAGAAAAGAAGCATATTGGAGGCTAGACTGAAGAAATGGAGAATGCAGAATTTTAAGAAAAAGGGAGCTTACTTCTTTCACAGCATTATTTAGACAGCATACTGTTTGACTTGAGGAACTGTGACTATTCAGTGAAATACAGAATCACAGAGTGGCTGAGGCTGGCAGGCACCTCTAGAGGTCATCTCACCACCCAACTACACAAGCAGGGTCAGTGAAAGCAGGCAGGACCACATCCAGACAGCTTTTGGACTATCTGCAGGGACAGAGACTCCACAACTTCTCTGGGAAACCTGTGCCAATGCTCAGTCACCATGACAGTAAAATGGATGTTTTCAATGCTGAAATTTCTCTTACATTTAAGAAAGATGTTTGTGTCTTATTTTCTCTTGTCCTGACATTGGGCACCACTTATAAACAGCATGGCTCAATCTCCTTTAAACCCTGCCTTCCAATACTTGTACACTCCTATGAGCTGCTGCTTCACTGGAATAGACAGCTCCAGTTCCTAATCTCTCCTCACAAATGCAAATTTGTAAACTAAGGATCAAAAGTGAAAGATGCTACTCTGGATTAAAAAAAAAAAAAAATTAAAAAACCATAGCTAATGGACATATGCTATTGCTCAGTAACTATCACAGCCAGAAAGGTTAATAAAAGTAAAGGCTAAACTGAAAAGGGATTATCAAGTATGGATAGTGCAATCTCACTGTTATATTTTTTTATAGTGTAGATGGCACTCAAATGACCATGTCTATAATTAAAGATTTAAATATCAAATCGATTCTAACCAAATGTTTCATTTTATGTAGAAGGCCAAAATCGTTTACAAAAATGCTTTCTGTCTATATAAACTTGTGATACACTGAACATGGTTAAAAAATGCTTAAATAACATAGAACTCCAAACATTTAATTAAGTTGACATGCTCAGCACTCTATGGGATGACTAAAAGGGATTACAAAAGGTAGGTTTTGAATGGCTATCTGGAAGAAATAAAGGAAAGTTACATTGCAGATGTAACAGGGGAAGCTATTCCACATTAATGGAGGAAAAACCCCAGATCCTCCTAAGCAAAACATGAAAAAAGAAAAAGCAGAGCTGCATAACTAAAGCAGAGATGAGGCAGAGATAGCAATAAAGCTGTGTAGAACCACGAAAGAACAAAAACTATTTTTGCTATAGGAAAGCCACTAAAGACATTTTCTGCAGAGGAAGTGTGAACGCAGCACATCAGAAGAAGAAGAGTTTGGCAGCAATATTTGGACCACCTGGAAGGAAACACGCTTTGTATCACAAAGGCCAGAAAGTACTGTAATCCACAAGGGAAAATATCCAAGACTATAAATGTTTTGGAATCTATTCCAATAAAACATAAATACAGAGAAGAACTATGCCCAGAGAAGGACATCAGAGTCATCCTAGACATCCTAGCCAGATGGAGAGCACTGTTACTTCCTTGGAGAAGATGGGTGGGTTCTCTTTGAGTAGCATTGCTGGTGCCATTTCATTTTCCATCTCAGTGCTACTCAGCAGAAATTAAATATCAATAAAAATAGGTAACATTTCTAGTGCACATCCCATGTAAGATACCTCAAATCAGATAACATTATAAAAATGAATGTAAGCAGGTGTTCAAGCAAACTCTTTAGGTCCTGCGAATGGTGACCTCCTATTCCTCAGACATTATTCCTTCTTTCTGCCCTTCCCTGAGCAGATATACAACCAGTGAAAACCTGGATTATAGGTTGCATGATCATACCTTGCATGATTGCAGGAGTATCAGACACTCTCTAAAGATAAAAAGCACTAGGCCCTTTTGGCCACAAGATTATTATCCTGTATTAAACAGCTTTTTCAATCAGCTCTGCAAGTGAAACTGCAATCCAAGTTAATAAATACACATTTAATCTGCAGCAGTTGGCATCAGCAAGCTAAAGGAAATCATTATCTTTCAGAAAAAAACAAAATTTAATAGAAGTTCAGAAGGGCTTCGCAGGCATTACATGGTTGCCTTTAAGCACACTTCTCCTAGACTTGTGATGGTTTGCCTAAAACTGGAGCACTTTCCACTCAATTATAGCACATTTTGCATCTCCCTGAGCACACATGGTTTTCTGACCAGTCACATCAGTATTACAAAACCAAGTTGTTTCTGCTTGGTTGCTCTCTGATTTCACATGTGATGATTGATTTAAGTTATTCTGGACAAGGAAAGGAGAGATTCATACATTAAAAAAAGCCCCCAAACTTTCTTAAATCAGTAACCGTATAAAACCAGTTCAGAATTAGTGAGAAATCTTTTAACAAAAATTTTCCTTAAGAAATTTGGTACTATGTAAAGGTAAGAAAGAAAACAAAACTGAGAGAATACTTTTCTTAAGAATTCAAGTAATTACTATTTTGAAAATATTAACCAGATTTTAAGGGAAAATCACATTTTATTACTAAAAGCTAAACACATTTTTCTACTTTACTGGTGTGGTTTACATAAGTCACAATTTTCAAAGCTCCATACAAAGAGTAAAGCTTCAAAGATTAACCAAAACTCCTTTAGTGGCTCTTCAATACTTCAAAAGTTGCCAACACTATTAATATTTAAACGAAGTCAAGACTTCATGTATTAACTTCAAAATCACTCCTAATTGGATTTTTACCGGGGAAAAATTGAAGGAATGTTTATGAACTTTGCCACAGAAGTGGAATACTGAAGCTCAATAAAACGGTATATTTATAAGGCTAATGTTTTTTCCAGAAGTCATCATAAAGAAGTAACAGCCACTCTTGCTTTCATTGCAGAAACAGAAGCATTCTGGAACCCCAGAGAGAAAGGGAAAGTATGAACATTGTATTTTACATCAAAAAACTGGCAACACTTCCAGCTCACCTACACTGGACATATTATTACCGCCTGTGCTAGTGGCTAGGGTTACTCTTTTATCAGCGCAAATTTAGCTTTCTTAAAAATGGCCTTTGAAGTAAGTTCAAACTTTTTGGTCCAAACTATCTCACTGGTAAATTAATAATCAAATTTTTATTAAAAATTACTGGAAAAAAGTTTAATTGGAGAATAAATTAAGGTCCCAGAAGTGTTCTAAACTTTAAGCAGGTGGTTAGAAGTTTTAAATGGTTCCTCCTCATTGTCTCCTCAAATATTCAAGATCCTGGGGATTATATCAGTGATCTCAAAAGAGCTCTGTATAAAATTATAGCTCTTATAATCAGGGACTAAGTGAGAAAAGGAAGTGGCTGCATGCTCCTCAGAACTGTTTATAATCCTCTGCTAAGCCAAATAATACCTATCATTTTCACACTAATATTTACATTTTTCCCCAGGGAACATCAGACACATACCAAGTGGTCTCCCCATGTCTGTCACAGAGTGAAGGAAGAAATTCATGTTTAAGATATTATTTTGCATTATAGGGGCAGCACACTGGGATGCACTTTTTGTCTGATTTTATTTCAGGATATTTTGAACATAACACTACATCTAAAGATGAATCCTTGGGTAAGGCTGTGCATATTGACTTTGCAGAACATACATGCATTTCAAATTAGCTGGCTCAGATACCACCTACAGTGGACTGCAAAAGTAGGATGGGCCAAATAGTTCAAAAGAATATTTCTTACGGTTTTCCTAAATTCTATTACTATTATCTGCTTTTTGCATATAACTCACTTATACCTTGGATTTTTCAATATAAATTCAACAAAAAATCTTTATATATATCTTTATATATTTTAGTGGACTTGTGAAATTGCTTTTTTGGAGATGAATCCAGTAAGAATTCCAACAGTTCAAGCACCACTGAAGATACACTGAAACTAGACCCAGGTCACACCTTTTTAGAAGGATTGGAGGGAATCATAAAGAAAAGTTTTATACTCACCCCAGATTCTCTTTTTGGCATTTGACACAAAAACATTCTGTTAATTTTAATTACCGGTAATTCTATGATTTCTATAATCCAAAGTCATTAATACATATATGCATTCCCATTACTTCAGAGAATCGATAGGTATGCTCAGGTTATCTTGCCCAAAAAAAATATATCTTGTTTACTTCAGTAAGTCCCTTGCTCATGATGTACTGATGAGAGATCCATCTACCTCTTTAGATTAGTTAGTATTCCTTTTCATTAGCCAATAATCTGCCTTTCAATCCTTGTCTAGTGAATACTGAAAAGTTCACATCCATAGTTACATTTGGTCTGCTTGCATACTCATTATTTGAGTGTATTATATGAAGAATACTGTAGCACCTACTGAGAGGAGTTTCAGATTGCCAGTTAAAGCCACTTCACTGTTTTCTTGGGATACTCATTCGCAAAGCTGTGGAGCTGGATTTCCCACCTTCCTAAGATTACCCTGTATCCCCAAAGCCCAGAACCTTAAATCACAGAAGACATCAAAGAACTTTGCTTGCAGAGATGAATCATCCTGTCGCTTCATACCAGCCAGAAACTTAACTTCTGAGTAAGGAATATTGAATCATGTGCTCAAGCAATGCAAAAGGTAATGAGAAAACATTGCTTCCACTTCAAGAAGCTATAAAAGACAGGCTGACAAAAAATAAGAGTGGCACAAAGGAGAATAAGTGTTACACTTTGAAACTGCTTATTTACTTAATTGTACATTCCATTGCAATATTCCATTTAGAAGATTAAAAGGGCAAGCTATTATAGTAACAAACACCAGGAAATAGCTGAATGTTCATCTATCTTACAATTAGAGTACATTGTATTTTCATAATTAATTTTTGTGAGCTGCAATAATCAACAAAAAATAAAATTTGTGATTTATTTTAATGAAAATTATGAATTTTTAAATGTATTTTTCACAAACTTTAGGAGAACTGCCATCTGACCCCAATTACTTAATGAAAGGACGGTAACTGAATATGGAGAGTGCTGTCAGTTGGGTATTGCACCACTATTGAACATCCTCCTTCAGGATTCAGGATGAAATTCCTCCAGTTTTCAGGAAAATGTTTTCTTACACAGGAACCCAGCCAATTTCTTTTTGTTTTCATTTATCTCAGGGCTCTGACAGGCAGCAATAAACTGAATTCAGCCAAAAATTAGGATCAGATGGTGAACTGAGATTTTTTCTGCAAATTTCTCTCAATCTGACAAAGATAGCAGAAAAAAAGTCTCTCCTCATTCTACATCTCTCCCATATATTATTTAGGAAGGTAGCTCATCTGGACCAAGACATTAGCTACTGTAGTCAGGGGATACTTTTTTGTTGTAGTTGAATTTATTCAGTTTCTCATTCAAATGCTCACAGGACATTGACACAAGGATGGATTTTTGGTCAGGAAACACATGTCCATTACATTGCTTCCCTCCCCCACTTCCCTCAAAAAAGCCAGGAAAGATGTACAATAACTGTAGCTGTCTGCAAAGTTTCTTCCCTAGAGATGGGAATAATGAGCTCTTGGAAATGTTTAAAGTCTACTAAATAAGAAAAGCATCTAGCAATGATCTGGTAAAACAGTTTTAAAGCCATGAGAATCAACTCAGTATCTCCAGCACTATTATTTTTAACTGAAAAACTAGGACTACAGCCAATTTTATACTTCTGGAATTATTATTGTTTTATAAATTTGTACATATACACACACATATGCATCTTTTAAAATGTCTACATTTCCTGGCATTCCGTGTAGATAACTAGGGCTTTAAATCTTCACAAAATTTAGCTAAATAATCAAGTCCCCACCCATCTCTAAATATTTGAAGTATAGATGTGTCCAAAATGCTTTCAGTTCCATTCTTTGTTTGAGCCATTAAAAAAACAACAAAAAAAAAGCACACTAAGATTTTGCAAATTCATAAATATTATATAATTTCTGGGAGAACAACTCAGAAGAGTGATAAGAGA
Organism: Certhia americana; assembly: GCA_018697195.1. Taxonomy (NCBI): domain Eukaryota; kingdom Metazoa; phylum Chordata; class Aves; order Passeriformes; family Certhiidae; genus Certhia; species Certhia americana. The sequence continues at coordinate 32,472,128 of CM031859.1, forward strand.
GTGTCTCTAGGGATTCCTTCATGAACCTCCTGGCAAGGGGCATGGATAGTGCTGTGAAAATAGTTAAAACATTTAAATACAGTGGAGGAAACTCAGCTTATGCAGTCTGAGTCATTGTACAATGGCTATGACACACAAGCCACTGCACAGCATAAAGACTTACAATGCCCCACAGACAAACACTACAAATAACAACAGCCCTGGATGTCCCATTTGGCAACTTCCAGATTTCTTTTCCTTCAATCACCAACAAAGGCTAGAAGCATCACAACAGCTATCTTGCACTAGCCACATGTCCAGAGGTGGAGTCTTAGGTGTAGCACTCAACAGCTAAACTTTTCCAAGGCTTGGCTTGAGTCTCCAGCAAAAATTCTCGAACACTTCTGAACTCATGAGCAATAAATGCCATGACCTGAGCTCCAAAGGAATTTCTTCCCTGTGAGGATGATTGACACTGTGGCTTTCACTCCTACAAAAATCTCCTCACCAGCTCTCAGCTTTCATATCTAGTCCACAAAAATCTCCATTGCTCTTTTTTTGTAGCTGCGAAGTACTTTAATGAAAGACTTTCTTAATACACCAAAGTGGTTTTACATGCTGGACTCTCATATTTTTCCTGATCATTTTGCAGTGTTTGCTTAGTAGAATTTGAACACAGATCTAGTAAGTTTTACTGTACAAGGACAGCCTTATCTTTATGCCAAGAGAGAAACAACTTGTTCTCCTAGAAGTACAGGGGTATGCCCTAAGCAAGGCTATCTGGAACCTACCAGACCTCTGAAAAAGCCAAGTTTTCAAATTGCAAAACCACAAACAAATCATAGAACCCATATTTACTTTATCATAGAGGCCTCCTCAGCAAACTGTACAATCCAAAGTGAAAAATATGTACTTCTTTCAACAGAGCCAAAGCTCAGAGAAAATAGAACAGTTCCAGTTGAAAGGAACCTATAGGAATCATCTATTCTATGATTACCTCAGGGCTGACCATAAGTCAAGGCATGTTATTAAGGCCGTTGCCCAAAAGCCTCTTAAACACTGACATAATGTGCTTCTCTTTCATCCAAGAGATGGCTAGGAGATACAAAAAAGCTTGCTGGTGCAGAAGTAAGGCTGTGCAAAATTTAATGTTTATCTGGATCTCTCTAAACAGATTAGCTCTGCATGCCACTATTTGACCAGGGCAGATCTAACTGGAAGAGACTGACCAAGCTGTGAGAAAGGGGGCTGCATTCCCAACATTAAGACCAGATGGTTGTTACATGGAAAACAGGTGTCATCTGTCATTGGAAAGGAACAGATCCACATGCAAAAAAGGAAAAAAGACATTTGGAGCAAATCTGACTTTCTCAAATACATTCCCGTCTATTTACAGTAAAACTCACTCACAATGACAGTACACTTTTGACCGTAATTTTATGATGCAGGATTAATCAAATAATGTATATCACCTACGAAAATAGTACCCAAGTTTTCACTATTTTTGTTCAGTAATAGGGTATGTGACTACAAATATTTTCGAATATTTGTATAACAGATCTGGAATTATACCAACAAAATTAATAGTAGTATAGGAGCAGTCCTCGGGACAGTAGGATACGTGGCGAAAGTTCTAAGTCTGTATTCACCACACAGCCTTTTTTTGGATATTTTGCAGAATTTAAATCATAAACAGATGTTTGTGGAAAGAAACTGTCTCCTCTTTCTTACATACAATGAATTAATCACTCTAAAATAAGACTATAAAGATAATATCTTGCTGAGTCCTTTGTGCTTAGCAATGTTACTAAATACTTAATTTACATCCCATTCGGGACAAAGCTTAAGGAGAAAAATTTGAGATGCTTCCATGATTGACAAAAACAGTTATAAAAAGTATTTAAATATTCCTTATTTTTAGTGAGGACAGTGATAGCAAGAACATATTAATGAAGCGAAAAGCAGCAGTTGTTGCTTATCTGTTTATCCCTTGATAAGGGAAGGGTGGGAACTGTGGTGTGCTCTGACAGAACCGAACAAGGAACCAAGGATGTGGGACATACAGCAGCCAGCCAGAGCAAGACAGAGACAGCAGAAGTTAGGAGATCATGAAACTAAGTAATTAAATAACCAAACCAATATATTTAGAAAACCTGACTTAGAACTGCAAATCAGCAGCCCAGGAGGATATAAAAGAGAGAACAGCTGTGACATAGAAGGATTAGAGATAATTATAGGTGGGAACAAAAATGGCTAAGAACACAGGTAAGATTAGGATTGAACAAATCTGTACAGACAGAAGTGGGGTTGATTTTCTCATTTACCTGTGAGGTAGGGTGCTGCCTTGTTAAGCAAAAAACATCCAAGACACATCACACCAGACAAGGTTATTGTCTTTTAAAGTTTCCCACCAAGGAAGAAAAAAAAATCAAGCAGACCACAAATAATTGTGTCATGATATTCAAAAACTTAGGTCTATACCATATTAGGGAAGAAAAAAAGTCATTCTGACTTCAGCTGGTCTATCAGAGCTCTTGAATCCATGAAATCTAGCAAATTACTTTTTTCCCTGGTTTTGGTTTGGTTTTTAGGGTTTTTTTTAAAGCTGCCTTCACTATTCTCAGTGCACAGCATCACTGGGATAGAAGTTGCAGTGGTGGTGTAGTTTCCTCACTCATCATGGTCCTTGAAGCCAGGAACCCCAGGCTAGAGCATAAAAGATACAACCCCCTGATGGTCTCACACAGCACATGCAAGAGGAAAGCATACCAGAAGATACCAGATTTTTCCCAGCAGAGAACCATCTCTTATTACACCCTCTTTCTGAGGATACACCAGTCATGCCTGCATTAAGAGTTTCAAGCTGACACCTCTAAGCAGCAGACACCTCTGGACTTTACTAATAACTAAGTGAGAAAAAGCAAACATTGACCTTCTTAAAAATGAAGGAACTCAGTTTCCTGTAAATGTGACATTTAAGCAAAGTCTTCAACTACAGGCACAGTCTGAATCCTAGTGTCAGGTGCTGCAAGTGAAGAGTGTCCCTAGCACAGATGGTTATGAACTGCACAACATTTCACAATGACAAAATGCACAACATTTCACAATCTAAGCCGGGTCTATTGTGGTACCATCAGCGCTGCTCAGAACTTCAAAATTAGTTCATAGCACCCTCTTGCTTTATGACTGACAGGTGAGTAGCACACTAGCAATTGTTTCCTGCATCCTACTTCTGCCAAAAGTTAGTCCCTTCTATTTTAAAAGCATTATACTACCAAAAATGGAGCAAAATTAAAATATTTTCTTTTCTAATGAAAATAAGTACAATCAAAATGGAACTGCTTTCCATTCTAGCCGTTTTTATCTAAAGACGATACTTACTATTGGTGGCACTATACAACCACATTCGACTTCTGAAACTGCACACAGGAGTGGAGTTTGGTGCCTTTTTAAAAAAAACCAAAACTGTTTTCTTTGTGAAGAAGCAGAAGTTAGCCTTGGCCATTTCTCTTAGAATGATTCAACTGCTTCAAAGTCACTTCTGCAACCCAGGAGAAGAAATGCAATGAAAAAAAACTCAACATCCTAGGCAGTGTAGTTAACATTCATTTTTCACTTTTAGGTTTTACCTTATAGAACTGAGCATTTTTTTAAAAGTCTCTTCAAACTCTGATTTCATATTTATCACCTTACTTAGTTTATGTCAGTACAGTTGAATTACATACCTTAAACCCCCCTAAAACACCTACAAGCAAAACAATCATTTCAAATACTCAGGCACAGAACATTACTTAAAACCTCCATCAGCAATATTGCTGTGTTTATCAGCCAAAAAAGTTACTTAGGTGAATTTTCCCATTTTTTCCAATCACAGCAAGATTTCTAACAGAGAAAGAAAGCAAGGCAACAAAAATGAGATGAAATTTGAAAACTGTGGCAGTATTTATTCCAGCTAAAACGAGTTTAGTGGTTTTCTTTGAAGCACAGACTATGTTCTTTGTCAAAAATCTGTTTTGTCCCACTTTCTGTTAAGTGGATCTTTGACATTACCTCTGCTCTGTGAGCCAAAACTGCTGCCAGCAAGCCTCAACTGAGAAAACACTATAGCTCTGTTGACCTCTTCAACTGTTTATATTCATATCAGCTCTTTGTTCTTGACCATCTCACCTCCTGCTCCCAAACACAACGGAAAAAAAATTTGGTTTAGCACCTTATTCTGTCCTGCATAACTAGAGCTGCATGAAACAGCCACTTCCTTGTCTTCTGCTCTAAAGTTTTCTCCATTACATGGTCTTATACTGATAAGTGCAGTTACAAAATATCAGAATTATGGAGTTCTTAATACAACCAAAACCCAAAGAAGTAGAAGGATGGCTACCAGACATCATCAAAGCAGCTCTGCCTGTAGAGCTCAAAGGAGAAGGCATCTGGGACAAAAGCATAGCAGTGCCAGCTCTTATGTCCAGAGACCAAATCTTAGGAGCTGCCTGCCCAGTTGGAGGAGTCTGTTAATGCAATAGAGCAGCACAGCTGCAAGAGGCTGAGTAATTCAGGTAGAATGCTGGTTTTAAATGCACATTGGATTCTATACACCATGATCTCCTCATTGATCCTGGATTTTTTGCCAACAAGTAACTTAAGTGCCTTTAGGCTGTGGGCCTGCAGCATTTGAAGGTGGTTCTGTAATTAGGTAAGGATGTGCAGCTGAATTTGACATCAGGATCATCATACCCAGTACACTCCTCACATATATTATTTCAAAAATGGCCACCGTGCATCTTAGTTAAGAGCTACAGATGAGCAGCTGGTTCCCATTTTGAAATCTGATTTGGAAAATAGACAAAACCAGCTGCACTCAGTTCTCTTATCCTCAAAAAATCATTCTTTAAAAATATTTTCCATATATAATTTACAGCTTCTATACTTTCTTGGCAAAGAAAACAAGTCCTTAGACTGTGTAGTCTTAAATTGAAAAATCACTTCTTTTATACAAATTTAGGATAATCAACAAATTTAGCAAACCATTTCTTTGTATCTGTTATGGCATTCTTAAATCAGCTGGTATAAATGTGAAGGATGAATTATTTAACTGTTTTCCGAGTATAAATTCAGTAGAATCACTGTTGTCCCACAGCTGACGAAATGTAGTATTCCAGAAGTCAAATGTGCTCACATTATAATTAATTTTTCAGAAGAAAAAACTGCAATCAAAGATTTTAATAAAAAAATTGTTTCTGCAAAAAGATCTCTTAATGTCTGGATCACAATATCCTGCCAGAGAAATGGAATCCATAGTTTTTCAGATGACTCCAGGGCTGCCAAATGCAAAACCTCTAACAAGACAGGCTTTCTATTCTGCAGCTACTGAAAAAGGCTAAATAAATAAATAAATAAATAAACAAATAAATAAATAAATAAATTTCAAGGTGCAGAACCAAAGTATATATAATAAAGTGAACTTAAATATTATTGCTAAATTTGGAGATTCTCATAGTTGGTTAAAGCACATGAGATATGAGATTAATGTAAGAATTGTAGGATTTCAGAGACTTGCACAAGTGTTTTCTGTCCTTACATGTGGGACCATAAACACATATGACATCTAGGCAAAAAAATAGGCTGATTAAACATTTTCAAAGCATGTACACTACCTGAAATTGACACTGGTTAAATTCTTTGTGGCAGCTTATGGCTTATTAAAAGAACACTTTTTTCCTGCATTTTTTTCTCTTCAGATTTGAAGACTCTTCTATTGCTAGTAACTATCATGACAACTTTTCAGTATATCTAACATACACAAATAACCTTGCTCCTATTCATATGTTCTGTTGAAGGAAAAGTAACTCCTGTACATGTTTTCTAGATAAGAGCTCTATCCCAAGAAAGACAAAGATCCCAAATATCTGTTTCACCAAGGTCTTTTAAAATAGGGAGAGATAAAAAAAAGAATAAAGGAATTTACTTATAGCAGTAGAAATTAATCACAAAGCAATTATAATCAAATTAAATGTATGCTTTAACTAAGTATTTCAGAAATAGTATCTTCTGCATAGCTCATTTTGAGCAATCCCTCCCAGCAATCTCTTTCCTGTAGCCATTTAGGCTTACTATAGATCGGCATGTATATGAACAATTAACTTTGATGATAAAATCCATCAAATTCTGAAATGTAGTTCACTAATTATTCTCTCACTGTTTCAAAAGTATGTTTGAAATGGACAGCTTTCTGGTTTTGTACAAAAAACAGAAGATCCAATTTTTAAAAGAAGAAATATCAGTGACATGCTGCCAGAGATAAAACAGTAAAGACTTTTCTTCTGCAGAAGTCAGTGCAGGGAGAGCAGTAGAAATTCTTCCCACCACATTATTAGAAAGATCTAAAAAATAAGGGATTAAGAAAAAAGGATCTTCAAATTACTCACACCCCAGTCTACTTTTCAAAATGTGTTCTTTTTTTTCTCTCATATACAGTCCCAGTTATATAAAGACGTTCTACCAGATCACTATTATCTGTTTCTGGGGATACAATCAGAATCCTTTGGAACATGAAAAATCCAGTTATTAAAATAAATTCACATACAGAATTGTAAAGAACTTTTATGATTTTGCAATTAAACAAACACATTAGCTACACAGATAACACGATTTATTCAGAAGTTGTTAGGACTGGCAGCACTGTTGAGTGTCTGTGAAGTGTCAGTTAACTGCACTTACATATGGTAGCAGGCTTGAAGTGTCATATTGCATTTTTTAGCCATGGGTAATATTTTTTACAGTGGTTTATAAACACCAGTGATTGCTAATGCAAAAATAAGATGTGCGTCTGGAATTTCCAAAAAGGGTAAAAAATTCTGCGGATACCAAATACTGTCTCCTTACCTCTGAATTTAAAAAACAACAATGAATCACTGAAATGAACCCATTGTATGATCTTGCAATTAAGACCATCAGTCTTTAGCTCCCTTCAATTAAGCAAGCTTGCTTTATTGGCATGAAATTGGTGTAGAGATACTGCAGGGATAGAAAGAGTGAGGTAGTTCCCAGCATTCAACTGATAATGTACACAACTCCAGAATTCAGTTCAGGAATGCTTTTGAATCCCAGTCCCAAAACACTGGCAAAGAGTTCATTGACAAATCTTGCACAGCTGAAAGACTAACACAGCCATAACCTCAGTATACAGTTAAATACTTGCATTTTACAAGTCCGCATTTAAATCCACAGTTAAGCACCAAAAGAGAAGTATCCTGATTTTCAGAAGTGCTGTTTGCCCATACTTCAGTACAGTATATGGCTGTCAATTTTTAATACAGTGTTGACAACACTTAAAAAAAAATAAAAGATACTTGGGTAGGAAAAGATCTGAACTTCAGTTCTAGAATATCCACTGAAGATCCATGGCAATGTATCTACTCTCTCATGTTAGATTTTATTTAAGAAGGATACAACTACAATCAAAAACAGTATAAAAAATGCAGTTATACAGCAATTTGCAAGTACCTGACGTACAAGGTAGTGAGCCATGATGGTCTATTGCTAAACCAGCCAGTGGCAAAACAAGTCAGTAATAACCAAATGATGAATAGACTATGTCAGTGATATTTATTAATGGCTTACTATTTGTAGGCAACCAGACAGCAGAGGCACCCATGGGCATGGGCTGATCCACTGCCATGGATCAGGAATCTCAGCAGCAGAAGTTTGGGTGGGATACTTTGAATAAAGCACAGCAGTGTTGCTCTCTGGTAGAGTTACAGGACCAAAGAGAGATGAAACACTGAGGTACTCAAATGCAATGAGCCAGACCATCAGTGACTGAAAGTTTTCCTGAGAGCTGAAATATAGGTAGAAATACTTCTTGACTTCTAGTGGGAAAGAGACAGAGCTGGGATAAAAGGAACAGATAAGTTACTGCATTCTGATGTGGACTGAAGCCAAACTTTTGATATTTTACTTTACTAGAGTTTCCAAAGAAGGAAAAAAAAAAAAAAAAAAAAAAAAAAAAAAAAAGAAAAAAGAAACTGCTTCTTCTAACAGCCTGAAAAACTACTGTACTTCTGTAACAACAATATAAACCTTGTTAAAATATTACACTCACACAAATTATTCAAATAAATCAACATTCACTCAATTTACAATACAGTGCACCAGCTAACTTCTGTTGGGAATGCTGCCCACCATTTGCTGGAGCTATAAAAGATGAAGGAAAGTAACTGAGATTATCCAGGCCTTTTCCATTTGAAAAATCCCTTTCTAAAATAGTTTGGAGAAGAAAAGACTAGGAACAGCATGTTCTTCGCTTCTTGAGTTTTGAATGGCTGCAGCAAGTCTGGGACATAATTGAGCATTATTAGAACATGAATACATCCAATCTGAGCTCCAGATCAAGTTTTGGTACAAAAGGCATATTAAAAATACTAAAATATTCCTCCACTTTCTCTAACTTATATGAAAACCCAAAACAATTAGCCTTCCCTGTCAATACCATGTTTGAAGATTTTGTTAATTTTTGTTCTTTTAAAGGATGAATTTTTATTCCGAGATTTTATTTCTTCAAGGCTCCTCTGCTGATCTTTGCTAAGAATTTCTCTAAGGTCTTGCATCACAAACAATAAGAGGTTTCTCTCTGGAAATAAACTTGATGTGATTAGGTTCCGTCTCTCCTGCTATGATTTTGCTTAACTGACAGACTCACTTTTCCTTGTACTACTTACTGCATCCAAAAAGTCTGTAAATCATGTATTTGTAATATTTCCAGCAATGTTACAGATCCAATTTAACCACCAAATGACTGTCTTTTTCAACAGGAAAGAGAAGAAGGATACAAGGCAGTACATAACAAAACCAAACCAATCAACTAACAAAAAATTATAAAACTGCTTGCCTACATTCTTCTCTCTGTGATGTATTTATAAGGAGATTCATTCTAGAAGTGAATTAATTAACCTACTCCCCCTAACATAACAGAACACACAGAGCAGATGTCTTCTACCCAATCTTCTTTCCTCCATGTCAGAGTTCCCTGGATCTGGAAACTAAAGGAGTGCCATAAGCATCCCATCTCAAGAAACACAGTAGTTAGTTTGCTTTTCTTTTTCCCTTACACAGGCAGGTGAGGACAATTCCAAGCAGGGTACTCCACTAAGCACCACAGCCTGGGGAAGGATTCAGGGTTCCTTAACAACTTTCCTAGAGAAGGCATCATCTGTTGATAATTTAAATATTGCAAGTGGAATCAGTTACAAGTCATCATGGATAATCACAAAATTTGAAGATTCTCCTCAGGCAAACCATCACAATTGCTTGAACTATTATACCAAAATAAACCCCGATTATGAAACTAAGTTTTCCTCTTCCACAGCACTGTCCATTATCCAAGGAAACAGTTTTTCATTTAAAACCACTTAAACATTTAAAATGTGGGTGTTGTTTTTTTTTTAGTCTAAGAGCCTTTTTTAATAGTCAAACAAGCTAAGGAGCCTTCTGAGTGGTCTTGTGAGTATAAAAAAGTCCACCTGGGAGTCTAGGTCAGCAAGGAAGCCCGGACCCAGATAGTTTCATGAAGAATGCAAACCCATCAACAACTGGAAATGAATCTCTGATGTAAGCACAGGAAGAAACTGAGGATGGGTGCAAAGAGCAATTGTAGCTGCAGTCAAGGCAGCCCATAGGCTACTGCCAAAGGACCCACCTTTCTCATCTCCTGCTGTCCACCGTGATCCTCATTAGGAATTTAATATTCACTGCATGGTGGAAGGAGCAGGTATATCATAGACTTGAAAAATTGCTTCAAAGGGCCCAAGTCCCAATGAGAGAAAGTATCTCTATACAGAAAGATCTTCACTAAGTCTGCCATAGGAGGGAGTTGTTGCAGCAGCATTTCTTCCTGCACGCTTTCTGACAGCCACTTTAGCTTGATCAATATGGGAACATACAGACATGATATAAGTCTTGGTCCTGCATCAGTACAATGCAAGAGGACAGAGGCACCAATGCTCTCACAACCTGTGCTTGGAAATACTGTCAGAATGACTGTGTGGTCCAACTATCCCTTAATGATGCGCAGCTATATGCACCTTTTAAGTTGACTTCTTGCCAGTACATTCTCTTGCCAAAAGTAAGTGCTGTATGAATTAATTAATATAGTCACAAATTGAACTATATTCTAATGTAATCTGCTAAATGAAAACAGCTATTAAAATATTTTTTCTATTTTTGATTTTGCGGATATATTGCTTTTACAGTTGTTCTCAAAGTTAGCTGAACCATATTTATCATAAAACTGCTTTAAAGTAGTACATGAAGTGAAGTGAAATACTGCTACCATCTGTGAATAATGTAATCAGGCAAATGAGGAATAATGACTACATCATGGTAATTTAGGATGGAACACAGTGAATTACAATTGTCAGCAGCTTGGTTTATAGCTCACAAACATAAGAAAAGTACAGCATATAAAAAGAGTGGGGAAGGATTTAATCAAAATATCATTACAGAAGAGAATGTAAATGACACATGGCAATACTTTTCAAGGGTCCACCACTATTATTTGTATTTTGAAGTGTAACTGAAAACTTACCATCCCACACACAGAAAGGTAATTTCAGTGATACAGGGCTGCTCATACTCATCACAAATCCATGGGGTTTAGCTCATAACAGAGGAATAATTACATCCAACTCTGGGGTTGTGGTAGGTAGGCAAGGAAATAATCTATGGAAATTTCACCAGATTCTTTCCATTTTCTAAGTTTTGTATCTGTTCATAGGCCAGAGGTGCAACTCAGTATTTTCCCTGCCCAGCGTAATGCCTTCTATTGGAAATGATCTGCAGCAGAAAGCAAGCTGGTAGGATGCTGTTCTTCCCTACTCTGACATTCTCTTGAGGGGTTCAGGGTGGAGTTATCTTTACCAGATCTGTGAAAATGAAATATCCTTTGAAATAGGCAAAAAATTTCCATACTCTTTAAATCTACTTCTTGCATTAGACAAGGAGTATCAAGTCCCTGTTATTGAAAAGATGCCTTTTTCCTCTTCTCTCATTTCTTGTTCCATGTACATTCTACATATTTTCCCCACAAGCATCTCCATAATCCTTTCACTGATGTACATGAATACCTCTTGGCCACTTTTATATTTCTCTTTGCATCATCACAGTCAAGCAGAGAAGAAACAGGAACTGAAATAAAAACTCAGAATTATTTTCTCTGGTTACACAGGAAGCTTTGGTGGATGAGTCCCAGCTACCAAAGTGTTGTTTAGCAATCCCTCCTCTCAAAGTTTCCTCTGTAAACATAGACATTTAAGAGCAACTTGTCATTTGGAAAAATTTACTTGTCTGTATAAAATGTTTTATGACCATTTCTCCACAGGGCAGAATCTTAACAAATGTTTCTGAATTCCAGTTGGTATTATGTTCTTCACTGATGAAGACAACTGTCCATTTTTATCTCCTGTCATAAAATATTCCTTCCACTTAGAACATTCCTGTTCCTCTAAATTACTGCACTGACACAAAAGCAAGAACCTCCTGGTAATGCCCAAAGAGATTATAATATCTGCCTTCAGAAAGGGTAGCTGCTGGTAATAAATAAATAAACAGATAAATGTATACATATGTAAATAAATAAGAGCTGTTCACTGGATTTTTGTCACCAGAAATCCAGATACTTTCCATATGTTTCTGCCTTCCCTCATCTGGGAAAAATCATAATGTACTAGTTCCATTCTGCCATGATAGCATACAGGATACTGTATCAAAATCTTTTAGTAATGATTAGTGTAAGTTTTGGATTTGTTGGTTTGGGTTTTTTTCCTTTTAATCCTGACTCTTTCACAAATAACATTGTTTCATAAGAACTTTTTTGGGGTGAAAATCAGCAGAGGCTGAGAAGAGGAAAGTACTGCAGTTGATGAAACTATTCCTTTTCATCATGCCATTCACTGTATAAAGGTGAGATTTCAACAAGAAACACTACAAATTATGCTGCATCAGCTTACAAAAATCTAGACTTTCAAAATTTAGGAATCAATCACGTTGATATCTAGGAAAATTCCCTGGAAGCCAATAAAAAGCCTGTACAGAGTGCACCACCCTGTACTGCTGCCCACTCCTTGCTCCCAGGCAATGCTGCTAAAACCTGGCTCTCACTTCTGTTAGCATTTGGCTTCTCTGGAGAATTACGAAGGTGAAAAAGATCTAAAATATGTATTTCTCGTAGCTTTCTGACTTCAAAGTATCTGTCATCACCCTGTCTTTCATTTATTAAAAATACTATTCACTTATTAAAAATACATTACAGCCTCGTGCTTTACAATGTTCATGATTATGTATGTCTTGGAGATGTACTGAAAACACCATGACAGCAGATTTCACCAGAATTTATCCCATTCCTGGAACGGATTAGGCAGTGCTAAATAAGAAAGCTTCTTTTGGAGCACCACTGCAATAACTAACAATAAATATGACTAACATAAAATTTAACAGACCAAACATGCATCTAAGATTAGCAAAGCAAATACTCGCTCAGTGAAAGAGCCAGCAGAAGGCAAAGAGAAGTGAAAAGAGGAAAAACACAATAGAAACTTTCATAAGGAAAAAATAACTATTGTGTTACCAAAGTATACAATTACCTAGGTCACCACAATGGTCATAAAGGGAATCATAACCTGCATGTTTTAACAGTCAGACCTGCTATGACAGAATCAGCTGTGAGTGCTGAGTCCACCAGCGGCATATTAAACACAAATCTGAATTTAAAGAAATGTAAAATTATTGAGCAATTGGACTTGATTTTGATTTAACTACATCCCTTTTCCCTTCACCTTACCTAAATGGATATCATCATGAGTGTTGGTGTCACACTACAGGCAAAACAATTCACAAATAAACCACACAAAGTTGGAATTACAATTTTCAAGTGCTCCACTCTAAACATGAACTTCAATCACTGCTGACCATGGCAGATTTAGCTGAGAACAAAGTTATCTTTCAGAAGGTCAAGCAAACACAAATCACTCAAAATTACAGAGCTTTAAAGTAAAAAGTAAAATTGCTCAAAATTACTGAGCTTTAAGTAAAAAGTTCATGTCAACCAGACCTCCAAACATGACTGAGATAATCTTCTGCATGACTCTGATTATTTCCTTTAGTATGAAGAACATCAGTTCATTTTAAAGAAAGGGAGAGTTAGAGATTCTCAAAACACAAACCACAGAGCAATTTCTAATGCTCTCAACGTTCTTTTTAGTGAGGTGACTCTATTAGGAAGGTTCATCAATGTTATCTGCAAGGGAATATTCAGTAGAGTAGCAAACATACAACAGGAGAGAGTCAAACCAGCAACTTCCATAAGAAGATTATGAACAAGGGAGCGGCGGTGGGGATGATGGGGCAGACTACAGTAGTACATGAAGGAATATGTGTTTCAGGCATATAAATTAATACCATCTGCTAGGCCAAGTTTCTTTTGCACAGCAACCAAGACAGAAAGAACAGAAGTTGTGTATGTCCAGGTAGGGTCTCAAGTGCAGATGGGGCCGACTGAGGAGCTGGAAAGTATTTCCAGGTTCCACAGCTCAGCCTCACCTTTGGGAGACAGATGCAGAAAAAACATCCCTCTAAGGATCCTGGCAGTTGAGCTATTTTAGATACACACATCAAATGGAGAGCTAGAACTCCAAATATTTTAACAAACAAGGAAAATATGAGCAAACGTGTTATTTGACATGTAAAGAGAACTATTTTATGCATCACAATCTAATAATAAATTTAACTACTTTCTGTATAGGAAAAGAGAAGCAGTGAAAGAGCTGACTTGGTGTAGGTCCATATCATGACATTTAAAATGAAAACACTGGAAGCTTAGTCCTGTCATGGGTTTGGTGGGGGCAGAGGCAGGGGTTGATAAGTATGATAGCTTCTTTACGGCTGCTGACATCTCATGTATGAAATCAGAGACAGAGAAGATCATGTAGGCACAGCACCAGGCACAGAAAGTTACTAGGCAAATATTTAACATGCTAAATCTTGAAAAAGTTTGAAAAACAAGCTATATTCAGATGAATTTTACTGCTCATATAAGTCATAAAAATGCAATATTAAAGGTAAATAGTTAATGCAGTTAACTAATAGCTAATGCAGTTAACCTCATAAAATGCTATTCTCAAAATAAAAATGATCCAGAACCTAACAACTCTGTCATATTTCCACAAATAAGGAAAGACCTTTATTTCTCTCAAGATGAAGTTCACAGTGGAATTCATCAATAAGTAGCACAGATATATCAGTTACCTTGCAGTCACAGCTTCCATGAATTCATCAAGAAGATCATCATAGGCTTGACCTCTAATTCTCTTGTGTCTCAGCCCAATATACAAAGGATCTTTCAGCAACGCCTGTTGAAAAAAAAAAAAGTTTCAACTATTACATGAGCAAGTTACAATACTACACTCTTAGTTAATAAGAAGGGGACAAAAATACAGTGTTTGAGGATTAACTCAGGCATATGAAGTACATATCAATTTATCCAGCTCTGCAGTAAGACCAAAGAAACATAAAGAGATTAAAGAAACACCCTTTTGTATCGAGGCAAAGGGATACCCTAGTCTCAAAGCAAGTTTATAGTTTCCAAGTGAAAAAGTAAAGTTTACTCTGGGCTGTCGGGTTTCAAAAAGTTTCTTTTAAAGCTTTATTTAGTAATTTTCTATTTTTCTTTTATTTCCTTAAAGTGCTCTGATATTTTGAAAAAGCCATTTTTCTTAACTTCATCATCATGTTTCACAAATCTCTCTCAGAGCCCATAATTTTAGCTGTGTCGATGCGCTGGTACTCAGAAAATGTGCTGTTTTTCTAAAATTTAATATGCCAAAACATACCCAGCCCTTTGCTCTTTTCCTTCCAAACTTATTAGATTATCAGTTTAGATTCTAGAATTCTTCGTTTAAGTTATCCATGTTCCAACAGTTGGATATGATTTCTGAATTTTTCTATGCTTAAATCTTGTACTTCTTTCTTTAGCTTTATGATCCATACTTCCCATAAAAACACTAAGCCTGTATCATTCCACATCTTCACTACTAGAAGGTCTGATGTACTTCCAAATTACTAAATTTGTACTTCTCCACAGCAAGTCTCACACTTTGACTGGCTCTCCCAGGAGCTCAGGTATAAAGACACTCTGTTATTATTTCTCATATGCCTCTGAAAACAAATAAGCTAATTTCCCCATTGTACATAGTGTGCAATCCTCCCACATGTTCCCAAACAGCTTGCAGAACAGGTCAGAAGCTTGGCTAAACATTTTTCATCCAAAACCAATTTGCAAACTCAGCAGGATGGCAGAAATTTTTCATATATCAGCTTCAATTGGAAAAACATTGTAAAGAAAAATACAGACTAACAATACAGACCAACACACCTTTCCAAGAGAGAATCTTCAGAATGCAAAATAAAGCAAAAAGTCTGGAAGTCTTTCTCTGCCTGACCCAGACTGGGAAACAGAAATCTGATTTCTGAATTTTAGAGAAGTGCCTAAATTCCCATCCCAGCTTTTTTTTTACATTGTAAAACAAAAAATTCCTCTGGGTCACATGCCCCTGGTTAAAGAATGATTTGAATCAGTATGAAACTTAAAATCTTGGTGGTATTCTGCCTCCCTGGGACTATCCTGATGCCGACCTATTAATAGAGATGTTTGTCTCTCCCTTGCTTTTCTCTCCACTTCCACAAAGATATAAAGAAATAAAATTAGAATGTTTCAAAAAATAAAGCAGGTTTAAAAGCTGAATTTTCTTGCTATATAAAACTTACTATATTATTCACCAATTCAGAACAATTTGTAATACATTACTTACAGCCATTCAGAAGTTGTTAGTTCAGCTTTTGGAAGTGAAACATGAATAAAGATCAAAATTAAAATTACTTTGTAAATGAAAGTTATGTCATTACATTGTAAGCATTTTTATTCCTTTCACCAACACACTAGCATTCATGTCTAAGTAACATATTTTTTTTTTCAGAAATAGTTTTGCTTGTGCCTTGAAATTATCCTAAATATTCTAGCAGCAAAATAAAAATAATAATTCTGTACCTATTCTAGATACTGCAGGAAAGACTGGCAAGAGTTTGAGCTGGTATTTGTCAAAGTAATTGTCCCTTTTGTATAGTCTTCTTGTTTTGATATAATCACTTCAAATTTTGTAGTCAAGAACTTTTTTTCATTTCTTCTAGTCAAAAATTATTTTTTCATTTCCATTTTGAGTTTATCTAGTTATTAAAAATTACCTCAAGAAAACCTGAAAAATCAAGGATAAATTTATATAGGGAGATGAAACCACAGGAAGTGCAAATTAACTTTTTAACAACAGGAAATCTTCAGGCAATTTTGGAGAGGCCCATACAAATTGTCTCACACTTCCCACCAGATTGAGCACACAGGGTTGGAAAGAACTGCCAAGCCTCAGGAGCCTCTGTCAGGAACATCATGGTAGGGCTCAGAAACAGCAATCTCATTTCTACAATCCCACTGCTGCAGTTTTCCATGCCAGTAGGCTTCTGCTATTCCATGCCCTGTGCATGGATACCACATGTTTCACTTTCCAATTCAGACTAAATAATTTAATACCTTTCCAACTCCCCTAATTTTATTTCCTAAATTGATTAGCTCTTTTCAAAGAGCTTCCACAAGCTTTTTATTAAGCAGTGTCTGTTTTCTCATTTTATAAAGCAATGCTCAAAACAACAGAAAAAAACCTTTGGTCACTTTATTTTTTAAATTCTGAAGGCATGTTTCTAAAACAGTTTGCAGACAGACTGAATCAGTCTGATTCCTTCAAGAAGGCAGTTAAAAAGGGCAGAGATTCTGTGAAAGTTCAAGAGAAACAGGCACGACAATTCTCTGTTCAAAAAGTGCTAAACCAGTCATGGGTCTGCCTTGAAACATGTATAGGCTCTTACGCTCCTTTTGCTAGTTCTGCATTTTTCCTGTCTGTGAGCATTTAAATCTACAGTCAACACAAAATCTAAGAACTCAAAAACAGCTTCATTTATAGGACCACTGCTTGAGTTTATTCACCTATCTTTGATGCTGAAATTTAATGTGAAATATTTAAAACAATTATTACAGGGTTTCTGGAGTATGTATAAACCTCTAGCCTGGAAAGTCTCACAAGCAGAGACAATTAATTTAGCAACACATCTCTGATGAAAAGCTTGGCCAGCTATATACTCAGAATTCAGAATTCCTTTACAGCTCAGTGCATTTTGCTTAACAAATGTTACAGTTTGACATGAAATAGCCCCAAAAACTTCCTTTATGGTCGTGTTTGGAGCAACGTATGAAGAAACCCCTGGCGGACACAAAAGAATGAAACATTCAGCAAGTGAAAAGAACAGTGGTCACGTCTGCGCCCTGAGTGGCAAACCATTGTGCAGCCGATCCCTTTCCAAAGGCCACTGAAGAATGAATAAGCTGCTTAAGCACATTATCCCCTTATTCAGGTCAACACCATGCAAACCAGGACCGTGGTGCTTGTTTTTTTTAGACGGTTCACACATCTTGAGAGATTAACATTTGCTACCAACTATTTCATGGCTCTCAAAACAGATTACCAAAAAAAAAAAAGTTCTGTCGTACAATCGAGTATGTCAAACTGACATGATGATTAGGTACTTTTCCTCAGTGACTTGAGTTTCTTTTGTTACCCAGCTTGTTGTCAAAGCTTAAACTTGGTTTTGTTCTTCTGGAAATCAAATCTCCCTCAAAACATAACTCTTCTTTTTTCAGGTTACTTGGTTTGTTACGCATATCACATGATATTGAAAAAGTTGATGCCAGTTTATTTTTAGATATGTTTATTCTAAGACTAAAAAAAAAAAAAAAGTCTGAAATATTTAGGTTTACCAGTGTGGTACATTCAAGCTTTAACAGAAATACTGTTTTCTAAGAATAAAGGGCTTATTTGAAGTTCTGGTAGTGGAAATACCATGTAGATTTATTTAGAATTAGCTGTGTAAAATAACAAGTTTTTGAAGCACCACCTGAGCGCATTAAAACTGTAATGACCTTTGGGGACTTTAAGAAAAAGGCAAACCATTTATGCCATCTTACTTAAAGAGATCAGCAAACCATCAAAGTTCAAGCAAGGCTGAGCTGTGCACCTGGCTCTAATTTAGCTACAAAAGCCAAACCAGTGAGAAATAGAAAACTGCACACTTAAGTATTTCATCAGTTGAGCACAAACACACTGAAATGTCATTTATTCCCAAACTTGGCATTGAGGTGTTTCTTTGGAACAAATACATACTTTAGCCAACAGCTTCATGGAAAATAGTAGGGGAACATCTGCAAGACCCTGAACCCTTCCACTGACAAAGATGGAGCAGAGATAATTCAGAACCAATCAGTCCTACCTAGATAGTGTTTGGTGTATGATAATGCTTCAGAATAGCAACTAACCTTCCATGCCATTAAAATGCCAAAACCCTCCAGCAGCTCTACAATGGGAAACAATTTGCACTAGAGCCACAGTTACAGAGCTAAAAGAGAATTGTACTTGTATGAGACATCTGAAGCTTTGAGACAAAGACATGCCCCATGCCAGAAATTAAACACATTTCAGAGCATGATCTGTCTAACAGGGCACAAAGTTACTAAGAACACCAGGGGGAGGCCACTGCTTTTTCAAGTCTTAATATTTTCTTACATTAATACACTCTAAATTCTTTTTGTCTCAGTTTTAAAAGGTTGGAGAAGGGCTGGTGAGCACAGGAGGATTTCTGTTCTCCAGGAAAGTTGCATATTCCAAACTTTTATTTTTGTTCCACAAGACTGATATTTCACTTGATGTGAAACTTTTTCCATTAAAAACAGTTAGCCAATTAGGAACATGCCAATGTTTTGGACTTAACTTCAGCTTCCATCAATACTCATTACCCATCAATCAATCGGCATTCATTTAAACTTTCAGTTTGTAAGCACTAACATGCTGAATCACAATTTTCTGTCCTTCAGAACTGCTTACAGCTGTGAAGTGTTTTTCATGACATTAGAAAGAGTGTATAAGGTTTCAATTTATATTAGACTAGAAAGCCTTTCTTTTCTTTGAATAAGCTTGTTTTGAAGTTTGAAATACAGGATGATGCCCTTAAAATGTGTAACAAATTCTGTTTCCAAATGCTAAGTGAATTTTGAATGAGTTCAATGCTACTAATTGGGTTTGAGGGTGTAGAATACTTTGCAGAAATAAGTTGCATAATCAAAAACTAAAGATCTTTTTCTGAAATTTTGTTTTCTTTGAATTACATTAGCTGTATGGCATACTCACTAAGAAGAGATCACAGGCCCTCCTATCTAAACACCAGACCTTTGTCAACACATTTGCAAATGTTAGCAAGGGGCCTCTTGTGCAAGAAAAAAAGAAGCCTTAAAAAGGAACCTGTTTCTCCCTAAAAGAAGGAGATCTCATCTTTGGGAGTCTCAGCTAACACTGTATCTAGGCATCCCCAAGACAGGTACTGGCATACAGAGCAGTAGCTCTCTTTGTCCCTCAGTTTCCTCCATCATGACTTCACAAAAGATCCCAAAATAAGAGGTCAAAAATGGGTAACACAATGGGTCATTCTAGCTATAAAAAATGGAGGAAAGTCCCTACACGCTGGACATGAGTTTTAACAGTTAGCTGTTCTCGCCTTGCCAAAACGAAGTGTCTGTCAGCTCCTTAGAGACAAAGAAACAGCTATACTCTATTTACTATTTTCCCTAAAAACTTCACTGAAAATTGTCCCTTGTCTGTTCAGACAAAATTCTAGACCTTCAATAATCAAGAATTTAAAAGGTAATACATTCATACTGCTCTTTTGTCATCAATCTTGAATGCAGTGCTTGAAGGGAATGACTTTTGTGGAATATAATTATTAGCAAAGAGTATTATGAATTTTTGAGACAGTACAAAATATAAAAATTTATTAAAACTGAAGCAATGTAACAGAATGTAATGTAACAGAAAAGTAGTTATGGTGTTCAAAAATTCTGCTTAAAAGAATTTAAGGTTGTGGTAAAAAGTATGGAGAATATATTTTCTTTCATATATGTATAATGATACTATAGATTTGCAAACCCGGAATAGACTTTTAAAATTATTTCTCCTTAAAGACAGGCTTCATTTTTTTCAACCCGGCTTGTTCTTTAATTTCATAAGGTTACTAAAGCGTCAATGTGACCTTTACATACTGTGCTTGCTTCTGCTTAGGGAGCTTACTCATTTCTTAACCTGAAGAGGAATTACCAGTTGTAGCTTTGAATGCTCACTGAACACTGTCGCTCACATTCTAGTGATTTCCCACGCATGCAGACAGCCTTACCCAGCTGAAAAACTGTCAGCTCCAGCGAACTTTAACAACAAAATAAAAATCCCTCTAATGGCTGGAAAGAATGCTTCATGAAGGAATCTTGTAACATGCACTGAAATTACCACAGCCCGTCCCCAAGCAAGACTGCACAGATCCGTGCCGTGCCAAGGACATTCTGTGGGATGTTTCCGGTGCATGTATGTGGCACTAATAAAGGCCCCAGTGTGTGAGTGCTGTGGGCAGACAGTGGCTGTGTGCCCAGGGGCACAAACCTCCAGCCCCCTCGCACGGCACCAGCTGCCTGCACCCCTCCTCCCCGTGCCATGGCTACCAGAAGGGCTCTTGCAGGAAGTCAGACACATTCCTGTGAGTGAGCACGAAAAGCTAAAGACCACCCAGCCCCCTGAGGGTAACATTTACAAACGTACCTGAGATACACAAATGTGGGGTTGTGTGAGCCCTCATTAGCAGGGGAGCACCAAGTGCAAAATCCAGACAGAAAGTGGCAGCAGCAGGGGGTAAGATGCACTTGATTTTTCAGATTTTTCAAGGGGCTGCTGTGTCTTCCAAGTCAGACAATGCATTTGGGTTTGGGACATGACTCACTTGTGTCCATGAGTCAGCTTGTGGAACCAAGTGATGGATGAAGAGCTCAAGGGTTCTTGATGGTGCAGGGGCAGAGAGCAGTGTTGCCTTCTAGTGTGAGTCCCTAGATACACCTGAGTCACTCTTCATAGCTAAACTCCAAAATGCTGGGAATTACAGAATATTTTATAGAAATTATACTTTTATAGAAAGTTTATCTTACGATTTTTAGGTGTAATTCAAGATTTCTAAGCACTTGAAACACACAATACCACTTACAGCCAGGGGTCATTAACAACGCATATGCCCAAGAAGTTCCTTTTGAAACAATCTGGAACAATGACACCTGAACTTCTTTACTTGGTGGGCTCTGAAAACTATGAGTAATACACAAAACAGCTAGGCTAACCATATATTGCCATACTTGATATTGAATACTAAAAATTTTAAAAAAATTAAATCAATAATACATCTGACATCAGATGAACTATATATTTTTCAGAGCAATTTGGCTTTGTTTCATCTGCTCATCTTTTCACTACACAGTGTAAAACATTCACACAATAATAACAAAGCTTTTTCAGTAAGTTAACTCCGATATTAAAAAAAAATCTTGCAGTAAACTTATTTGGACAATTTGGCAAAAACTGCTCGGTGCACCTTGATCTTTATGGCAATTTCCAATCAGGAAAGACCTGGGAAGAGCTGAGTAGTTAAACATACAACATACCTCAAATACAACTTTGCTAGCTGACAGATAAAGAAAAAAAAAAAAAAAAAAAAAAAAGTATTTCCCAAAAATTTAAATACCACTGGAACCTTTTTTCAGATCAAACAGCTTACATTTATGATTTTCAACCAGTTTAACTTCTAAAAACTACTACAAGCACGTTTCAGAGAATGGCCATCATGAGTCATGTGCTGTTCATAATGAGAAAAGAAGGCACTTTCCTGAGGATTGGATTAGATGCTGTTTATGAAAGTACTGTAATTGAAAAAAGAAAAATCTTTCATCAAAGCTAGCAAGTTAGCTTGACAGTTTTTCATACTAGAAAATGAAAACCTAAAGTTTTTCCATTCTAAACATACAATTGTGCCACCATCTTCTCTTACAGAAAGTTAGCTACAAAACTAAGATAATAAATTCCTTGCTGGATTGATCTTTAAAGTGCCAGTGTTCTCCTAGTACCATACTATGGTGGTGTATCACCACCATAGGGATTCATCAGGTCCTTCTTTTAAATCTACATTTACTTATGCACCAAGTACGAGTTGTTGCAAGCAGCTCATAACTAAGGCACATGATTACCAGGATGAAAGGGAAATCATTTCTAATCTTGGAAAAAAACTGAGGAAAAGTATATAAAGATCCATTTTCTGTGTTAATTATGCCAATCTGAAAATAATGGAATGCTTTGTATACAGAGGCTTCTTTACAGAACAGGTTCTCAAGCACTAGAACAAGCTGCCCAGGGAAGTGGTTGAGTTTCCATCCCTGGAGGTATTTAAAAGTACATGTGGCACTTTAGGACGTGGTTTAGTGGTGGACTTGGCAGTGCTAGGTTAACAGTGGGATCCAATGATCTTATAGGTCTTTCCAAACTTTAATGATTCTATGATTCAACCTGCTACCAGAACTATATTTAACAGAGTTAGTAAGGAGAACAGGGAGGGTAATTCATTGTGTATTTTAAGTAAACAAAACAAAACAGCAAGATAAATACTCTGCATTATGTTTAACAGTCTGAGAGAACTTTCCTGATGTTAACATCTGTCTGCAGGGATAGGGACAATGCCAACTCCACAAATGCCTGTAATTTGAGTTGGAACTTGGAAGACACTCAGAGCCATGGTTTGGGAGGAACATTTCATCAGACACAATTTTAGCGTGCATAACTCTTTTACACAGTAAAACTGAAAACAAATGGTTGTCTGCATGCCAGTGGCATTTCTTGAAAAACTTAATCATTTGCCTATTGAGAAAACAATAGTCCTGAAGAATCCAGCATAGTTCAGCACATTGTGCTGCATGAAATCACTAATATTTTAACATACAAACAATAGTCAGAAAGAAATCTGAGAAACGTCATTTATTTTATTCATATAATTTTCAGAAGAAATCTCACAAGAATTCTCCTAAGACTCCTGATATTTACTTTCTATAAAAGCTTTTACTGAATCACGGAACAGGCTCAGATGAACCATTAAGCTCCCTACACAACTGACCTCCCACAGGCACCACAAAGTTAATCACTACAATTTCTTCATGAATCCCAGCTGCTATATGGCTAAAATCTCAGTCACATGTCCTGTCATACATCAAGAAACATGTTACAATACCCTACACTTTGAAATATAGCTGATGGATAATGGGAACTTGAAGAAATAAGAATTATAGAAATAATTACTCCAACCAAACTTTCAGAAGTTTCTTGCTCTCAAAAAACATGAGGGATGACATGCTAAAACCTACCTGAAGGCCAGCCATAAGCGCTTAAAAAAAATCACAGAAGGTGGCCAAACAATAATCTTTAAGAAGAGCCCAAACAATACTCATGGCAGCCTATACAGTACCCTAATAACCAAGTCTAGCCTCAGTGAAATGCTTTAGAGAAGTTGGAGATATTTATCTTTATTTTTTCCTGTAAAGTTAGCAGGAGTGTAGCTATCTCAATACATTACATTTTTTAACTTAATCAAGAGAGTGACAAGATACAGCTGCTTGGAATGGCTCTCACACTTTTAATGCATCTAACTTCTCTATACCATTTTTGCAAAGTAGCAAATACATATAATTCTCTTTATGTTCGTGCACTTACATTTACAAATTTTGTGTAGGATAGGTAGCTGGAATGTTTAATTATAAGGACTCATCCAGCTTTCAAAACCAGACAAAAATATAGCAAAAACCCTAAACAAACCCAAAACCAAAAAGCAAACCAGCAACAAAGTGAATCAGAAAAGAGCAAAGACCTGTAGTTTTGAAGACAAAAGAGTAAAGGCTTGTTATTAATTAGCAGTATTCAGAAGAATGTCATCTTAATAATTTTCCTTCATCTGAAAAATTACAAAGATAACATAAGCCTTAAAAAAACCCTTCAAAGACCTTTTTCACTCATATTTAACATTATTCTAATAAAGAGGATTTTGCTAATATTGTATCAGCTGGCACATTATGACAGCAGAGTGTCTCAAGTCCATCAGATAGGTAATTGAAGAGAATTTTATCATATCAACATTTACAGAACTGAAAATCTTGTTCTAGGTTACCAGTACATCTCATTTCTACACCAACAGTTCCAATATTTTGTTTTTATTTTTTTCCATTCACATATAACTCTAAATCTTCACCGCTTGTTGTGACCTCTCCTCAGTTTTATTAAACTTACGTCTGTTTATTTCATTTACTTAAGCTATTTCCACATGGTCCTTCCTTTGACCCTGATGTCCCTGTCTCCTGTGCTGACATTCAGACATTTTCTTTACCAGAGCCAAATGGGTTGGACCTCTTCCTACACCAACAAGTCACGTCAACAGTGTCCCCTGGACTGAAAAAAGTATTTTGATACTATTTTAGTGCTGGCACCTCAACTATGTATCTGTCCTATCACTAGTAAAGAAAAGAAAAAGTCATTCTGTTAGACTTGTTAGTGCAAGGCCAGCATTTGTAAGAGTACCTTTACAATTCAAGCGTGACAAGCTTTGTCCCAGATGCTAGGCTGTCTTATGTGGAGCCATAAACAATACATATTTTCCCATCTTTTGTGATAATAGCTATATTTATGCTCATTCCTTCTCTTGTCTTTTCCTTTGCCTGTGAAATTGCTGAGGAGGTTGACAGCAGTTACTGTGAAAGCCAACAAAAACAAAAACTATCTGTTGCTGTCTTCTGAGCATAAAGAATTGGAAATGTCCAATATATCTTCAAACAAAGTCTGCCATCAATTTAGTCTATGGATATTCATGCATGCTATCCAAAATAAGCATTTCCGGATATTAATGTCTGACCTGTTTCATAGATCCCCTTGCTCTGAAAAGTTATGTAAGAAAAAATTAAATGGACTGAGAGAACTGCCTGTAACATCAGTACACACCTCATTCTTTCTAAATACTTAAACCCTGTCTCACTATCTATATTCTTTCTTCTAAAACACTTCCCTCTTCAACTTTTCAGGTCTTAAAAATCATTACCAACACACTGTTTGGTAAACATGAAAATCTGATGCATCACATAGTTTTGTCACATTTTCCGTGGTCTAACAAAATAGAACATTTCACAAAAGAAATAATCATAAATAGCAAATTTCACAATAGTAAATTAACAGTCTCAGAAAAAGAATAGCGTATAGTCCTAGCCAAAATGACAAAGTTTAAAGGACGACAATGGATCAAAAGCAGCAGACAATTGCTGAGGTCTTCTCACACATTAAGCAGTGGAATGGCCTTTGTCGAATAGCGGTAGAATGACACTTCTTAAAGATAATAAGAGTTTGTTTAATAAGAGGTTGACTTAAGTTCAAAACCCAATTTCAGTCTCTGCAAAAGTCCCTGAGTCACACAGTAATCATGTATCAGATGCAGAGAGAGGCAAGTGAAGTGCAAACTGAGTATGAATTCATGTTAGCTAACTTAAGAACCTATACTGGATACTTCTACATCTAAACTAGCCTAGGCTTTTTAATAGTCAACAAGTTAAAAATAAAAGGATTAAAAACCATTTTAAAATACAGTTCATCAGACCAGTTTGAGACAGTTCTTCTGCAAGAATCAGCACCTGTTCTCCTTACAAAATTAGCCTACGAGGACTAGCTTAGGTTAAGATGACTGTCAAGCTCCACATCTCTTTAAGTCTTTCTGAGCCTACTTGGTTTCGCCACAAACTCTCAAGACAAATAATTCAAGATTAAACAAGATTGTAACTGCCCATTCCACTGAAGCTTAAGTATGGGAAAGAAAGAGGCACAAACATTGCTGCCTAAGTAGGCATTCAAGAAAGGTCTAGATTTGGGTTTAGTACACAGGCAACATGGAAACGTTGGATGGTTACACGAAGACTACAAACACATCTTTAGTATTTCATGAAAGCGTAAGAGAACTTTAGGAAAGGCAATTTAGAATGATGGTGGATATAAGTCTGGCACTGAAATTTATAAAAATATATTATTTTATACAACATGCATCTCAAAAGATAATATGCACTTGAAAGCCTCCATTAATTTAATTATACTAGAACAACTGGAAGATATTTTTAAAAGCAGTAACTTTTTGTTGTACAGTAAAAACACTAAGTCCCTGGTGAAAAAAAATCTTTCCCCATTGTTCTCTTGTTTATTTAGAAAGGACTGTAAGTATTTTTGCCACTGACAAGAAATAAGGATCAAGGTATTTTTCACCCCTCTATTAGGGTAAAAGAAGATGAGCACTTTAACAGTAGTAATGTAAACACAGAACACCTTTCTACTGCAACAGTAAAGAACGAAAGCCATTAAAAGTGACTGCAACATTAAAGAAAATGCTGACAGTGTACACATTCTGAAATGAAGAAAAATATTTAAAGAGAATAAATGTTTAAAATCCAGGCCCACTTATATTTGAGTTTTATTGGTAAAAGGGCTGGTATTCATAGCTGCCGACGTACGCCTAACAAAATTTGAGAAAAGCAGCAAAATGAAAACAAGAGAAGAGATACAATATATTCCCCTGGGAACACCATAGTAGAGAACAGCAAATGATCTTCCACATTTGCAATTAAGTCAAAACTTTTAACAGCTCTAAATACTGTGGGAAATGCTGTTCCCCTCTGGGCACAATTACTTCATAAAATGGGTAGGCAATGTTTTGTCTTTCATTTCTCTTAATACATCATTAGTAGAATGCATCTCTGTCCCCTAGGAAGCAGAAGACATTTGTACACAGTCTTCTTGAAAATTTAATATAGCCACGGATATATACAGTAAGACAGAAGACAGAGAGAAACAGTAATTTAAAAACTGTAGAAAGCTAGGGACAAAAACAGAAGACAAACTCAAAGAGGATGTCTTTAGAATACTGAAACACACTGGAAATCTCAATATCTTGGGCAAAACTAGATTTAGTACTACACTCACAAATTCTCAACCCATCTGAGTTAAAACACTGAGTAAAAATAACTTAAGAAATTTACAAGTAGCGAATGTATTACCAGACATATAGTAGCTGTTCAATAAAAGCATTAAAGAGCAAGAAAAGGAAAACTCTCAAAAATTACTGAAGAATATCAGCTGTCAGCTGTTTGAATGGATCACTTGTGATCCATTCAAACATGTCACCCACCAGTCCCTGTACTGAGGGAAAATGGTGAGTCGTTTAAGTGCCATTTCTTCTCCAGAGCATTTTTTAAGTCTGCAAGTGTAATATGGATGCTGGCCCAGTTCCAGGTGTTCCTGCTATTAAATAAAGCATGTTTAGGAGAGATTGATGATGCCATATTTATTTTAGACATGGACCTTTTGAAACACACTGAAAAGATAACACTAAACCCCTCAATTTTAAAAAATGCATCTAAAAATCAGACGTATGTGTCCATTCCCTCTTCTAACACAAATTCAGTCCACTTCAAATAACCAAATAGATTTAAAAGGAGACTACTGATTCTGACAAAATAAAACAGTGTGGGGTTTTTTTCTCCTTCACAAAGGACTAGACAGGTCTTTAAGTTCATTACTTTATTTTTTAATACTTCTGAACACTGAAGAGAGAATGGAAAAAATTACTCATTACATTGACTCTAGAAAAAGTAGTATCTGATCATATTGTTTTTCTTGTCAACTCGAAGTTCAGAAAGGGGAAGAAAAAGGAATGGTCATCTATTCTCTCCTTTGCTCAAGTGCTGCCTATATACTACCAGGGAAGGCAGTACAGCAGCAAGATCTAAGGAGGAAAATATCTACTGGTAAAATAAAACTTAACTGGTAAAGGAAAGTGCAGTTATCTCCTACCAAACTGGCACAGACAGGCAACAACCAAAAAACAAAAAGCCCACAGAATATTTACTTCATCAATAGTTTTACAAATGTTCATGCCTGGAACTCAGCACCATTGGGCCACAGCATTACTTCTGAGCACCTTCCTTGGCCTGACTGTTCTGTGGAACATGCAAAAAAAGCCTTTTCCATCAGCCAGGTTAATTTGGTCAACAACATTTTAACATATTTAAATGAAAAGCTGCACATCTGGAAACTGTTTTGATCACACATAGTGCCATTTGTATACCAGAAATATGCAAAACTACTAGGGAAAACTTTGGACAATGTACACTAGAAATAAGATTCTCATATATGCACCAGATCCAAAAACAGACTCTTTATATAGATGGGAACAACCTCTACTCATAGAATTCAGGAAATGTTACTGCTATTTTACAGTGAAACTGTCACTGAAATGTCTTCAGTTTAACAATCATGATTCAAGAGGAAGGCAACAGCACCTTTTTAAAATCAGAAAGCCTAATCATTACCATTACATATTTACTACATTTTTAAAAAGTGTAAAAGTGCCACTACTCTACATATGACTGCAAAATGGGATTGTCTTTTATTTAGAAATCCCTACAGTTATGCACAATTTAAATTATTCACTTGACATATTTATATCTTTAGATTGATAAGGTATGAAATTGCAGGCTTCCTCTATAATCAGTTTTCTGCTGTTTCTATTCAGGTTTCTATTTTAGTTGAAATATGAATAATAAAGGCACGTTTGTTTTCTCAACAGCTTTCATTTGCACGTTTAGGTGTAGATGAATCTTGGAAGTATATGACTCTTGGAAGGCTGGTAGTAATTCTTACAACAATTGGAAATAATTTGGGGAAATACAAAAATCTAACTAGGATAAGCTGAAAAGCTGAGCTTGAATTTGCACCTCAGCTTTTCTGAATTGCATATTCCAGCACAGATGCCTGTCATTCCTCCAGAGGAGTTGGAACTGCCAGCCCAGGCTTGCTCATTGACCTATTTAGGACAACTGTGAGAACCATCACATTCCTGTACTTCAATATTTTAGTAAGTTAAGAGAAAAAAATATTCCAAAGCAAGCATGCAAGAAACAACTTGAAATAGCAACCCACAAGTGCCTGAAATGTCACAGATGAAGAAGCTGCCCTAGCAGCTGGCCTGAATATTTCTCTCTCTTGTGCACTTTTCAGTGCTTAAATCATAGAATCATACTATTACTTCGGTTGGAAAATACCTTTAAGAGGTAATGAGTCCAACTGTTACTCCAGAATTGCCAAATCCAGCACTAAACTATGTCTCTAAGCACCACAGCTACATAGCTTTCAAATTCCTCCAAGGAGGGAGACTCTACCACTTCCCTGGGTAGTCTGGTCCAATGTTTTACAGCCCTTTCTGTGAAGAAATTGTTCCTAATATCCCATCTAAAACTCACCTGGTGCAGCTTGATGCCATTTTCTCTCATCCTATCTCTTATTACTTTGGAGAAGAAACCAACAGTTATACAAACGAAAAAAAACCAACACATAAGCACTTTTTAAAAGCAAACTAGACATTATGATTTGTCTGCACATTAAGGGTACATATATGTGACCAATCAGCTTTTTATCTGTGTCTACACAAGGCAAGAGAATGTTTGTGTGTCCAGCTTCCTTGCAGCCTTTGCAGCTGCAGCTGGAATGACTTCTGACCACTGGGCAATCCACACGGCACTGTGCTGGTGCTCAGAGCCCCATAATGCTGGAAACTGTCTGTGTAAAAAGTCCTTTCAATATGAGCTGTCCTGGCTCTTCCACATTGTGTGAAAGTACTGATTGAAAGAGTTGAATGCTTTCTACCTAAACTGAAATTTATGGTAAATGGCTTAAATTTAAAGCTAACACACAATCTTTCCAAATCTCCCACAACTAGCTATTGCCAGTATTGAATTTACACGTGATCAGTTTAGAATTGACCTGGCAGCTATGAACTTGTCAAAGCTTCTTTTCTAAGGTATCAAATAAACACAGTTCTCATTCCTCTACTAAGCATCCAGTATTAGATTAAAATTTTTATGGTCAAAAGAAACCCTTTCACCATTGGTTTGACTTCTATATAACATAAGGCATCAGTCTTGCTAGATTTCATTACTCCTCTGTCTAGATAATAGTACTTTAACTAAACCATGTCTCTTTTGTGACCCTTGAACAATAAAATACTGCTTCCAAGTCACTGATAGATATTAAACATTGCAGAACTGAAAAAAAAATCCCCTGAGATACCATAAGCCCACAAGTATTTTATTATTCCTCACAGTAATACATATTTCAAACTGCATTTTCTCCAGTAACACAGGAGGCCTGCTTTGCTTTTTTCATTAGTTTCATCTAGTTTCTTAAAAGAAACAGTAAGAATTCAAATGTCTTTCAAAGGTAAAAAGTTAGTCAACCAAAAATCTGTAAACTCTCATTAGACCAGGATTATTGCATTTCCCATAAGAGCCTTACCTTTAATCCAATCTTCCTGATTTTTTCAATTCATCCCAGATACACCTAAGAAAAAACTAACACTTCCTCCACACCCTGCTTAGCATGGTACAGAGAAAGCTTTTACCACATTTTTTAAAAAAAGAACTGACAAAGCATCATTTGCTTTAAAATGCATTTAAAAGCATTTTTAAATTCTGATTTAAAGATATTCACAAACATTTAAAGGTTTTTCAACATATTCATTTGCTATTAACAAAAGGGGAAATAGGACTTCTTGCCAAGATAGATAAAAATTACATTTATTAAGTATCTACCATATTTATAGGGACAATCTAATACTTCCATATGTACCATCACTAAGGAAAAGCATAACAAAAAAGAGAAAAATTCATCCTTACTATTCATTAAGTTTTCATTAAGTTAATTTTCTTCAGTGTCTTTTGCTTTTTTACTGCCTGTAAAGGTAGTTTTTAACTTGGTTTCTATTACTAGGCTTTGCTGTTTGGTTGGTTTCATTAAACTGCTGGTATTCACATCCCTATAAGTCAGACTGATTTTTAACCAACAAGGCTTGTCTCAACATTGTTTATTTCATGAGAGTTTATTCACATCTTTTAAGCAGAAAACAATCATCTTTCAGATTTTGATGTTTAAATGTTTTGCTTTGATCCAGCTTGATTATTTCCATCATCCTTAAACCCTCCCTCTTCCAGTTCCCTCTTCCATGTGTTTCAGGTAGAACATCACTAAACTGCAGCTGTGTGTATCTTGACAATTAATCATTTTTCTTCTACAATCTATTTCTTTAACCATTGCAAGGTGATTTAACATATAGCTCTGCAATATCAGATGAACAGTCAGGATCCAGAGATCATACCACCTCAGGATTCCCAACACTTTCATGTCAACACTCAGACTAATGGCTAAGTATGTTTTAATTGTATTGAAATCCCACCTAAGCAGCACCATCCTCACACCTAAAATATACATGGCTACTGGTAAAGCATAACTTTCAGTGAGATTGCCATGGTTTGTAGTAAATAACTAGCAGTACTCCAAGTCATATTTTAAAAGCTTTGAATAAAGATGTTCCTCAGTAATTACTCTCCTTGTCAATACCTTACAAAACAGGCCTATTATTTTTGGCAGCAGTCAACACCGCTTCTTTTGGACACTCAGTCCCACACGAACTACGTGGAACCATTTACTAGCTTGGTCACAGAGGACTTTCTACTTGGCCAATTTTTTAACCATAAATAAGCAGTTTCCATTTCTCTTGCTTATTATCTAGGCAATTGTATAAAAATGCTCTACTTGCTTCTCTTTTCTTTCCTTGATTTTATGAGTAACAGGATAATAGCCTAGCTAAAATTACCTCGGCTAAAACTAACAAGGACTTTAATGACTATCTCAAATTACGTGAGTTGCCCCTCAAAGTTAGTGTTTTGAGTTCTGTACACAACAAAACAATACAGGATGAGAACTTGTGAAGCTGGGTATTTTTGCAATCTGCTTTAGAGTAAGAACAAATCTTCCTGAAGAATTTGCAGGTTGTACACCTCCGCACTATAGTTGCCAAAAGTACATTTTTATAACTTCCTTTGAAGCAGGGAGGCCCCCAAAGAATGAGAGAAGGAACTAATGTAAATGGAAAACACCTGCACATCTCAAAAAACATGTTCAACATAATTAGTATTTATATGTGCACAAGTTGTGTGAGTGATTTCTATTGTGTCTTACTATGGAAAAACCTGACTAGACTAAGAAAATACAGCCTAAAAATACACTAATTTGTTCAAGAGGTTTAGCCTTTAAGATAAGGAGTTGCAATGCAGTTCCATGCCAGCTTGGCCTAATATAATCAGCTTAGCCAGCAAAATGTGGATGCTTTTTGGTCAATTCAGTTCTCTATAGTGACTCATCAACTGGTTACATGAACATAAGTGTTAAGGAGGGAACAGGGATGTGCTGCTGGGTGAGAGGAAGGGTGTTGAGGGAAGAAATTAAGAGAGATGGTGCCTCAGTATCCCTGACTGACTAAAGAAGCCGAGGAACTATATCCAAGCTCCCATTAATGAATACTATCAGGCCATGTTATGCAATCAGTTAAGGGGTACAGCAATGAAGCCACACCTGCTCATATCCTAAGAGGGGAAATATTCAGAGGTCTCATTCCCTATGGTCCTAATATAAGAAGCCCTATCCCAAAATGAAAAAAACCCAAAAGGCGTCCTCCTGATCAGAAGGTATTTCAGATCATCAGCATCAGGTCACAAATTTTATGCACACTGTAATACTTTGTGTTCACTTCATACACATTGAACTCAATGCTTAGTCACAAGAACAGTGACATGAAAGTTGGCCTATTAGCATGGATAAGCCCATTTTGCTATTGCTGTGTGTATATGCTGTTTGATATCTCTCAAGCAAATAATATGCCACAAAAAACTTAAAATTACACACAAGCATAAAAGCAAAGTGAAAAGCCTACTGAAATATCAGAAGCGGCCAATACAATTAACTGCCTAGAAACATTCATTAATAGATTACAAAACTGGCCCAACTGCTCAAACCAAAAAAAAAAATATTTATAGCTAATGAGACTTAGATACATCTCACAAGAAAGGCTGTCTTCTTTTAGAAGGAGGCTCTGGTGGGACAGAGAGAGAGGGGAGCAAACATTTCTTGTTCATTAATGCTTTCATCATGCATTGTCTAAATGACCCCACTGGGGTAGGGGTGAGGGTGTGTGTATAAAGCTGAAGATGCACACACCCAACCCAACAATCCAAAAAGCCCAGCTAAATTTACTGGTGCAGGAATGCTTTGTTTAGCTACAATACACAAACCTCTGATACATTTATCATGCATAAAGTTTAATACTTGTATCATTTATAATACGACATCTTTACTTCTACAAAAGCATAAATATATTGCAGGTGGCTTTCTTTTTAATTTTACATCATTCAGAGCCTTCAAGTATTCTTTCAGACAAAGAAAAAGGGAAGATCAAGGCCAAGTAATTAACCAGTAATCCCAGGAGTACTGGAAAGAAGAGAGATAGTTTTCAACAAGTTTAAATCTCTGAATTTCACACAAATGGGAAGACAAGTTAAAGAGGGTAAGGTCCACCTACTTGAAGCACTAGAACATCTAGAACAACTAGAACATGTATTTATAGCACTGCAGTGCTTTTTATAACTAAGGGAACATACAACTGAAGTACACAGACACACCTTGCCAGCACAGATCAGACTACAGCCTCAAGCAGTTCACCAAGATAAGGGGCATAGTTATTCTGAATCTGAATTCAGAATTCATATTGGAAATGACAGCAGAGAAATTCTGTGACAGAAGCGGAGAAAGAATGCTACCTTAAATTGTATTTTTAACTCTATTATCCTCCTCTCAAACTTCCTATACCACATTTTAACATGTACAGTGTATGCAGCACATTTTTAAAGACAAGATGTCCTTAATTACTTAAACCTTACAAAACAGTCTACACTGCACATTAGCATGAGTATACTTACACTTTATATTAGGATGAGACATCTTCCTTACGACTTTGTAGTTTGCACAGAATCAAAGCCAGTATTGTAACAAAAACTCACTACATCTCAGAAAAGGATTTACCTCATTATCTGTTCCCACATCCAACATCACTGGTAGACACTCATGAGGTTTTACTCCTCCACATGCCGTATAAAGTGCCAGTTTACCAACAGGAATACCCATTCCATAACAACCGAGGTCTCCAAGCCCAAGAATACGCTCACCATCAGTCACCACAATAGCCTGGAGGAAAAGATGAAAGCACAGTAAAAATCACTTCCTTGCTTATACGTATTGAGTATTCCATTATTTTCTTACCATCATTTTTTATTTTACATGTAGAAACTGTAACAGGTGCAAACAAATCAACAGTACAACAGAAGTGACAAATTGCTTTATTATATTTTACTGTGGTTTTATTACACTATTTTTAGACTCTTGATTCACTGCAAATGGCACTTTCATATATAACTTTAAGAATACACAAGAGAGGTATTTAGTATTATATTACAAGAGAACTGGCATTGTTCCCTCTCACATTCTTCTGTCAACAATATAAAAACAGAATAGGAAAGGGAAAGGAAGTTATCCACAAAAAAGAAGAGCCACAAACCCCTGGATTTTGTCATGTCTGTTTTCAGCAGAACCAGAGCCAGCCAATCCTACTGGCCTTTGTCAGGGCCGTCTACAACCACTTGGTTCTTCCCTTCAAAGATGTATGTCTTCTTCCCTTGAATAAATAACGACTACACTCCATCATACTTACACATATCAGGAACCATGTGCTCTCATTGACAGAAATATAATAACTTAGTAAACCACACAAACTGTCTCTGCTAATTAGAAAGACTTTCCATGATAAAGGAGAGAAGTGCTCAGTATGGCAAATGGCTTACAAGACAATAATTTCCTTGTCATACGTGGTAGAAAGCCATTTTAGCTGGAAATCAAATATTTTTTTAAGAGAGATCATGAAGTACTGTTAGTGGAGAACTATTAACTCAAACTCTAGAATGGGGTTGCCAAGAGATCATGTGGCATCATCTCCAGCCTTGGAGATCCTGAGAACTCAAAGGCTGGACACAGCCCTGAGTAACTTATCCTGACTGACCATTTTTGTTTGAACAGGAGGATGGCCTAAATGAGTGCCTTCCTACCTCAGCCATTCTTTGATTTCCTGAAACGCAGAAAAAGCATTCAGGGTTTGGGGGTTTTTTTCCTTAATATTCAATGTAATTGACCAACTAATCAGTAAAGGACACCTAAAGCTAAAAAAGCAAGTGTTTAAATGCCTCAAACTTTGGCTGTAACAGCATTCTTTCTATTGAAAAAAATGAATTAAGAAATCACCAAAATCTAAAACTGGTAAAAAGCTTATAAAAATATCTTCACAAATTCATCTTGGGTACAAACAGCATCAGCTTTGTTATGCGACTAAAACTGTACTTACCTTGATGACACTTTCTGGCCAGGATTTAAGCATTGTAGCAATGTGACCCCGGTCATGGATAGAAATAAAAAGACCTCTGCAAATAAAAAAAAATACTTTTCATATACAGTAAATTAAATAATTATAAATCAATTTAATATTAAAAAGTAAGTATAACTGAATCAAATAATACATTAAATCTATGCAAACGTGTTCCAAACATACATAAATTCAGTTTGATAATAAAAGCTTAATTTTGCATGAATAAGTAAATTAATTATCTGAATTTAGAAGCCAGAGAACAAGTAACTCAGTAAAGCTCTACTGAGCAGAGAGAAACCTATAAGAGTCCTTTCTGAAACCAACTCACTCAGGACTTGATCTGTGCAAATATATTCATTAGTTGTCCCTGATCACAAAATGAGTTTCTCTTATGACAGTGATCAAGACTGCCCCAGAAGTCCTAACATTTACAAACAAGAATAGGCTAAAGCTTTAAGCTATGAAAAAAAACTGAAATAAGCCAGTTATTACTATTACATAAAATAAACCAGGAGCATTCAGTTATATGTTTAGAAAACAGTCTCCCTATTTCATTAGAGTGCTATTTGGAGTTATGAAAGTGGGAAATTTCTTCTCGACAGTGCGAGAACATCCTCAATATTGAA
The DNA here is from genome assembly GCA_018697195.1 of Certhia americana. Lineage (NCBI taxonomy): Eukaryota > Metazoa > Chordata > Aves > Passeriformes > Certhiidae > Certhia > Certhia americana. Next base: position 32,508,151 of record CM031859.1, read on the forward strand.
CAGAACAAATCTTTACTCCAAAGAGTGTTTGAAAATTAGCCTTTAGTTCCAGCAGTATGGAAGAGTTTAAAACAAAATAATCAAAATTTGTAATTCCCAATTTATTTTCTATTTATTACCTAAGCAAAATCAATATGATATCTTATTCTCCTATTCAGCATTTCATCCTTCATTTATTTTATTTGACAGGTGAATACACACTCAGATTTCATTTAATTCCATTTCTAATCTACTTTTTTCATGTGAGACAGTGGAAAATTGCTACCTCTCAAAACCCATGAATACACTTAAATGGAATCTCTCAAAATCCACAAAGAAAACATCAATGAAGAAGTCCGTGCCAAAGACGCTTTCTTGTAATTATATTTTGCATTAGTAAGTACAAGCATTGTCATTTGAATTATTCTAAAGCATTTCCCATTGCCTATTTTAAAAATTTTAAAGTAAAAATTAGAGAAAATTATTGAAAATTAATTGAAATCTAAGTCTACCAGAATATGACCTCATATTCATACAAGTGGGTCTCACAGCTCTAAATAAAACTAATAAATCAGAAAAATGCTTGTCAGATATGACTGCACATACACCAAGTCAAGCAAAACATCTCCTGCAGTGATAAATGTATACGAATCAAGACAGCAAAATTAGCCCTAATGTTGTATTTAATTTCATATGTTTAAATATTTCAAACACATTAGATGGTATGTTTATATGTAAATTATCATGTGATTTATATTTTTATATTGAATTTCATATTCAAGTGTCTTTTTTCCCTCTTTGATGTCAAAAATATGCAACTGAAATTCTTTATTATTCAGGACAAAAAGCAATTTAAGCCATGCTGTGATTAACCAAGTATTTCATTTTATGCATTTTCCCCTAGGACTAGAAATTCTCTCATTCTGGCATTTCTAATTAATTCTCCTTCTATGTCCATTTCCCATGCTCAGAACTAACACTATCCAGGCTATATATTAATGTATCTTCGTTATTTCTTCATAAGTAGCATCTGTCAGCAAATTAATTTCTCCATCCCAGTGGAAACAACAGGTCTTCAAGGACAGGAGGGTTAATTTTACAACAATTTTGCAAATTTCTGGTATTTGGTGCATACAAGCATATGTTTGTGAGCCAGCTACCTGAAAAAAGATCCCTTAACAGTGAAATGCCGTAACATAGCAAAGAAAAATACATGATGCTTCCTTTCTGATGTATTGTACTGTGCTTAATTTTATAAAACAGCCTGTAAACTGTTAAATCAGAAAGTACATCTTATCAAAATTGATAGCCTCAAGAGACAGCTGTGACAGATGAATGTGTGAAAGCAAGCACAAAGTGCTGGAAGAAAGCGATCTTGTGGGATCATTCCTCTCCTTGTCTCCATTCTCCAATTTACACCAACCTAATAGATTTGTGTTAAATGAAGCAAGATTTTGTATTGATTTTCTAAAGAGTCGGAGCCCAGCCCAGTGTGCCTAAATGACCTCTTCCTTGCAAGCTAGGGAGAAAGGTCACCATGGAGTAAATTCCCTAGTAGAGGAAAATAAAGGCAGGGTGCCTCCTCCAGAAGGAATTTTGTTAGAACATTTGTAAGAACCTTTGAATAAGTATTGAGAGCGTATTTCAGAAATCTGTTCAAGCAGGATCAGATTCAAGACACAATGGAAAATAGAAACTGAAGTGTAAATAGTGATGTCAAAAGCATTTCATTCCCCTCTCTCCCTTTCCCTCCATTATTTCTGTAGTTCAGTAAAACATTTCTGGACACACTGGCCTGACCAAGAAGATGCTCCTAAATTTAAGAGAACAGAATAAGAGAGAAGATGTTTTTTTTCTTTTACCTGGATCTCTTTTTCTCATCCTTCATTTCTTTAACTAAAACACTTCTGTAAGGTATTCTCTGCAAGTAGGTACAACAGGTTGGTAAGAGGAACCCTGACTCACAAATATAAGACCTGACTCACAGCCACAAGAGTACTCAGCCGGTATTACTGGGACTGAATTCACTGGAAATTCTACCTGCAGACAGCCATCAAAGGGTAGCACTACATGTAGTTTTTTTACTTTTCCATGAGGTCATGCTATAGCCAGGTAAAGTACCAACTGCATGAGGTTATCATAAGTGCAATAGGGCTGAGAAGCTGAAAAGGTAGCCAATAGCCAGCCAATTTAGCTACCTAGCAGACAGTATAGTTATTTTGGGGCAGTCACAGCACAGCTACAAGAAGAATGAAGCATGGGGCAAGCTAGATAATTTAAACTGGGTTCAGTTCTACATGGATTTCAATCCAGAAATATGACTGAATTATCCATTTGAGTAAAATGTTAATGATAAAAATTAGCACAGTTATGCCAGTGAGGCACACCCTGCTTTGCTGGATGAGGAAGAGACAGTCTGCAGGATGTGCACCTGTCTGACAAGGCACTTCAGCTTTGGGGCTGCTAAAGCAGATGGACGAGTAATAATCACATGGAGAAAGAAGCAAGATACAAGGAAAATATTATGAAGAATATGCTGCTTGTATTTCAGCATGCACATACTCACATTTCTAAGAAGAAAAGAAACTCATGGGGAAGCAGGATTAAATTCTCCTGCACACACTTTTACAGCAGTCCAGGTTGGCAAGCTCACTGGAAGAGCAACTGTAGGTTTTACAACACAGTGTGGTCCTTCCTATTTTAATTGGTATCTCGGTTATATACTTGCAAGGCAAGTAGGCCAATCACCAAAGCTGTGAGTTAAAACTGTTCTGAAGCTTGCAGCCTCAGATCAGTCTTCTACTTAATGTGTTCACTTTGAATACAGTGCAGTGCAGATTGTCTTGCCTAAGCACATATGCAGAAGTGCTCATCTACAACCAGTTTGCCCCAGTGAGCCCTCAGCTCAGCACTGGTTGATACCAGCCCAGCCATAGCAAGCACTTACAGTGACACCCACTTCAGCTAGCCAGAAAACGTAAGAAACTACAGCAGAAGAATAATTAGGCAAAGAAGTAACTATGCCTCCTTTCTTCTCATCATACCAGCAGTAAGATTGAAGAGTAAGGGGGGGAGCCCCCATGAGAACATAAAGATGCACTCAACAAAGAGTAGAGCTATTTTGGGTCACTGAGCTCACTACACTGTAGCAAATTTTACCAGTTATGTGGAGGTCATTCTACAGCACATGATTTGTGTCTGTTTTATTAAAATTCTAATCTATGAGAACAAAGTCAACAGAATTAAATGGAGCATTTGTTTATGTTTCGAGGAAGCAATGATCTACCAGCAATATATTTGTCTATTTTCTATTAAAGAATAGTTTAGGCAAATGTGTCACTGTAACAGAATAATCCTTTCTTTCCTCTTCTTATAATAACAGGAGGCAATCTTAACATGTCTCAGAAAATGCCAAACATGTTTAATGAAAAAAAGTTCAGACTTTTCTCACAACCCTACAACCCTACATATTCAAGACTGTTATTTGTATTATGAACTGTACATAGAATTACAGTAGAGGTGACTTCACATCCCCAGGCAGCCTAAACCAACAAGCTTAATAAGAATAACAAAAAAATATAAAAAATCTCAGGGGCCAGACACAGTTTATTTCTGAGCCTCCCAAACTTCTGCACTCGGCAAGAAAGAGGTAAACTACTTCCCTGGTCCCTGCTGAAGTTCCCTCTTATTTTTAAAATCATAAAAAGCAATATAATACAAACTATTTACTAGGAACTAAGAGTGCTTAAATCCTCACCAGTAACCATTCTGCTCTTTTTTCACCACATTTCCCATTGTGTCTGTTTAATGTGGTCTCATTTCTTCACATAAAATGTGCTCAAGGTTTTCATTACATCTTACCATGGTTTTCATTACATCTTACCATGGCAGGTTCCTTTGCATTGCAAGACCATTGAGGCCTAATAAATACAATAGATGGGCTGATTAAATAAATGCAGCAGTTGACAGTTTTATTTTCTTTACCTTTACCTTTGTACAGAGATGAATTTCATTACTTTTCAATGCACAGGTGTGTTTTTCAATATATAAAATAGTTGATGCTGAATTAGCAGCTGCTACAGTCTATTGTAATAGTTGCTACTGTAATATCAGACTGTCAGCTTGAATTCATCAGTGTTAAAGATACGTGGGCTTTACATTTTCTAGATGTGGCACGCTCAAACCATACTTAAACAGAAAAATTTTAAGAAGAAAAGACTAAATCAAAACCAAAATCAAAAATAGGACAGGAGAACTAAGAGAACAGTAGGTACAGCTAAAACCTCTGAAAGTGTGGAGCTGCACATGAGCAAGATGTAGTTCATAAAAACGGTAAATTCTAGCAACATTAATAACAATGAGGGTAAGATACTAACTCTGAAAAGACATAAAAATTCATAAATATTATGTGTTATTTCATGCTTAGTATTTGATTTTTTAAATGACTACTGATTATAAAATTTATTTTGTAGAAGACATCAAATACTCTGAAAGACAGATGCTAACATCTGTCAACTTCACTTTGCTATACATAAAAAAATAATAAAAGCCTCATATATTTTTATAGCGACTCAAAAGCCCAATTTGGCACAAGAGTGTAGGGAAATTATTAAAATACAGGAAGATACAGTCTTCATAATCCCTGTAAAAGGGAAACGCTTCTGTCTAGGGGTCTGAACAGTCTATCTTCAGCTATAGGAGCAAACCAGGATTTAGTTTTATTTCAAGAATCTCTTCTGAAAAACACTGTTTCATGACAGTCTTTATCCAGTGCTGGCAGCCTCTGTAGCATTCTTTCACATGCCCAAATCCATCGAAGCTGCTCATTGATCCCTGCTAGTGAGTGCCATGCTCCAATAGTCACTACAGTTAAAAATTACATCGACAGAGAAGAGAGAAGTACTTTTGGACCACTTACAGAACTGTACAGTATCCAATGTGAATTTAGAGCAGGAAAGTGATAAAGTTAACCTGAAAAACAGCAGCTGTAAGCCTGGCACTTGAAAATATGACCTCAGGGGAATGAGGTTTCAGAAAAGAAAGAATAAGGTTTGGAGAAATAAAAGGTAACTCTAGTGACACAAAGATTCAGATGCTGGGAAAATCTTTTAGTACAAATGTTAGAACATTATTTAAAAATAAATGATGATGATAGAAGTAAAAAAAAACCCCAAAAATCCCCAAAACATTAAAAAATACAACTGGAGTAAATAGCTACTTAAGATTATAATTTTTCTGATGCAAGCCCCAGCAAGTTGCAGTGCTCATGATGGTGCTGGCAGTAAATACAGTATCCACACTACCCTCAAGCCTGCCCAAGATCTTCCTCTAGAGTCCTTGGCTCTGCCTTGTTTCTTTGGCAATGGACACTGCATGCTTCAAAGAGACTCATCCAGGTGTGACTAAGTCAGAAGAGCCGGTTCAAACAACCCCATGGGTTCCAGGAACTTCCACATAAAACTCCTTCTGCCCACATCTTGGATTTACTCAGAAAACTGACTTCAGATCCAAGCACATTCCCTCTTCTACCTTATGTGGGATTAGGGAAGCAGGGAACCCAAGGGTGCTATTCCACCATTTGCAACATAGTGAATTATGTAACTTGCTGTAACAGTTCTGATACACCTGTGGGCAGGGGCCAGATCACACAGACATTGCCCCATCTGAAACAGGCTCCAGAGCTTGCATACAGCACACAATTTCTAAATTGTAACACAATAGAGCAGGTGACAGTGAAAAAAAAGATTACAAGCTGCCCACAGAAGTACAGACTGAAGGCAAATGACAAAGGAACAGAGACAAAACCTGCATCAGTCCTGTCTCACTACTTTTCTCCAAAAGATCTGGACTTTTTCAGCCCCTTGAGATTCTTGCTACCAAAGTACGTAATCGCTACATCAAGTTTGAATGTACACATTTTTGCAAAAAACATCTTTTTTTCTTGAAACATTTTGCTTTTGCTCTGTAAAATGCCCATCAGGTAAACTCCGGCTCCAGAAGTGGGCAAAGAAATCAAGGCTTTTGTACAATAAAAAGCAACCCAATGAAGTAATTCCTCAACTGCTCTCATTCAACCTAAAAAAAATTACACTGTAAAAATAATGGGAGTAACAGTATTACAAGCCTTACACTGGAAAACTTTAAAACCAATTTTACATGGTAGTGAGAATAATTACAGCTTGACACTTCACTAATAATCAAAAAATCTCTAGTTAATTTTGGAAACCATAACATTTACCTCAAACTATACTAAAAATACTTTGTAGTAAAAACTTCATGGACTTACTCACTGCAGACATTTTGAATTACTCATAGAAAATACTCTTTACTGTACATTTAGATATCTAACACTGTTTTTCATGTAGTGCCTCACCTCCTCTACTTGCATGGAATTTTAGGGTTTCAATGTTCAAACTGATGATGTATCCTTTTCACACAGAAAAAGACTATATCAAATAATATTTTTATAATCACTTCTTAAAACATTATTTTTATTTTGTTATATTCCTAAAGCATCACTAATCTAGATGATCATTGTTTACAAGTTGTTGCTTAACCACACAGCAGCAATTCAATGGGACGTGTTTGTTTGCAAAGGAAAAGGCAGACTCTGCAAAATACTATGGTTTAAGCACTGGAGCTCTTTTGCTCCAGAAGCTACTTAAATTCCTCTGACAGTTGCTCAATAAATAACTTAATTACTTACACTCTAATGGGCACAAATAGAACTATTTTAAGACTGTGAATGAGAGAATGGTTTACCAGAGCCAGACCCATTCATTATTAAGACAAAAAATAACCTGCTGTTCTGTTTCAATAGCTATCATGTTTGTATTATTTTATGCTAATGTTAACTGCATAGAAAGCCATCAACAAAAAACACCAACCGTGTTATCTACTAGGAATCTTGCAATGCTAGCGATGTTTTTCTAAAAAAAAAATCTTTTAAATGCTATTTAAACTGTGAAATACTCAAACAAGTGAGATCACTGTCCTTCTATTTACTTCAACAACTTGTGCTGCCTTGGCTCATTGGAACATGGAAAATTTCCCGTATTTAGACAATAACGTCCTTTAAGGCCCATTAACTGACCTTTAAATCACCATAATTTGCTCTCAATAACTATTAACCAGGACAAAAGTGAAGACTTATTAAAAAATGCTTCTTCTTATAGCATATCCTACCCAACTTCCACTTCAATGAAAAAGTCACTTCAGAAATGAGACACTTCTTCCATTTGTAGAGCTGACTCTTAACTGCTGAAAATGAACTCTGAAAAAGTACAACTCTCCACTTTACAATTTCACATTTTTAAAAATATAAACAACCTGATGAGCAGCACTATTTCTCTATTTACTTCCTGTTAAATTTACAGCATGAATGAATGTATGAGACAGACTGAATTTTTAGTACTGTGTTCAATAACAACTTTTAACAATGGGAAAACACCTGCAGGTCCAGCTCTATCTCAGACAGAGAAACTGAGAAGCAATACGATTATTTTTAAGTTTTATGTAACCTGATATTAACGAAGTTCCAACATACCAGTTGTTTTCTGAAATTCACTCACAGAAGAAACATTAATATTTTTCCAGAAAAACACAGGACATGTATATTATATATACAAAGTCTTTTTAATTATAGGGAATTTAATGTATTTAAGAAAAAAAAATCATTTTCTGACTCAATTAAAAATTACTAGAAACCTTTATCATAAAATTTGAGAAAATAATTATAATAGATGGAACCCCATGGAAATATTTTGAGCATTAAACACCTGCAATGTATCTGGCTACTATGCTAAATATTAACCTCGTCCATCAGAGGTAAATAGTCTTACACCTTCTCTCCTTTTTATAAAAATTCAGTCATGACCCCATGTAAAGGTTTTCATTTCATGAAGTCAGGATCAACATTTTGGGAAAAAATGCTGCATGCAACAATCCCAGCTAACACAACCTAATGTTGCTGGCCTTCACTACACACATACGGGAAATGAAGCACAGGATATGGAATGGACCTAGCAAGGTGTCAGAACCAGTCTGTGGGGTGAAGGAGTATTCAAATATTCAAAATCCATCATCTAGCAGTCATAACAGAAGAGTTTCTGAAACATCACTGGGGAGCTTCCAGCCTCTTCAACGGAATCAAAAGGCTTGAGTTCAGTGTCAGAAAGCACACAAGCTTTTCTGAGACTTTGCCTTTGGAAGTCTACATGCCATATTTATGTCATCTTTCAAATGACATTTGTTTCACTGCAAGACTGAATGAACAAACCATTCATCAAATGGCTGACATAACAACCACCCTCAAGAAGAATTCCATTTCATTGCATGAAATGGAGCATTGTTACATTCTATTTTAAGTGGCAGAAATAGGCACTTTGCTTGCAGCAAATGGAAAGAAGGCAAAATGGAAATCTTTTTAAATACATTATTTTCTTGAGAATGACAAGTTCCCCATGCTTATATACTACTTATTCATAAAAAAACCCCCACATTATTAATTGAACACAAAGCAAACCATGTTCCATATTTTCATTGCCAGAGATAAGTATCTACGTGTTATATTTAAGAAGCTCCTTTTGAATGGGAAACTCTCAGACATACTGTTGCCTAAAACTGGCTGTATGAATAACCTGACCCTCAACATACAGTGCAGCAAACCTGTAAATTCATACGTGCTTAGAATAAATTTAAAGAACGCTAAGAGAAAATTTAAAAGCAACCAAAATTACCCTCTGATACAACAAAGTTGTCATAATATTGTGAATTTTGAAATGGAAATGTGCTGGTGTGTCTCTGTAAGCTACTTTACAGCTTCATCTCAGGAAAAGGAAGATCTTCCATTAGGTGGAAAATTCTACCAGAAGGCCAAAAACAATAGTTAATTTCAGTATACTAGAGTACTAAAATGAAGTAGTGAGAACCCCTAAACTCCCTTCTTCCTTAAGACTAAACAAAAAATCACATTAAAAGTAGTTACTTTGTGAATGAAGAAGCAAAAATGAGAACTAGCTTTTGACCATCTTTGTGCCAAAGGCATGGGTTCTCATTCAGTACAAACTGAAGCTTGCTTTTCTTTCTTTGTATTTCTCAGTAAATGTTTCCCTTATTTCTGCCAGCTGATTTAAGCTTTCCAGATCACTGTCTGCCTTCAGCTGGAAGTCCTTGCTTTTCTTACCTAACTCAAAGAGCTGTGGTGTCAGATGCCTTGCAAACCTTTCTCCACCCAGCTGCAAATTACATGATGTTACTGCTACTCTACAATAGATTCAGCAATGTTACTATGACCTTGTGTTTTTAAGTTTATTATAATTAACTCTGCTGGCATTTTTATTGAGCTTTGCCCATAAGAAAAATGTTTTATGCAGCTGTAAAACTTTGTTTAAAAAGGTGAAAGTGCCTTGCAAGAAATAAAAGGGTCCACTTCTGTCCCAAAAATTTTTTTCTTGTCTTTTTCAGAAACCTCCTATGCACATGGCTCTCCCAAATGTAGTATATAAAAAGCTCCTAGACCAAAATATCTAGCCATAAATATAGAGAAACACAAGACACATTACAACACACAATCATCTAATTTGTTATGCTCTTAAAGGGTGAAAATATTTATGCCTTGTCTTCACTTTTGATTTTTCATTTTTTCATTTTAAGACTTGAATATCTACTTAGAAAACTTGTAGATAGAGACAGAAAACTATAATGTTAGAATAGCCAAGCTGCTTCAAAGCTGCAGTGATTTTCCTTCTTCTTTTGGACTTTATCAAATACAGTTACGGGAATTACTGTAGGGGTTTTTTCAAAAGCTACTAAATATCTTGTATTGGAAATGCAACAATGAGAATGTTGGAATGCTGAGTAATGAGAGTATTTTGAACAGAGAAGCTGCTGAATGTGTAAGTAGGGGATTTGGGTGGTGCCAAAGGACGTGCAACAAATGTACAGAAAATGGGAGCTGGAGAAACTCCAGCGTAAGCACACCCCTAAAGGAAAACATCCTCTGGGCATGGGCTGGGATATATACAGAATGAGCTAATAAAGCAGTGTAATGCTTCTAAATCAATGATATCTCATCTGAATACTACTGGTACTTTGTTTTGCAGTATCAGATGATAACATCGGGAATTACTAGGGACATGGAAAACTCTTTGCATAGACAAAGAGCGTAGGATTCCTCTATCTCTAAGAAGATCATAATATTAAAACAAAACAGAACAAAAACCTGCACTGGATGTTTATTAGTCAACTATAACAGTTCTTGGCTACGACCTCATCTTAACAACGCATAAATCCCTATTGCTGGTGATACCTAATTGTAAACACATGCAGCAACACCATTTACTTTTTTATCTCACTGATATCTGGAAGCAAGCTCTTCCACAGCATAGCCCTAGGAAGGGAGGATATCCACACATTTTTCTTAGACATTCCTAAGCAATGAGTTGCAAGGTGCCTGTTTGTTCATGTGTCACAAGCTCTTACTGTCTGGGTTACCCTAAATGAGTACTAGAATGGTGCAGAATCTCAGCCCACAGAAACGGATACAACTACTACAAGAGCAAGCTACAACTGCAGGGCTGTCCCAAGGCTATTCAAGGCAGAAGGGAGGCAACTGTACCCATCATTCTGTACGAAAGGAAGGATGGAGTAACTTCATTTGCAGACATGGAATGGGAGTTGATTGGCTGGCCTTGAAGAGGTGTTGAACTAAGGAAAGTTGAAGTCCTCTTATTGAAAGGAAGTGACTCTTCAAAGGTTTGTTTTGGGGGTCAAATGATGTAGACAACTAGGAAACTAAAATTCCATCAGGTTTACAGAGACTGCTTCATGAGGGGAAAATTTTAGTAGGTTAATATGGCTTGTATAGAGTTAAACAGAGGTAATAAGCAGACCTCTCCTGTACTGTATGACCTGATACTTTAGCGTTGCCAGTAAAATCTTTGGCCGAGTAGAAGTGTGAAATCTAAATAAAATGTCTGCCCTTAAAGTATATTTCATTAAGGAATATACTGCTTTGGGAAATCAGGGAGCTTGTAACCAGAAGGCAGTATTGGAGGCTGGCATAGAGCCAAATTTCCCTAAAATTTCAGGAAAATAGGAAGACATTGAAGAGTAATATGGTTACATATTGATACAAGTCATAGTTACTGATATGAGACTGTAATGTACCAAAATAACACCTCTATTTTAAAATTTAGATACATGGTTTATTTGTTGCAAAGGATATAGCCTACCTTTTATGTGGTATTGGCACTAGAACGAAAAGATTAGTCAGAGCAAAGACATTTCACTTGGGATCATGTACTTTTTGTCCAGTCTTCTGCACGTAGATCCACAAGACGACTGTTTTAGTAAAGGGAACAAGAAGGTTCTAATAAATACTGCATTACTAACTGTCACACAAACTGTCTTTCCGATTTAGTGAGAAGTGTCTGTATGAAACTTCTTTGTTTCAGTGGACTTTCTCAGTAGGATATAATGAAATGAGGAAGATAATCACATGCCAAAATCCACAGAAGTAAGTTCCCATTAGCTCAAAGTGCAGATGCCTGTGAAAAGATAAATTTGAGTCCTACAAATTTGTGGAGAAGGGAGAACATTCAGTTCTAACCTCACACAACAGGTAGTAGAAATTATTAAAAAATAACAGTACAAGCCAAATGAGGACAGGGATCCCCTGGAAATATCCAGGACTCTGTGGAAGAAGTGAACAAGTGAATAGAAAGGCTCGGCCAGTATTTTAATTTTGGCCCTCTTGCTCAGAAACCACCAAGGATTGTGGTGCTAGCTATCTTCCTTAGAAAGCTGTGTTAAGAATGACCAAACATTGACTGCTGCCAAACATTTTGAGAGCCATGTTTTGAGAAGGGATGGCCTCATTTCCCCCTGCTCACAGCCAAGATGTACTCCATCCAGAAAAAACAGAGCAATGCACCTACAAACTTAGGTCTGAAAGCCAGAAATTCCATGCTTGGGATGTGCTAGGATAAAGCTTTTATGATCATGATCAAAAGTCCCTGAAATACTACCTGCAGAAGAAAACAAGTTTATGAGACCAGGAAGAGGGTAATAAAAAGTAAAGCCCCAACTCAGACAAGACTAAATGGAAGAACAACTCCAAGTGCTACTTCTGAAAATATTACCCCCTCCAAGTACTGTAGGTTATACCAACATGAAAGCACCAAATACATAAAAAAAAACATACCACATGGAGGATGTTATATTTCATAATGCTAGGTCAGGACTACCTACTCTCAGATTGGCACAGGCTAATCATTCATGACTTTAATCTGAGGTGAAAGTTTAATAAAAAAATAAAAATTCACATTGTAACTGAATGGTGAAAGCTATTGCCAAAATATTATGAAAAGCCATGAATTTAACAGTATTAGAGAGACCAGATGACTACATGTATATCATGTTTTCAAAAACCAAGACCTCACTTTTTTTTCCTTCAATAACTTCTTACATGAGAAACTGGCTTATATTTACAAAGCACCCTAAAGCCAAAATGAGGCCCACTGACATCTTCTGAGCAAGATCCTCACACCTCTCCCTGCAGCAGCATTACTGTCTGCTGACAGACCAAGTTAAACACACCTTGGGCACAGTCCACTGTAAAAGACAGTCCAGGAGAAGAGAGGAGTTCAACACCCTGCTAATTCTCCTTTTCCAGCTTTTCAGAGCGGGACAAATGTTTGCTGGGAAGAGTCTATTAGCCTTACCTTCAAGCCACAGAAGCAACAGAATGCTAAGTTTTAGCTTGATTAAAGTAAAAGCAGATCAGAATCATTCTAGAAAGTAAAATTATTGGACACCATGAACTCAATGGCAAGGCTATACACAGGGGAAAAAAAAGACTGAAAAAAATGTTGCCTGGAATATGTCAACAGTTGTTACATTATCTTCACAAAAGACAAAAGTGAAAAATTGCTAACATACAATCCAAAATTGCTTGGTAAGAGGTTGCAATTGCCATCATCATCAGGTTTTAGAAGCCGCAGAAAGAAAGATTGCCTAAAATTAGAAGAACATACAGGTATGCTAATTCCCTGTTGAAATGTTACAAAATAATTTCCCACTCAAACCATGTTGCTAGTACACACACCAGGTCGTTCTGCAGAACAGAATTCCTTTATGTCTTTATTGCAAAACATTTTGATTTCATATACAGTCCTAACAGTCAAGACCTTACAAGAGATAGGTTAAAACGCCTCCACATTTCTTTGTTCCACTAATAGATTAAAATTCTACACAGTTTTCAGAGAACAAAATACTAGGAAAAATAACTGTGAAACTAGTGCTTTGTTACATCTTTTAATGTAATGTTGTGTTGTGCAATAATCCCCTCTAACAAAACAAAGATACTAAGATAATTATGTATAGCAACAATTAGATGAGAAGTCCCTAAACAGACATATCTACACATATATGTGCTTTTCTAGTGGAGGAAAAGCATCTAGATGTGCTGGAAAAAAAATATAAGGGAGATGTTATATCTAAGGGAGCTGGTGAAAAAGTTATGTGAAATAAATTTAGGCATTCTAGGAGTCTCAATCAAGAAAACACTACAAATCTGAAGGACAGAGAGAGTCTCAAAAAACTTCCAGGAACTGAACTTTCTTGGCTTGTGTGATCATGGAGTAGTTGACAAGTTTCTGGCCTCCAGTAAGCCAATCTGGTTTCTGAAGAGACTTGGATGCCACAGACATCCATTGGAATTAAGAAAAATAATTCCAATGAAAGCCTCATTAAAAGCCACAAAAAGATTATTAAATGTACCACAGGATCAACCTTGTGTTGGCAGGCAGATTGCAACTTCTGATGCCAAGGTCTAACATTTTGCATGTTCTATCACAGGAAATAAATATTTTCCCATTCTCTCTCTCTTTTCTTTATTAAAAAGTGATGCTGTCTTGCAACTGGTAATCTCAGTAAATATTTGTCGACAAAAAAACAATTCACATTTGCAACATTTGCATTCAATACAGTGCATCTGAATCATTGCAAATGTAAATACATAAAATAAATGTAAATACATACAATCTTTTTGAGAAATATAAGAAAAGAAAAGGACTAAGTCTCAAATTTATATGCACTGAAGTGTGCAGTTACACAATTCAGTGAGGAGGGAATCTGGTAAACAATTTCAAAGCTGACACACTTTGCCTTTTAAGAGACTGCACCAGACCCAATAGAGCTGCTTTAAAAATGGTTCCCAGTCAGCCTGACAGTCTGTGACTGCATCGGAAGTTATTTCAGAGAACTCTGCCATCCATGCCTGTGTAGCTGCATCAGCTACCCAGGCTTGCTCTGATCATATTCTGATTGAAATGGCTTTTCCTTCCAGGAATGGTAATATATATATAAACAGTCACCTAACATTTTAACAATGTCCAAAGTCTTCAGCAGAGCAGTACTTGGCAATTATACCTCCCTTCTCTGAATGCTGAGTTTACACAAGAATCTTAAACTCCTGGGTGTTCTCTATACAATGTAAAAAGTTGATTTTGGATTCTTAGAGGAAATTTCCATTGAGCTTTCCCATATTTATTCTTATTGGATGAAAGAACTGTGGCAATTCAGAAATCTATTTACAGAAATAGATTCTTTCTTGGTAAGCAATCAAAAGCTGTCATATGTATGTACATGCCTTGTGCAACTGGAGAATTTTTTACTTTAAGAATTTAAATGATTAATAGAAACTCTGAGCCAAGAAGTGACCTAGCAGAGATTCTGAGATAATGCTTTTAATGATAGCATGAGCATTACAATGGAAGCTGAACCCCATTATATTCCCAGCATAAATAAAGCTTCTATCTATAGAGGTCCAAATTCCTTCTCTGACCAACTCCCTGAAGGATCCTTTCTTCCCTCATCCTCCTCAACACTTTGGAAGAAGACCAGACAGACTAGTCTTCTAAATTATGTTTATGTGCTGTAAGGAGGTGCATGTTACAGATCTGCAATCAGATGTGTACTGTTTACTTCTACAATAATATTCTTATTCATTAAACTGGTGGATTTAAAGCTGAATATTCAGGGCAAGCAATCTTGAGTTGAGTCTGAATATTACAAATAAATGTCAATTATACAGATGAGCTTCAAACCAGTGAGTCAAGTTCCTTTGCAGCTGGTTCTCTTGAGAAATGATGCTTAATCAGATGGTTAGCTGGTCAGCCATGAATGTTTATTCTAAAATTGCAAACTATTGCTTCAGGATGAAAACCTTTTGCTAAGCCACAGAGCTCTTCTGTGACTGTAAGCACATTATGTGAGCCCATAAAGTCTTCTAAAAACACCTAAGGGAGTCACAGAAGATGATCTCATTTAATGATTCCACTAGACATCTACTTTTTGAATTCTAAATTAATTTTGTTGTTCCTTGCCTCAAGAGATAACTTGTGAGCCAGGCACTTCAAACTCATTTCACAATATAATAAAGTACACTTGAATATTGAATATTGGAAAAAAACATTACAGACATAAACTAAATATGACACTGCCTTGCAAACTGCAGTGGGATAAATATGATCTGCAGGTAACTGAGTGATTTTTAACTTATTTACCTCCAAGTCACTTTCTAACTGGATCTGTATTAAACTATGAAAAAGCAAACATTTTCTGAGCTGTGGGAAGAGGCAGTATCAAAAGTATTCTGAAATAAAACAACATTGTGAAAGAAAAACAGTCAGTTATCTGTAAAGACAGCACTTACATATGAGTCAGCATAAATCAGTTACAGACAGTTCTTACTGTCTGTATGAGAATATGTATGAGAATACCTTTTTTTAAGGTATGATTGGATTATACCTTTTTCTTTGATCACAACTTCTTGAAAAAAAAACCAATAAAAATTGTAAGATTATATAGCCTGGACTAAATCTTACATCTTTTACTCCTTTTTACCTTCTGAATAATAAATTTAATGTTTATATTTTCTTCTCCATCCATCTCATAGAGAATGCTGTTTATGACGTATGCTGGCATATACGGCTTAATGCTAAATGAGTTACAGGTTCTAGAATGCAATTTCAAACTAAATTATATTAGTTGCTTGGCATAGTTGGTTTTGGAATGGTTTAGAAAAGGTTTTTCTTTGGGAAAAAAACATATCTCTGTAATGGCACAGTGGAAGATTGCATTGTAGGTATTTTTCTTAAGCAGGAAAGAGTCTGCCAAAGATTATAGAACCATGGAATGGTTTGGATTGTAAGGGACCTTTAAAGATCATCTAATTCCAACCCTGCTGGAAAAGAGACACTGAGGTGCTGGAGCATGTCCAGAGAAAGGTCTGGAGTACAAGACATGGGAGGAGTAGCTGAGTGAACTGGGATGGTTTAGCGCTGAGGAGGCTCAGTGTGACCTTACCACTCTCTACAACTGCCAGAAAGGAGGTTATAGCCAGGCAGGGTTGGCCTCTTCTTGCAGGCAACTAATGGAAGGATAAGAGGAAATAGTCTCAAGCTGCACCAGGGAGCTTCAGGTTGGACATCAGGAAGAACCTCTTCACTGAAAAGGTGGTTAAGCATTGGAATGGGCTTTCCAGGGAGGAAGCGGAGTCACCATCCCTGAAGTATTCAAGAAATGATTGGATGTGGCACTTAGTGCTATGGTTTAGTTGACATGGTGTTCAGTCAAAAGTTGGACTCAATGACCTTGTAGGTCTTTTGAAAACAGATTAACAATTCCATGACTCCAATTAAACCGCGTGTTTTTCTCCACAGATGCTTCACTCATCTAGGGAGAAAGGGAAAAGTATATGCATGGGCAGAGGTGCTCCTTGTGAAATATTTTATACGGCAATGAATATCAAAAGGAGGGGTAATGAGACCAGTGTAAGTAAGCAGAGACTTAATTTCCAGACACATTCAGCACTTCCAGGAAGGCCAATAAAATCACCACGGTGGTAAATACCGAGGTGGAAAAGAGAGATGACTTCTCTTACTAAGGGAGGCACCTAAAAGCCACAGATCATTAAACAGGTTTAAATAAGGATTCTTGAGGTATTTTTGAACTATTTAATTTAAGAAGTGGGAATTCTTGTTTTCTGCAGTTGACCAGATGGTCCTGACTCATTCTGTCAGTCACAAGGCCAAAATGATTTTCACATTAAGAACAAAACCTTGAAGCCATAAGTCTCTCTCAAATATCTCCTGCTGAAGAATTTGTGAGCAGTCATTTGTTCCCTTACATCTTGCAAGCTTCTTACTTTTGATCAATGCCTTCACTGTAAAAAACCTACTTCTGTTAACACAGCTACGCACATGCAGCTCATTTATCTCTTTCTTTGCCAGAAAATTCTGCAGAAGGCTCCAAAGTGTTGTTCCAGTTTGGACGTGAAGGCAGTGATATACGCAATGTTCTCAAACAGCAACCACCATAAATCTCAAACCCTGAGTTGATGTTTAAGAGTCACAGTGAAGCAGAAGTGTCTATCCTTCTTTCATACCACTTCCCCATCATTCTATAAGTACAGATACTGCATACAGAATAAAAGCACCCAGTAACCAACCTATGAAGCAAGAAGTTATTAAGCAGTGAAACAAGCACTTAGATGATTTTTGATAATTAAGGTATCAATAGATACATATGCAATGCATCCTTAGTTTGCATACATACTGTTTTCCACATATATATATATATATATGTGTGTGTGCTTGTGTGAGTGTACGTATAAAATACCAATAACAAATATTTATATAAGCAAAAGTTTATGTTTTTCAAATTTCTAAGACAAATCTAAAACTAAGGTTCCATTCTTCTCCAGTCTTCTAATATGGAGCTAGGATTCCAAGATATTATAATAGTTATACTATCCAGTTTAATACAGTACATATACTATCCAGTTTAATAGTTACAATCAGTTAATAAGATTAAAATATATTCATGTTTTAATGCAATTCAACTAACCATTTGCCTTCTTAATGCAGGTAAGAAATGCACAAATTATTGTTAAATGTAGACCAAAAGTGTAGCTTGAATTATCTCAATTATTGCAGTTTTGGCTTACATGCAACTGTTAGAAAACCCCTGCAGAAATCTGCCAAGAGGAAAATAAGATACAATTACTTTTATTTGAAGTATAAACTTACATACCTTGGCCTCCGGAATGCTAAACCATATTGTTGGCAAGCCAGTCCCACAGTGGGAGTATAAACAATAGGCATGAACTTTTCAATGTCAGAAGCCAGCACTTTATAGAAAAGCTTTTCATTTCGATCCTGAAGACTCATTAGCAGCATGTATCTGTGGAGAATTACATATAATTAGACAGACAACAAGGGAACATATAAAGTAGATACAGAAATATATTGGTTTTTGGATAACTAAAATTATGTTCTAAAACAGCCTCCCTCTTATTGAAAGTATTTAAATTCTTCCTAGTTTTAACAGCACAAATGGTTCAAACACAAAACATAACAAACTCGTTGAGACAGAGAACCTGAAGCAATCACAACATTGTCAAACTCCCCATACTCAGGAAGCTAATCCCTCTCCAGTATAAAACACTGCAATTAAGGATTTATGCTGCAATTGAGGATTTAGTCTATCTGAACCTTATCTGTGTATATCAGTTGTTCCACTTGAAATGAGACCAGCATTAAGTATAACTTAAACAAGCTTACTCATTTGCCCAAAGTAAACAGAACTAAAAACATTAAGTTTGCATGCTTCTTCCATGATAGAAATTTCTCTTAAATCCAGACTAATATTTCAAATAAGTACTGAAAAACAGAGCTTTTGAAAACAAAGCACACACACATGGCCTTTCATCCCTTAAGTCTATGTTTGACATGAAATCTACAATGTTATATCTCCTAACTAAAGCAAAATTTGAGGAAGTTCTATATTTATTTAAAAAGAAAACAAATGAGAAAAAAAGAATCATATAAATGAGAGTGAAAAAAATTCATGTTTAGCTTGACCTGCTTTTGACTACCATCATGCTTACATTGAATAATTACATTACTGTTTCAAGATACCAATCAGGAAGCCAAATTGCAGTGCTGAGTGTGACAAATGATACAAGTCCATGAGTGACTTCAAGTTATACCAGTTTACATAGGTATAACTTGTGAACACTTAAAATTTAGGAATTTAGTGATCTTAAACCTTACCTGTCTATTCATTAGTTTTAGCAACTTTAAGTATTCCTGTAAAAATTAAGTAATCTTCTATAACAACAGGGTTACACAAAATCCATAATTTATGTACACAATTTTTCTTTTTCATTTGCAACGGATTACTAATTATTTACACTGAAGAAGTTTAATATGCCCATCATTTTATTACACAAGTGTTGAGGATACATATAGAACACATTCATTCCAAAAGCCTAGAGATTTGTGCACCTAAATATTATACATATGAACTTTCCTTCTGCATACTTAGGCATCACATGCCCCAGTAAAATCTAATTCATTCTTTAGAAAGACACAAATACAGTTCAGGTAACCATCTGACAAAGAACAGCTCAGTAAATCCAGATGCATTCCATTCAAGCTTAGCTCACCTATCCCTGTAGGTCAGGGAAGCCCTTCTTTTGAGATCTGTTATGTAAATCTTTAACAAGCACTATAAGCAAGGCAAGTGAAGCCAGTTTAGCAGATGGTGACTGTAATGAGATGAAAGAAGCGAGGCATAACAATATCCCTGCCCTTGTGTCATGAAGGGTATTTTAGACCCTAAACAGATAACGATCTAGAACCCAAAAAGTTGCAGTTGTTCTCTAAACACCATCACCTGGCAACTGGAACCACCTTCCATCATACACATTAGTTTTGAATGTTCTCCAAGGTTAAATTATATCCTGCTCGTGTAGTTCACAGCAACAAATATATACACATACATACTAATTTTCTTTCATATTATTACATTTCCCTACAGCCTTTCATTTTCTAGTATTTCATTATGATATAGCATATATTTCAATATCCTTGAATTCTCAGAGCATTTTCTTTATTAAAACCTTTCTCCTAAGGACGACTATCCCAACATTCATCTAGAAATAAAAGTTCTTGCACATGCAGTTGTGAATACATAGGAAGACATTCCTTTTGTTTCCACAGAACACTTAAAGTGATGTTGAAGAATATCATGCATATTTTTGGCCCCCACTCTCTCCTGGACACTGTAGGCACCATGTGAGCCACAGCACCATTCCAAAGCAGCTGCCAGTATTTTAATTTTTTATCACTTTCCTTTAAAATGAGGTGCGGCTACTTAAGAGTATAAAACATCCTTTCTTATTACTCAGATCAAGCGCAGATTTTATAAAAGCTTAGTAAAAGGCTTCCTTGGGGGCTTCAATTGAAAAACCTGTTTGTTAAAACTCTCCACTTTGTTTTTACTGTCCTGTAGCATTAAACTGGGGGGTTATTTTCTTATTTGTGTTTATCATGCCATTTTTATATCCATGATATAATAAAGAACTTGCAAAAGTAGTCACTGCATACTACTTATATTTTCAAATATTATATACTTGATCATATCTACATCAGTACAAGAAATAATATTATAAAGTGAAAAATATTTCTAGAGAAGTGCAATTTTCATCAGAAGGTTAATTTTTCAATGGCAAGTATATGCCTTCTTTCTCAGCATTGTAATTTACTTAGTTAAGGGTATCAAATTTCTCAAAAATTCTTTCTGAAGGGAAAGCCAAAAAGGCTTCACACTCAATGTGGGGTGTTTTATAATGCATTAGACAACAAGTATGCATCTTCTAGCAACATCCAAGTACATACACAACTAAAAGCATGACGTGCTTTTCACCACTGTGTTGAAAAAATATATTTAAAATTCAGTATTTAATGGAATCTTTTACTGAAGCCCACATTTAATTGAAAACATAATGAAAACAAGCAATAAAACAGTGAAAACAATCATTTGTGCTATAAAAAGCGAGAAAAATATGATCTGTCCTCAGACAAGGAGTCTTGAATGAAAATTTCAGGGAAGAGTTTCAGAGGACAAAATCCAAGGTCTGGCAAGTCAGACAGAGGAGGCTGCCAAGCATTCAAATTTCAGTGTGTCACTCTTCCTCCCTCGCCTTTACTTCACCTAAGAATGTTTCATATTAGACTGCTCTTATGAAGGGAATAAAATACAGTAGCAACAAAAGGATATAAACCATATTATCCAAAACCCAAAAGAAGACTGATTTAACTACTGGAAGGTTACTGATGATTTCTTAGGAAAAGTGGCCCAACTTACAAGTGGCATACACTTTACAAGGCAAAAAGGAAAGGTGAAAACAGAACAAAGCCCAGATTTTTTTGCTTTTATCTTGAAAAATATGAGAGGAAATAAAGAAGGTGGGAGGAAAGGCTATTGTTTTAACCTGCATAAGACTCCTAGCTCTATTACGCTGCATCATCAGTATGTATATAAAAATTCATTAAAGACAGGGAACTGTAAAGAAAAAAACAAAATAAGATGGCCTTCTCTGGAAAAGTGATTTGATGTCCCCTCTCCTAATGTTAACACATCCAGTATGACATATTACAGCGTGACTCTTCAAAGAAAGAAAGGGTCAGGCAGAGGATGTCACTGTGCCAGGAGCAACAATTTCAGTATCAAGACAGAGCAAGAAGAAAGACAATTAAGAACATACAGGGGAGAAAAATAAACTAAATTACTCGCAGAATCTAGCACAGCTTTTCCAAATTAAGTTAGAGGAATAGAATTTTTTCCTCTTACTGATGTCCCTTTTGCCAAGCATACCAGGCAATTGATTTGTTTCTGTTCCACATTCATTTTGTGTATGAACTCTTGGTATTTCAGAGTACAACGATTTCATGCTACAAGCTCTCAAAGGCATTTCAGTAGTGCCAAAATATGTCATGCCATGGTACTAGCTATCAATTTAGCTTTTTGAATTTATACACACCCTCTTTCCATGCAAAACCAGGCCAATCCTACCAATGTAAGATGCTGCCATGCACAGCATTAATGTTTCATCAGATGATACCCTTCTGTCTAAGGAATTTGACAGCTTCCATTTCTACAATATCTAAATGCCTGTACTTAATATTTTATATTTGAAGTAAAACACACAAGTATACACTTCCTGCCAAGCTCTAGAAGGAAAACAACAGACTCCCTTCATCTCTTTTCAATCACTGTTTCTATGGGAGCAAAGACTATGCCATATGCATACTGCAAGAAACATGGGGGTTTTCCTGAATTAAGACATTTACACTCAGTAGAACAACTGCATGCTCTTATATAAGATTGTCCTTAAGCACCTGCCTTTACAAAGAACACTTGAGATTTCAAGTTCCCATTAAAACACCCAAAGCTTCTGACACTCTTCACAAGTGAAGAGATTCAAGGAGTAATCGTGGCAGGATCACATTCTATAAAATTCTTTGATACAAGTATAAATACAGGAGATCAGAGTTCACATATTGCCTTGAGGACTGAGCTCAGCACGTGTAATGCACATGTTCTCCAAGCAGGCTCTTTTATTGACATACTCCAATTAATCAGACACTTGACTTATAAACACACCTGCAAATCACATTTTGCACATGCAAATTTTTGCACACACAATTCACAGAATTTTATCTTCAAAGGAGCCCGAGATGCCAATGTTTACAGTCTTAAAAGGAAGTATCTTCTTCATGCAAATGTTACCAAGTCTTTCCATCAGGAGACTTAAATGTAGACCTGTGCATGTAACACAGTTTTATTTTGCTAAAAAATTGAAAAAACATCACAGCTATATAAAGCTCCAATGATACATGAGGAAAATATTTTTCAATCAAAACTCAGCGTGGCATGAATAATCAATTTAGATCTTCTAAGTGTTCAGCCAGAATATAAATACAATTTTTTAAAGAAAAAGTTCTGTTTGGGGGGTACATGTAGATTTATGTAATTTAATATTATTAAGGGACAACCTGACTTAAGTTACATAATTTGCATTAATCCAAGACTATCCCTGAAAACTTATTTCTTAACTACTATGGACTTGTGTCATGAAAGCATACACTAGCTCAGGTTGGAAGGGACCTCTGGATATTGACTCATCTGATCCCCTGCTCAAAGCAGAGTCAGCTAGAGCAGTTTTCCCAGAACCATGTTCAGTCAGGTTTTGAATACCTCCCATGGACAGAGATCCCACCATAGTTTCTCCAGCATTACAAATGGGGCCACAATGTTTATTCACACCGTAACCGGAAGGAGAAGATTGAAATACCTCGACCAAAAATTACAGCTGAGAAAGTAGCACAGACACACGTAACAGAATAAAACTGAGAAATAAACACAGCTATTCACTTTTTTAAGAATATTAATTATTAAAATCTTATTTGAAGTATTCTGATTAGTGGACACATTAGTGAGAAAAAAGCCTAACTTTTAATAGTTTCAAGCTATTTCTGTGAACAGAAGACTTGCTAGTTTTCTCACTTGAACTGCATCACTAAAACCAGATTGACAAGAATAAATTTGTACTGCAAAGCTGCACAGTACAATATAACCAGTCATTATTAAAAAAACTGGCTGTATAGTACAAAATGTCAAGCTACAGTCTAATGCTCAAGACACATGGATGGAATAATTTAATGTTAGCGCTTCTGTTTCACAGATGTTTGGTCACAGGAGCAGGAAGCAAATTTCTTCCTTACTTAACTATGTATTTGGAAAAGAGAAAATGCCAAAGAAGACTCATAGGTGGGAAAGAATGACACCAAGTTTTTGTTTAATTAAGTATTTACAGATCTTAAGGTTAACAGGAACAGTTTTGGAAAAATATTCTCTGAAGCAAATGGCTTCTGGAAAACATTTTGTTTACTTTTACTTGTAACCATATTATATTTATTTATACTTTTGTATTGTTTGTATCTATCATACATGGATTAGTTATACTCGGAAAAAAAATATTTCCTTCCCACCCCCAAGACAGACAGATTTCTCTTTCCTTTTTTTTTGACGTAACAAAGATAGCTGCAAAGTACTCCCACAATACTTGGAGACAGTTATTTTTATTACATTATTCTCACTGCAATCAAAACTTCAGTATTCAGTGTTTTATTGCAGTTCAAAAGGCATGTCATTCAAAGTTTTAATACTCTCTCATTTAAAACTGATAGATTAATTCTTTCTTCCTTTCCTGAAGAAATTTTTCATTTTGGGAAAAAAAGCCACTTGAATATCCACAATTTTTTGATGAAGAAATACAGAATTAAGATTGGGAAATACTGCTAGTCTCCTTTTTGCCTGTTAAATAGCTAGACCTGTGACATTCTATCTGTGATGTTTTGAGAAGACGGATTGTTTTTCTCCTATGACCTGAAATAGGAGCAAAATTTCTAATTTCTTCCTAGTTAAAAAACACATACAGTAATGGGGTAAAGAACTTTTTCTTATAATTTTCAAGTTATAGGTGATGAGAAATTCCATAAATGCAAGCTTAAACAAGCAGTTGGAACTGCCTTAAATGTCCTGAAACACATGAAACAACGAGCTGTATCATGAAGGGACTACCTCAAGGCAGAGTTAAGGTGGAGATGGGGACAGGACAGACAAGGTTTTCTCCTATGGTAACATCAATGGTTGAATCACAGGGCTTCATGAAATTTTACACTTTCCTATAAGCAGGAACTCAGACTCATAAATATTCTAGTCTGGGAAGCTACTACTCTGTGACAATAATTGATAATGGCTATCCTGAGAGCACTGGAAAATAGCTAACCTACAGAAAATACCACAATTGCAAGCTCTCCGCTTGCAAGGAAGGCTGTCCTCATCCTATTCTGATGCCATAAAGAACAAAGGTTATGGAAATTTTAAATTTTAAAAAAGCCTTGCCACCAACAGACAGGTACCTAGAGGCCATGAGACAACAGGACATCCCACAGCAGAGAAAAGCAAAGCACAGGAGGAAGAAATGAAGAAATAGTGTTTTGTTCTACATCCTCTAAAATACAATTTTTTTTTAGGAAAAAAATTTGGTATTTATAAATATTTAAAACCCTTCCCAGATTTTTTTTTCCTTTGAAATACCCAATATCACCCATATTAGTTTTATAACATTTTACAAAATTACTATGCTTTAATGAATATATATCTCTATGCATGTAAAGTCATTACTGACTTTTAGTTTCATATGAGTTCATTTGCTTCTGGTAAACTTTGTATCATTTGTTATCAAAGAAAATTCATGTGAACAGCTCTGGAAGACTACAATTTGAAAGTAGGAGTTGATCTTTTGAAGAAAGCATTCTAGCAAAAACATGTATTTAGCTTAATGATTACCAATAATCAACAATCACAGCCTGAAAAACACCTCAAAATTTCATCTGTACCACAGTACAAAAAAAAAAAACAAAAAAAACCCTCATGATTGGTGAGTATGATACAGTTTCATAGCCATACTTTACCTGTCTAAGTCACATGTCAGCCTCTCAAAATTCTTAAGGATTGTATAAACCTGAGCATCTTGACCAAGAAAGCAAGGCGGCAATAATCCATGAATATTCAATTGTTGCCTCTCCTCCAAGGTAAAAGCCATACCCTGAAAAAAACAAGAATAAAACCCATGTATAGATGTATACAAGAGATAATTAATTTAAGAAAACTTCTGCAGCAAACCATAGCCCAGGTAAAGGCAGCATCATAAAATCTATTTAAAATTAAACAGAATTTAGAATCGTGCAATTATTTGGGGAAAAGGTTTAATTGAGCCATAAGAAGATAGGTCTGTTCAGATATAGTAACTCTATCCCAGCACAGAACAAGTTAACATCTCCTGACACCACAAGAGTACTACCTGTGAAACTGCTGAGTTACAACTGAAGAAGAAAGCAGCCATATATTCACTCCATTTAGTTTCTGCTTTCAATGAGGTCTGTCTGTCTAAAACATGTTCAGAAATACCCAAGCTACTGTAAAAAAGATGGTGCCTTTACAGCAGAAACATGACTATGGGTTTAGCACTCTGGCTGCTTAAGTTTTACTCTGCTGTGGTAACTGCAATCAGGCAGGACTGACAGACAGGGTCAGACTTTTGACAGTTTCAGGGGATAAGAAGAAAAGTCAGAGGAGTTTCTTCTATATATGAGCTAGGAAAGGTATGCATTTGTTTCACACTATAGCCCCAGACTCTACAGACATTTTGACACATTGCTCTCCTTGAGCACCATTCCACTGCTGCTGCTGCTCCTGAGTCAATACTGACTGATCTGAATGTGTCTTGGAGTCCTCTCAGGTTAACACTAGGACTGCCTGTATCTTTGTAACATGCTTATCATGGAGCTTAAACATGATCTAAAGCTCATGTGGTAGAGGTTAAGTAGCATGTATTACTCTACCAAGACGTGTGTGCGTATACATACATACATAAAGAACCTATTACACAGCTGCCTAATATTCAGTAACCACATAAAAAATACTGTTTCTTATCCAAAAATATACTTGAGAAAACACCCTGAGATCCATTAAAGAGGTAAAAATAGCAATACAGTGTTTCTGCATGAATTTTTCTGTGAAAAATAGGTACTACTGAGGTACTTTCACTACTACTCCTATAAGCAGACTTAAAACGTCTTTGCTTATGTGACCATTAGAATTAGCTGGGTCAACAAATGACAGGAAAAAACAGGGAAAAACAAGAGCATAGATACAAAAGGCTTCCTTCAGTCTACATTTTCACTGCTCCTGTCTTCTCAAGAGAACAAATTCAGTCCTTTACACAATGTCCTTGCTGCCTTTCACAAAACACTTGGTGAGTGATACAATGTGATAGTTTGGTTACCTAGACAGGTTCTTCGTTTTTTGTTTTGGGAGCTTTTTTGTTGTTTTTTTGTTTTTTTTTTTCCTCAGAAACAGACATCTCATAAGGCTTATTCTTACAGAAAAAAATATATTATCTTAGTAGTTGACATTTCTTACACCATTTTTAATCTAAATTTTAAGGTGGATATGTCACTGTGTTTTGAAAAAAAGTAGGAAAAAAGCCCTAAAGCAACTCCATCACACCATCTACTCTATAATGCTGTTAATCCAGTTGTTACCTTAAGTGAAATGATGACTCAAAAAAAAAGAAATATCTTAAAATGAACGCTTTACAAAACATCAAACATTTCCAAAATATGCTTCTCCTTCCCCAGAGATGAAATGAAGGGAAACGAAATTTAAGAAAGATCAGTAACTGTTTTGCTGCAGTTCTCCACGCATGCAAGATTTCAGAGGTTTCCAAATGTGTACAGGAAGGCTGCATTTTTTTCCCTAATGAACCTTCTGTGACTAGATATGTCATGAATGTCTTCAGCTGCTATTCCATTTGAAAAACCATGGAATAAGAAAGAGTCAACACTTTTCACAAGTTTATTTAATATTGATCCCTCTTATCTCCACTAGACTTTTTGGGGCTTAAAAAACCCACATTTGCTCATGCACACTTCAGAATCAGTTCCAAGTGACTGGCCTTCAGAGAGCTGCATAGTTCTAAGGGATCTTCTAGTGCTGATAGCAAAGTGACAATCCACTTATTCTCTGCAATTCTCCTTTCCCCTGTTTCCATTAGTCAATTGGAATGAAAAAAAAAATTCTGAATGTCTGTGTTTGGCTTTACATTAAAAATAAAATACAGACTTTAATTACTTAATAGGGTTTCCCCTCTTACTGGAAAATACATTTTATTTTAAAACAAACACATGTGTTACATCTTGCCAAATGCCTTTTTAAAACAGTACTTCATCTTGGAATAGCGTATTTTCCATGTATTACTACAACTTTATAGCAAGTGTTAAATTCTTTGGTTCATTACTACAAAAACACAGCACCCACTGCACCCCCTAGGATTTATATGGTTAGAAATCCTTTTCTAGGATTGTTGAACTGAGACAAAGAGGATATTCCACTTTGGCACAGATGTTATGAATTTTTCAAATTTCTAAGATGAAATGTTAATTCTTTTCTCCCTCCCCTCAGATCGCATATCTCAAAAGAAAAGAATTATCATTAAAATATATCACCTGATAATTTAATAAGAGAAGGCCATTTTATGAAATAAGTGTATCCTTTTCCATCTGCTTATAATATGGAAGGCTTCAACTATGTAGGATTTATGGTTTATGTTTAGATTTCTTTCACTAGCCTCAGATTTTCTTTTCTCATAAAAATTATTATTTTTTCCTGTTTGAAGTGTTGTTTCCCAGCCATCCAGCAGAGAGGGCTCTAGGTCCAGCTTGGTTTACACACTCCTTTCCCTTCCAGAGAGGCATATTTTGTGCACACCTGAATGGGACAGATTTCCGACATCTAGCATCCAAACTATTATAAATGATGTGGATATTTTTATTCTGTAGCTTGCATTGAAAATAAATTTTTAAAGAAGAACAACAGTACAAAATGTAAAAGCAGCATAAGGGCAAGAGACTGCAACCATAAATATTAACATCTGCCTAATTATTTTTGATTTATTCACTGCTTTATGCATAATATACACATCATAGAGATGAAAAGTATAGTTATTACCAACCCTCGCAGTTAAGAGTTTGCAATTCTTCAAGAGTTGTATTTCATACGTTTCATTATATGCACTGGTTTGCTTTTGGCAAAACCAAGTTGTTCTTCAGCCACCTCATTACTTTCCTATCTCACAGACATTTTGGCCAAAATTTTGGCTTATTTATTTTATTGCTCTTTAGGCATAAATACACTTTCAGAGTCTCAGTTGTACATAGAAAGCTCTCTTGAGTTTCCAAGAAATTTAACTCATTGCAAATATATTTAATTATGAATTTCTCTCCATTTGTAATGTTGTGAAGTTTTGTAATTGTAGCAGTGATTTCTATTACTGCATATCTTTCAGTATTCTTTCATTATCTAATGTCTACAGGTTTATCAACTCCACTCTTAAGTATCTGCTCTCTGCTCATAATCTTTAATCCTCCAAAGGCCCTCATCTACGATACTGTTCTATTGGAATAACATAGACATCAACACCCTTCTTCAGTTGAAGTACTGAAACATCACAAAACAGAATAAACAGCACAGCATCATCTTGTATCAGACAGCTTTTTGCTCTGGCTTTCAACCCAATTTTCAAGCAGTGCTTGAAAAGACAGAGAGTACATTCAAAATACTTCAAGAGCCATCTCAGCCTCTGTTCACAGTGAACAGAGAAAAGTTTTCTCTCTTAATACAAACTAGATTGCCCTGACAGAGTTTTTCTTCAGACAAAATACCTGAATCTCATATAATTGCTAGGCTTATATAAACCTCTCCAGAAAAAAAGAGAGTGCTAAAACAATATGTGGATCCTGTCTAGGTGCTAAAGATTCGGCTTCACTAAAGGGCAGCCAGTATTCATTGCAGGGATCCTTCTCCAATTTCTCCCAAGACCTAGCAATCTTTTGTTCTAGTAGATCAAAACTTTCATTTTTAAAATCTCCAACTCATTTAGAAGAATAGCTCATTTCCTCCTGTTGGCCTCACTGCAGGTGTGCCACAGAAGTATTAGCCTAACAGCATGTAGAAGGAGGCTGACTTAGAAGAGGAAACCATGACCATGTCCAAGGTTCTCTATCTTAGTGACTCTTTCATCAGCCTCTGAAGGGAAAAAATCAAGGCTTGTGAGACAACCACTACCAGCAGTACCCAAGCTCAAGTACTTGCATGTATATTTGAGTCTCCTGTATCTGTTTAGGGGGAAAGAAGAAATGAAGAGGAAGATGAAAAGGTATTGCAAGGATGTATATCTAGAAGTACCACCTATTCTATGTGAGATAAATCTCTGAATTGCTGGTCTAACATGCTGCTAGAGGAAAATTACCATCTCTAGAGTATTTTGGGGACAGACAAGTAGGCTCACCACTGTCTCAGAGGCCATGAAAAAGTAAAAAATTCTCTGTTAAAAAACTCATTCTGTATATCTAAATCATAAAAGAACAGTGAACAAATTTCAATGATACTGTGTAAAAAGCACACAAGTCTGAGGGACTCAGATGTGCTCAACATCCACTGCCATGGCCAGAAAGAGGAGAGCTGGCACCTCGCCACTCCTTGCAGGCTCCCACCACAGCAGTTAGTCTCCCTGAGCAGAGGCCAGGGAGCACTCCACCAGACAAAGCTCTGAGAAAACCCCACAGCTGCCCACAATACTTGTCTGCTCAAGAGCTGAATCAATTTTTTGAACAAATGGACTACAGAACTCGGCAATTCCATTCTTAAAAACAAACGAACCAAAAAAGGACACACAAACAAGATGAATGCATTTGGCTGAAAGACCAAAAACATTCTCCAATTACTAGGGAAGAGTTTTCTTCCCCAATACGTCCCAAATGAAACATCAGTGGCATCACTACTAAGTTGCCAGTCACACATCATCCCACGCTGCTCACACCAATTTATGTACAAGATTGTCTCCAGGAGAAATTCAACTGCAGAACTAGATGTTTTCCTTAGGAAACCATGATATTTGGTATGCATGACTATTTGCAAGCAATTCTTTCGCTGGTCAAGCTTTAGCCTTCAGCAAATTTGGGTTTCATACTACACTAGTATTGTTAGGGAGGAATCCAAGTCAAGATAAATTTTTTTTTAAGGAAAACTTCTTTGGCTGAGGAAGCAAAAAAATGCATGCATAGTCCTGCTAGGTATGAGCTACATGAAAACAGTTTCAGGCAACTAATGTCATAAACCGCTTTAGGATCAGAATATTCAAACAAACAAAAACCATAACTCTGAAAAATTTTACACATTCAACGGAATTTTTATAAAATCACTACAAAAATACCCATGGAACATATGGGTTTTCAAGCATTTTAAGCTACATTTAAGAGTTTAATGGCCTGCAAATCCCTTTAAGCTATTTTATATAATATGTGTTTTTTAAAAAAGTCACGTTACGAACAGGCAAAAAGAAAGTTTTTCAAGCATTTCCTCTCCAGTTTTCATTTTTATCCTCCAAACATGACTTCAGAGAAACCAAATAAATATTTCTAATACTCCATGTCCAACACTTATGTCAAGGCAGAATACACCAGGAAATACTTAGAATAACTAATCTGAGCACAGCACTCCCTTGTGAACTCATTCTGCTGAAAACAAATGTGGTTCATGGCATGAAATTGGTGTTGGAGCAGTACATATGGCTAAAGATATTTCTTCTGTTTTTTCTGCCCAAACTTGTCATAGATGCCAAAAAATACTACAAGCAGAGGCAGCTAATGTAGCTGTTTGAGTGAATCTCTCTTCTGCAACTAGTGCTTTAGGCCACACCAGTCACAATAAGTAACCCAGCAAGTAAGGAAAAGGGAGTATTTTTTTTTTAATGGTGCAAATTCATACACAGCTTTCTGTTAAGGTGGGGTTTTTCAGGCCTGAAGAAAAAGGTATTTCTGCAAAATGACAATATGCATTAACTCAGAGGTTCATTTTTCTTCTTAAGAATATTTGATGTAAAGTCTACATACAAAAGGAGGGTTTGAATAGCTGAATCTAATTTCAATTTAAAAAAACTAAATTTGGATTATTAACATTTTGGAGAAAAAAGGAAATTCTTTCAAATGGTGTTTATGAAGGCTAGGTTCAAAGATGACAAACTGATAAGAAAAAAAAATGCTCAACAGTAGAAAGTTACCACAGTTCAAAGATGAATAGCATAGAGTTAAGAATATGAAAATAGAAAATTTCTGTTGCGATCCTCTGACAACACATACAGATGACAGCTTTACTTACAGAAGCAAAGAACATTGATGATCATTTATGATGTATACATTATTTAAAGTACTTTTAGACTGCAAGTAGCAAAGTCACTGCGTGACAGACCTGTCATCTTCCAAAAAAGTTATTTTTCCCCAAAACTATGCTTGGATTCTCTATCGGGCATTTCATGAGGAATATTGGTTAGCCCCGGATTACACATCTTGGATTAAGGTTCAAAAATCAGTATACTAACTAGTGATTAAGAGACCATTAGGTTCTCTGGCAGAGAAACTGTGATTTTCTTGCCTTTCTACAGTGCCTAACACACAGATCTCATATGGGTACCGACCTACAGCTGAGATCCCTGAATTAGCAAGGAATCCTGCTAAGTGCCTTCACTGGAGTTTGAAAAGCCAAACACAGACAGGCATCTACTCTAGTTAGGACGAGGAAGGAGAAAAGCTAGAGAAGGAGGACTGGTGAAGTGTAAACAGCGGAACACAACATAGATACAGCACTTGTGCTCCTTTTGATAAGCCCTCATGCACAGACTTGTGAGACTGCGAGGCATGGTAAAGGTAAATTAAAAAAATATACAAACGTTGATGGCACATCTCTGAACGTATGAGAAAAGAAGAAACTGTCCCAATTTCGGCTATAGAGTGCCAAAAGGCACAGGTTTTGTTTTATGCACTTTTCTTTAAACACAGCTTTTTAACAAGCACTTTAAATTGAAAAACTATATTGTGACATTTGGCATTTATATTTCAAAGCTGTTTTTTGAGAGTTATGAGATCTGCTGCCATGTGTTGAACACACAATTTTTTTTTCCCAGGAATACCAAGTGACCTGAAGCCTACTCATAGCTCGATTCTAAGTCCATAGGATTTTCAAAAGCAAACTTAAAAAGTCAAGTCAACAGGGGAAATAAACAAAAGTCAAAACCAGCTTCCAACAAATAAAACCCAGATAAATACAGTAGCTAATACACACACCCATGGACTTATGATTCAAAACAAATATAGATGGCCAGAAGGAGATGAGACATCTCTTGGCAAATTCATCATGGGAATGTGTGGGCAGCTTGGCAGCTGTACCGTGAGCTGATACAGTGACTGCACACAAGCATGATTCAGACCAGCATGTTAGAAATGTCACATCACAGCATTCTTATTTTAACAATCCTTTAAGCTAAGGTAAACAATTATCTGAACATAGCAAGCAAACCAATTTTAAGAAACTGTTTCTATATATGTGTTTTCTGATACACATACAGAGTAAAATATTTTCATATTGCATAACCTCACCTCACCCTAATTTTGAGAAGACTGTACTACACAAACAGTAGACAGTAACAAACAATAAAAGAAGTCACCAAGATAATAATGTATAAAAATATATTGCATGCTGTGCTTTGATGTAGGATGATGCCTTGAGTCAAGATTCTAAATTTAGTTATTCATATATCATATAGGCACCTATCCATCCATGATAATTATAGGATAAAGTTAAAGCTTACTCTAGAATAGGTACCTTGCAGTAATCTAAATTGCTCCAATTACTATATTGACTACAGACCAAAGTCAGATTTGTGCACATAAGCACTTATTGAGAACTGAGAAGTTCAAAGGTATTGGAACAATCAACATTGCTCATTATGGCAATAGCATCAACTATAAATTCACTGCATAGCAGGCTATCATAGCACCAGACAACAGTCAGGCACAACACTCCTCTGCATCTCAGGGGGCACTAGAATTGCCTATATGTGGCTTCTTCATCAAGCCTCTTCCATCCTTCTGACTCCTCAGTCCACCTGTTCCATTGAAAAATCATATTACTCTGAACTATTCATATTGTTACAGGAATATTTAATCCCCAAGCAACCAGAAAAATTGCTAGAGCTGAATTTGTACGCTTCCAAATCAGAGCTGGCTGTCCCCAAATCTGGTTGTCTCCTACCTGGGAGCTACAATGAACATAGGCATGAGCAAACTGGGAGCTGGATCAATGGATGTGGTTATCTTTCATTAACAGCAACAACCTGATTCTGTTGTTAAGAGCAGCTAATTAGTAACAGGATTACTAACCAGCATCAACTGTGGTCTGTGTGTCTCCTGACTCAGTGCCCCAGCAGAGGTATCCCACCAGTGCAGAGAGACCTGTCTTGGCTCTCTTGATTGCCCCTAGCAGACAAGACCGAACAGCAGCCTAAAATGCAGTTAAAACTACAGAGTCAGAGAAGCTGAACAAATAGTCATATGTAGGGGGTTGGGTTTTTTTTTTCCCTGGATACTTCTGAGACATTTTTATTCTTTCATATCTCCTTTGGGATGTACTGACCCTTAAAGATTACTGCTTGGGAAAGCTCTGGCTATGGGAACCAGAGACAAGAGCAGTTTACCACATCACTTACAAACTTGTTGAGAATGTTCTTATGACAGATTTTAATTTTCAGTACAGTTTACCCATGTTATAGGTTAAAAACACCGGTTGCAGAGCACTAGGGAGCTCTAGCCCCCTGGATGAATCATGGTAACAAAAATAATTTTGTTAATTATCACCTTTGCCAATACTGTTTGTTTTCTAAAAACAAAGAAAGATGTATCTAAAGATGTATCAATGTGCTGATTTATTTTTAGATATTAAATTTATATATTAATAGCATATTAAATTATAATTTGAATGATGGTTGTTTTTTAAAAATTAAGATGTAAAAATATTTTAAAAGAGGTATTACTAGACCATTTCTGAAATTCTACTTAAAATAATAATTTACTTGTATAGTAGATGCTATGAGTCAGTACCCTAATGTAACTCTAATCAAAGGATGCCTGCAATGCTATCAGTGACATGGAATCCCTATTTATGAAGGGAATTTAGATGAAAATAATATCAGCTGACACAAAATATATTGTTAACCAGAATTATTCCAAACAAAAAGCCAAATAATAGTTCTCTAACTGTAACAATTTTACAAATAAAGCACAGTCACTAGGTATGCAGGCTCTGATATACAATATTTACATTTACAAAATCAGGTGTTATTTGAGAGTCAGGCATGATTTCCATGTAAGTAGGAGAGGAATTTCAGTAACTGCCAAAAATTCCATCTGTCTGAAATAAGTACTTAACCAAATACAGGTTAGTAAGCCCTGAAAATCTGAGGGGATTTGATAAACCTGATATGCTTAACAGATTTTGTTGTTGCCTTTCAGAGACTAAACAGATTACCAACTACTGTATTCTGGGCTTCTGATAGGACTAAGGAACTAATTTCATTTCACTGGTATGATAAACAATTAACAAAAATAAATACTTTAAATACTGTAACACAGAATTGTGTAGAGCGGAGAACAATCTCAATGTTGTGGTCTTTGCTTCTACTATTGCAATGGTACACATTCTCCCTACTGTCCCAAGGGGGTACAGGGGCACTGGCCAGCCTGGTGAACTACAAAGGTGTGACCTGAGAGCTGATGGCACTGTCGTGTTGAGCGACACCAAGCACACAGATTATCAGGTTACTCATGGGTAGTGTGCTGTTTTACTGTGCATGAAGTGACGTGTCTACTCAAAATTTGTCCTCTGGGCACCCTCCACAGACTGAGGAAAGTCTGAGTGGGACCCTAACTGGTGCCCTTTTCTCTTTTTCAGGATTATAATGAACTATTTCAGACAAAACAAATTAGATGAATACTTTCCACTGTCATAGGTAATCCTATAGTTATAGTATTTCTATTACTACAGCCTGGTAATATGATCTGTAAGCCTTCTGTCATACTCACTTATTGCATATATTGCATACCTATCGAGCATTTCCCATTCTACAGATGGAAACTTATTTTTCCTTTAATCATCTCAGTCTAAGGGGTGGAAGTAGACATATACATGAAAAAAGCCTACTCAAACTCTTTGCTTGGGGAGCTTATTACACCCAATCCTGGCATTTTTCCTCAAAACTGGGCATTACTCTAAAACAAAGTGTAAAGCAACATGCAAAATTTACACTCTGAATGTACCTGACCTAGAAGCACAGCCTTAATTGCTATCCAGCAGGTAGGTAGTCATTGAATTTTTGCTGTAACCATAAGCAAACTACTTGCAACATTCTCCTGGAAATAAAAGTACTTTCCTTCTGGCTGAAAAGTCGCTGAAAATTCATGTTATCATGAGCAAAGCGACAAAGAAAAATTTGCCTACTTAACAATTTGAGTAAGCGCTCTATTATTTTTTCCATTTTGAATTCTTAAACACTCAGAGTAGTAGTCATCAGTAGCCACAGTCATTACCAGAACCACTGTCTGAGACTATTACAGCATCTGAAATAGCAGCTATGAAATAGAAGAATGCACACTGTCATACATCATACACCTTCCTGAAAACTGTAATTTTCCCTGAACTTTGCTACAATTTTGTTTGGTTCTATCCCTATTGATTAAGACAGGAGGAAAATACAATGAAGGGCCAGACAGACTGGGAAGACAAACTCTTTAAAACCCAACTGGGAAAATAAGGCACAACCAGTCTAAAACTTAAGTGTGAGCTCTGATTTTGTAACCTAAATCTGTTACTTAACCAGTTATACAGAGACAGCAAAGTCATGCAAAGCCTTCCACAGTACGCAAAAGTTAGTTGATTGAAGGAAGATATATACTAATGGCAGAACAATTCCATTTAAAACTGCTGTACCAGCAGCATTCATACAGCTCTGCTTTTGCCAAGACACAACCTGCATATCAATAGTATCTGCTTGCATAGAAAAGATTAGACTGAAAAAAATCACAGAAAAAGCTGTGATAAAATGGAGTATAACACTTTTCTTTCTATTTGACTGCTCTCCAAAAGAGCTTGACTCATCAAAGCAAACAGTAGACTGAAGGAAAGCAAGCATTATGGAAATAAAATCTGAGTGGTAGTTCAAGGAGAACAGCCAATATAAAACCATCTGAATCTGCTGTCAGGCATACAAGAGCTCTACCTGAAAGAAAATTCACAAAGGTGAAAAAATGACAAGAATTCCCTCCCAGGAGACCCGATGCATTTCAAGTTGCTACCGTTTTTCAAAGCACACCAAGGATTAGTTACCCTTTTATCTAACTGTGCCACACACAGAAATTTGAGTCTACAAAACCATGAAAAGTAAAACTAAGCAGAAAAAAATCCACCAAAAAACCCAGAACAACAAACCAAGAACCAAAACCATTATGCTAAATAGCAATTTTCTATGTTGATGTTGAAAAATGCAACCTGATGGTAAACATTAAACATCTGAAGGAAATATTGCTCCTCTATTCTAACTTTTCACATTTCCTAGAATCTAATTATGCAGACCCATTATAAGCTTCTTCTAGCTACGTAACCAAATAGCTGCTCCCTTTCCTAAAGGAAACTATAATGCCAGACCCAACACTTGCACAAAATCAGAATATCTTGTTTAAACCTAATTAATCTGGAGTGAGCTTTAACCACTGTCCTTGGTGTAAGTTTGTTCTGGACACACTGAGTTAGCAGATCTATAAACACAGCATCTACACAAGATAGTATGGAGCAACCAGGGACCCAGAGGAGGAAGAATTTTTGAGACAAACTGGCAAAATGCAGTATTTTCAGACTAATAGCTAAGGCATTTCACAAAAAAAAACCAAAAAAGCATTTATGCAGTGAAGGCAGAGTAAAAGAATATGACAGATCTAAGGAAATACTTCAAACAGTATTTTTTAAGTCTTACATGGGATCCTTAAGCTATACCTATTTGCAACATATTTTAGGCAACAATGAGAGATGCACTCAGGTTAAGAAAATAGATCGGTCATCAACTTTAACCAATTTTATAACCCAGGAACTACAAAGTAAGTCTGTCCATTTCTAGAAATCTTTCAACAATCCAGAATAATGTTAACATGTCAACCAGACCAGTAACACCAATATTAAGCCCCTTTCATGCAAAATTGAACAAAAAATACAGTAACAAAACCAACTCAGAAAAACACTTGTATTCTATTTATTAACCTCCATGTTAAAAATCAGCACACTGAAGCTATTTCGTTAGTTCCTAAAGTTCAATAGCATGTTATCATTACAGAAAATGGAAATATGCAAAAAGCCCACAGATAATAAGGGATATATTAAGAAAAAAAGTCCTATCCAACAAAGTCCTAACTGAAACCTGTGTCTCAGTGGATCCACAGGTCCTGAGCAAGCATCACTTCCAGCCCTCACCACCCAAAGGGAAGTTGCCAATGGGGCACATTAACTTTCTGTGCATTGTTACCCAAATGGAGGGGGGAGTGCTGGTTGTTTCACATGAAAAGTGCAGACACTTGTTTGCTGCTTAAATTAAATGAATTTTAGTGTTCACCAGGTACATGATGGTTAATAGACCAGCTGATGAAAACCACAGTACAGAAATATTAGTTCATCTAGTGCAGGCAATGTAGCAATAGCCATCACTCAGGTTTTGTTTCATTACTTTTACTATTTCTACACATATTTGAGAGTATATCTTATTTCCAGGCTTGCAGTAAGTAGATACTCTTCAAATGCATTTGTTGCACACTATTACAGGAATTCCCACAGGAGAACGTCAAGGATCTGCCTGTGTCTTCACTGTCTTCAAGGGCAAAAAACAGGGAGATAAGAAAAGAAACAGTAACAAGAAACCTCAGCACAGACAGACTTTGACACTAACACAAAATTTTCCATTTCTATGTGTCATGCTTTTTTCTCTAAAAGATGAAAGGATCACAATAAAATGGCTGAAATGCTCATATAAAAAAACACATACTTATTTTCTGAACTCAAATGGCAAAACAAATTGAACCAACAGTGTTTCAAAGAGTACAAAAATCTGCTCTTTAGCTTTAGTCAACTGAACGGCCGTTGGGGGGGTTTTAGACAGCTTATGGCAGAAACTTTAAATGGAAAAGTAGACCAAAATCATCATGGTTGTTGTACCTTGGCTACTTATACTGTAGTGACACTGCCAGATGCTATTCAAACCATTCCACATGAAGGCGTAGGAGCCTTCAGATATTCACAGCCACTCCTGATGATTATGTACTGAGAGCTTAATGGCAAGCTTCACAACAAAACAAATCTCCTATTTCACCACTGGCCTTGAAGGTTCTGGCAAAGGTAATACTACTTGCTGTGTGAAGTCGGAGTGGCAATCTCCCAAACCAGGATGACTGGTTTCAAGAGGGACTAATATGACTCTGCTTCCCCAAAAGCATTAGTCTCAAAGTAGTTTCTGCTGTTGTACAGAAGCATCAGTTTAAAGTCTCTCAGCATAGCAAAGCAACCCTTGATAGAAACAGATTTCTTCCCCAGTGCTGGCACGCAAAATGAGACCATATGTCTCTGCTATAATATGCAAGATTTTCCAAAGACAGCTTATTTTTCTACTAGTAAATGTAATTCACATAGACTGAATTTTAGGATTCGTTTACAAGATTCATGAGAAAAACTGGCTTCCTTATAGTATAGAAAAACCACTGCTCACAAGGAGCGAGCTTTAATACTGCAAAGTCATTAGCCTTACTGGGGACACCAACACAACTAATTTATGTTTATCTGCCTCTCACAGTGGCCAAGAGAAGTAGCTGACTTTTCTAGAAGAAAAGTAAGAACAGGAAAGGAACAACAAGGAGTTGCTTAGTGCTGCTGAAAGAGCAAGACAGTAAGCAGAGAAAGCAGGCCAAACTGATGTGGCTGAAAGCAATGGGAATGGGAAAGTTAAGCAAAAGGCCCAAGCAACTGGGGAATGAAGAGCCAGCAAAGTAAGTGAAACAGTAAAAGGATTTAATTTCATTGAATAACTAAAAGAGACTTCAAAGGTAGGAGACATGGACAAAATAGAAAAAGTCCAACCTGTGTACGGAACACTAAGATCAGAGAACACACACGAATGCAAATGCGAAGGCTGAAGAAATGAAGCTCAGATGAATACAAGAAGGAAAAAACAGGTGCTGCAAGTAATTGTGCCAGAAGAGCTTTGGACTGCAGCAATCTGCTTCACACACACTGCGCACACAAAGAACCTTACTTTGCTGTCTGTTCCTAATTATGCCTGGATGGAAAGCTCAAATCACACTGAAAAAGGCAACATTTCTTTTCCCAGGCAGGGGTGGGCAGCATTGTCCCACTGGAAGCTCACAAGGATGAATCCAGAACACCAGCCAGCTTTCAGCGGGAATTACAAATCAAAAAATTTAGAGGGGAATATGAGGGTCCCTCAAACAAAGCAGGTACCCAAAACACATCATCAACAGGGAAAGCATCTCCCTGTTTGGCAAGCTTTTAAAGCTGGAATCTTTAAATTACTGTGTTGAACCAGAACGATTTACTAGTCTTCTGTAAAATGAATGCTTTTGTTTAAGGGCTTAAACTAGTCTATTATTAGTAGTACTACAGAAAACACTAAAAATCCCTCTACTACATACTCTTAATTTCTTGCACATGTGGAAGAA
The DNA here is from genome assembly GCA_018697195.1 of Certhia americana. Classification (NCBI taxonomy): domain Eukaryota; kingdom Metazoa; phylum Chordata; class Aves; order Passeriformes; family Certhiidae; genus Certhia; species Certhia americana. The sequence continues at coordinate 32,548,266 of CM031859.1, forward strand.
TGAACTAAGAGGCATTTAGAGGTTTCTAACCTTTTACGTTCTAAAGTAGGGACACAGGTTGTGAAAGGTACATAAGCAACTCAAATAAACAAAGATAATTAGAAAATTCTGAATTTATGCATACAGAATCCACGTCTAACCTATTACACATACAGACGTATTCCTGACAATCTAGGTAACTTCCTCCATAGACTACACTATTTTCCAAAGAAACATCTTCTGGCACAAACACTGGAAGGAAAACACAGTTTTAAAGTAAAGGTAATTAAGTCCCAAAGGTTTTAGTTTGGGTTGTTACCTATGATACTATGGTATCTAGTGTTGTCATTTCTCAAGTGTCAGTGATAGCCAAGTTTGTTACCTAAAAGTAGGTCAGGAGAACCTCTTGGCTGGGCTCATGTAGCTCTGCAGATCAGTAGATCTTGTACTAACAACTGTGTCAAGTTTGAATGCCTTCTCATTCTTTGCTATCAGTTACACTGTTAAAGAAATCTGCCTGTTCAAAACTAAAAACCAGTCAACTCACCTCCGTCTAAGACGAATTTTACATTACAGGAAATTCAGGCACCTTCAGAAATAAAACATTTTCACATGTTTATTTGTTTCAGATGAAACCTTGAGTGAAAATACACAGCATTGGCAGAAGTCCACAATAAAATTCCAGAGATTTCAGCATACCTTCTAACCCATTAACACAAAACTTCTCTAGATCATTACATATGTTTCACTCACTTCAAACAAATGCACAACATTATTATAAAAATCAGCATTCTGTTTAAAAAACAACATTTATTTCTTTTGGTTCTTTACTTTCCATAAGCTTCCCAAGCATTTGTACTGATTTTAGATGTATGGTCTGATTTAGGGGTGAATTATTTAATAAAGGAATGATAACATCCATAAATAATACTGCAGGCAGCTTGAATAAAATCCAAGTAGAAAAACCCACATCATTATATAAGTCTTCTTCTTCCTCCATCATCGCCCCACAAATGCAACCACAAGTTGGGCTCTGAAACAGCTTCCCAAAAATTAAGAATATTTGCTCAGGTTAGCACTATTTGACAGATAATTATCACTGGAGAGGGAGCAGGTCTAGACTGCTTCCTATTGTTTGATTTTTCTTTTTTCCTACTAAAGAGAGGAAACCACTAAAATACATCCTGAGCTTTCTTCAAAATTAGGTAGAAAAAAGTCATACCAACATCAAAAAGTTTTAAGGGGCCACAGTTCAGTCGCCCTGCATAAGCTTGTTCCTAGGGGCAGATATATACCAACTGAAAAAATCCCAAACTTGTTTCCCCCTTTGACAAGAGCACTCAAAAAAATGTTTTTGTCATAACTTTGCAGTTGTAATGAACTCACACATCACTAAATATTTTCCTGGCAGCTAAAGTTCCCATTAAAGCAATTATAAACTTTACATCTCATAAATCAAGTATTTGATTTATAAAAAAAATTTGCCCTTAAATTGACAGAATGTCCATAAGAGATATAAAACTACGAACAACAACACTTTACACTAGTCCCTATTGGGCTGAAAAATGAAAAGCAGAACAGCAGATAAGAAGTAATGGGATTTCTTGGGTTAATTTCCTTTAGTAGCACCTAACCTGCACATATTTGGCACTTTGGCTGTATCAAAGTGAAGAGAGAAATACTGTTTTAAACCAGATAATTTACATGTAACTCGTAAAACCATTGCATACTTAACCATCTGACCCATCCTTACCCATTTAAATTAGCTCTCATTGCTCCCTAGAAGTCAGATGTCACTACTATGAATCAATTTGACCACAGTTTTTCTAAAAAATACAGGAAAATAGTTAACAACTGGACAATTTTACGAGAACAAATGTTTATAATGTAGTTATCCATGAAGTCCCAAAGCATTATTATTATTATATTGCATATTATTATATGCACAGAGTTCATGACAGCCATAAATAAAAGAGCAACATGCAGCTTGGAAAGGCCTTGAGGAGATCCACTGGTCCAAGCCTACTCAGAGCAGGTCCAGCTGGGCTGGGATGCTCAGAGTCATCTCCAGGTGAGTACTGACTCTCTCCAAGGATGGATATCCCACTTCTCTCCAAGCAGCCCCCCACTGGACTTGACTGTCCTCAATTTTTCCTTCTATTTTTCCTCAGAACTATTTCAAATTTCCTACTCTGAAACTTGTCCTCCTGGCCTCTGACCCTTTCACTGTTGTCACCAGGTCACACAAGTCTTTTCCTACAGGCCTTTCCACTTGTTTCCTAGCCCGTTCTCTTGCACAGTTATTCTATCCTAATTGCTGGGCTGCTTATCTGCCTTTATCTAAATTTATGACGTTCTGTCAACCCATTTTTCCATCGTTTCTAGGTCACTCCAAAAAGCAGCCTGCCTTATAACACACGCAGTCCTGAGGCTTGCAGATAGTGCAGTCTCTCTCATTACACAGCTTTTTTTATCCAGATGCTAAATTGTTCAGCCCACTATGCTTTAACCACAGTATTTCATTATCTGAAATAATTTTTTCTGCTTCCCAGTGGAACAGAAATTAGAAGTAGAGCATAAAAGCAGTGGTCTGAACTGAGCAGCTCTAAACATTGCCCCAAAGTCTCCTCTCATCCAAGTAAAATTCAGAACAAGCCAATTTCTCTGATACCCATGTGAATTTAAACTTTCTTTTTGAAGACTTTTCTCATACTGTTGAGATAGGTTTTCTTTCCTTATCTTCCCTGGGTGTGGCTGGCCTTCCTTCAATCTCTATTCCCCTGTGGTCCTTGACAGGATTTTCTGGACTGTGGGATCTGTTTGGGTTTGGATTTGTATTTTGTTTCTAAATTCAGGTTTTTGAATTCGAAAGGCTAAGTTTGCAATAATTCTTTAAAAATGAAAAAAAAATTGCATAAATATTTTTTTAAAGATAATTGTAAGTATTTCTTTTCACATTCTCATTTTAAAAAATGAGTAAGAGTTTCCAAGAAGTCTCTTCTAACTTCATCTTTTTCTGGACAGAATATAGTAGTTTTATCTACTATATCTAGTTTTATCTACTTTTATCTAGTAGTTTCTCTGTTCAACTCAGCAACAAAAGGAAGTATAATAAATATATGATAAATACTAGCAGCTTTATTTGAATCAAACTTTTCAATTTTGAGGCAAATTTTTTTACAGGTCTCCCATAAAAAGCTTTTACTTGGGATTATGAAAAGCGGGAAGATTAATCTAACCTAATTTTCTGTAATTAACAACATCATGTTATCCATAGTATAATGTAAATTAATGTAAATTACTAATGGTTGAAAGATAGACATCTCATGTTCTTTGTACTGTCCTAATTGTCCATATAATTAATATGCCTTTTAAGTTAGATCATAGAAATATTTATAGCCCCCAAAAGATTTTTTGTTTCAGCACTGTTCTTAGATAATTACAGACAATTTTTTTCCTTAGTATTTCTCTTGTGTTTATTCACATTATTTGACAAATTAGAAAAAAAAAATCTTAAGTCTGACTTTGTAAAAGAATGACATTGCTGGAGGGATTTTTTTATGTCAATTCTGAGCCTTGAAGAGTTGTAAGTAAAAAAAAAAGAAAGAAAGAAAAAAGCCAGTGGATATTGCAGAAACATTAAAGTACACTGATTCTGAGAAGATTATCATACCTACCAATATTGTATTGTTAAACATCTCCAGTTATCATAGTTCAACAATAATTCCCTACAGTATCTGTTAATGGATTAATATATTTTAAGGTAAAATTCCAGAAGGGATCATTTTCATCTGCATACAGAAAAGTAATTCAGATTTTTTTTAAACACTACAGATGGTAAGAAGTGTCAGCAAAGGAGGAGGGGGAGAGGAAGAGAGAGAGATCCCTCTCTCAGGGATGCTGCTTCCGCTCAGACTCTGCAGATATCAAGACCTGGCAGAGTTCTGTGTCTGCTCTTGTCCAACACAGGACCAGCCCACATAAAGCCAACACAGACGGTTGCGCCAGGCTGGATCGCACGGAGGAAATCACAAACTCCAGCCAAGCAGTTACATGAGCAACAACTCCGCTGGATGTGCCAACAGAAGAATGCTTATGGAAGATCAGTTCCTGTTGTCTAGGAGAGCAGCAAAGCTATGCTGACAAAACACTTCCTCCTGCAGGGCACACATCCCATCTCCATGAGAGAGCTCCACCGACAGAGCTGCATCGGCAGAGCCTCTGTTCAGCCCTTCACAAAATCACCACCCATCCCTCCCCAAGAGAACCTTTAATGGCTCTTCACACCATTGCCATAAAAAAAAACCAAACCAAACCAAACCAAAACAAACAAAAAAACCCCAGAAAAAAACCCACCAACAAAAAAGCAAGCCTGGTTAAATAATTTTGGTCTGTATCTTGTTTCTGCTCAGCAGCCTGTGCTAACCACCCTTTAAACACGTACACACACAAAAAAAAAAGCTTCAATCTGGTCACACATTTGCCATGAAATGAAATGAAAACTAATATATAACCCTGGTTAGTGCAGTACCATGTCTGAAATTGAGAGTGTTGTTACTCTCTTTGCCAAGGGAGGAGCCCAATAGCGATGTCACATGTTATTTTTGAAGCAGGGAAGGGGAAATGCAACATCAGTCAGGACACTCCCAGTAGAATACACTTACACAACCTGAAGTGTTCCAGCCCCTTGAATGAAGTGATTCTTGCATGCATTTCACCAGCCTATCTTGTATTTCTCTTCTAGAAATACAAGAAAACACCTAACTACTCTGACAATAAAAAAACCATTCTGGAGACCTTTCAGACTGGGACACTTAGAAATGCTAAAGTACACAATTTGTATTCTGCCTTGTTTTTCAAAACCCCTACCCAGACCTGCTCTATATCCTACGAATGAATGTTTTACATTTTGTCAAGGATTAGCATCCAACTATCAGAAAGATTTACAGAACCATGTAAAAACAATTTTCCAGGTGACCGTTCTAATATAGGACTTCTTAACTCTGGAAGTCTTTTCCCTAGGTATACACACATCAGTGAACCAGAGGATATGTTACCAATACTAATGAATATAAACACTGTTGTATGTTCTTTCCCACACTTCCCATACTACGAGAATTCATGGGAAAGCTGGCCTGCGGATGGTCTTACAAGCTAACAGAACATGGTTTACCTAAAAAGCTGGTTCTTTATTCTGTTCTTTAATTCTATCTTTTGGTAAAACAAGCTCTAAGATCCCTTTATCAATTTGTTTTACAGAAAAATGTACTAATGGAGGGCCTACAATTTTTTTTTTTGAAAAGAGTAGATTTTTAGAATTTAAATGCTGTATGTTTCTGCCAGCATGAGAAGTTGCAGACTGCCAACAAGTCAGCAATGGGTGAGTAAGGCTGGTAGACCAGCCTTACTCACCCATTGAACTCTAGATCAGATGCAACTGTTCATATCTGAATCCGCACTAAGCAATAGCAGGACAAACTTTATAACGTGATACTACCAGCTAAACAGCATAAAGGCAGTTAGCTATTTCATTCTTCTTAATAGCACCTATGAAATAGTCGTTTATCAAGACATTAGACAGAAAGATAACAATAGCCATCCAGCAGTGGTAAGAGATGCAGGACTTTGAGCACTTGGTTTGATCACTGTATGTCACTGCATGCATGTGTTACTAGTAGCTTAGGACATTGGACCCCACCTAATTTTTAGAAAACCAGTTAAAGTAAGCACAGCAGAAATATTTTCATCACTCAGACTCAGAGACCCTATCTTATATTCACACAGAGCAAGCACTGCTCCCAAGTGAGAAGGTTTCCACTATGTATAAGTGAATAAAAGCAAAAGCATTTTGTACACAGGCAGGTCTACATGTCAATTTTTTCATTCTTTCATTATAACATTCTATGAAATCACGTACTTCTCTCAACTACAGCAAACAATCTGTAGCAAACCAGTAGCATTTTAAGTTGCCTTTGCTAGTTTTAACAACTCACTCAGCTGGGGCAGATGACAGCATGGAAGAGAAATGACAGCACACTCCCAGGAAAGTGCTGCCTGCATTTTTTGGTGCATGTAAAAATCTCATGATCTCATTACAGGTGAAATTCTCTCACTTCCTTGTTATGAGAAAGATGGTTGCTCAAGCAGAAACAAACCACAGTATATCAGCACTAACTCTGAGCCCCAGCAACATCATAAATTGCATCTCATAAAAGTGAAATTTGTACAAAGGCTATTGTCTTCTCTTGCATGGATTTAAACCACAGCATACATTTGTGTACATTTAAAACATACAATGGAACATTTTTACTGCAGTAAAACATGTTGAGGCCTAGAGAATTGCCCAAACGCTGACAACTAAAAGCTTTGAATCCCTTTCTTCTTAATGATGTATATTAGGTACATGCACATTAGGTATTTTGCTTGAACTGGAGGTAGTCATTTAATTCAAATTTCTCACTATATTTCACTCATGTTGTGGAACAGTCTTTGAGCACTTGAAGTGAATTCTTTTTGGATAAAAGCAATTAGAATATAAGTTCCAGGAGTTAATCTAATATGCCTGAGCTGTAAGCAGACATTCAGTTCATGGGATCAGACTACCGTTAGCGCAAAAGCACAAAAAAAACCCCCACAAACAAAAAAACAACCAAACACAAAACTACCACAAATATTTTGCTCCCTACCAAAGAAAACAAAGAAAAAATAAACCCCCAAAAAACCAACAAATTTTTTTAGTAGCCCCAAGCCTCAAAATCTCATTAAAAAGTCCCTAATTTTGTATACTGTGGGTGTCTGATCTACTGATCTATGCCATTTGCTATTGAAAATATAGGCCATAAACTGCAGCATTTACTACTTGCATTCTGTTTGCAGATCTATACATGTGAGCACATAACTTTAATTACGATATAAGAGATTGGTATGGAAACTATTCTAACATGACCACAGGCTACAGCAAGTGTTATGTTTTTCTCTCCAACAGAATAAAGAAAAACGTCACATTCTTTTTTACTACGTACTTGTTAGATTTCCACTGACACGTTAACATAAGCAAGAATAATATGATTAAATTATTCTGAGTTGTGCAGTCATAAGAATTGCATATGACTCAGAACATCTGCAAATTGAAAAAAACAGCTGTAACTAAGAGGAACTGCAGCAATAGATTTTGGCTTTCTCCCTGAAGATGTTCCTGATCAGGGGAGATTCTGACTCATTAAAGTTTTTTTTATGCTATTTCTCCTCTATTATCATTGCTTAGGTCAAGTGCAGCCCTAATGTGTCTTCTTTATCGCCAGCCAAACTACACAGTTTACTTGAATCTCTTGTAACTCCACAGTTAGCAAACCTCTGGCAGACAAGTTTCTTCTCTAGTTACCAAAATTGCAAAGCTTGTAGAGCTCCAGTTTGTTTGAGGGTCTAGACCACAACAAGGAAGGTAGTCAGTTAGTCAGTAAATGCCAAGGAGGTTGCTTTACACCTTTGAAGTAGACAGCTCATTCAGTAACCTTTCAGTGCAATAGGACAAGCTTTTTAAGGAACTCAAAGGTAAAAGTATACAGGCATCCCTCTTTCCTCTAGCCTATAGGCTCCTTTTGATCTGGTTTCATTACATTCACAAACATCGCAGTATTTTGAAGCTGCCCCTGCTCTGAGCAAAAAGCTGGACTAGGAAAGTTCCAGGGGTCCCTTTCTACCTAAATTATTCTGTGTCTCAGTTTCTAGGTTACTATTAGCACATCCAGAAAACACTGAGAATCCAAGCAAAACCTAAAGCTGTAAAACAGCTTTAAGAAAGGTACTTGGCATAGGAACAGCTGCGAGCTGAAAATAGACAGGAAAAACAGAGAACGAAAGATTCCAAATATCAGAATTCTAGCAAGACCGATTATCCTTTTTCAAATGAGTGAAATCAATTATGACAGCAAGACAGACCACGCTTTGAACTCATAACTACAGCAACCTATCTGTAGGAGAGTTTCAAGCTGCCATTGCTAGCTTTTGTATTACTTTCTTTAGTAACAGAGGTAGTAACTACTTTAATAATTCACTCAACTGGAGCAGAAGACAGCTTGACACAGTTTGTGTGGAGGCTTTTAAAACCTTTCCTTTATGTCTCCTCTGCAGCACACTTGGACTGTGGCTTGCAGTTTAATTTCCAAGCACCAAAACCAAAATGAGCTGAGGAGAGTAAAAACAACCAGGGTATGGAAAATAAAAGAAATAAAATCATCACAGCTTAGTTGCGCTGTAGACCCAGCCAGAAGGTTCTCAATCTGTGAAATTAAGTTCTTTAGTGATGATGGGATTGTTCACTTAGTAGAAGTGAATTAGAAGAATTCACTTCTAGAATTAGAAGAATTCCTTGAAATTACTATGAACAATTTGCTTCAGAAACAGCCCCAGATGGCCTCCTCTCGGGCCAGAAAGAGCAGGATGGGATGAGAACTAGAGGGTTCTGATAGACCTTCCCCTCACAACAGCAACTTACACAAAGAGAATGAACATTTACCTGAGTAAGTATTTCCCCAGCTTCTCAAGGAGCTGCCCTAACTACTCTGTATTTCCTTTACAGAAGTGCTGATTTCAAAATCACACACAAAATCACAAACACAGACCCAAAAAAAAAAAAAAAAAATCACTTTCAAAATTCCACAAATAGCAGCAGGGGAACCAGAAACACAGTAACTTCTCTTTTTTCTACTACATTCCAAAACTTGCACAATATCGCTAAGACACTCCTATTCAACAAAATGTACAAGTTTGACATAGAGGTCATGCACATAAGCTATGTGTATGCAACCATTTCTTCCTCCTGTTTTTACAAGAAGAATATAAATGCTTAGCCAAGTAACTAAAATCTCTGACTGCAGCAGGTAGCAATAACAGTAATCACTAATCAGGCTGACAAACTGTTCTTGTTTCTTGAGGACATACAAGGTAAGTCTCTAGATCACAATTCCCTGTTCTTATGATAGTCTTTAATCACTTTCATTTCTGCTAGAAGAACAACATGACAGAACACAAACAATCTAGGAGATTACTGGAAAGTGTCAGAGATTATATAGGAGATTCTGGGTGAGCTAGTCAGGGGTGATGTAAAACTGGATTGGCTTTTCACAAATAAGGAAGACCTGACTGGGGATACAATAATCAATGCCAGCCTTAGGTGTAATGACCATGGACTAGTACAGTTCAAGATCCATAGTGAACAGAAGAAAGCAGCAGGAAATTACAGACTGGACTTAAGCAAAAGGTAAATCATTCCTGATCAATCTGATTGCCTTCTAGGGTAAAATGACTGCACTTACAAGGGAAAACAAAATAAGTAATTTATGTCATTTTAAGCAAGGCTTTGAGAACTGGATCTGAAAAAATACATGCACCCAAGTTGGGATATTACAGTGTAGATGGGTGGACAACCAGATGGGTAAAAGACTGCTGTGATGGGGCTGAGAAGGAATCAATGGGTTCTACTGCACCTCCCAGCAGGAGTGCTGCAGGAGTCTGTAATGGGACCTTTCCTGTTTAACATCTTTACCAATGACCTGGAGAGGGTAGTGGAGCACAGAACCACCAGGTGTGCAGGTGACACCAAAGAGGAGAAACTGTGGACATACACATCCAAGAGCAGGACTGGCATCCAAAGGAACTTAGCCTGGAGGAATGGGCTGACAGAAAGATTACGAAATTCAACAAAGACAACTGTAAAATGCTGCAATCCAGAAAGTAAACAATACAGGCTGCAGTGATTCAGGCTGGTGACAGACTGACTGGCTGGAAAGAAGCAGGTCTGTAAAAAAGGACATGGTGGACAGCAAACTGAACAGGAGCCACCAGTGTGCACAGCCAATAGTATCCAGGGCTGTATCAGCAGCAGTATGGTATGACATGGGCTGAGGGAAATGATCATCCTGCTTACTTGGCACTCACTAGACTGCAGAGTCCAACTCTGAGTCCCTAATATTGGAAAGACATCAGTAAACTGGAGCAAGTTCAGTAAAGGGCCACCAAGATGATTTAGGCTGAGGCACATCCCCAATTAGGCAACTAGGCTTTATTAGCCTGGAAAAGAGAATGTTTTGGGAAGTACCTAAGAGCAGCCTTCCAGCACTTATGCTGAGGCTATCTAGAAGACAGATCCGGGCTCTCTACAGCAGTACACAGCAGAAGGACAAGAGACAACAAGCATAAGATAAAAGAGAGGCTCAGACTAAACATAATGAAGAAAGAAATTCCTCTGGAGTACAAACACATACATAGGTTGCCCAGAGAAGCTGTACAGTTTCCATCTTAGAGATTTTCATGATCTGACAGGATACAGCCCTGAGCAACCTGTGCTCTCTCCATATCTGGCCCTGCCTTGAGTAGGAGGTTGGACTTCTGAGATCCCTTTTGACAGGAATGACACTATTGTTTTATAAAAACATATCTCTCACATTCCCTGTGATATTACATCCTTCTTTCACTAAGCAGCATTCAGACAACAACCTTCACAGAAAAAAAGAGATCATTTCAATAAGCACCATGGTTTTTAGCAACAGAAAATAATTCATTAATCTGGGACAAAGCATTGGAAAGCCTCATTGAGACAGGTCAATTGCAGGGCAATAAACATACACACAAAAAAAAAAAATCCCCAAAATTAAACTATCATGCTTTGACAAAACTTACTCTACAGGTAAAACATCAGGGCACTGAATAAACTGGGTAAGTTAAATCACAGAAAACATTCATTGAAATACTCTCTTTGAAAGGTCCTTAGCATGGAAAACTATAAGGAGGGGGAGTACTTTTGTTCAGAAGGTATTCTTTTAAAACCAAGATGTGCTGTTGTGGTTACTCCAAATACTGCAGTCCCATATGCCACATCTAACAAAACCACTCAATGGTTAACTTGCATTTTCCTTCAACTACTCCTTTCAAGGCTGAGTCAAACAGCAGCAAACACTATCTAGAGAGGCTGAGGCTCTCTTCATGCTATGACTCAAAAGAAGTTTCCAGCCAAAACAGGTTCTGCTCCTGCAAACATTTATTTTGTGTTGGAAACAGAAATCCATTTGCCTATACCAACATATAATGTGAAGCAAAAAAGGACAGGACAGGTAGGAAAAATTCCTGTTTGCACCACCTTTAACCCAAGCTGCATTTCTCACAGTGCTAGAACAACACCTACAGCACCAAAATGAGATTAATGAGGATTTTATTATTATTAATTAGATTTGCTGAGGATAACAGATTCAGGGAATGCAGAACAGACTCACCAAAACAGATCCAGCTTTACATCCCTACAGCTGTATGTCTAATGTTGCCCTACTGCTCTGTTCTCCACATGACAGCTTCACCTACGTAAAGTAATGAAGTGTAAGTAACAGGTCAGTAAGAGATAAAGGGGGCTTTTATGCACGTGCCACATTTCCTCATGGTAGCTGAAAGATTACTTCTTTGTATTTAAGTAAACAGAAGCATGTAAGTATTTTCAGGGACAAAAAAAAATGCTTACCATGGTATACTTTGAGAGATGCACTGCTGGCATGTTGGAGCACAGACAGGCACGCATTACCTTCCTGTAGCTACTTGTATAATTATTTACAGCATTAGATTCAGATATATTAATTTGTCATGTATGGGTTTCAGCAGTGACCAGAAAGCCTAACAGAAAAAAGGAATCTACTTTGAATTAAGAAATTATTACAAAATAGGAGAGGATTAGTATATCATTCTATATTTTGATATGCAAATAGATTCATTTTGTTAACTGTTAAACCTTCAATGAGTTCTCCTTCAAAGAAAATCTTATTTTCCCAGGAATTTACACTGCAGAAGCGTGATTTCCAAGAATATCATAAGAATTCACACCTAAAGAAAATGTATGCAGCACCTCCTCTCTAGAAGACATATACGTGTATTTGTTTTAGTACATTTTATGAAAAAATCAAAAAATTTTAAAAAGATATCTTTGACAGTAATAGCTCCAGCGTACAAGGTGGTTTTATTCAGCCTTTATACACAACTTCTGTGCAGGACAATTTCTCAAGGGGATCAACAGCAATATTCTTAAGTTTGGGAAAACAGTGGATGTTAGATTTGTGTCACCTCTGCCTATTCAATAGCTAGTAAAATCGTGAGACAGCTAAATATACCCTTAGAAAGTCAGCCTTCACTCACATCATGACATGCATTTAAGTCCTGAAGACATGAATTCTAGTTTCCTAAAGAAGTGAGGTTTCACTGAGTTAAAAACTACTGAATAGTGCCTAGCTGGAAATTAAAATACCTTACTTGCAGTAATTATTGACCTGAGTTTCCCCAGGCATTCAGGTGATGAATACTGAACACTTTCTCACCTCTTCTCCCCATTCAGCTGTAATGCAGGCAACCCCCAAATGCTGCCCAGGACCAGGAGGCTTAGAGGAGGCAGCCAAGGGTCAGCTACCACTTTATCTAATTGGAACTAATCTGCATGTGGTACAGCATGGCCTGAAGCCAGGAGCAGGTTTAGCTACACAGATGGATGAGTTCTTCCTGCCTATTCAGATCTTCATTTCCCCCCCCACCCCCAGCATTCAGTATGATGTTGTATGCCATGATTTGCAGTTCTGTCTAATGGATTTTTCATGGATCTAGGAAACTGTGTGTTCAAGATACTGCATATCCATTAATAACCTCTCTATTTTTAATTGCAATACAGCAGAAGGTAAAAGGACATGGATAAAATATGTCAAAACTATACAGATTCAACATTAGTCTACTTAGATAAGACTTTTAAAGAACTATCAGTTTGCTGACTGATTACTGCAAAAACTAGAAGACAATTACCCACACCAAGGAAAGAAATTGTACATAGAAACCAGATTATAGCAGTATAAAGACAACAACATAAACGTTATCTAAAAAGACTAATTATACAAAACCAAGTACTTTGTACTAGTTTTCATCCTGAACACTTCTCAAATGCTGTTTGCCTATTCAGATGAGAAAACTAAATGACTAAGATTTAATATTCTTAGTGCATGACCTAGTTTCCAGTCCAGTGCCCAATCTACTACAATATTTTGTCTCTCTTGATGAAGCAGAGCTCACTAATTAAGGGGGGGGGGGGGGGAATGTGTACTTATACACATCACATAGTTCTGAAGTAAGACAAAGAAAGCTTTTAAAGATTTGTCAAGTGTACATCAAAGCAAACCAGAAAGGGTGTCTGTCAGCCACACACCCCCCTTAAAATTGCTGGTGGTACATTATATATGATGCTTTTCTATGGTCACCTATTCTTCTTACCTGTGTTTTACCTACTACTCCTTCCTGAAAAATAGTTAAAGGACTTCGTAACTATAAAACCAAAAGAAAGTTACTTTTCGCCATAAATGACACAAAGTTTAGGCAGTTTAGGAAATAATGTTAGTTTGAAGGACGAGCATCTTTAACCTACAGCAATAGTTCTTTTCCCAAGAATTACACTTCAAAAGAAAGCGCCCACTTTTCATTTCCTACTTGGAGTTTATCCCTGTACTCCAAGAAGCACAACAGCTCAGTACCACAAACAGCGTGACAGGAGCTCAGAGGCTCCAGTTTCACGCAGACTCCTGACCTGGAACACTTTTGCTCTTATGGCAAACACGACACCAGTGGATATAAGACAGAGCCACACTGGTCATGTTTCCCCAGGTAAGATGCAAAGTGAGAAGCTCTACTTTTTCTGAGCTTAGATAAAGTGTTCCTTTCAAGCAACTGCTGAGGATGAGTGCTGCAAGCCATCTCTGAACTGCAGTACACAGTAAGACATCTTTTCTGATACCTCTTTACACACACTCACCAAGATTAATTGAAGTATCTCCACCTACAATAGGTGCATTTTTTTCAACCACTGTGTTGTGCTAAAGAATTTGCATGCTCTATAGGAATTAAAAAAACATAACTCAGAATTAGCAAGCTATTTTTTTAGCTTGACCCTTGACTGACCTAAAAAAACAGGCAGATGCTAAATCCTCTATTACATGAACAAGAGTAATGCTTTATCCAGACTTCACTTACAGAAAGCAATGCAACTGGTAAGCCTCAACCTCAGAGAATCTGTGATGAACTCTTGTCTTAACAAAAAGCAACAACACAAAAACACACTGATTTTATGCTCTCCCAAGACTACAGTAAGTCATAAATTTGCATCACTGAATTTCAAAACACTCCTTGGATAGAGGCAACTTGAAACATACAGAGATGATGTCTTGGAATTGAAAAGACACTGTTCCACATGAGCTCCAGACAAAAGCAAAGGAAGAATTTTAAGGGAAACCTTTGAAATTAACATGTCAAGCAGTCAACTTAAATGTATGATCTGAGGAAGACTGAAAAGACTGGACAGAGATAAGAAAAAAGTGCTGAAAAATCTCACTCCTACAGAAGGTCCAAAAGCCTGAATCCCAATTCCCTGAAAGAAGGCTTTTCATTCTTCCCCATTCTTCCTTTCTCCTAGGACATGACTTTTAGAACTGGCTTATGCCTGAGCAGAACCAAAACTATGCAAACCTAAGGACCTTAGGGCATTACTCCAATAATTGCTACAAAATCGAAACTTCATTTTCACAAATCATTTTCACAATTTCTTCCATTTTCCTGTAAATAGCAGCAAATAAATTTGCCCTTAATAGAAGAGATTCAAGTCAAATCAAATCAACATTAAGTGTTTTGGCGAACTCAGTTATTCATTTTGCTTGGATAATACTACATTCTTCTATTCTGACTTTTATCTGTAACTATTGAACTCTTTTTTACTATTTAAGTAAAGAGGCTTTACTGTCTCTTTCGTAAATACATCCCACACACATAAATCTGCTTTGTAAAGTCAGGTATCCGGAGGATGAAATCCAGTAAGGCAGCTAGCCACCAGTACCATAAATGTCATGGCCTGCTTTATAATCATCACTATGCACTCCCTTCAGTACAGATTTAAGGCAAAGATTTTTTTTTTTCTTTGTCATTAAAAAGCCAGGATTCTTTTTGTCTTTGTGGAAAAAGGAATGACATATTTCAAAATAATTCTTGTTCTTTTCATGCAGAAATTCCATGCCAAAAGAAAACTTACAAGAGTATCACTCACAAAGGACAAGAGGAAGAAAACTAAACTGTGATATCCAAACTGAACGGGATATCAAAATGATTTCACACCTCATAGCACCTACTCTTTGTGTTCC
Source organism: Certhia americana (assembly GCA_018697195.1). NCBI lineage: Eukaryota > Metazoa > Chordata > Aves > Passeriformes > Certhiidae > Certhia > Certhia americana. The sequence continues at coordinate 32,563,439 of CM031859.1, forward strand.
AAAGATAAACATAATTCATTAATGAGATAGCTGAATCTAAAATACTAACAGAAAACTCAAGACTGCATCTATTTAAGCAAAGTTACACTGAACCAAAGGTGTTTTAAACCTTTCAAATCACTTCTCATGATAAGAAGGAAAAGAAAAAGCAGAACAGTAATTTAGTTTTAATACTGGACTTTGTATTTTGAGGGGGAAAAAATTTTTTCTAGGCCAGAAATGGATAACAGCTGCTACACAAACAATAAACTAAGTAAAAACCTAAGCATAAACATGCAAGGATAAAATTCATGGTTGCTCTATGCCTCATTTAGATCACAAATGTGCTTTCTGAGCTCCCACACTAGACTGCATCTTGACGTATTTTCACATCTTTGGCTGAAAGTCAGAAGTATTCAGACCATAAGAGCTTTTTTTCCTTCAGTTCTATTTTATGTGTTCTTTATGTATATAAAAAATGCTTACTCCATGCTTCCTCTGCTTCCTCTATATTGTAAACAAATTCAGGTCCTGCTCAGAGTATTGTGTTTCACACAGGAACAGGCACTAACAGTATTCAAGTAAATTACAAACACTGATTTCAACAGAAAGAACACAGTGCCCTGCAAGGACTGCCTCCAGCACGCCCCGTGACCTCCTTCTTCTAAGGCAGGATTTTTGCTTCCGGAATTATGCAACAAATTACATTAGCAAAGCTTAAGATCAAAACATGTTTCCTTATGCATTCAATGCAGGGGTTATTTTTTATTAACTCCCAAAATAAACTGTACCAAGGAATATGCATAAGTAATTCTCAGACAAAATTAGAGACCTGTTTCTAACAGAAACAAATTTAGCTTTCTCCACAGCAATTTTTTCCCCTGAAATCACCCAAAGACTTAGGCTATTAAAGCCATCTTAATTAAACATAAAATGAGATACTATAATATTCATCACTTTAAAAAAAATTAGTCAGACTAGCCAAACCCCTTACCTTGCAAACCATGAATAGCTCAACATTTCTTTCTACACTGGCTGCTAGGAAACAAGCTTTAGAAATCTGTGAAGGTTAAAGTAGCTCAAACTCACCAAGTAACAATGGGTTGGGTTTTTGGGTATTTTTAAGGATTCATGCAGCAGGATTAATGCATGGTTAATTTCATGGCAGTTTTGCAGCAGCTTCTTCTCTTGAATCTTTCTACTATTCATTTACTCTCAGCTCACACTGCTAAAACTGGTATTAGGATCAGGTTCTCAGGTTTTTCCCCAATACCTCCTACACAAATGTATCATCCTAATAAAAGCCATGAGCTTATTTGTGAGTATGATCCAACCCTTTGGTTTCCTGTGGCTAGGAGGTCTTGTCAGCTCCAACTCCTGAAGCTATCTGTAATGTGTGTGACACTGACAGTCCTATGAGACAACCTTAAAATTTCTACTATCAAGCTGCTCGTCACGAAATCAAGAAAATTAGTCATAATGATAACCCAACACATAATTACACAGAAATTTTCTTATTTCTCTAGAAGCATTTAATTTTATTCTAGAAAAAAAAAAGAGAAATATTTCTAAAATGCTAATTCATGGAGTAGCAGTATCAATATGCCTGACAGCAATCATTTACTTTGCAATTAAAGCTATAAATTTGCTACTAAGGGGAGAAAGGGTAAGGTAAAGAAAAGAGTGACTGCAGCTCAATCTATGCAGGCTGCAAAGGGTAAACAGTAATAAAAATTATTCAATTTATTCTGACAATTTCTTAAAGCACCTATGAGATGGTCTCCCCTATCTTGACTTCATCAATGACTTTGATTTCTTATATTTTTTGAAGATGAACAGACATACAACACAATCCACAGAGAGCTCACAAAGTTGCAATTTCAGAACAATAAGTCACTTCACAGGTTTTGAGAACAGGACACCAATAATAAATAACACTTCCTAATGTATCAGTTGGGTAAGGTAGATTTCTCATGACTACAAGCCCTTCTACAAAACACAGCTGGTGACTGGGTATGATACTCTTCTCCCTGAATGGTATGGTAGAACATTCTACGATCAAGTCAAATACATCCTCTGCCTCTAAATAGAGACCATCAGCATGTTAATTTAAATATTTGAATTCCTACATCAGGTAAAACACTTGGAAGCACCAAAGCCCTTTCCCAGTCTCTTGCAATTTAATGCATAGCCTTGCTACTTCTACCATGGGGAAGTTTGTTCCAAGTCCCACCTATCCTAGTTTGTAGGTACATGGTTGCTGTGTCATGTTTTTCTGCAGTTTCCTGTACAAAATTTTGGCTACCATAAACTACAAACTACAAACTGTTAATACTACCCATATTCTATTGCCTTTTTCCTATACCAGATTTAGCTCCTTGGTGTTATGTTAAACCAGACAATAGAGATCATTTCTGTAAAACTATTCCCAGTCACGGGCCAGGCCTGCTCTGGGCACAAAGTACATAGAAAGCATCTCTATGAATGACAAGAACAGACAAACAAAGTTTAACTAATGGCCTACTATTGACAAACTTTATTACCCTATAACCAATCTCATTAGACAGGCACACAAACCAAAAGTGTTATTTCTGTTCTTTTCTGCCCTTTCCACGCTAGTCTTCCGGCTATGATGGGCCACAGAGCAGACAGGAAACCTCCATCCATTTGCTCCAGCCAGGGGAGCACAAAAGACACCTTACAAGAGCTCTTCAGATTTGCAGGGAGGACAGACCACCTGCTGCTGTGGTTGAAATCCCAGGATCATACCCTCTACTAAATGATACTTCTGAAGCTTCTTCAGAACAGCTGTTCCACTAAAAATTCTCAACTATAAACTGTTAAAAACTTTATGAAGGACCTAATTGATGGATATAAATACACTCTTTCAGACCTTCAGAATCTGGAGCAAGGAGACCTTTGGTATGAAATGCTGCATCAACCCCTGCAGTCATGGGCAATAGCAGCCAGAAGTAAGTCATGAATGAAATGCACGGCCCACCTGAGCAGGCAAGAAAAGAAAGCATGACAAAGCAAAGATGGCACATTTTAACCTCTGGTCATTGGTTAATAAGAAACATTGCCATCACACACAGTTCTCTTCCTCCTCCCCTCTGCAAGGCAAGCAGGGCTGGGGGAGAGAACTTCGTGCCTCCTACAGCCGCAACTTCTAATCTTTTCAGCAACAGCTGGATACAAGACACTGGTTCAGCAGAATTGGTTACATAAAGAGTAGAATCCAAAGTAAGAACTTCTGCACTCCAAGATACTCTCTGCAGTTTATTCTACCTAGACAAAAGTAAAATTTCTCAGTGAACTCTACTCCTATTTATTGTCAGCATCCATAAGTAAGATTAAAAAAAACAACACTCAAGTACTCTAGCCAGCATCTCTACAAAACCTACTGTTGAAAGGCACATTTAACCAAATTTAAAAACAGAGATCCTGCTTACAAGGTGCTCTGTGCCAGGGTTAATGTTTCTATTCAAATAGCATTTATAACCAGTGGCCACAGGATTCCATCAAAAGTAAAAAGGTCAATTTTGTATTCAACTACTGAAGTTCACAAAAAAATGACAGAACTGAAAATTTGTTTTAATGCCTGAAGCAGCTTTGCAGCAAAACAGTTCTAGGTGTCAGATTCCTGTGACAACTTATACCACTGTTCAGCTGCTATTACTACTATTTAGCTTACTGCATAACTTCATTTTATTTGATTTTAATTCAAGTCACAGAACTTTGTCCCCAGCTTGCTGTCTCAGCACTCTGTTTCATAACTGTAAACAAAGAACTGGAGGCCATCAGGAAGAAAAGAACATAGCACCAACCACAGCAACTTACCTACTACATCAGGAGCAAAGTATTAGAGGCAATGTACACTGTGAATTGTATACATTAAATAGAAGACAGTGATGAAATAACCTGATTTAAGCACTTTGTGCTTTTTCCAAGACTTTTTCCTTATTAATAGTAGGCAGGACAACCTGCCTTAAAATAAGAAAGGTGGAAAAAAAGCACAGAATTGATTTTTAAAGCCCTTCCACACATATTGAAAAATAAAAGCAGTCATTCAAAAGACAATCTGCATGACTACTCATCCCTCACACCTCAACAAAGTGTTTACTGGAAGGAAGAGTACACTGCCAGTGTGGCATCCTCCTCAGCCAGCCCTGTGGTACCCACCAGTGAGCCACTGTCGGGCTCACACCCTTGCCCAAAGCCCAAGCAAACAAGGCAGCTGCAGTTCTGCCAGTCTGCAACTCATGATCCTGATTGTTAAAGAAAAAACAGTCTTGTATGAGCCAACCTCATACTTGAAGAACCTCCTGGTTTAGGTTGCTGTTCCACAGAACAGCAACTAGTGTTGAAGATCCCAGTAAGAGATGAAAAACGTGATGGTCATCAAACACATGGGCAAAATTGGCAGAAGTTCACTCTAAAATGCTACAAAGACCTGATTTATTCACTTTTTGTGCTATATCACATACTCTTGTCAAAGACCTGAAAAACCAAATGGTTATCCCCATCAAGATCAGAATTGCTCTGCTATGTGAGGGATAACCAAAAACTATTACTGTTAAAAACTTCAAAGTTCTAAAGGGCAAAAAGTTAAAGGAAGTAGAAGACAGTAAACATGAACAGCAACTTCACTAAAAAGAATTCCTCAAGTTATACCTTAGCTTTCACGTGGAGCTGACAATCTTCTCATCTAAAAAACACTCATACCTACTGCCACTTAAAATTAAATAAACCCTTGCAATATGAAGTAACTGCCATAAAATATATATTACAAATTAATTATGAATTACAGAGAATTCTAATATGCAATTTAAAGAAGTGCTTTCTTCCTCCATCCCCAACGTCATCAGCTTTCTTCCAGAATAGCTACCTACAGGGAAGGCAAAGGCAACATTCATGGAGCATTGGCCACTCCAGAGGAACCAACCAAAATACATACAAGTTTAAGATGTGAAAATATGAACATTATCAATAGAAGGAAAAATAGCCTTCTATTGCTTGGTATTTGATAAACGAATAGATTTATTTAAAAGAAGTTCTTAAATGTTTCTTCTATTTTACCCATCAGACAGAGAAAATCTCCCGGGAGTACTCCTGATTTTTTACTTAGGTTTGGGTTTTCTGAAACCTGTTGTAGGGTTGCCACTAATATCAAAGTCATAGAACCTTTTTCATATATCCCCCAATCCAATCACAGGTATATACTTTCTCAAAATCAAATTTGCTTTTAGAGAGGCAACTAGCTGTGTGCAGAATAAACTCTATCTGTATTTCACGAGCATTCTCATCCCACTGTCTGAAACGTAGAGCAAAATACGAAGACCATGAGTCTCTCTAGGAAGTTTACAATTGATTTTTAGTAAATCAGTACACCTAGCACATATAAACTGATAGGAGAGATGCATTTTCATATCTTAATGACCCTCTAATCACCTGTTCATTCCCTCAGATTATTCACCATAGGCACCTTCACTCTTCTGCCTCTCCTGAGGGCTTCAGTTGAGCCACTGTTAGAATAAGACACTGGGATGAATGGACCTTTCCTGTGCTCCAGGATGGCCCTTCTACAGTAAATCCCAGAGTAAGCCAATGCACTGACAACCGACTCCAGCCAATAACTAATATCATTTAGTGAGAACCTGCTAAGGTTCAGGGGCATCCCATCTGGGAGATGTAAGGGTAAAACACCAATGCAAGTGCAGGTGGGAGGGACACTGAGTGCTCTCAGATATTCAGCAGCCCTATCAGACAGTCTATTCTGAAATTCTACAGCGCTTTAGTGCAACTTGAATAAAGAAAAAAAGAGGAAAAACAGTTTACAAGCACATTATACTCAGCAATGACAACAGCAGTCAGTCAGTAGAGGAGTTAAAATTAGGCATCTGGGAGGAAAAGAGCCCTCCAGCACTCAGATTTAATAGAGTCACTTATTTACTGCTCACTGAAATGCTCTGCAAGAATACAAAAGCAGCCTGGAATCAAAGCCAATGGCAAAGTTTCTCAATCAGGGAAGAGCTTACACTTGGCAAGTAATACAGGCTATTGGGAAAGTTTTGTATTGAAATGTGTGTTTTCCTATCTTCCCACTAAGATTCTGAAAATAAGCAGCTTATGGGAAAACGTGATTTGCTTAAATATTAAAAGATTAAAAACAAAAGACGAAACTGTAGTGTTAAACTGCTTGCGTGCTTTAAAATTGTAAACTTGTCCACTGAAGAAAGTGTAAATGAGATTTACAGTAGGGAAAGAGCAAATTACTTCCACGCTTCTGTAGCTCATCAGTTTAAAGAGCATACAACTCCCAGCCAAATCTATTTCAGTGAAAAGAAGTGAAACTGTGTTTGTTTTCTTTGTAATTGCTATTTACAATGTATTTGATTGCCTGAGGGAAAAAGACAGGCAATTACCAGAAAGGTTTTAAATACACTTTTAAACACTAACAGCCTAAAATTTCAGGCAATAAACTGAATTACAATTATTGTCCATAGACTTGGATACACATCCTCAAGTAATTAAATTCAGCCTGTTACAATCCACTGTTTTGTCATGATTTTTGATGCATCACTGCTGCTGAGATGGCACAAATCACTCAGAGACCCAAAATGCTTTACCAGGGGTGGGGAGGAAAGGGAGGAGAAATAAATCACAAAATCACCAAACATTTTTAATTGAACTTTTCTCCACTGAAGGTTGGACATGTTTGTGAATTACTAATATAGTCAAACATAAAGGATTTAAGAATGACATTGCCTAGAGAGTCAATTTTGCCATCCAAGTAGAAGTAGATGCAAAGCAGAAAAGAAGAAATTTGAGTTGTTCACCCTGGCACACACACAGCCTTTTCTCTCAAAGGCCAGGAAGGCTAAGTACAAAAAGCAATGGACAAGTGTGCAGAAATCCAGTTTTATTGTTGAATGAGTAGGGCACTTAAATGGAGCACCTAAATTGAGATAAGATTTTGGGGTTGGGTTTTCTGTTTTGGTTGGGTTTTTTGTCTTTTTAAATCTAGCACTTATTTCATCTTGCATCTGTTTATAAACATGTTCAAGTATAAATGGTCCCATGTAAAATTTTCAACTTGTCTGAGAAAAGGAATGCATTACTTGAGGATAGAGACTTCAAACTTCCACATATTGAAGCACAATTCAGTTTTACCTGCTTGCCAGGTATCTGTCTTAAGAGATGCTGGAAATATGCCTTCTTTCTCTACAAGTCACTGCTAGATAGCACTATTTAATACTTACAGTCTACTTCTGCCACACATGTGCAAACAGGCCTCTTAAAACTGGCACCATATCCAAAAAAAGTGCTGATCCTGAGAAATTGCAACTCCTTGACAGGGTCAAGATAGCAGAAAGTTCTGGCACCTTGCAGGACTACAAGAAATCCCTGTACTTTAGAATCATTAAAGAAGATATTTTATCTACTTTAAATTGAACTCTCAGCAACCTGATGCTTGTTTAAGAGCCTTGACAATAGAGAGTGAACTGGGAGTAGCAGGCAGGCCACAAGCTATCAAACTGGCAACCGTGTGGGCAGTCCTCAACATATTTGAATTTAGTGCACCTATACAGAATCAAATACATACATATTAGGGTGGGGGTGTACATAGATGTATTAGGGTGCAGTACATCTACACCTGCAAAAACAACACCTGTCTCAGTCAGAAAACTGGACTACCTATCCTTTACCAGACCAGGACCAGATTTTTCAGCTGAGCATTTCTAATGTTAAAATTTGTTCACTGAGTGGATGTGGCTGGCAATGAGCAACTATCTTTTCCTGCTTTCTGCTTTACAGTACATATGTACTATACCACAGCTGAGAGAGTATGAAAGAATAAAGCCTAACCCAGGAAAAGCATGGTCCTAACCTACTAAGGTTGTCAGTTTCACCTTCACAAAGGCCATTCACTTAGGAGTTGGACTTGTTAATCCTTGTGGGTCTTTTTCAGCTCAGAATATTCTGTAACTCTTGTCTCCTGTAATTTAAAATCAAGCAAAACCCTTCCTCTTTAGGACCTCTGTTATGACCCATCCTTATGGTACACTATTCAGAGGCAAGATGTATTGTGTGTGAGAGGAAAACCATAGCAATAAGCCTGCCTCTGACTTTAGTCAATGCATTTTAGAACAGACACCTTTTTATTTCTTAAAACAAGGTGAGTTTTCTGTTGGGTAGGCCCTCCTGGTTATGCTGAATCAGATTTTTTCCATGAATATTACAGCTGCAAACCCAAGCAAACAGCTTCTCCTTGGTTTCTTCTTGGGAGTTTTATATTTTGTAAGATTTTCCTTTAACCTGACCTCAGGAGACCTTCTCAGGCCTACACACAGACTTAAGACAGCCTCTAAGGAAACTTTGTAGTCAAGCACCAAGACTAATAAAAGCACTATTCATCTAACTTACACATGGAGCTTTTAGTGATGAGTCAACCTGTCCTGTAAAACTAGATGCAGTTTTTGTCAATTTATCCAACTCGGCAGTAAGCAAAATGACTGTATATACACATTCCAATGCAGCTGTACAAGTCAGAGTTAACCATTCCAGTTAATGTGCAAAGCAAAGTTTGGAGGTAAGGGTCTGACCAAGGCTTCATGTGTTAGGTGTGGTTTATTACCTACCTTTAACCATTTTTCATTTTGGCAGCAAATTCAGAGCTTGCTATGCCAATTTAATTATTTTACTATTTGAACTTTGCATCTTTATCAAGGCAGTTGCACAAACACTTCTCTACTCAGCTTTATTTTTCCCAGATTAGTTTTAGACGTTTAGAAAGTTTGATCAAGCTGAATTACCATTCTTAAGCAAACTGGAAATGCGTCAAAAAGGTTTTGCTGTGCTATGGCATCTCTTAGAAAAGCTGACTGCATTTGCTGATGCAGAGCGGGGAGGAAACCGCAGTCGCATTTTAGAGCTGCAAGAGGAATAGCGGTGATAAACACATCTTCCACCTTGACAGGGGAAAAAACGCAGGACGGCACCAACAGACACTTTTGCCCGCAGGAAACGAGGTGGGGCATCCGTGGAAAAGAGGACTGGAAAAGAAAAAGGGTACCGGGAAAACAGAAGCACGGCAGCAGGAACTCGCATCAGAGCGGCGTAACTTTCAGCAGCATCCTCCTCCCTCCCTGGGGGCTACCGGGGGGATGGCTCCGCGGCCCGGGCGCGGTGTGGCGGTGGCGGGCAGGGCACCGGCCGCCCCCCGCCGCCCGAAGGAAGAGGAAGCGGCGCCGGGCCCGCAGGAAGTGCCGCTGCCCCGCGCCCGCCGCCCCCGGCCCGGCGGCCGCTGCGCCCTGACAGGTGGCGAAGAGAGGCGGCGAGAGGCGGCCCCGGCTCCGCAGGCGGCCCCGGCAGGACCGTCCGTCACCCGCGGCGGCTCGGGCAGCCGCCCTCCTCGCCCAGCGGCGCACCTGCCCTGCCCTCCCCTACCTTGTTAAGGTGGGGGTCGCGGAGCACCTCGTAGCCCCTCTTCATGGTGAGCTGCAAGGTCCGGGCGGCGTCCCGCTTCTTCTCGTCTCCCTTCCCTGCTTGCATGGTCCGGTCCGTTGCGGCGCGGCGGGGCTGACTGCCGTCAGGTCGCTGCGGGAGCGGAGGCAAAGTGGCGGTGGCTCCTCCTGCCGAGGTGACCGCCCGGCGGGGTGGGATGATCCTACCGGGAGAGAGAGAGGGAGGGGGCAGAGCCGCGGCGAGGCGCCGCCGCCGCGGGAGGGGGGTCACCGGAGCGCCGCTGAGTCACCGGCGGTTCGGCGGCCGCCCAGGTGCGAGGGGCAGCGGGGGTGCGGAGCCGCAGCCCTGGCCGGGGCGCAGGCTGCGCTGCCTGCTAGCGCAGCGGACAGGCCGGGCGGAGAAGCGGTCCGGCCGGGGATCACCTGCTGCGGGGGGCCGGCAGGCGCGGCTGTGCCTTGTCACGCTGCGTTTGGCACGGCGGCTGCAGAGCACCGCGCCCGCACCCCAACGGGCCAGGCCCCGCGGCCCAGCTGAGCCCCCCGTGCGCCGGGCCTCTGCGCTTGGAGTCGCGTTCAAGTTTCACTTTCCTTCTGCTATTTAAATGGCCGTGAAATCCAATCTTTCCCGAAGGGGACGGACTGCATAGCTTCGTACAGTCAGGAGCACGTTTGATGTAATTAGCTTTGGGTTGCCTGCAGCTGTGGTGCTTGGGGTTATGCCTGGTCAGGGTGGAGAGCACTGGGGCAGAGCAGGTGTGTAGTTGGTTTGTACCGCTAGCCCCGACATTTGTTTGCAGTGTGTTCTGAAATTCTTTGCATACAACCCATTGTGTTGTATGGCTGTGGCTTTATTCCTCTAAATTCATGTATGTAAGCAAAAATAATTTCCACATGGTTGCTGCAGTCCTGATGGAGAATCTACGCAGCTTTAAATCTGTGACTAGAGGATTAATTTAGAAGGGTTTGGTTTCTGTTGTCAAGCAGCAATGAAGAGATACAGAGTTTGTAGCTCTTTCAAGCTTACCTCTTCACATTTAATCAGTAGGCCTTGTATCCATACTACTACCAAATCTTTTATTAATAAATAAATAAATAAATAAATAAAGGATGCCCATAGAATCTGGCCTTTACCGAATTTCCTATTAAGTAGCTCTGAAAAGTTTATTTGCAGTTAACTAACAAAGGAAAGTTGGAAGCATTCCAAGTCTCTATTTCTGGAAACTTGACTTGCAGGTCAGTAGAAAATTCAATAAATAGTGTTCTCCCTTGCTCCACCATCTCAGTATTATGGAAAGCAGTAAACTAAAATTAAAAATGTCTTCAAAACTTTAAACCAGGAGTCTTTCTGATCAATTATCCAGCTTTCCTTGGATTTCTCTGGCCAGCTAAGTACCTTCCTCCCCACCCAAGTCCTGAATATTACATTTAGTATGTATCAAAGATATGGGGTTTCATTTCAGCTCTTTCTTAGTTATAAAATTGAAATGTAACATAGAAACATCCTTTGTCCTTTCTTTGTGAGTATACTGAATCATTCTGGTAGAATGCTAACCCAGTGCAATATTTTGTCTGAGAGTAATGTGTACTGATGTAATTTTTATCTTTATGTTGCAACACTCTTTATTTAAAAAACCCTCTTTGATTTATGTGAAAAGTCACTGCAATCATTATGAGTACCTGCTCAAAGCTAAGCGCTTGTCCTGACTCACTTTTATGAAGTTATAAAAGGTATGTAATGAAACAGCTACTTAAAGTCAAGTTCATTGGCATATATACATATATTTTTTATGTAATCAGAATTCAGAAACCATTTACTGCTGTGTTTTAAGTGCAAATTTACTCTTTCCTATCTTCCTAAAAATGCCATTTATTTCCATTTGTTATGTTCAAACACTAATAAAGACAAAATCATGACTTTCTTTTGAGATAAATGAGTGTTAAGAATGGCAACAGGTCTTTTCAGCTCAAAAGGAAGACCAAAGAAACAAGAAGAAATGGTGTCATATGTCACCTGTCACCTGTAGAAATCTTCCACTTGAACTGGAACATTTTAGTATTTAACAAGATTAGCAAGGATTTATTTGTCCAAGTCTGTTGTTAGTGATTACTTTTCTGCTAGACTTTATGCCTTCCTTTCAAATTTGGTTGTGCATTTGTATTGCCTTTACAGAGTATATTTGATCAAGAGAAATTTTAGAGTGGCTTTTCTAGGACCTCAAAATATTCAAACCATAAAGATGATCAGAGGCCCAAAGGAGTAACACTTAGCAGTTACATCTGCAGTCAAAGGTCATTATTCCAAAAGAGGACTGCATTGCATAATAATTGTACAATATAGTCCTATTTATAGGACTCTAAATAAAGCTTTTGTAAGTGACCAAGTTATTTGTAATGGCTGTGTACACAGTACAGATGTTCTGAAGATGTTAGCCCACATTCAGGTTATTAGTGGGCGTTGTACACTACTGGTGTGTTTCTGATAGAAAATACAGTGGTTTTCCCCTTCTGGCAGGCATTTAATTCTTTTTCTCTAATAGTTTCTATATGGAACACTTTTTAAACTCTTACTCATGATTTTTCATAAGTACTGATGGTTTCTTCTCACCTTCTATATTTCTTGTCTCTCTCAAATCTCAGGATATACTAAGGATATATGAAAAGCTCCACTTGAAACAATCCTAGGGGAAAAAAAAAAAAAAAAAAAGACTAGAAGAAAGAATAGTTGAGTGATTTAACCCCAGCCGGAAACTAACTATGCAGCTTCTCACTCACTTCCTGAAAGGGGAAGGAGAACTCAAAAAAAGGTAAAACATGTGGGTTAAGAACAGTTTGATAAACTTAATAAAGTAAATACAATGTAATGATAGTAAGTAAAAGGGAGGTACCAAAAAAAGAGGAGTAAAACCCAAGAAAACCAAGTGATGTACAAGACAATTGCTCAGCACATTCTGATTGAACTCCAGCCCATCCCTGAGCAGCAGCTGGCCCCTCATGGCCAAATCCCCTGATTTACTTTAATGAGCACGATGTTGTATGATAGGGAATATCCCTTTGTGTCAGCTGTCCTGCCTATGCTCCCTCCCAGTTTCTTTTGTGTTTCCTTGTTGGCAGAGTATGAGAGAATGAAAAGTCCTTGACTGAGGGTGAACGCTATTGAGCAACAGCTAGAACATCAGAGTGTTATCAACATGATTCTCCTACTAAATCCAAAATGCAGCACTGTACCAGATATTAGGAAGAAAATTAACTCTATCTCAGCCAGAAACTTGACAACTTGTTTTGGCAAGCCAGTAGTAAGGACAGATAAGTGCAGGGGAAAAAAACTCTTTGTTGTATTTAATTAAGACTGCTCACTGTGTTTAAATATGTAAAAATGGAATTTGGGAATATCCTTTTGTTAGGCTATGAGTGATCAGAGGATTTGGACTTCCTCAAACTATTTTTGGAACCACTGTTGATTTTGGGAGTTGTATATCCTGCTGTGACACTGGGGGGGTGGGGTGGGTGGGTGTGTGTTAGCTTTCAGGGCTACCAGTTTGGAAGAAGAGAAAGGGAACTCCTATATCCTGATGAAAACATCCAGTTAACTACTTTTAAGGTGGTACTTGTGTGTCATGTCTGACTTACCCCATTAAGACCTGTAGTCGAACTATACCAACTGATGGTAACAGTTGGGTGCTCACTGTGGGGTCGCTGTACTCCAGGCAGGACCTCATCATCCCTGAATCAATGGAAAGCTTTACTTCATATGTGTGAACCATACCAATGCCCTCTATGCTTGTCAGCACAATGTTTGCTTTTTTGCAATGGTGCAACACTGTTAACTTCTGCTGGGCTTGTGATCTGATATAGCCCCAAGTCTTTTTGTGTGGGGATGGACGCTGGGTGAGTTCACTGGAAGAGACTTAAGATCATTGAGTCCAGCTGTTAACCCAGCACTGCCAACTCCAACACTAAACCATGGCCCCATGTGACATGCCTACACTACTTTTAAATACCTTCAGGGAGTGACTAAATAAAGGATGTACATGCTCTTTTAACCCTCCTTTTTCTGCTCATGTATTTACAGAAACATTTGTTTCTATACATTTGTTTAGTGAGTTACAAATTTTTATTGAGTTATAATTTTTTTATTAGGTTGGCAATACCAAATCAAATTTGGCAGGGAAACAAGGTTAGTTTTTTAAAAGATTAATTGTTTCATGATCTACCAACAGAATTTAAGCATTTTTAAAGTCTCTATAACAAACATTTTACAGCAATGGTTGCAATCCTGACTTGTGCTAGGTAATTTAAAAAGGAAGTTAAATTTTTCATCATTGGGAGATATGTTTTAGTTAGGCTGAAGGACAAGCAAAAACTGAACAGTATAAGTAGTATAATAATGATTTTTTTTTATTATCTAGAAGTGATTTTTATAACACAAAGGTGGATTTTGAAAAAGTTTTACTTCAAAGTAGACAATGCACTCCTGACATTAACAATCTTCTAGAAGGTTTGAAATGTCCAAGTGCCAGCATTCTGAGCACTGCCAGCCTGCCTGTCCCTGCCCACACTCCCAGGGCTCCCGCCCACCGTGTCATGATTCATACCCCATATCAGCACTCAGGGTCATCGATCACTGCCCCAGCAGCACCACAGCCCTGCCTGGCCCTGGCCATGGGCCCCGCTGTCCTGGACCCTGACCACCTGTGGGCTGACTTGCCAGCCTGGCCTCCACAGCCCCGTCACTACAGAGTCACTCAGCAATCATGAGGCTGTCCCTGACCCTGGTTACCCTTACTGGGCTGACCCCACTTCATGTCCTCCGCTCAGCCTCAGGCTGGCCTCAGCAGCACAGCACACATGGACAGGGCTGCCCTCTGAAGAGCCACGGTTGCTGACATGGTGACACCTTGCCTGCCTTGCTGGCCCAAACAGGGACCCGCCCCTGGCCCCAGCACACATCACCCTGGCCAGGAGACAGGTATGGAGATGGCAGAGCCAGGCTCTTTTCACAGATCAGGAGTGCAGTGCAAAGAGGTGGCAGTAGCAAGGTTCACCCAGAGAACATCCAGTTGGGCTTAAGCGCAACATTTTCAAGCAGAAGCATGGTGAGCATTTGAGCAGGATGCCAAAAGAGGTCGAAGGGTTTCGTGCCTGGAGTGTTTCAAAACTTGGCAAGGCCATGAACAATCGAGCTCTGAAGTTCAGTTTGTTGGCAACAGAAGGTTGAGCCAAATGAACTTCAGACATCCTTTCCAACACAGACATGGTTCTGCAGGTAGTACACTGCTGAGAGTGACACATTCTCTGAATATGCAGGCACTTTTACAGGAATTTCATTAGAGCCACAAAAAGCTGTTCGTCCTCATGAATTCACCAACTTTCTTTGATCTTGCTCTTGAGTTTCTGACTCTCCTATTAAGGCTTTTATCTGTTTGACCAGTGGGATTTTTACTCAGAATTCGTCTCATACCTCTCACACTTTATCCCTTTCTGCTAAGGGTTTTATCCTACATGCATTAAATTTAAACTGTTGAACTTTAATACCTATTGGTAAGTATCCTAAGACTCCACAATTTTGGAATCCATTTCTGGATTCACAGAAATACTAAAATTATTTCAGCATAACACATAAATAATATATATATACATAAATCAATAAAACAGTAAGAATGTCTGTTACAATTTCTGTTAGTCAGCATTCCATTGTCCAGGTATTCCAAGAAAAAAGCTGTACCTGGCCCAGTACATGTTTTTGAAGATGCTGAAGCACCGTGAGAGCATGTCCACATACACCTGGTACCATTAGGAACTTCCATCACTTCTCAAGTAAGGTGTAAATTAGGAAGAGACATATAGAAGTAGTTGCATGTCTACATAGCCACTCACGCTTCACAGTAGGCCTGGAGTAGAATGAGACTCAATTTTCCCACATCCCAGTATTAATGTTTTGACTGGTAGACCATGTCCTTGTTATTATAGTAAATCTAGCACAAGGCAAATAAAATATGCATGCCACAGTGCAGCATGTTCTCGGAAGATATTCTGGCTGTATATATGTTTCAAGAAGATTAAATAGTGCTCAAAATAAGCATTCAACTATTTTCAAGTGTTTGTCCAAATAGTGCAGTTTTCTAAGAATTTTTCTATTTCTAAAAAAAAAAAAAAAATCCCAAAATAGAGGCCCAGCTATTCATTTGTTGTCTTTTAATCTCACAAGAACAAAAACTAATGGGAAGAGAAATAGATTTCAAAGGTGATTTAAAATGCCAGTATTTTGAATATATAGTCTGGAGTGACTTAAATGACCTACATAAATGCATGAAAACTCACATTCCTTTTCTTCAAACTATTCAAAATCAAGCAAATCTTCCTTGAAATATCCTGTTAAAATTAATTTCCTGAATTAATGGTTGGGGATGAGGAATGTAAAATATTTCTAAAGTCCAAAGCCCGCTTATCTGAAGGGCAGGAAATCTTGATAATGTTGTCTTTTAGTCACTAATACAAATGCCTGTATTTAACACTGCACACAGTTTTAGAAATTTAGATGCGCAAATTTATTATTATCTCAATTATTTTAGAGGTATTTTGTGGAAGAATGTTTCAGATTAGAATTAAAATTTTTTAGATTGTTTTGGTAACTGTCTCAGGATAAATTTTTCTTGGCTTCATTTTAGTTGCACTAACTCTAAATTCAGAACTGAATATTTTTGGATGCCAGAATTAAATTACTATGACTTTATGGTATGATTTGTATCTTAATGCTGGGAGTTCACTGTCTTGCTCAGAATAATAGGATTTAGAAAAAGGCCCCAAACATCACTTTTACTTAAATTGCTGTATCAGTTCTATGTTCCAGCAATAAGAGTGGAAAATCTGCAAGACTCCTTCCATTGTTTATAAAAAAGAGGGTGAATTCTTTTGGCTCTGCCAGCTACAGACAAAATTTCAAACAACTTCAGCACCTTTAGGATAATTTTGGAATAGTATTAACAAGTGCACTTCCATTGTTTGCTTCCATGGTTATGCCTGGCACAGGAATTTTAACAGTTTAGCAACAGACAAAGCATGCTCAGAAGTTGTCCTCTTTTAACTGCTTCATCTCCTATGCACAGGAGCCCATGAAGGGCTTTTTCTTTTCATATGTGCTAATTACCGTAAATATTTTGGAGATTGTTCTACAAACTCTGTTTTGTTTTCCAAATCATTAGCAATGTTAAAAACAAACCTTCTGACAAAAATGTTGGCAGAAGCTCAAACACAAGTCCTAGTTCATCAGAAACCTTTCCTTATGCAAAGGGAACTGTGTGGGGCCTATGCAGTTCACTTGCCAAAGAACATGAGGTTTAGTGCATGAGATTCCAGTCGTGCTTAGGTTTTTTATGTACAAATCATGTAGACAAGACCAATTAAAAGTTAAAATCTGTTGAATCATCAGATTATCAGAGAAGAAGGATGAAGCAGTACTTTTTGAGGTAGAGAGTTGCCACTCTGCTTTAGCAGGAGGCTTTAAGGACTAGGTAAAGGAATCATGGACATCAATGGCAATAATGCTTGGTTTGAAATTACTTATAAAAGGCCTAGACAGCTTCAGCATGAGTACAAAGCACGAGGGCAAAGGAATTATCATGGAATAGCCTGGGCTGGAAAGGACCTTAAAGGTCATCTGGTTTCAACCCTCTGCAATGGGCAGGGACACCTCCCACTAGAACAGGTTGCTCAAAGCCCCATCTGACTTGGCCTTAAACATTTCCAAGGATGGGACAGCCACAGCTGCTCTGTTCCAGTGCCTCATTTGACCTTCATAGTGAATAACTTCTTCCTAATATCTAATCTAAACCTGAAAGAGTTCAGTCTAAAGCCATTCCCCTTGTCCTGTTACTACATGACCTTGTAAAAAGTCCCTCTCTATCTTCCTTATAGGCCCCCTATAGGTACTGGAAAGCTGTTATAAAGTCTTTCCGGAGCCTCCTCTTCTCCAGGCTGAAAAATTCCAGCTCTCTCAGCCTATCTTCCTAGTGCAAAGCCCAGGATGTTGTTGCCTGTATAGTCTGCAAGTATACTTTTACATCTCATGTTGTTCTTGTCGACCAAATTCCCAAGTCTTTCTTCCCAGGACTGCTCTCAATCCTTTCTCCACCTCACCTGTATTTGTACTTGGGTTTGTCCAGGCCCAGGTGCAGGACCTTGCACTTGGTCTTGTTGAATTTCAGAAGGTTCGTACAAGCCTATCTCTAAAGATTGTCCAGGTCCCTCTGGATGACATCCCTTCCCACCAGCATGTCAATCATACCACACAGCTTTGTGCCATTGGCAAACCTGCTGAGGGTGCACTCTATCCCACTGTTTATCATTTTAGCAAGCTTAACACCTAAAAGAGAACACTCAAGTAAGGGCTCATAGTTCATGCTTCACTAGAGCATAAAGATGAGTGTTTCTCTCCAACCACTTTTAAGATTATTCTCACCTTGTGGTTACTCAGGTAGTCCCATGAACTTACTCACTCATAGATCTCTTCACATTGTCATCCAAAAAATCTTTCTGTACAGCTCTGTAGAGTCCCTCAAAGGTCTGGAGACTATAGCTTTAATACAGTGGTTTTGCATACCTTAAATTCTTAATATGAAGCTAACAAGCATCTAATAAAGATTTCTACCAAGATAACTTCCCATATCAAAACCCCAAAAGGATGCTGTATTTCTAAGACAATGTTCTGAAGATTAACTAACCTGGTCATTTTGAAGTTTGACAATGTTTTCCAAATAGCATTATGTCCTTTTACAAAATTATTTCTTCTGACCTTAATTTTCAAAAATGTCCAGTGTTATTTTCTGTTGTACAAAAGAAAAGAAATAACAGACTTTGTTTAAATTGCAGATTTTCTGGTTTCAAGTGGTCATGCACAAGATAATTCACCGTTACTGTGGATTTGCAGTTACAAGGCAAGAATGACAGAGTTTCAGAAATAATGTGGCGTTGTTGCCTGTGCATAGCAATTAGTTGGTGGCCTAGTTCAGATGAGAGTTTCAGTGTCTTATAAAATGTCCAAAGAATAGCTGTCCTAGTTAATATAATTGACTGCAAGAGACAGTTGAAGGGCACAGTTGAGGGTTTATTTATTTGAAGAAACGTCCAAAAATTAAACAAATTTGGCCAATAAATAAACTATAAAGAGAAATATGAGTAAATGAGAAATTTTAGAAGTAGACCAATAAAAACATTGCTGCGCAGCATTAGATATCTTACCTGGCAGTTTTTGTTTAAGTTTGTGAGCTGTTTTATTGATTCATACTTGCAAGAAGAGACTTCTTGAAGAAAAACATTACTCAAAATGTATTTAAGTGTTTACGTACCATAAATAAACACATAAATAAATGTACCACTACTTGTTACTCTGTCCTATCAATTACTGCCTGTACGGTCCTCATAACTCTTCTAATGAATGCTCACACCATAGGTTTCCCTTATGACTTTACCCAAAACCTCTAAATCTCCATTAAAGAGGATGTTATTGATTTTAAGAAAATCCCACCTCTCTACGGCCCATGCAGTCTGTGCTGTGACATGCCTCAAAAGGAGGGCATTGCTCGGGGAAGTACAACAGCTACAATGACTCAGAGGCCTCTTTCCTAAGTGGTGCTAAGTAAATTAAAGTAATCCATTATGTATGTTTAATATTTGGATTGAATATAATCTGCCATTTCATTATTCACTCATTTACTATTGAAAGGACTTTTGAAACTGCATCTCACTCTGCCTCCCTCTCTGCAGCTGTAAGCATACAGTCAGACTTTTGCCAAGCTCTATTTGGCAAAGGAGATAAGTTTCATGAGTCAGAAAAGACAAGACTTTCTCAAAATCTTGGTGTCATCTATCTTTTCTGTATGGAAAAGTTCTCTGAACTTGCCCTGACAGTGACATTATTTGTGGTACCTGAACTAAGAGTATGAGTATTGCCCTTGTTCCCTACGCAGTGTGAGCTCCCTGTTCTCTGAATGCCAGAGCTTGGTTTACTTCTGGTGCCCTCAATCTGTGGCTAAACCAACAGTTTATCTCTGTTACCCCAACAGTTTTAATGCTTGGTTAGCCAGCACTAACCAGGCCTGCAGGAGATGGATACAACGTGCACATAGCTGCACTGTGGAGCACTAGGACAATTCACTGCTGCACTACTCAGCTGCTCAGATGTATGAGCTGGTCATTTAAAAAGTTTCATTTTATTTATTCATTTAAAACTGGTCATTTAAAAGCATAGTAGTGATCCTACTGTACTGTTCTAATTCCATGCATTAGGAGCACTGGTCTGCAGAGAGGCAGTTATGAATTTATTGTGGCTGTCCATGAAATGGTTGTCATATTCAAGCCTTGTATGCTGCAGCCTTACTAGATGCTTATTCCACCATAAATTTATCAGCAGGAAAAATCACAGCAGCTTTCTAGTTGATGCTCTAGCAGAAACTGAAAAAAGCAAATAGAAAACCAAACATTAAGGGTTTTGACAAATACCTTCAAATACATCTGCATGGAGGATGAGGAGGCGCAACAGTCTTCTAGCAATGCAGGCTTGTCCCCAAGCAAGTCCAGTCATTGTAGCACAATGGATGTGGGCTATGTTCCCAGAAATCACTATGTGGCAGAGCTGCCATTGGTATAAGGTTTAGTGTCCATTTATCCTTGGTCATGCAGAATGCAGGTGATGGATTGGGACATGAGGAAAAAAAAAGGGATGTATGTGGTACTATTAGCATATGTTAAAGAGAATTGTCAGTATTCTTTATCACATGAAATAGTGCTTCTCCATCATAAAGTGACAGATCTTGCCTCATTAAACAGCCACCTGAATGTGGTGGGCTTTTTCCCCTTTTGTTACTAGAATTAAAAGAGAAAATTACGTGCCTCCAGTGCAAGAGTCCCCCTTTTATTTTCCACTGTGTAATGTAAATGCAGCATTAACTAGTGAAATATAGGTGGACTGGAAAGGACTTTTTTAGAAGGCAGGAGCTAATGGTCCACACAGTGCTTCCATATAGTAGGTAACTGAGTAGGCAGCATCTTTCTTTTATTCTTACAACTGACTATAATCAATTTCCTTGTAATAAAATTATACTACATACTTGCTTTTACTTCTCTGATAATGTGTGCCTCAAAACTGAGCTAATTTGATTTCTTTCCTGCTAAAAATTATTTATTCCAATTGAGTCAGAATCCAGTGAGCATTTTAGACCCCAAAGGAATTGTTTGTTCTAAGAATTAGCTACGTGGGATGTGCATTGAGTCCAGACTCAGACCCTTGAACAGTTTGTTCAGCTGAAAGGGGGAGGATAATTTCCTTATGTTACAAGATATCCATTTTAACTTCTCTTTAAAAGATAATTCAAACGGTATGACATGCTTGCTCTCAGGCCAGATGTCAGTATGTTCAGTTTTAGCTATAAGATCACACAGTATGGTTGGTTCAGGGACAGAATCTGTGAGAAATGCAATCTCCCTCTCAGAAGAGGACCACTGTAATTACTGTGTCCTAACAAGCATGGCAGTGCCAAGGTGCACTGAGAGTATGTTTGATTACACATGGCATTTGCACAACATTTAATCTACAAACTATTTTGTAAAGACCAAATGAATAATATTCATGCCACTTACCTGGAAACATGTAGTTGCTCTTTTTTATTTTCATTTTGCAAAACATTATGCTGAGTGTTGAATGCCCTGAATCTCCTTTGGTTTCCAGAATAAGCCTATGGCTTTCCTGGAACTATGCCTTTAAATGATTTAGCAGCTTTCAAATACACATAGCAAGTGTACATGTAAGACACAGTCCCTTCCCCCCCTGAATTTTAAATCTGAGGTTCTTATCCAGCAAATATTTCCCTGCATATTATATTTTTATATGTGTGAGAAGTTCACATTAAACTTCCACTGGGAAATATTTACAGAAAGACCACACCTGCTGAGCTTCAGCCTTTTGGCAAGTGCACTATAGAGGCCTAATGGGAATTCATGGAGAAGAAAGGTTGCCTGCATTTAAAAAGGGTGTGAACCCTCCAAGCTCTGAAGCTATGTGCAAGTTTATATTTAGATAACCTGAAAGCTCTGCCTATAAATTGTCAGGGAGAATTAATGAATAGTGCATGTGCAGTACATCAAACATTTGGTGTCTCAGCCACTATTTTCATATGCACCCAAGTGAATGCGTGTTCATTACTGACGGTTGTATACAATAAGACATGTTTAAAATTTAAAAAGACACATTATATGAATGTATCCAAATGCAGAAACCAGTGACCCACTTTCTTTAATGGCTGGGAAGCACGTTTTGTGTTCCAGCAGGTATTTCTAAAGGGGTTTGCGAATCAAGAAGTCCTGAGACAGTTCATCCTAAAATATAATACTGATGTTTAAAAGAAATAAAATTCAAGTTCTATCTCAGCCATGGCTTCAGTTACTGATTTTTTTCACTTGGCCACATTTTTATCATGGACTTTATTGTAAGTGTTTTTAAGAAACTATGTCTTGTTTTACAAAAGAAAAACACTATATATGAAGTATATATAATTTTTCTTGCCTATGGACTCCACGCTACAGCTGTAAATCTCACATTTCTTCTTTCATACTTATTTTTGATGACCATATGAAGACATCAATGGCTTTGGAATGGTATGTATTATTTATTTATGTCTCAAAGTTGTTAGCAGTTGTCGTAATAAGACTGAATGCTCCTTGCCAGCATTTCAGTAGCTCTCAGTCCCCTTTCCCATCTCACCCCAAGCTCCTTAGTAGGTCTATTATCTCATTTGGGGTTAAGGTACAGCACATATCATAGCTTTAGCTCCTGAATCTTCTCCCTTACACTTAGAGATGGCATTCATATGAATTTGTAGCCTGATGAGCCTTTCCTCTAGTCTCTAAAAACACGTTTACTATCTCAAAATACTTTCTCTCAAATGGCAATCCAGATTCCTGGACACCATAAGTTTAATTCAAGATATATTAAAGGACTCTGCATGAAGTGAAGACTTTAAATCTGCCTTTATATTTAGCTTCTTTTATTTTTCGCTGGTAACTAAACCATGTGTTGTAACAGCCTGTTCATTTCTAAGAAGCAATGATCCTGTCTCCTCAGAGGGTGCTTCACTATGAACTCCCTCCTGCAAGATGCTAAGCTCTCTGGCCCTCATTCATCCAAGCCTTTAGATACTGAGCTTCTGGACTAAGATCAGTGCATAACGCTTTTCAGGATATGCCTTTGTTCCAAGAAGGATTGTTCATTGTTTATTCCTGTCAGAGGATGGGTCCTAAGTAAAGGAAATAATCTTGTCTTTCTGTTTTGTTTGTCTAGCAGAAGAGAAACTATTAACTTAGACTGGAGGATTTTAAAATCAGCTCAACTTACAATATCCCATCTGCTTTGCTCCATAATGATGTTAAGGTTAAGATAAGCTGTATATTTCTGTGTAAAAGTTAAATTAATAGCAAAAATAAATTAATACAAAAAATAATCTAACACATTCTAACTTTGTTATTATTTCATCAAGCAATAGTGAACTGGGAATTTGGCCAGCATATTAAAAATATACTTAATAAATCCTATGTTATTCTTGTGGCTCCTTTCCACATCAGCATATTTTGTGATTTTGTGAATTAAGCACTCAAATGTATGTGGACTGCACAGCAAAACAGTGAAATAATTGATTCATGAATGTGATTATTAGTGTACCAATTAAAAATAAACCTTTTCTTGGAAGGCAGGAAGGCACTGCAACTTTGACTTAGGGCTTACACAGTAATTTAGTCCAGGAACTGAAAATAGTGTAGTAAACTCTCTCAAACATACCAGACATATGTTCTTTAGAAAAGGAAAAATGTTGGGTCATTTCACTGGGACCCATATATACACTGCATTTTAGTTGAAAAAGGAGAATAAATCTTAAATGTGGCAGTGGTGCCATCCCAAGTCACCCACTTCTTTATCTGCAGCTGTTTGTGGAGGCAATACAGTAAAGCAGATGAGCAGCTCAATTTAATTAAAATTAACTATTTTCCAGTGGGTTTTTGCTAACTAGTAATTACCTGCACTCTGTATGATGCACTCAGAGCTATATACCAGCATGTAGAAGTGATGCAAAAAGGCTGGAGGGGTGCAATGCCACCAATAACTTCACTTGGTAGTGGCACTATATACTTGTCCGTGAGGTACCAATGGAAACCTGCAAATTTTTTCTCAGTGTAAATGGAAAACAAGTATTAAAAAGACCCATTCTAGATAGATAAAAGAGCTTTTTAGTTGTTCTGAAAAGAACTTGGCCTTCTGCCAGAGACCTTGCCTGTGGACATGAGGAATCTGGCAATTACTGGCCATCTCATTTGCCAGCAAATACGTTGTTGTAGAGAATGTTGCGAAGATGTTTCTTCAGTTTGTGGAGTGGTTGCATGAGAAAACCAGGCAAGAAGGGCTATAATGAAAAGCAAAAACGCTCAAAAAGTGTTGAAGTTATTAAGGCATAACCTGCTATGTTATATATATAATTTTGTTTCTTAGGAAGTGACTTGCAAGTACTATCTACTGAATATTCTGCAGAAATTTCACTTGTCCTCTAACAAATTTCACTCTTCAGTTTCAGTTTGCATGTAATTTTACATTTCCCAGGAACTGGAGTAGAGATTCCCCTGCAGCCCATGGTGCAAACCATAGTGAGGCAGCTGCCCCTCAGTGGAGGTCCACGGTGGAGCAAATATCCACTGTGAAGAAGATATCCCATGGAGGACCTTACTCTGGAGGAGGGGGATACCTCAAGGAGGCTGTGACGCTGTGGGAAGCCTGTGCTGAAGCAGGCTCCAGGCAGGCCCTGTGGCATCATGGAATGAGGAACCCACACTGGAGCAGGTTTGCTGGCCCATGAGGGCACCTGCTAGGGGACAGTCTGTCCCTTAGAGGTTGAACCCTGTGGAAGGGACCCACACTGAAGCAGTTTGTGAGGAACTGCAGCCCATGGGGAGGATCCAGACTGGAGAAGTTCATGAAGGACTGTCTCCTGTGGAGGGACTCCATGCTGGAGTCCTTCCCTGAGGAGGAAGGACTGGCAGAAGCATGTGGAGAACTGACTGAAACCTCCATTCCCTGTTCCCTTGTTCTGCTGGAGGTGAGCAGGTTGAGAATTCTCAAATGAAGATGAACCTGGGAAGATGTAGGGGTGGAGGGAAGGTGAATTTTTTATTTGTTCTTATTTTTCATTGTATTATTCTGATTTGATTGTCAATAAATTAAATTAATTTCCCTAGGCTGGGCCTGTTTTGCCCATGACAGTAATTGCTGAGTGATTTCCTTTGTCCTCATCTTTACCCTTCAAAGGAGCCTTTAGTTGTATTTTCTCTCCAATGCCCAGGTTAGGAGGGGAGTGATAGCTTTTTGTGGCCACATGGTGTCCAGCTAGGCTCAACCCACCTCTGTCAGTAAAAAGACATGTTGTAAGTCCAATCTTTGGACATGTGACAAGATGGCATTTGTAATGTTATCCAGATAATCTGTAGTGATTTAAAATCCTATTGTAGTTTCTGTATCACCAGTTTTATTATTTGATTAAAATCCAGCAGAGCATTAAGGATTAAATTTGTCTGAGGATGAATGATTTACAATTAGTTAGAAAAAATAAAGGTATTAAAGAATATGCCAGGTTAATTTATTTGACAAATGAGTGTAAAGCTACTTACACAAACATTTCAGAACACAGCAGCACCTGGTAGGTAATAAAAAAAAAATTGTAGAAGAAATGAAAAACATAATTAGTTGAGAACTGTAAGAACAATGCCAGGAGGTATAGCTAAGATCTATCTCACTAAGAATACAGGGGTTGACTTCCACTGCACCGCACAGTTGTGCTGGGTCTCTCCAGTAGGTGACAGTCTGTAGGCCAAGGCATCCACAGGTAGGGGAGATATGCTATACTTGGCAGTTAGGACATGGTATGGTGGTATCCAGCCTGGGATTTGTACAATTAGTTCATGTTACAATATTTGCTAATGCCAAGCTTTTATTATTTTCCATTTTAGTGTCAATAATAATACAGTAATGTTGACATCTAGCTTTCTAAAACACTACATGTTCTTAATTTTTTTATATTGGTGACATTTGTTATTTTACAGTAATGTAGGAAACACCTAGTGGTGACTGATTTAAACCACTTGCTGTCTGTTTGAATGTGGTAGTGATTTTGCTGTAACAACAGGATCAACAGCATAATTTGCAGTACTGCAAACGTAAAGAAACAAACTGTGCCAAAAAGTCTAACCGTGCAGATTTATGTCTCTGGTACTGTTACCTTAGGTTGTTGCATTCAATTATTGTGAAGTGTTCATATGTTCCATATCCATTACTTCACAAAAAATATTGTGTTCTATATATTTTGACAGTCCTAAGCATTTCAGACAAACTTCTAAACTTTGAAGAAAAGATATTGCTAGGCTTCTGGGCACATTGAAGTGGGAAAACAAAGAGATAATAACTTGTACAGCAAATGAAATGCAATAATTTCTAACTTTCATTAAGGACAATGTACTTTTATTTTTTGTCTTCTTCAGCACAGAGTCTATTGCCCCTATATCTGGGTTTTTTTATAAATATCTTCTTAGCAGGTGGAAAGGGCATGCAGACTACAGGAAAGACAGTACAAAGGGAAAGCGTATCAATGACAAATAAACAAACCATTATTTTACTACAGAAATCACAAAGGCTGTCTCTGCACTGCTGCTAGTCTCAGTCTCTGCAGACACAGGGTCTGAATTCCTGCTTCTCTCTGTGGGCCTTAGGGCTTGGGGATAGTATTTGTTATGACTCCCTAAAGAAGATTGCACTTCCCTTTGCAGTCATTGGCTCGAGTGAGAACTGCTTTTCCCTCAAGGAGCAGAAACACCTCTTTTGTTAAAAGAGCAATGCCCTACTAAGTACAAATCAAGGGAAAAGCCACATAACTTCTCCTGAGAAATTTATAATTTTCCCTGTTCTTTGTTTTATAAGTCTCATTGCTAAAAAAGATAATGATAGAGGACTTCAGCTAATCAAAGGCTCATCATCAAAAGCAGACATGAAGTGAGGAAGGCCAGTCTGACTCCACCCCCCAACACTGAGCTTTTGTCCAAACTTGCAAAAGCTCCCCATTGTACCAGAAAGGTCACAGGGTGGTTTCTGGCCTCTCCCAGAACTATGCCTCGTCTCTCCCCAGTAGTGGTCAGGGGAAGTTTGGGAGCTAGCAATGAGCATTGTTCTGCTTGAGTCTTCTGAGTCCAGTCAGACCTACAGGTTTGGGTGCCACTAAAATGCAATTGTACATATGTATTTGAATGGTGCTTAATATTCTCTGTCCACATCCTAGTGGTGTCAGTAGCTAACAAGTAATTTGGAGTCTTTCGCTCCCCTCCCTTCTCAGCCTAGTGTGGCTTGATGGCTTGATGGCTTCATGATCTTTCACATCCTCCATCTCACAAGAGAGAAGGTGCATTTACATTAAAAGCCTGGAACAGATTTTGCTTGCATGACTTTGACCAAATCACTTTTCATTTATGTCAATTTTTAGAATCCACAACATTTTGGGAGATTCACATGTTAATTATGTATGCATGCAAATTACTTCCTTTGTTTATTTTGAATCCGTTACCTGCTTTTTTGATTTGAAATGGCTTCTATTGAAAAAGACAGTAAAAATCATACCCTATTTGCTATCTCCATTCTACACAGGATTTTATGAACCTTTTTCTTCTTGATCAGCTGTTATCCAGAATGAGTTTTCCATTTGCTCATACTGAACCTATTTGATACTCTGCACCCTCTTTATTGACATTCCCTTGATTTATTTTATATTTTTTGAGACGGATGATGAAAATTACATATCATATTCAAGATGTGGGGACATCTTAAATTTATTTTATGATAGCATGGTACTATTTGTTTTTTTTTTTTTTTCCTATATTCTTTCCTAGTAGTTCCTAACTTTCTGTCTGCTTTGAGAGCTATTTAGCCATGAGGCAGTATTTTCATAGAGGGATCTATTTATATGGCATAATTTCAGGCCATAATGGTAATTATCTACTCTAGGTATACCACTGTATATGTTAAGCTGAAATTGTTTCTTCCCATACATATCACTTTATGGTAATCCCTACCCAATTTTATCTGCTATTTTATTACCTGGACACTCAATGAGTATCAATCACAAAACACTTGCCACATTTTTTGCAGCTCTTCACATTGGCCACCATTTTTAATTTACCTCAGTCACTAAGTATACCTGAAAATACTGTCTGTGGTACCTCCTGAAAGGCCTTTCTTGGATTTAGCTTATGTAGCAAGAGTTTGAGAGAAGAGAGTGTACTGAGAGAAGAACTCTTAAAAAAACTCGTGCTCATGGGAGGAAAATTCTCCCCTTCCTTCTCCTGCCATGCTGGGCTGTAGCTACTTTTGGAAACAGAAGACCTCACAAGGAGGATGCCCAGATACTAGTGGTACCTTTCCCATGTCTTCCCTACATAACTGGATGTCTTCTGAAGTTAGAGAGACCTAATACATCAGCCTTCATATGTCATCTCCATGAGCTCAATTGCCAGGAAGTTTATTATCTAACTTCAAAAAAATTCCCTAGGAAATCAAACAATTTTCCCAGATGCCTAGACTTTAGAATGCCATATTGAGAGTAGGTAGCAAAAGCTGAAGGCTAAGGTTATCTATTAAAACCTGCTCTCAGTAAATTAAAAGGGAATTTGGCTGTTTTCTTTAACGAATGAAAAATGCAGTGGCTAGGCTTGGGAATGATGCCCTCTCCCAAGCAAGCACAAGGATGTTGAAGAATCCAGCATCCAGGTTCCTTGATTCCTTACTTACTCTTTGCACCAGCTTTCTCAGTCCTCTTTCCTTCTCACACAGAATTAATGCTGACCTTGTACAGAAAAGCTGATTCCTCATTCATCTTCTTCCCTTATCCATCAACCCTAAACACTATGCCAAAGATTTCTAGTACTACAAGTCTTCTTTCCTTTGGGGGCAGAAGCCCAGGGGGAATTTCCTGCCTCTTCATCTCAAGCAGGAATGGGTTCTTATTTACTAAACCTGCCCATGTATTCAGGCACATATTCCCAGATTCATGAGTTTTCTCTGACTCCCTTCTGCCAAGCCTGCTGCACTTAGTGATTGATCTTGTGTCTAATTTCACCAGTCACAGTTTTCCTTGGCAAAACTCTAAAGGTCTTAATTTGCTGATGTAATTTGTCTAGTTAATTATTTGGTTTGGGTTTTCTTTCATATGATTGATATCTCTGCCAGAATTGCAATAGCTATTAACAGAATTGTGGTTATTTCATTAAAATACAAAATGTTTAAATACATTATGATATTCTGCTTTTGTCCTTAATTACAAAAGTATTTTATATACTTCCATGTGATTTATTGCTATGAGGAGTTTGGAAGTCAAATACAGGAAAAATATAAAGGTATTCCAAAATAAGATCAAAACCCAACGCTGTTTTAATTTGAAACCTGAAATTACGTGTCTAAGTTTGACAAGAAATACTTACACAGACAGCTGTAGGAACAGTGTAAAACACTTATATGATTATACCAGCTCATGAAACTCCCTGTGCTTATAAATTTTGTGTCTTGTTTTCAGCTATATGTGTGTACAAAGATTTAATGTGGTATGAACAAGTCTTAGTATTGATGACAGCTAAAAGAAGAGTGCTTTTGCATGGTTAGAGTCTGAAGTAGGATATATTGCAGATTTCTTTGGTACACTGTTCATTTATGCAAGAGCAGGTCAAATATGAATGACATTTATGTGGATTTTTTACATTCTCCAAAATCATGAAGTGACAGGATAGGCCTATAAAGTAGCTTTTAAGGCTGCTTAATTGTCTTTCCTTTAGCAGCTGGAGGTTATTACAACTCTGAAGTTTATATAGACCTGTCACAATTTTTGTGCATAGGATTGTCATGTACTTGAATTCCAGATCAGTGGAAAACAAGGAAGCAAAAGAAATGCAAAACTATCATGAGAAATACTGGACAAATAGAGGGAAAGAAAGAAGGAAAGAAAGAAGGAAAGAAAGAAGGAAAGAAGGAAG
>CM031859.1:32593075-32629477 GCA_018697195.1 Certhia americana
AAAGAAAGAAAGAAAGAAAGAAAGAAAGAAAGAAAGAAACAAAGAAACAAAGAAAGAAACAAAGAAAGAAACAAAGAAAGAAACAAAGAAACAAAGAAACAAAAGAAGGAGAAAGAGAAAAAGAAAATTCTGCCATTTCTGCTAAGCTAGCAAAAGTAACAGCTCAAAAGTCAATGTTCTTGCAACTAATTTGCATGCATGGTTTGATAAGGAATATGACAGTACAGAACATTGTGGTCTCTTTGTAATTGATAGTAGAGAAAGGAATTTGTGTAAACAACCACCCCTCAAGTACTGGAATTTTTCTCCTCTTAATCTGTTTTTTCTTGTAGAGAAGTGTAAATCAGAGGCATGGGAAAACAGAATGATAAAATTTTAAGTGTATTTATTGTGAGGTATTTAGTTTCAAGACACAATCTCTGATACATATTTTGAAAGTGATAGAATAGTGTGGATCTGATCTCCCCATAAAAGACAAGACTCTGGAAATCTTGGAGAAACATTTCACTTTATCTAAAGATCTGGATTATTATTCCCATTTACAAAATATTTCATTATTAAAATAGCTCAAAAAATTACAGAGAAAGCATTAGGACCACAAACCACAAGATTTCAGACTTTATTCTAAAGATCTTTGGACCATAGTCCTTTAATTAAGGATTCATAGTTATTTCCCCACAAGAACACAAGTATTCTTTGAAGGATATTACCTTGCTGTTTGCGTTTATTTTTTTTTAAGTTGATCAAAATAATTTATTCTTTGGTGAATCTTCTAATTCTAAAATGTTGATAGTTTCTTTTAAGAGATCACATTTCAAAATTATCTTAAATTACACTTACTCACAACCCAAATCCAGAAAAAAGAAATTGTTTTCTAATTTTCATCGTAGGAGACAGTTGCAATAAAGTAGGTCATGGTTAATAGTAATTAATCATGTATTAATGATAATTAAATTTATGTATTTTATTTTATTTATCAGTATTAATGATTAATGAAATTAGTAGCTCATCTTAATTTAGCCACGTAAGAGTTTGGCAACTGTGAAGTACTCTGAAAAGGTAACTAGCCATTCAAGCTAATCTTTCTAGGCTCCCTCTATAGTTTTCCGCAGATTCAGAGCCAAAAATCCTAACTGCTCTGCACTGAGCCTTGAAAGCCTAAGTAAATGTCCCTCTTTTGTCTGACATGCCTTACTAACCCTCCTCATCTTCACTTTAGTCATAAAATTACCTTTGATAGCTCCTAGAAACAAAAAGCATCTCACCTTGAAACAGATGGAGTGGACAAAACTACAGAATATTGAGAGCTAGTAAATTGAGTTGCTTTTTTTCCTTCCATTGCTAAATACAGTTTCTGGAGAACAACCAGAGAAAGACAATTAATTTAGTGAAAGATCCAGTTATTTGGAGTCAGAGGTAGTGACAGCTTTGAAGTAACTTGCATGTAAGTCTCTATGAAAGAAATACAAATTAGACCTCTGGAACACACGGAAGAAAATAATTTGCAATTACTTTCACCCTGGTCCTGCCTTAGCTGAAAATAATAAACAAATGGACACCTATCAGGTTTAAGGTTGGTCTAAAGGTTTTGTTTAACTGAAATAGTTGACTTAGAACAATGAGTGGAATGAACAATAACAACAGAGAAGCATTTCATGCTTAGCACTTATTCCATTTCACTGATATTGATACACTGAATGCATTAAAGTGTTGTGGAAACAGTCAATGAAATGAGGCAAGATAGGTAATTAATTTTTAAATAAATGCTTCTTTACACAATTATTTTATTATATTCCTTTTCAAGAAACTCGTTACGGTAGTATTGGTTCAGTTATTTTATTATTTTTATGCAAACTGCAATATATGACTTACTAGCTATATAAATTCTGTAGGCCCATACTCTGTGTTGCTAGTACTACCGTGATGTCAATCTGTGTGCAATTTAATTTTTAAAGAATGTACTTGAAAAAAATGACAGCTATGATAACAATGGGCTGTGAGAGAAATAGCTCAAATGGCAATTTTTCCTTGGCAATTTTTGATGGGTTTATATTGCATGGATCTTAGGTCAATTAAATGTAAAAGTAGATCTTTGCTATTAGTTCTTTCATATTGAATGGGAATAAACCATATAGTGTAAAAATTAACAAAGTTTCATATATTCTTTCTTATAAGCTATGCCTGATGCTATGATGGGGATACTGATTGTGGGTTTGTTCATCTGATTTCCAGCATGTTCAGGGAACACAAGATGCTTTGGGGTGAATTAAAGTCTTAACAATGAGGCTTGCAGCTGTTTCTGTGAGCTTGTGAATGCTCAAACTGGGAAATAATACCCAGAGTAGATCACATGGCTATCACCTATTTATTTAAAATAAGCATCCTTTTTTTCTGTAAAGGCAGCCCTAGACTGTTTTCCACCTATTGTACCATATTACTGCAGCTGTGACTGTCCCACAAAAGTCATCCTCTACAGGACTTCCTCTAACTACTTTCCTGCCTTGAGGAGAAATGACAATCTCTGTCTGATCTTCATGAACCATTCTGACCATAGATAAGGACCTGACCACTCTCTTTATCAATCAGCAATGCCCCAAACCTGCTGACATTCCATCAAACACAATAAAAGATTCATTAAGCAAAATACCTGAGAAGCATGAAGAGGGGCCAGTGGTGAGGGAAGCTGAAAGCCCAGTGGGATCCATTGTGGGGGCTCTATTCTGTGAGATGTATTGGATTGACTGCTTAATTTTGCAGTTGTGTAATAGCACTGCATATGAAATCTAGCAATTTATTTAATACTAGTTAAATTGGGTTTAGGAATTTATCTAATAACTGTAACTAGGGACTAAAATCAACACGGATAGAAAGTTCTCTGCCAGATGTTTCAATCTCACTGTTGTATGCTCGGTACAAAAGAAGACTAAAAAGGTTTTGACTAAACCAATTTAATTTTCTATTAAAAAAATATAAATCAATATTTTTTCTTTTAACTGTTGTGATTTGATTACCATCTTTTTGAGTTGGGTGATCTGGACAAATGATAACTTAACCATGCAGTATTTTTAGCTCACTGATGTTTTGAGTTAATATTAGTTAAACCCTTGATTTTAAAATTATCTTAATTTCTACGTTGACAACTGACATTTTTAGAACTTCAAGTCTAAGCAATAATTTCGGTTTTGTAATGTTTGTAATGTTGCAAAACAATGGAATTTGACTTCTGCAAATATTAGCAGAACTGATTTGTTCTTTGGGTAGCAAAATTGAAAAATAAAAACTACATAAATTAACAGAGGTACATAAGCTTGGCCCACTCTACAAATTAAAATCTTTATCTAGTAGTATTTAACAATGCTAATTAATAATCATCTCCTTTTAGAATTATGTCTTTGAAGTAAAACAAAAATCTTTTGTTGACAGAAAATATGAATATTTCATATAAGAAGAAATTTTCCTGTAGTCATCTCAAAAAATACTCATTCTAGAATTAATAAATGAGACTAACCAGTCTCAATTCTGTATGTTTCACAAGAAAGAGCTGATTCAGTGGAACTGATTGCAGTGTTTCCAATTCTTTCTGGCAAGTGGAAGAATAAAGTAAAGAATGAAGTCAGGATCACACCATGGGAATACCATAATATTTTTCTAATTAATTCCATTCAAGAAAACCTTAATTGAATATTTTAGAGTTAAGATAATAATGATGCTAGGCAGCAATGCAATTTGCTGAAGTCAACAAAGCACAACTGTGATAATGTAAAGAAAAATTCAAAGACAGTGAATCTTCCCATTAGTCATATCTTATTCCCTTAGGATTTAATTTCTGTGCTTTAGTTTTTAACCCCAGAGTCATGTTCATGTATTACTAAATCACTAACAACTGTTGTTTAAAAATCTTGGCTTCCTGAGCCCAGTTAATAATCCAGATGAGCAGTCTACTTCCCTAGGGGAATTTTCCTGTGTGGAAGCTGGTATGACCTCCACTCAAGCAGTTTGCACACATAATTATGTTTTTGATGGGCTCTACTTGTACACATAATTTAAAAATAATTTGTAGTGAATTTTGTCTGGAAATTTGACCAATTATTTTTTCTTCTTTATTTTTACATCACCTGTTTTAGTAAGAAAATACATTTTTTTGCCACGGGATACTCAAATTAATCAAATAACTATTAAGTTATGCACTTGACAACCTTACAGATAGTATATACCTGCATTATTTGGCAGAACGCCAAAGTACACGTATGTATTGTGAGCAGCACTTCATATCTATGAATAGTTAAGCTAAGAGAACAGTGGCTAAGCTGTTCTAGGCCTGTGTAACTGCACATTTTGGAATTTTTGAATAAATTGCTGAATGAACTTTAGTAGCAATTAAATTTATGAGGTTTACAGTGGGCAGATGCCCCTGTTCTAAATATTGATAGCTGCCACCTCCCCATTCAGACCTCTAGCAGGTTCCATGAAGCAATGCAAACTAGTCCTTAAGTAAACAGCATTGATTGGTTGAAAATTTTGACATCTAGAAATCTCTGGTCATATGCAAAATCTCAAGCCAGCCAGACTGGGCTTTTCCTTTTTAATTCCTCCCCTGTGGTTTGACAGATCTTGTAGGAAAAGTGCAGAAGAGTTGGTAGAGTCACTGACTATAACTATAACTTTGCTCATCCATTCTGAGGTTCAAACAGTCTACCACAGGCTGGAGTAAATGTCTACATGTTGTAAAATCTTCCTGGATTTGAGAAAAAGGGGTAAATAACTGGAACAAGGAATTGCAAGTGAGCTCAAAGAGATTCTAAGCAACTTGGGACCTTCATTCTCTGGAAGAGTTTTACATTATCCTAGAGAACTCCCTTTTATTGTTCTGTTAGCAACTGGGAAGCCTTTCTGCTGGCTGGGTGCTTATTTAACTTGGAAGGCCAAAGCCATTTTGTTCAAGTGTTTAAATTAGGCATACAGCCTTCAGCATTTATTTCCAAAGGAAATCAAGGAACCAGCTATTTCCATATATTTCTGGCATGCTACAATTATTTTTCTAATCCATGTGACTACAAATGGTGGCTTCCTACTTTTACTTAGCACTGACTGTCAAAGAGTAAGGAAGTACAAAGCTGATACAAGGTAAATTAATGATCTTTTTTTAAGAGATAATTTTCAGAGATAATTGAAATGCAGAAGAATATCATCACAGTCACTTCTGAACATGGAAAAACATAATGCTTTCTGGAACAAAGGTATCTTTTGTGCTCTGAGATAAAGCTGCTGAACTACGTATGCTTAAACAGGAACTGTTTGAAGATTGTAGCTTGAATGCCAATTTTCAAATGAGGATATATTTTTAGACGCAATTCATTTTAGATGCAGAATTTCTAAACCCAGGATTTTCAAGTGGAAGTGCAAAGCTGTTGCTACAACCGAGTGTTAACAGTAATTGTGATTAAAACAGAACAGGTAATGGCCCAAGCAAAGCAACTACATATATTTAGATTTCTTCCAAAGCCTGTATTGTGACAACTGAAGTAATACATGTGCACATGTATTTCATCCTGTGCTGCAGAAATTAATGTATTACTTGTGTTACAATTTCTTATATAATCTCCATCTCAAACCAGGACTCCGCAGTCATCTGCTGATATATATTGTAAATGGCATACAGACAGAAATGAGAGTACAAAGAGATAATAAAATAATATGGTCTGCGTGCTTGGCTTGCTTGGTTTCTGCTCATCAATAGCCTGAGTGTGGTAAGTATTCTTTGTGTGTCACAGAAAGGGAGAGCTTTAAGGAAGCCTTTGAAGGGGCCTTATGAAGTAAAAGAGAAGCTCCTTTTGAAGTGACATGGAGAGAGCCAACAGCAGAAGCAGGTGAACTGTAATGGTGTTCGCTCCAACACAATGTGTGGAAAGCACTGGATGATCTTACAGGCAGTGAAAGGAGCTGGCATCATAATTACAAGCAGCACCTTAATGAATATAAAATGGGGAACCATAAGCCACAAGTGAAGGCACTTAGCTTATGCTTGCTGTGCTGGGGAAGGATTATACACTGAGCAGTCCCACTTATTACCAGATTATTTCTGGTAATAATCTGAATGTGTATAAATGTTTGCCTCTGCTGCAAGCAAGGTGAAGTTTGTAGAAATACAAGAAGCAGGCAAACCCCTTCTTAGGGAGTTTTGACAAAACATAAAGCAAAGAGGATTTGGTAACTGAGTCACATATAGCTTTTAGTTGAAAAATCTTGGCTGAGCAAAAGTATGTGGATAGGTGATAATTCTGATGAGTATCAGTTTTCCATTAAAAGTTGGGGCTATAACTTTCCATTTATTTTAACTTGCATGAAATTCATTCTCAAGTCAATCTTCTCACATCTGTTTTGTTTTAATGTTGTTGCACTCTGCAGGGAGACTGTGGTTTAGAGAGTTAATCAGGAGCAAAAATTGTAATGCATAGAGGAGGAGAATCTATGTGGTTACTGAATCCCCACCATTGCTTTTCTCTCTTGAGATCTACTACAAAGTGAAGTGAAAAATAATCTCTTTCACTATCTTACTTTGAGCTTTGGATTTATCTTCCTTACCTTATTAGTTGTACCAGCAAGCAGACCAAATAAATTAATAGGGATGAATATAATATTGGTATGAAACAATCCATAGAATTGTTGAAGATGCCACTGAAGATACACTCTCTAGTACACTTAATTCAAAAAGTCTTTCAAAATAAGAAGTGCAGGTATTCTGGGATAATAAATAAACCAGTATGTTACTTTTGATTTGCTGATACCTCTGAAAGTATTGGTCTGATTTAAACTACTTCCACTTGCTTATGGTGTCCTGCTCTGCACTGCTTGCATTGTGTGTTCTATTGTGTTATAGCTGAGACAATCTACTAGAGAGTTGTGAGGCAGGAACGAACAGAAGCAGAACTTTTTCCCCAAAAAGTTCAGCTGACATCATGGTTAATTCAGCTCTTGTTTTTTCAATTACCCTCAACGCTTATGATCAAATTTATAGTTTTCCCAAGCAACATCAGAAAAAGGATATGATAACATGCTTTCTAATTTCTGTCGTCTTTCTTTTTTATTTTTTTTTCAATTTGCTAGAGAAGTTTACATATTTTGTCAATTAGCCTGCTACAGGGGAAAAAATGCATGATTGTATCTTCCTTCTTTTGTCATTCTTTTGTCAAAGTACTGCTTCTCTGAGAGAGACTCCAGAGTCTTTTTGTGACTGCATGAGGATTCACCTTTCCTGAACCTGGGCATGTCATGAATGACAGTGAAAGGTTGCTAGACAGTCTTAGGACATGTCTTTACTAAGATAAAATTCAAATTTAGGTCAGACTTTACTGGAAAGAAAAAGGCAAAATCATCCCTCAATAGATATTGTTGTTTATCTGTAGGTTGCCTTTGAGGGTACTTCTGCCTGTAACCTCTTGATTTACAGAAATCCTTAGTGCACCACCACAGTTGGAATAACAGCCCAAAGATGTGATTTTCTTCAAATGAGACTGCAGAAATCCATATTGAGAAAGTGCAAAGGGGTGTCTAAAGAAGGTGAGGCATTTCTGTTTTCCATTTCCTTGCTGAACTATTAACTGAGTTGTTAGCATGTGGAAATGATTCCAGCAGCAAACTGAAAATCTACAGACAGCTTTAAAGCTATCTGAAATATGCAGAGGCTTTATGATCCAAGAGGGGTGGTTATGAGTGATGAGTTCCATCTCCTGTATCACCCACGAGAAAGATCCCTCATCTCTTTAGCTGCAGCAGTACTTTCCCACAGTTACCAGTGCGACCCAGTCCTGCCTAACACAGGGGTGGTCACAGGTGAGAACACGTGAACAGGAGGACACAGGAGACAGATGCAAAACAGAAGATGGAAGGCTGTATTAAAAACATGTCCTGGGTGTTGTTTGGTCTTAGTTTTCCATGCCAGCTTCAGAGGCACAAAGGTAATGTGCACTTATCTGGGTGGCAGCAAGGCATACTTAGCAAACCTGATGCCATATTCACCATGGGTGTTGGCAATCAATATAATGTTGTTTTCCTAATAGTAATTATGGCTCTGAGAGGTATAAAATGCCTGTGTTCATTCCAGTGGAATATTAACTTTGAAGTCTAAAGTGAAACCTTAAAATTTCCTCCATTAGTTACTACGCTGTTAATAATTTTAACAGAAACATCCAGCTATTTCAAGCTTGTTAATGGAGTTTTTAAACAATGTCACCAAGTTTTCTTCTAATCTGACTTGATATTTACAGTTTATTAATAATTAATTTTAAAAGTTTGCTTTGTGATGGAATAATATTCTGGAATGTGGTTTAGTAAATGGTCCTTTTAAAGTGTGTTTTTGCCTCTCAGATTTGTATTAATTTTAGATTAATGCAGCTATAGTTGAAAAAGGAGTTTTGTACTCTCCTGGGCATGTTTACAATGGCAGTAAATGGTTTATGGTCACCTTTAGTTAACACTGACAATAAAGACTATATTCCATAATACCCATAAATTAAGGCAAATATCCCCTTTTAAATTTTTTTTTTTCTTTTAAAATTCAGTTTCTGTTACTCCATGTTTCCCTACTTTGTCCATACTTCTAGAGGAATACTGTTTCAGTATTCTGTTTGGAAGTTCCACAGGAATTCAGTTTTATGTTGAATGTTAGTTTTTTTCCAGTAACATTTTGCTGTTAATTCCTCTGATTTCTCAGACTTTTTAAGATGTGTATTTCACTGCCACTCACCCTCTGCTGGTTTGGACAGTGAGATTAGGTGCCACGTCCCTTGTCTGTTCATCTTTCTCTGGATTCCCTTTCCCCTCTCTTGGGTCAATAATGCTGAAGGTAACTAAAATCTAATTTTATCTAACATGTCAATGTCACTCTATTAACTTTCCTCTGTGGTATGTTGTTTCCATTATAGGAGTTTAGAGGCTTGGGGAGGGGATGAATATCCAGCTTTAGCCAGGCAAATTTGGGGTTTCTTCCAAAGCTTCTCAGAGGCTTTGCTCATGCACTTCTTTTCTCCTCACATCAATATGTCATTTATCCATATCATGGTATGCTGCATTAGCATCTGTAATTCCCTGATTTTCCAGCAAAGCTGCTAATGGGCTGTGCAATGGGAATGCCAGTCAGAGGAAACTATTTCCTTCAAAGTAGTTTGCTCACTTGCACAAAAGTGGTGTGAGTTGGATTTTTTTTTCCTTAACAGTACCTGCTCACAACCTGCCAACACATGGCGTGCATAAAAATATTTGCCATCTGACACATCTCCAGAAGTAGCTCTTCTTGTGAAAATTTTCCTTGAGGAAAGTGTTCACTTTACTTGTGTATATATATATATATATATATATGTGTGTGTGT
This sequence comes from Certhia americana, assembly GCA_018697195.1. NCBI lineage: Eukaryota > Metazoa > Chordata > Aves > Passeriformes > Certhiidae > Certhia > Certhia americana. The sequence continues at coordinate 32,602,440 of CM031859.1, forward strand.
GTGTGTGTGTGTGTGTGTGTATAATTTCCATGATGATGCACATCAGGCAAGAACTGTAGATTTTGTTTGTTTAGCAATGATGAGTGGAAAATCAATTTTGCTTCTCTCCTAAGTGCACAAATGTTAGAATAGTGAGTCTGTCCAGCTTCACTTTCAACTGCTGCTCTAGAGGGACATAAAAATGTGCTGAAAGGCAGGAGCTGGGTGGTGATTGGGTTATTAACTAACTTACTTTCTGCACAGTTTGAAGAGCTTCTCTCTTGTGGGTCATACACTGAGGCAGAACCACAGTTATTTTTGCTTGCTGCCTCACTGAAGAAAAAGTCATAGAATCATAGAACAGCCTAGGTTGGAAGGAACCTTTAAAATGGTCTTGTTCCAACCACTCTGCCATGGGCAGGGGGCAACTTTCACTAGACCAGGCTGCTTTGAGCTCCATGTGTCCTCTTGATTTGATCCCAAACTTGACACAGTTTTAACTCAGAAATGGGACTTCATCTATTTATGCTGCTACAAAGTGAGGCTTTTTTATGTCTATTACTTACCTATATATCTAAGTCCTAAGCCCATATTGTGAAAATCAGGTCACAATTAGACACCTTAACTTTCACATCCCTCCGTTTTATCTGTGTTGATGACAGTGCACTCGTTGCTAACATCCATGAGTCTGGCATCACAGTACTTTGTACACCCAGTCCTAAGTGGATGCCTTGCCAGCCTGCACTGTGAAAGTCCATTGGTCTATGCAGAATTCTCCTGAATCCTAGCATTTCAGGAGAGCTAGCAATGCTGTTTGTCACCCTCTCTGTCCCCATTGTGTGCACTGTTGAACAATTACGCGATGTATTGCGTTTTTTGCATCTTTTTCAAGTTCTCAAAGGCAGGGTCTCTAACAGAGGCCTGTTTCATTCAGGGTTTTAGTCTAACCGGTCAGCACTGTGTCACAGGCACCTCTGAACAGCACAATAACCAACCCCACTGGTCCACAGAACAAAAGGCCCTCTGTGGCAACAAGCTGCCACAGAAGAGACACTACCATGGAGACTATTCGTGATCCTGTAAGAAATATCCATTGTATTTCACATCCCTTTGTTCTGAAAGCAGTAGGAAATATCTCACGTCCATTCATCACGAGCCAATGAGTTATCCCAAGTTTAGAGTTTGAGAACTGGAAGTGTTAAAACTCACCAAAAATAATCTGCCTGGGATAAGAAAAGTAGAAAGGAAGTGAAACATATATATCAGCTGAGCTGGAAGAGTACCCACAAATACTCAAGCTTCAACTTAAGAATTAAAGTATGAAGAAAAGGGAGTTACCTGCACTGTCCAAGTAAACATTAGTTTTGGAATAAAGCACATGGGTGCTTGTATACATAAGTTGAAGAAGAACTGGAGAGAAAAAAAGGAAGATATTAAAGCTGACTTCTTGTGGGTAATACAACAACTTTCAATTTGTTTATAAGCATTCTTTTTTACATCCATGATCCTTGTTTCAGTTTGCCTGAGTTGCACTGCCTGTCTTCCCCTAATTCCCATGTGAAAGAAAATTTGTGGGTAGTTGCACTGCAAGGAGTACAGTTTGGAGGTTGCAGACAAGGTAAGTTGTTTCTGCAGTCAAACATTTTTTGCATGTGTACAAGATCTACATTTCGTCAAGCACCATAGGGCCAAATGACATTCCAGGAGCAGCTGCCCAGCCACACCGTCCACACTCAGTGTATTTTCTCCACAGGGAAAGTTGAAGTTCCTATCTCAAATTTCTACCTGAAAAAAAAAATCTGAGAGAATCTTACTTGGGAATATTTTGTAACCCATTTTGTGCATCATCTACCCCAAGATAAGAATACAGAAGTTCTGTGAATTCAAACCAAGGCTACAAATATGATGGTAAAAAACTTGTGGTTTTTACTTTATATTCTTTGTGGATATGCAGGAAGAATTTTGATAGAAGTTAGTGCATTCTTGAAGTTAGTGCACATTTGGTTTTATTTTTTTCTCTGACTTTTGGGTTTTTTTTATTTTAGGTATCAGTCTTTCAAAGTTCCAGGAGAACCTCTCTCAGTTAGTATATGATCTCAAACTTATTTTTGGAACATATAAAAATACCAAAAGGGTTCACTAATCTTTTGATGAGATAAAATTACTTCTGAAGGATAAAATTAGCACCTGGAAATTTTCCAACAATTATATTTTTACAGCCCTACCATGTATATTATACAGTGTATTTTTAAAGAATCAGTACTCTGAAATATACACTACTTATGTCTTCTGCAAAATGTATTTTGAAGAAAATTTCAATGTGATAATTATTTTTCAAAAATCTCTCATTATTTACTAAGAATGATCCATCTTGTATAATCTTGTTATTGCAAGAAATAAAATATTAATGAAACAGGCATCCTGGTTTTGGCTAGAATGAAAGAGAGAATTTTCTTCCTAGTAACTGGTTCACTGCTGTGTTTTGGATTTGGTATGAGAACAATATTGGTAACACACTGATGTTTTGGTTGTGGCTCAGCAGTGCTTACCCTGAGTGAAGGACTTTGAGTGGCTCCTGCTCTGCCAGTGAGGAGGGGCACAAGAAGCCAGGAGGGACCATGGCCAGGACAGCTGACCTGAACTGGCCCACATCACAGAACATCATGCCTAGTGCACAAACTGGGGTGAGTTGGCCTGGAGGGGCTGAACACTGCTCAGGGCTGGGCTGGGCTTCAGAGAGTGAGTGGTGAACAATTGTATTGTGCATCATTTAGCTTTCTGGAGGTTTAGTCCTCAGTTTTTTGTTGTTTTTTTTTGTTACCTCAATTTTTCTTACTATGAATATTATGATTATTGTTCCTATAGTGTTGTACTTTATTTCAATTATTAAACTATTTTTATTTCAACCTATGTGTTTTATCCTTTTCTGATTCTCTTCCCTATCCCACTGTGGTGGGGAGAGTGAGTGAGAACCTGTGAGAGGGGTTAGTTGCTAGCTAGAGTTAAACCATGACACAGAATAAAAGAAAAAATGGTTTAGAATAATTTAAATTTTAAATTAAGATTCCAAAATCAGGAGGGAGGGGACTGATGGGTTGAAAGCACACTGACCATCACCCAGAGTTTAATAAACAGAAATGAACCTGCACCATCCATATTTTCTGAAAAACAGGAAAGTATAGGACAAGGGGAACCATTTCTTTTAGGGATGATAGGCTACCAATAACAACCTGCTTTGTGCTGCATTATTTGACATAGTCATAAATGGTCTGGAAAAGAGATGAGTAGTCAGGTGACAAAGCCTGATGAGGCTATCAAATTATTTAGGTTAATAAAGATGAGACGACCTTGATTACCTGCAGGAAAGTTTATGGGTATGACCGAGCAATGAAATAGCAGTGGAGTTCAGTGTAGATAAATGCAAAGTGCTGCACAAGAGGAAAAGGGCCCTTACTTCAGGTATAAAATGGCAGGATCTGATCTGGTCATTACTTCTCAGGAAAGAGAGCCCTGGAGTTATGAAAATGGCCCTATGGGAACATCATATGGCAATCAACAGATGAAAAAAAAATACTAGTAACTGTTAAGAAATCAGCCAAGAACAAAACAAATAATATCTTTTTGCTGCCACAAAAATCCGTATTTTGCTTGCATCTTCTGTATAGGTAAAGAATCATAGAAATATTGGTTGAGAGGGACCTCTGCAGGTCACCCAGCCCAACCCTTCCCTTGAAACAGGACTACTGCCAACACTAGAGCAGATCAGCTGTGGCTTTGTTTATCTGAGTGTTGGAAACCACCAAGGATGGTGATTCCACAACCTGCCTGGGTAATTTGTTCCAGTGTTGCATGTTCCTTTTGGTGAAGAAATTTTTCCCCATGACCAGTTAGAACCTCCCTAGCTGCAGTTGTAGCTCAACACAGCTGCCCAATGCAAGTAGCTGTTGCTCCTTGCTTCACTTGCCACTGCCAAGAAGTTCTTGGCTGCATTTTCCTTTTCAGATGCTTTTCTGAACTTCAGCAATAGGATGGAAAACAGGAACCTTTTTGATGTAAAGCACAGCTAACTTAAATAGACTTTTTCAGGGTGGGAGAGGAGTTAAAGAGTGTATGATAGAGAACTAGTGAGCATCAAATGAAGACAGCAGTAGCCAGGTTGAAAAGACACTAAAAGAGGCAAGATTTTGCACAATATATGTTTGACCTGGGGAACTTGTTACCAGAGCAAGTTGTAGATGCTCCAGATCCATATAGGTTATAGGGAAGATGGGCAAGGACCTGAGAGAGAAACCCAGTGAAGGTTACTAAGGTCATAGAAACTGCACCTGCCCCATAAAATCTCTGAGTCTGAAATATTGGTGGCAGTGAAAGTGCTGGAGGGAACTACTGCCTTCAGTAATGCAACCCAGTATTGGTCTAGCAAAGCCCTTGGTCTCACCCAGTGTGGAAGATCTTATGTTCAATAAATTGTTTGTAAAATTTTACTTCAACTGCATTTCTGTCTTGCCTCATTAATTACATTGGTAATTCATCAGCTCATTTTCTCTGGCACATGAATTATTATTATATTATTACTATTTTGCTTTGGTTTTAAGTTGTGAGCACAAACAACAGCAAAACCAGGACTGCAAACAAAGTCTACATTTTGAAGAAATAAGTCTCAGTCTTCAAAGTGAAACTGCAGGCTGCAGTTTGCTGGCCAAAGCCTTATTTCCAACCTGTTTACAAATTTGGTTCTACTAAGTTTTTGAAGTTAAGACTTTTAAAGGAAGGATATGCCTATGATTAAAACAACGAAGCAGCACTCTGAAGATCTCACTCCGATTTCCAGCAATGCCACAAATTTCCTGATGGTTTTGGCAAATCAATGTGCCTTCATTTAGCATGAAATGAGTTTTCAGCAGATGAGCTCAATGGAAGTGCACTTGCAGAACTGCTTAGTGAGGGTACTTTTCACCTTGTGCGTGTGTGTGGCAGTGGAAAACTTTAGGAAGGGCCCTGTTGTAGTGCCAGGGGGTGATCCAAGGAGGAGAGACCTCCACACAAAGCTTTCTGCCTTGGAAGACCACAGGGACCCAGAAGAAAAGGAGGAAGGCAAAGCGAACAAAGAGTGATGAGGAAAGGAGGAAGGTGCTTCTCACCTGGCCTCTGAGGCTCAGAAGAGAGGGGATGGTCCAGAGGAGGGGGGCAGGGAAGGTCCCTGAGGAGCTCCAGAGGAGCACGGTCCGTGGGAACGCCATTCCCCGCTCCTCGCCTTCCGCAGGAGCGCTCCAGCGGAGCTGGGGAGCGGCCCTCCCGGCTGCCGCCGCCCGGTCCCGCCACCCACACCACACAGGTGGAGCGGTGCGAACGGTGCGAGCCCCGCTGCCCTTCCCTTGGGACGGAGTCCTTCCAGCTCCCCGCTGGTCCCCTCCTCGCCACCCCGGCCCGGCAGTCTCTCCCGCCCCGTCCCTGTGCGGGTCACCCCGGGCCCACGCCCGGTGCCCAGAGGAAGCCACTGCTGGGGCGATGCGCCTCCTCGCCCTGCAGGCAGAGCCCCTTCTTCCCTTCCCATCCGAGGAGACACCGGGATCTGCCTCCGCTCCCCTCGGCCCTCCCCCTCAGCTTCCTCCCTCTCGCCTTCTTTCTCCTTTTTTTTTTTTTTTTTTTTTTTTTCCTCTTTTTTCCATCCCCTCCCCCGCCTGGGAAGACCTGGCCGCTCCCCCCGCCCCGTCCTCAGTAGCCGCGGGCGCTGGGCGGCGGACGAGCGGCGCGGAGCGGGGAGCCGGGAGCCTGAGCCCCGGGGCTGCGGCCGCCCTCCCCTCCGGCCGTCCTGCGGGCTGCCCTGCCAGGTATGACCAAAGCTCTTCCCGGCGTCGGCCTCGGGGGAAAAGGCAGCCCCCAGAGACCTGGGTGGGCAGGAGCGGAGCTGGGGATGGGGGCTGAGGGGGACTGCTCGGTGCCGGCGACCGGGCAGGGCGAGGTAACCAGCGACTCTAAGGTGATAGTTATTTTTGAGATGTCATTCTTCCTACGCGGGTCGTTTTAAAAAATTATGGGGCTGAGCGATGTCAGTACCTTGAGCTTGGCAGCTGAGGTGTTTTGTATAAAGTTCCTTCCTCTTTAGCCTGATGGATATATTTTTGGTAGGACTTGAAACGCCACGCGTTTATCCGGTCCTTGTTTTTCATATTTGAAGCCGGTTTCAAAAGACGGTTTAACGGGAGTGGGGCAAGGAGCATATTTATTGGGTTTTCGGGGGTTTGTCTGTGTGCTGCGCCTTCTGCGGGGAGCAGGCAAGGAGCCTCTTCACCCTTCAAAACAAACTCCTTTAATTCTGATTCATCCCCTCAGTATAAGCACTACCATCTCCGCGCTCCTCTGGAATTGACACTAATTTCATCCAGATTCGTCACTGCTGGAAGCAGATTTATCTTGGAATAGCAAAAATAAAAGACCAGTGCCAAGGTATTTAACTTGCAGGCTTTGTAGAGGGGGGAAACTCCTTTGGATCAGGCGAGGAAAAGCTGAGCCTCCTGCGGAAAGCAGGACCAGGGGATGCCTAAAGAGGGATAAAGACTCCGCAAATCCTCCTCTTCATTCCCGGGGATTTAACACGCGAACTCACAGGAACGGACAACACCGGAGAGGGCAGAGGGAAGGCGGCCATCCCGGCAAAGCCCTCCCGACCCCGCCGTTCCTCCGGCCGGGTCGCGGTCTGTGCCCACCCGCTGCCGTCCCGGGGCCGCTGCCCGGCTGGCAGGGCTGGATCCCCGGAGCCTCTCAGCAGTAGAGCAGCGGCCTGGGCGAGACCTCCTTCCCCTCCGCCTCCTCCCGGCACGGCGGAGCAGGGACAGGCTCCCGGCTGCGGGAGGGTCGGAGGGGCGGCGGAGCGGGGCTGGAGAGGCTCCCGGCCGCAGGAAGGTCGGAGGGGCGGCGGAGCGGGGCTGGAGCGGGGCTGGAGCGGGGCTGGAGCGGGGTTGGAGAGGGGCTGGAGCGGGGCTGGAGAGGGGCTGGAGCGGGGCTGGAGAGGGGCTGGAGCGGGGTTGGGGGGCTGGAGCGGAGGTGGAGCGGGTTGGAGGCGGGGGGCTGGAGAGGGGCTGGATGGGGGCGGCTGGAGAGGCGCTGACGGGAGGCCGCCACGCGGCCGCCCGGGCACGGCGCCTTGGGTGGAGCCCCACGCCCAGTCTCAGCGCCGCCTGCTCGCGGTACTTTTTTCCAGCGTGTGGAATGCCGAAAGAGTTGTGCTACAGCCTGCGTGTAACAATAGGTTTTCTATGAGTACTGAAGCTGCAACATTTTGTAGGAGACAGGAGCCGCAGTGGGTTTTTCCCGCAAGTCAGAGAGGAGACACCAGCCATACACCACTCTACAGAATAAGTGTGCCTGGAGGAGAGAAGGGGGAGCAGTGAAGAAAGAAGGGGTGCAGATAACATTAGGGCAATGGTTTCTTCCAGGGAGTGTGAGATATCAAGAATATTTGGTATTTGTTCTGTAATTTGTTTTATCAGAGTAGTACTGTGATTTCCAACTTTCAGGTAATTTCAAGAATAAGGCTAAAAGCAGTTGAAGGAGATGGTTACTATTGCAGCCTCTGTTATTTTATGGCCTGGAAATTGCATTTAAAATTGTATAAGCTTAGTCTGAAGTGTGTTGACTTTCCAACAAGAAGAAGGAAACCCCAGGGCAGAGGCTGCACTGAACAGACCAAGATAAAACATTGTCAGGAAGCTGGACTGAATTTTTCTTCTGTCTGAGCTACACTGACATGTAAAATTCTTTCATGGTAACCTTAAGAGAAACCTATTCTATAAGCCTTTTCCTGAGCATCTGACAAGAATTCAGCTGGAGTAAGGTAGATTACAATGACAAAATATTTGAAGAATATCCTCAAAAATTAGATAGTTTTTGTTCTGTGTATGAAGACGTGTAATGTTGGAAGCAAGAAATGAGAAGAGCTAAAAATAGTTTTACTAATGGATACGCCTGGCAGCTGGAATGCCACCAAAATTACCAGCTGAGCTTGGAAACTGGAGGAAGAATTTCAACATTTTCATGTAGCTGGTGATCTCTCTGTTTCCCATCTTGTCTCAAGCAATTCGTCATAACTTAAAGAGCTGACTCAAGAATTCCAGTTACTGTAAGTCAACCCAAAATGGGAATGGAGTGAAGGAAAGGAGAGGGCAGACCATCTTAGGGTGTGGAGGAAGAGTGGAGAATGGGTAACATATTGAGTGTATTTTTCTTGCAATCAGCTCAAAGCCTTCTCAGGACATTTTCTCCTCCCCTGGAGGCTGAATTCTCTCTCCCCTTCTCCCACCCTGCAAAGTTAGCTTTGCACCCGTCTACACATTTACATCCTCATCCTCTGGCAGGAGAAGCCCTGTGTTTCCCTTTTGCCAGCAGTCTCTACTGGGCCATGGCAACTGCTGACAATGTCTGTGCTTGGATTTGGCCTCCTCTGAACAGCAGAGATGGGGTTACTAACAGAATTTAAATGCATATCTGGAAATGACAAAGCTGCCTAGCAGCTCCACTGCTCTGGTCTGTAATGAGAATTATGTTTATCAAGTTCCTTGAACTTCTTCCAGTTATCCTGAAGTGTAGTTAGTTCATTCCCACTGACAAATGGTTCATTATAAATGAAGAAAATCTTGGCTTCCAAGACAGCCTTTGTAAGTAGTGAGCACTTGAGTATCGTGTTTCAAATGGAAGGCTCCAAGGCATCTATTGGAGGTTCTGTACTTTGACTGGGTTTTTTTTATTTGTTTGGTTTTTTTATTTCTAAAGGGCAGCAGAAGGGAGCCATAGTACTCCACCCATTTGCTTGCAGAAAATCTCTCTAATAAAGCAGAGAGAAAAAAATGGATTTCTATATAAACTTAGTTGTGAGATCAGCTGGGAAGACATCAGCCATCACAGTGGAATGACACCAACCCAGACGTTCTATGTGAACAAGCAGTTAATAACTGAACTTTCCTTAGGGCTCACAAAGTTCAGCTACAGAGGAATATCAAATATCCAGACCCTGAGGAAAGGCTGAAAAAGGGAGGAGTATTCTAGGGGAAAATAGAAAAATCATTCTCAAGCCTGACATTAGAACTGTCTTGTTCAGCAGCTATATTAGGGTAAAACAAATTTAAACCAGCTTTTTCTACATTAATATCACATTATTTATCCTCAAACCATCCTAGTTTGTTACAGGCTGGAAATAAACACAAGGAGATGGTTCCTAATACAACATGTACTTAAGCTGTGGAGCTCCTGCATGCAGAATATTATGGCTACAAAATATTATATGTATTCAAGGAAAGACTTTCAGACTATGGAAGAGAAATTAACTAAGGTTTCCTTATACTACAGAAAATTCCTCTGCTCTAAAGTCCACCAGGTACAACTGGTTGTAAGTTAAGGAACTGAGGGAGGAGGGGCATACATGGTTGCCCTATTTCTATCCCTATCCCTATCCCTATCCTCTACCCTAGGCAACCACACTTAATCAGTGTCAGAAACAGAAGTTTAGGATAGGCAGGACTCTGGTCAAGCCAGGAAGGTATTTTAATGTCCTTATTATAATTTTTTTTATTTATTTATTTTGGCACATTCTAACTTAGCCACAGATATGTATATATATATAAAATAGCAATTCATTATCAGATTTAGTGCTAATTGAACAATAACTCTATTTAGTGCTAATTGAATCAACACTTTGAAGGTAACTTTGTATATCAAAATAATGTTTAAATGTGCACATTTCTGCCGTACCAATAAGCTAGATTGGTGTGAACAGCTGGTGTCCCTCTACAAAATATTGTGCCTGGGGTGATTCCCCAGCTCTACTTGCAAAACTTTCAGATATCTTTTCAGATGACCACATACAGCCCAGAGCTCAGACCTGTGACTCACTGTAATCTCCAGATGTCTTAGGAAAGTCTTCACATCTTCCCCAAAAACTGAGTTAGATACTTTAAAGCCAGGAAGGGTTTCCTTATATTGTAAAATGTAGTATATTATATATATTATATGTATTTATATCTATATCTATATCTATATCTATATCTATATCTATATCTATATCTATATACATACATATGTCCTAGTAAGTGGACTCCAGTTTAAAGTTGGTGTTCCACTCTGGCAAAGGTTAAAAGTGTCAAAACTATGCTAAAACAAATGCACCCTCTGAACTTGGCATCAGAAGCAACAAGCCGTGGTTAAACTGTAGTGCTTACTTAACAAAAAAATTATAAATATTACTTATTATAGACAACAAATATGCCTATAGGGTAAAGATGCCTCAAAAATCATAGTAGTCACTTGTCTATTTTACACCTTTAAAAGCAACACTCCCACTTTTTTTTCCATATACCCCTATTTTTCTTGTTTGATCTTCAGCTAGCCTGTAGCCAAGCTGTTTCACTGGAGAGCACCACTTCTATTATTCTAAACTAAAATTAAGGAAAGTGGTTGTGTTTGCCCCGGCCTACACTGCCGTTGCAATGTGAACCAGAGAGCTTAACCACATGCAAATCCTTGAATTGCTTGGCTTTTAAAATTTAATCATAGACCCTTTCTTTTTTCACTGCTGAGGTTTCCATGTAATTGGAATGAAGGATGTTGGAACTGAGTACAAGTTTCCCAGTGGCAGTAGTTGGATAATGCCACAGTAATCAGTGCTGCCAAAGGAGAAAAATGGCCTTTTCAGTAATGTTTTGAGCTCAGAATCAAGAATTCTGGGCTCAGTTTCTGGCTCTGCCTCGGACTTCTAACAACTTTACACTTTTCCTGCATGTTTCCCAGCTACAGATGGGAATAATACTCCTTTTAGCCTTTCCTATTTAAAGTATTAGCTCATGGTGTGGTGCATCACCCCATCTAGGTGGGGCATTCAACATGTGACTATAAGGCACAGACAGCAGTTTCTGCAGCCTTTGTGGGATCCTGAAAAAGGCATGTGATGAGTAACCAGACTTGTCCCTCCTACTCAGCTGAGCTTTGCTGCATGTGTATAGAACCAGGAGACTCCTCTACACCAGCAACATTCTCCTTTCCTCATTTGTCTGTCTATCCTAGAAGACCTTGGTTCCTTGGGATAGCAGTTAGCAAAGTGACATATTTCATACAAGCAGATTCATAACTCTCAGCTGGGTGGGTAACAGAGAACTGTTGGTGACTTTTATGTCAGCTAAAGCCCCATTTTGGCCATTACATGAAAGAGCACAATCAGTCTGGTTTCCCAAGGGTTCCTAAGTCTCACAAGTGAGTCTGTCTATCCACCTCTGCTTGGATCCCAACTTTTGAATACACTGAGGGTTTTCAACTGCGTTCTACCTTCAACTATATAACTAGAGAAATGAGAAGGATGAACGTAATATGTAACTGCATGGCTTTGGAATTAAATAAAACCAGAACGCTCTACCGAGTGGAATAACTCAGACTGCTGTCCAGTGAGAGAAGAACAGGTAAAACTCAGCTGATTTAATTTTCCAGTAGGTAGCTCAGCATGCATGCTGGCTGAATTATCTGCATTCATCTTGCTAGAAAGAACTGGAAGAGTCAGAGGCAACACAGGGAAGGCATTCTGAGGTATTTCTATTTTCAGCAGATTGTAGAATTCTGTTCTCCTGATGTCAGTTCTAGAATTGCATGATTATACTTAGAAGATATTAAGATAACTGTGTATATTACCAAAGTGTATTTTTAAATCTCTCTTTCTTGTTTTAGAAAAAAATAAAATAAAATGGAGCACATGTTGCTGCTATTCATATTTTTCATACCTATATTGAGTCTCAGTAATGGAACAGAAACTGAACAAGATTTTACTTGGCACTTAAAGAAGATTCCCCAGATTGTGAGAGAAAGAACTTTCTCCCTTGACAGCCCTAAATTTGAAGCAAAAACCAAATTAGAGCTGAACAGTGTATGTGGAATTGAATGTCAAAGAAAGCTGCCAGTGCCGAGCTTGTCTGACTTGAAGAACCTCTTATCCTATGAGACTGTTTTTGAAAATGGCACACGGACCCTGACGGAAGTGAATGTCCTCGGAGCAGTGCTTGAGCCAGATGCAAACACAACCACTCAGAGGCCTTTGAGGATGAAGAGGCAGATATATGGAACAGACAGTAGGTTCAGCATCTATGACAAGAAGTTTATGACCAACTTTCCATTCAACACTGCTGTGAAGATCTCCACGGGCTGCAGCGGCATTCTCGTTTCCCCCAAGCACGTGCTAACAGCAGCCCACTGTCTGCACAATGGCAAGGACTATGTCAAGGGCAGCAAAAGACTGAGGGTGGGCCTGATGAAGATGAAATCCAGAGGCAACGGCAGGAAACGCAAAGGTGCTAAAAGAAGTAGGAGAGACATTTCTGCGGCCAAAGAGGACCCCAAAGCTGCCACAGAATTAAGGCGACAATCCAAAGGTGATGAGAGAAAGCAGAGGAGATCTGGGAGGAAGCAAAGCACCTCAGATGGCATGCCCTCCTTCCAGTGGACCCGCGTGAAGAGTACGCACATCCCAAAGGGCTGGTTTAAGGGTGTCTCAGGGGATATTGCCCTGGATTATGATTATGCTGTTCTTGAGCTCAAGCGTCCCCACAAAAGGAAATACATGGATCTGGGAATCAGCCCAACAATCAAAATGATGCCTGGGAGCATGATCCACTTCTCAGGTTTTGACAATGATCGGTCTGGGCAGCTGGTCTATAGATTTTGTAGCATTTCTGATGAGTCCAATGATCTGTTTTATCAGTACTGTGATGCTGAGCCTGGCTCCACAGGATCAGGCATCTATCTCCGTCTCAAGGAGCCAAACAAAAAGAAGTGGAAGCGCAAGATCATTGCTGTTTACTCAGGCCATCAGTGGGTGGACATCAATGGAGAACAGCAGGATTACAATGTAGCAGTACGAATTACTCCTCTCAAATATGCCCAGATTTGCTTCTGGATACATGGGAATGATGAGAATTGCACACAAGGCTGAAGAGAGCTGAGCCTCACTTGCTTAGCACCCTCACTGCCGCAGAGTGAAAGGCGGCCACAACAGTGACTGGAAGAACATCACGCCACTCTGGAATGTTTTTGAACTCAAAGCTCACAAGTAGTGCTATGGTGACTTAAGGAATGCTGAATTGCTAGGGGAGGGGTAGAGTTGTCAGACAAAATATTTCTAATTGTAATCAACCTAGATATGCACTTAAAATCCCAAACTATATTTATGTTTGCTATTGTGATCAATTCAAGTCATTCATGAGGGAAAAAAATGTGGCTGCACCTGTTTGTCATTTTTTTCCCCAGGGGAAGGGTTGAAACATCTCAACCTGGTGTTATTAAACAATATCTATTTTTTTTCCAATGGATTTACTTTTCTCAGGGTTCTGTTCCAATTTTTCAAATGCAAGTTGTGCATATAGCATGTTACTGTGTGTGCAGAATGATCCAGAGAACTGCATGAGAACAAGACATTATTCTGGCATTCTCTAAAGACCACAGGTCCATGTTGAGAAGCAGCACTATAGTTAATGATTGTTAGTTTGGAAAACTTCCTCTTCTGGTTGCTGCACGAACACTCCCATGGAAATTCCAACTTTATGTAGCTGAGGGTTACACCTTAAAGACAAATTCACTTCATTGCTCAGTAAAAAACAAGAAAAAAAAACCTAACAAAAAAAGTTTCCATGTTTGGAAGAAGAAGACATATCTGGACATAGTTTAATGCCTTTAAACAATCTTTGAGAAGCTATAGAAATCTTAAGCACACACATTTGCCTTCCAATTAGTATTTGGAGAGCTGTAGGTTTAGTTTCTAGTCAAATGTTTAGCTTTACTGTTGGGAGAAGTCACTGACTCCTGAAGTGGCTACTTGACAATCATTTGGAGCTTCACAGATGATATACTTTTTGGGTGCTAAATGTTTCTTCAGTTTTTTATAAATTACTTTTTTATGAGTTCAGCTTCATAGATAGGATAGTATGTATTAGACTGGGATTTGGAAATCAATATTTTATCTTGGCTTTATACAGTTTTGAAAAGCGTGTGGTTTTAATCATGTTATATTCAGACTCCACCTCAACATGATTTACAAGGTTAACTAAAAATTTCTCCCAACTAAATTATAGCACCTTCTGAGTGGTAGAACTATCCTGTGCATTATAAAAGGTAGATAGCAGCAGTAGTTAGTGAATATTTTGGTTCAATATGTTTGCAGAACCATGTATTTAATGAAGACACAAACTGAGCTTGACTTTTACACACCTTTAAGCACAAACCACCTTCTTAAAAACTGTTGTTGATTGCTATGTAAGTCTATATCTTTTATTTTATGTCAAGATTTTGAAGTACACAGAATTTTTATGGTGCTACATTAATCTAATAACATAAAAAGATACTGTGCCTTTCTGATCATATCCTTTGGGTTTCAATAATTTCAGAGTATTCACGACTGAAATATTTAAATTTTTTTTTTGCCATAAATTTATGCTGACCAAAATACATTTTCTTCCTGTGCAGGAGTTAAAAATACAACAAGATTTTAAAATATTATTTGTTTGTTGGAATCTTTAAAACATGCTTGTAATATCTTTTGATGAAATAAGATGATTTAAAATAACCCATTTTTTGGTAGATGGTTGAAAGTATATAACCTGGAATGTGCAGGCAACTTTGTCCTATTATTGCCAAAGCATAAAAATTTAAGATTTGCTTCCATATCATAACCCTAACAATATTTCATTCATTGGAAGAGATCTCACTTTAAAGGAAACAATTTCTATTATTGTCAAACTTTCCAGGGAACACTCAACTTTTCTTCCTTTATTATGTTTTAATTTTATTTTGTGTGATTGTTTGCAGAAAACTAATAATAATTTTTAAAGTTTAGACATAAATCTCTAAGATTTTAGGGTTAATTATTTTTTATTGTTAACATCTCTATTAATACATGTGGCTTTGCTGACAGTAATTTTAAATCACCTCAGTCCAGTATTTAATACTCTCACTCTATGCAACAGATTTATAATATTCTTTAGTCAGGTCTGTAATGCTTTCTTAAGTGCCTTTTTCCATAGTTACCATGACACATAAGATACCACATCATTAATCTGATACAGGACAACCCAGGTCCATGAATTTTTTTACAATTATTGTCACTGTTGATTTGGTTCCTAAACTGATCATGATAACGGGGCTTAGTAAATTCCTTGTTTTGTTGAGTCTTATTTAGGTGTGCTCCTCAGAAGAAGAAATAAAATCTATTTCTTTATCACTTTGGGAATTGGGAGCAAGGTAAGAATGAAAAATGTTTGATCACTGCTTCCAAATGGTCTTGTTATAATAATCATCTTTTGTAAATATCACAGCCGCAACCTGAAGTTCCCATACCAGGTTGATAAAAACTCTTTCTTTTCAGAGAATAAATACTAGATGCTCAGTGCTTCATTTTGTCGCACTAAGAGATTAAAGAGGTTGGCCAGAGCAGCTTAAAAATTTATTTGAAACGAACAAACAAACAAATAAACCTCTGTGTCTCAGTGCCCATGCACAAACACATGCAAATATACAGGCTTGGAGAACATGTGTTGTTTTAATTGAGTTTTGGTGAGGTCAGCACCTTCAGGTCAGGGAACGCAGGTAGAAGAAGACACAGACAAAATGTTTTTCCTGTTGTCTTGGTGAGCTAGACAATGTTTTTGTCTTCCACTTGGCCTAATAGAGAAATAGATTCTTTATGTAGGCATTATGATTACCTACTACAGGGACTCCTGGAATAGCTCATAAATCAAGTACTTACACACAATCTCAGGAGTTCAATATCCTGCACAGAGCTCTTTATACCCACCACTGCAAATGGGACAGGAATTTCTGAGCCATCTCAGATTTTCTTAAAAACCTACATTTATTATCTAGTTATGAGAAAATATGAGGAGGAAAATATGATCTCAGTAGATCAGAGCTTGCTGTTGTCTAGGACACCAGCAGCAAGGCTGGGTTTCTAGCCCCCTGTGATGTTTCCCTAAAGGATTTTTCCTCTCTCAGGTACCAGACTGTACATAATTTGTTTTCATCAGTACTAATTCTTTTCCATAAGAGTTGGTACAGTAGATCTTTTTATTTAACTGTATTCCTACCTTTAGGAAAAAACAATCTCAGTCAAATCTCTTTTCTCCTAGAGGGCTACAGGAATTCATAAAGTCAACAAGTAAGTTTTTTTCAAGGCCAAAGATAAACCTCATATGCAAGCCATTAAGATACTCAGACCCGCTTCTTCAAGGTATTTGTGCATGTGTTTAATCTGAGGCTCTGAGACACACAGTGGAAGTCAAGGGGGTTATCTGCAATGTGAAAAATTAAGTCTAAGTTTGCATTAACTGAACAAAAGAAAAGCACAACATTATTTAGGGAAATGATTTCTGTTTTATGAGGTACAGAGTACCCAAAGCTTTAATAGTTGCTTAAAGAAACTCCTTGACTCCTTAAGATTTACCATCTTAATTTTGTAGATTTGCGTGTCTATTTGGAGTATGAATCAGCACAAATATGACTTAAAGAAAAAAAAAGAGGAAAAAAATGTTGTTCACAGGTCAAGGAGAGAAGCATCTGGGGAGTTCTTTCTATTCTGCTGATAAGGGATGGCCTGGAAGCAAAAAGCAAAAACAGAAAGAAAGAACAAGTAGATGGTATGGAAGACCAGGAAGATGGAGATGGTATTCAAGGGGTAAAGAAAGTGTGCAAAGCAACAGAGGAAATGGCTGCAAGGTAGCAGAGGCACCTATTGTGAGAAAGAGCATGCAGATGGTAGACACTTAATATATAAATTAAAATGTGAAATTCATAAGTTTCATGAACAATTTTTCACTGTTAAAGATAAGGCTTTTCTTCCCAGCCAACAGCAACAAAGGATTGGGAGATGACTCAGGCTATGGCAGGGACTGCTAGCAGGCAGGGGTTTTGACCCTGATATACAATCCACACCTGAATTCACAGGGATTATGCTTCTGTTCATTCAGGGTCCTTGGAAAGCAGCAGATCCATGTTCTGACCAAAGGGCTTGGCAGTAGGAACCTCCCAGTACACTGGATCACCAAGAGTGTAGTGAGTAAGGGGAGTTTCTCAAACCTGACCTTTTGTTGGGATTCCTGTAAAGGCTGTTCTCCACTGGGAAAAAAAAAAAAAATCAAGCAAAAAATCTCAGACTTAAGGCATTTAAATATTTGCTCCATTTTTTGCATGTATCTAGAAATTCTAGGCAATAAATTTTTTCCAAGTGTCTTATGTTTATGTTTGACATCCGTAGAAATTTAATCAACTGCTTCTAATTTTAAAGCACAGATTATTGCAGATAGTTCCATCTACAAATTCCTGGATTAAAGAATGACTGGGAAAAAAAAAAAAAAAAGAATGTTATCAAATTGAAAGCTTAAAATTTCACTCTAATCTCAAAGGATTTGGAAGTATATTTGAGTCCCCTTTGCACCAGCCTTTTGCTCCAAGTGTCAGAGCATTTAGGTTCAAAACCTCCAGAAGTAGCTTTGAGGATTCTTTCATGTTCTTAGATTTTTTAAGACTGACAGAAAACTGTAAAGTATTTTTAACTGTGCAAAATGACAAGCCATTTGAGAAAATAAATGCAAACCTTTGCTCTGCTAAGATATTATATGATGCACTTATTATGTTAATAAATATTTTTTGTTGTTTTTCTTTTCCTCTGTCATGATTCAGTTTGTTAGCTATGGTGTGTTACACAAACTTCATTCTCTAAGTGCCTGTAATGATTTATCAGTGAATCATCTGGGACTTGGTCTTACAAGTTACTAATGTCTCTTTAAACTTGTTCTGGGAAAAAAAATCTCCCTGTCTTTAAGATAATTACTCCATGAGCAAATTTGATGAGTAAAAAATTCAGTTCAGCAAGGAAATGACTCATAGTCCATGCCACTAAGTTATTAATTCTAAAATAAGTAATTAGTTCTGTTTCTGCTATTTGCTATAGTTACAATTTCTGCCTTGGAGAGCTGTTGAACCAGGCCAAATTAGAAGTATGTAAAATATCATAATCTTGGTTCTTAGAATTATCTTAACTCTGTGCCCTTGAAACTAGTGCTGATTTTATCTCTGAGGGAAAAAAGAGGGATTTTTGGCAATGTCAAGAGCTGCTGGAAATATTTAATGGAAAGTTGAGAAATTATTACAGCTGTGATTAACAGTGTGTCTCACCAGCTCTTATATGGGTCTTCACATGGGGGAGAAGTAAGTGCCACAGGAAATAAATGGGATTGAAAACTCTTTGACCTGGAAAAAAAGTCCCTTTTGGGGCTGGTAACAGGATTTAAGAATTCTCATTGCTGAAATCTACTTTTTGCCATGATCTGGGAGAATCTCTTGGTGCCTGACAAATGTTTCTCAGCCTCTGTACAGGGAACACAAAGAGAGACCCAGGGGTGACAGCTGTGTCCTCTGCAGGCCATTCCCAAGCCTCTGGCACGGATGTGGTTTCTTTGGTGGAAGATACATTCCAACATATGTTATGGATTGCACACTCCCATGGGCCTTGTGGGGCTTGAACTGGAATCTTATCCAAATGTCTCTTCAGCCGTCAAATGTTCCCATACAACCCAGATCCTCATGCAGGTATTTTCCAGTCATACTCCCATTTCCCACAGTGTTTAATAAATGTTCAAAAGGCCTTCCCCAAATAACAGACACGAGAATCCTCCAAAGAAGTGGCACATTATGGTCTTTATTATGCAGGTATTCCTGATGAATCATTCATTCCTTCTGCTTCAAATATGTCTTTAGATCTTGATAATGGCTAATCCTTCTGTTGATATTGCTAAGAAAAGAAATCAGATATACTGGAAAAGCTACACAAATATTTACTTGTGCTTCTTGGTAATTATGTACACACCATAGGTTTTGCAGTTGCTATAGCTCTTACTTCTTTTCCATGTGAAAGAGTTTGGAAATTTTGGATGAAACCAAATTGGGCTGGTTTTCAGACAAATTACTCAGTTGCCCTTTGGCTGCAGTTGCAGCATTCTCCTACCCCTCCCCTCCAGTTTAATTTCCAAATTTATGGAAATTGCTGTTTAAAGCTTTGCTTAATCAAGGATGAAAGCAGCCAGAAGACAGCAGACAGCAGTGGACCCTTTCTGTCTGTATCTCTCTGTGGACATTTCGAAGCAGGGAGAAGAAGAGGATAAGAGAAGGCGAAGGTGAAGCCCATGAGCAACAGCAAAAAAGCTCAGTGCCTTTCTGAGTGGGAGAAAATACGATTTCTATCTTTTCTTACCATCAAAGGTAACATTATTTCCTGTATTTACAATTCCTTTGTGTTTTCTTGACTGATTCATCAGCTAAATATTTTTGGCTCTATACAGGAATGAACAAGCAATAGTAGGGATACAATATGGCCTCGAATGCCAGAAGAGGCTTCCCCTCCCCAAAACACACACACTAAAAGTATGCTAAACTACACCAAAGGGAATTACTAGTAATACAAAGAGGGGCCAAAATTAACCTCTAAGAAAAGTACCAATGGGGTGTTTGGGAAAAAAGTTTATGTATAAAGGCAATGGAGCCTTTATAGCTACACGTGGCATATGGGTTTTCCTGCCCATGCCTGTCTGTGCAGGACATTGATGTATTCCAGAGCTGTGGTGAGTCACATGGTGAAAGAAAATCCACCTGCTGGTTGTCTGTCCCACCACCACCCCACAGCAACAGGGACCTACTGTGCTACCAAACTCTCGCTGCTTATTGTGATTTTGAGCTCAGACCTGGCCTTCATGAATGGTGGATGTGAACAGAGGCTTCCAAGGATGTGGGTACTGACATTTTAGGTTTTATACATTTTGCTCTGCATCTATGTGGAAGATACATGATGCCACTTTTTAATAAAATGAGTGAGTTGAAACAGTAAGCACTTATAAACACATGCTGCATCACATTCACCTCTCATTTATAGTGTTCAGTTTGGAAGGGAAATTTGACCCATCACATAGTATATACATTTACTTGTTGTAGAACATTATAGAGTAGTAATTTGTGACTTGTAAGTTTCTCTCAGAAATAAATAAAAAGAAAGCCAATACTCAAAAGGGAAAGGAGATTTATCAGTATTCAATTTACTGCTGAATTTAGTTCCTTGCTTGCCAATTAACAAGGTACAACAGTGATCTGTGATCCAAAAATGCTGCTCACTCAATTGATGTGCTTGAGTCCTTCAGTTCCTGAAACTGATTTTTCCTTGCCAGTTCAACTAGAGAAAATCCAGCATTTGTGTGAAAACAGTGTTCACAAGCTTAAAAAACCCTACAGAAACAGCTGCCACTAATTGTATTTCATTATTTCATATAATTTTCCGACTTCATTTCATTCTTTCTTGCCTATCTTGGATTCTTTCTAAGTGAGGGAAAATTCCACTTTTTTTTTTTTTTTTTTTTTTTAAACTGTGCCCATTTTGGATTTTCACCTCATTTTCTACTCTAACACCTAAAATTAAAATAAATTAAATAATGCCCAAGCACTGCTGTATAACAAGGAGCTTATGTTACTGTTTAAGAGAAGCCACTTCAAGTTGCTGTTAAGGTAACAGCTGCAAGCAGAGAATGAAAGGCAAAGAGAATGAAAGCAAACCAGTGTTCACAGCTCTAAGGCAACACATCAAATCTGGAGATAGCCTTGGGAAATGCTTTTGTAAGGTTTGAGTCAACATAAACACAGGCTGCCAGCTGAAGGAACAATCTTGTGACATCCTTACAAAACAGCTCTGGGAAACCCTGATAGCTCCTCCTGCCAGAGATGCTGATGGAGGGAGAAGGCACTGGCTCTGGACCCCAGCAGCAAGCACAGGGTTTAATCTCCTAGGCTCATCCTGCTCTCCAGAAGAAACTGATTCAATTTCACTGGTTTAAATGACTGCAAAACTAGCAACAATTTGATGTTATTAATCAAGTTACACTAACTGGGCTGCAAATGGCTCCTATAACAAGATCCACTGTAATGACAGTTTCAAATTAGAAGCGAACGATCCCTGACAGGAAGATCTGCCCGTGTGGCATCCACATCTGCCCAACACCTGCAGAAATTTGGCAGAAATATCGTCAGTAGCTGGCTACGAGTGAGCTTTATTACACCAGCTATTTGAGCCTACTGCTAAGGTAATGTCCTATTGCAGCAGCACACCTTGTAGGGCTAATCTAAGGACAAAACCTGGAAAAGGGCAGTTATAGATGTTTCAGATATGTCTTGCAGCATTTCTTTACATACCATTTGTGGTAGAGAACATCACAACTCTACAGAAAGGGCAGAATCTCCATGCTCCAGTATGTACAACACACCTTCCTTCCTTCCCCTTCTCTCCAGTGTGATTAAACAGCGCAAATGAAAAGCACTGTAAGTATTGGAAAGAACTTAGGAAGTGCCACGTTTCTTTATGTCCCCATTCCAGCCCTTTCTTTAATACTGAAGGTGGAACCAGGGCTGTAAGCACTGTAAACTCAGGTTTGCCAAACCTGAGCTGACCCTCATGTGCTCATCTCTTGCCACAGCTGTCAGAGCCTACATACAGAGCCAAAATTACAGAGTCCTGGGACAGAGGGGTGCAGCCACCTACGTTTCAAGGCCACAATGTAATTTTCTTTTTTCAATTTGGCAAAGACCAGGCTTCCAGGTAAGTAATTTTAGACACATAAGAAGTCACATTTCTAGATTCAGAAGCCAGCTCCCTCTTTCTAATTTGAAAGTAAAATTTTTGTGAATTTTTAGGCTTGTCTGGCAGTGTCACACTGTTACCAGCTCCTGGTAGAAACACAATAAAGATGCAGCTCAGAGATAAAAGACTGGTAGGAAACAAAGTTACCTATGAAACAGAAAATTGTTAAAATAATTGCTAAAATAAAGTAGCAGCCATTCTCAAAAAGATTTGACAGGATTTTTTTCTACTCCCTATTGACTATGTGCATTGAAAAAATTGTTTCGTTTTGTTTTTGTTTTAGTGAGATTCCAATGTCATCTCTTAGCAGAGGGTTTTTTAGGCAGCTCCACCAATTAAAGTATAAGGATTTCAGCAGATAGTGTTACATGCCTGAGGCAGTCCAAAGGCAGAAGGGATAGAGATGATGATCAACCTGCTGATGAGACTGGTTTTGGGGAAAAAAAGACAACCAACCAACAAACCAACCAAACCAAACAAAAACAATCCAGATGTTATGGCCATTAATACCCACAACACTTTCCATGAGAACAGAGCAGTTTGGACCTGTGTCCTGCCACCCACTATTGTCCCTTCCATATTCACAGCTGTGGTGGTTTGAAATAGCTTGGTTTTTAACTTGCACAGGCTTCTTTTCCTTGCTACCTGTGTCACATACACATGCCATGAATGAGTGCAACTAGAAAAGAAAAGAAACCTGTGCACCAAACCTGTTAATGCTACCACCATCCTTACATGAGAGGCATCAAAAACATGCTGTGTCCTGTCTCTTTCCTCCTGTCTCTTGCCCCCTGATGGGGGCATCATCCTCCAAGAGACCTGCAGCTGCCTCTTGTTTCTGTCTCTCCTGCCAGCTGCATGAGCAAGCCAGCCGCATGCAGGAGAAACAGAGTTTGAGGATCCTGCATTTGAGGGTCTGAGGAGGATGGACAGTCCCATCTTCTCCAGAGCCACTCTGCCCTGCCATCTTTGCAGTGTGCTGAATTCTCCCAGGACAGTACCTGATGCACAAAGGAATACAACCACATGACAAGCAGGATGTGGAGAAACATTCTGCCCACAGCTTCCCTCTTCCTTCCCAAAGTTCTTCTTATTTTATAAAGATTTTGCAGTGTGCTGAGTCTTATTAATGTCACAAAGAGTCAAACAGTAATTCTCTGTACTGATATTATTTAAACAGTCAAATTTCTCTCTTTTCAAGCTTTTAAAAATTACTTCCTTTTAGAAGTTTTATTTTGTTCTTCTTTTCTCTTTTCTTTTCTTTTTTTTTTTTCCAAAATGGCTACACACTGTGAACCAATGTGTCCTGAAGGGCAATTACTTAAACTACAGTTCTTCAGGAAGGTCTCTAAGAGCACAGAGGAGCATAGGCTGATCATAGCCCAACAGTGCAATCCTGCTGGGGAAGGTACAGCTGAACACAGAGCAGAGAATACCAAGATTGAACTGATATCTAGAAAATTTGATTGAATTGATTGGCCAGGAAATTTTGAAGAAAAAGGGCATAAGCCAAAAACATGACCATGGTAACTGTCCAAATACCATCACTGCTACTGCAAAGAACAAAAAGGGTGTTTCTGTGGACAGAAGAAATAACAATTCAATGTGCAGAAAGGAACGGTCAGGTAAAAATGGTCAGCAAAAACACCCCAGCAACTCTTTCAGGGTGAAGGTGACGATGTTCTTCAGTGGTGTTTGGAAAGGCTGTGGGATGATGGAGGCCTTCTAGAAAAATATGCTTTGTATTACCCAATTTTGGTTTTAGAGCAGAGAACTAGAGTAGATACATGTGATTTCTATCTTATCACCCTGCCTAGCACTCTTAAAGTGGAACCTTCATGTGTTCTGAATGCATTGCCCTTGAAGAGGAATGCAGAAAGCTGTGTTGGTCTTGTTTATCTGTAGCAGAAAGCCAAATTTTAAATGAAACAGTATGCACAGTTATACTGATCTTTTATATTGGCAATAAAATGCTTTGGCTAAGAGAAAAATATTGTATTTCACACCAGAGTCTGTCCCAGGAAAGCATAGATTGGATCAGCTTAGATCTTTAGTTTGGCTAGGGAAAAACTATTTCATTTCAGTTGCATCTCTCCTCCATCTCTGACAGATCTATCAAAATACTGGACTTAGCAGTTCAAGTTTCCAGCCACTGTTCAGTTTCAAATGGAAAAGTGTGGGTGGCATGCTGAACTCTGCTACTAGAAAAATAATATTCTCAAAGCCTGCCAGCTATTTTAGAGGTCATTAAATGACAGAAGCACACCCATGACAGGCTCTTCATGCAAACTGAGCTGAACTGGGTTATAATTAATACATGAGACCAGCTACTTAATTTTAAGATTTCCAGAGCAGCCACTTGCCATACCGTAGTGGTTACTAAAGTAAAATTGGTTAAAATGTAAGTTAAGACAATTCCTATGTTTGCCTCAAAGGGGTAAAGGTACAGCAAAGACAGCATTGCTGGTTTGAGATGAGGGATTTTTCTTGCTAATGACAGAAGCAGTTCATGGGATACAGCCTGGCTTAGGTGTTACTGTTTCCAGGGTTTGCAACTCCTTTGCAGTTCTCTGTTTCTCTAAAATACAGAGTTGAATGGAATGTAGATGATTGCCCATTACTCAGTACACACTCCTCATCTAAAGAGAGATGAAGGTTGCTAGTGATGTGTTTGCAAATTCTTGGAGGAATTTCTAAAAGCGGTTAAAAGCACAAAGCACCCAAATCCAGCCTTTAACATCCGCTGGGGGGAAAAAAATAAAAAGTTGCTGTCTGAAAAATCCACAAGCCAGGCGAAACGACATAGTAGGATTAGAGTCAATCTTGATGATCAGTCAGGAAGGCAAATGTCTAAAGGAAGAAAATATTTTAACAGATACATAAGACACTTTATTGCAATAAATAATTTACAGGATTATAAATCCCAGGAAAATCAATCCGAGATACAAAATACTATATTTTGGGTAACACTCCTCTAAGTTACGTTTTTCTACACTGAATGTATATGTGCAAGACATATATATCAAGACCTAATATTACACCTTAGTAATCATCAAGAGTTTAATCTGTCAGGCTGCATTTTAATACCTCCAGAAAACAACTCTCCATTTCAGAGAGATAACTGAAAATACTGGAGAAGCCATGTAGGCTTAAGCATATATGGACACAAGTATTACCTGTCTTCCAGCAACGTGGTTAAAGAGCTGCTCATGAGAAATAGGTTTACTTGGTATCTCAGACTAAAGAGTATGTGGAGCATTAGAGAATTATACACACACGTGTTATAAGTGTTACTTACGATCCTAAAAAATAGCTGAGCATTTAAATAGAAAAATCTGTTTACTATCACTATGTAATCTTTTTATGTTATTTCGAAAAAAAACAGGTTTTTTTGTAAGGTCTGTGTTAATCAGTGGGAATCAGCTCTCTTGTCTGTACGAGGACTGTGGTAACAAGGTGTTTCCATCTGCATATTTTGGATTTTAAAATACAAAGTTCAGAAGAGAAAAAAATTACTTCATTTCTCAGAAGTTTAGGAAGAGGCTTAAAATCTGGCCATGCATGAACCCTGATGCACTGCTGGGTGATGATATACAACTGGAATTGATGGAACTTTTATGTCAATCCAGAATAAGGTTCAGTGTGTTGAATCCTGCCTTGTCTCTCTCCCTGTCTGGGCCTCGAACATACCTCAGAGAGTAAAACATTTCAGCCTTCCTACAGGAATCACAGGCAGTAAAATATTTTGAGAGAGAAGCACATTTCCAGCACGTTTTGCCTTGGAGCCAAAGGTTCTTTAGGCAAATTCTACACACTCAAATCTTGAAGAAAACAAAAAGAGGCAAGCAGCTGGATTTCCATCAATGCCATTTCTGAAATGAGAGTGACAGGAAAGTAATTCGGGCGCAACATTGCAAACTTTCACAAAGAGAACTGCAATACTTGGGACCCAGGCAGCAAGGAAAAGTCACCAGCTACCTGCAATTTTAAATGTATTTAATAATCTATATTTATTTGTATATTTAAATATATATTCAAAATCAGGACAGCTTGTGTCCCACAAAACACAGAGCTGGGAAAGCTCAGTGTGTCTGCTCACCCCTGAGCAGCAGGGATGCTAGACTGGTGCTGGATACTGTCATGATGGGATGGAGGTGACCTGGGAAGTGAGGATTCCAATACTGTTGGAAGCCTCTCTTTTCAGGCACAAAGGAGATGATGTGCTCTTTCTCCCAAAGGCATATCCGCAGAAATAGATCCTAAACCAAAATCTCAATGTGCCTGTGAACTTTTGTGCAAAAGCAGATTGAAATATGCTCTATTACCTAAGCCAGAATTTGTATAGTAAAACAATCTTATTTATGCAGTATGCTGGTCTCAATGTTACTATTTTCCCCTATTCTTTCTTCCTTTTAAAAAACTCAGTTTTACCATGTTTCAAAAGAGAAGTGATCTATTTACTGTCTTGATGTTTTTCAAAACAAATTCAATCCTTCTCTTTCATTTGGCTGGAGACAGTGTGGGATTATTACAGAAAGGAAGAATCACTAAAAATTCTCTTGACTGATCAACCCAGACTGACAGGGTGTAATTACAGACACATCGTAGACACATAAGGCATAATCTTAAGATTAACTTCAGAATTTAACTTGTCCTACACTTGCATCTCAGTAGCATTTTTTAAAAAATCCCTTTTATTTATATGCAGACACACTCAGAGTATGAAAGGCTATTTCTTTTAAAGCTTGTTGTCTGCTTGCAGCTGTAAATTGTTCTTGTGTACAAAATCATTTTGCTGATTTAACACCCACACTGCAGGCCTGCAGCAGCTTACAAGGCTGAGGGCACAGAGCTGCCCTTTCCTTGTGGCCACTCTGTACCCACCATGATCCAGTGCCCACCCCCTTGCTCAGTTACAGACAAACCGCAGCCCCAAGGGCAAGAACACACCATCTATCCCCCACACCATTCCCTAGTTCATTCCTCTTCTCCTTCCCTTCCTTAAGGCAATACTATCTCCTCTCCTGCAAGTCGGCCTCTTTCCAGGCTTGGATAGGAAATAGTACAGACAAGGACTATGGAAAGGTGATGTTCTTGGGAGGGTATGGGAGGATCCCTCCGACTCTGTGTCACCAAGTCCCACTAATCCAAAAACTAACCTGTCTCTAACTGCCAATTTCAGTCTGAAAGACTGGCTCAGATTGTGCAGGATGTGCCTTCGCTGGTACACATAGTGGAATGAAATCTCTGCTTCTAACAGAGTGGGATAGTGCTTTGGCAGGACCTGCAGGACCTCTTAAAAAGATGGCTACTTCAGAATTTTAGGATATTGAGGTAAATGGAGAAATCTCTTCCATCATAATAAACTGTA
>CM031859.1:32629487-32742459 GCA_018697195.1 Certhia americana
GGAAGGCAGGAAAAAAACAAAGCAGACAAGAATACATAAGCATTAGAGAGACACAGGCAGTTCCCACACAAGCACATTGCAAGCATAAAAAGTTCTCATTTGTCTGCAAATTCAGTGTGGTGCTGTTTTGCTCAAGCATTGTTTGGATTCCATTCTTACTACAGGGTTAACAATGTTTGGCAGGTTTAATGGATAGGGCTATAGACACTGCAGATCCTAATTAGCATAGCTTCAGATCACTCCCTCCCTGTAAGACAGAATAGGTTAGGATCCTCTACCCATACAGAAGACAGACAATTGTTAGATGTTAAAAATCAATGTGCAGAGCAAGCAGAGTGAATCCTGCAGGGTACAACTGAAAATCCCTGTGGCAGTTAAGTACAAATTATTTGACACTGGCAATGTAAATAAGAGTCCAAAACGAACTGGAAATGTGACTAGATCACACTAGATTCCTCCTCTGATAGCTATAAAAATCATTAGTTATTCCATAGAAAACATCAGTTTTGAAGTTCCATGCAACATTTCTGACTATGGTGGTCAAATGATTCTCCCATTCTGTCCTTACTTCTCCCCTTCCTACCTCAACTTAGGGCACAAGAGGTATTTTGTATGTAGCCCTGGCACATTGATGACCAGTCTTTAAGACAAAATTCTCTGTGTCCCATCCTAATATCCTTGGTAAGCGCAGGTAGTTTAAAGTGGGAGGAAAAGCAAGACTAAGCATATTCTTACTTAGAGCACTTTCAAGTTCTTTCCATTTCTATATAGTAAACCTTGACAAGATTCATTTGGAACACAGTTCCCTACTTAAAAAGAGTGTTTTGCTATATGTTGATTGCTTAGTATTTGCAAAACTAGGGAGGTAGCCTGGTTTCCAGGGTTACCCGTGAGATTTTACAGCTGCAGCATCAACTTCCATCTCCTTCCTTACTCAAAAGGTAAAATGAACTTCTGACTCACAAAAAGCAAAATACTACAGCCTAATAATTTCCTGCCTCTCCTCTAGAAAGGTCTTTCCTTTTCAGCATTATTACAAACTAAACTTTATTTGAAGTAATAGCCTGGGACAGGTGTTACAGCGTATGCTGCATCACCTGCTAAGTGTAGCTATAGCAAATTTAGGTAGGCTGTGAACAGAGATGTTCCACTTGGAGCTTTATTCAAATATCCTCCAAAACCACATCTTGGATTTAGTTAGCTGTAGGAGACTTTTCAAACCTGTTCCATTGGTCTCATACAAGGCAACTGAAAAAAAAATAAAAATCAAGGTGGTTCATGTGATTCGCTGCAAGGCAGGCAGCTGATCCTTCACGACATCTCATTTACAGACCCAGAGCTAGAGCTGAGCTGAGCTGAGCCAATGCACACACACAAGCTACCTTCTAGAGACGTGGAGAGCAGTTTAACATGCGTGTAGCAGTAATGCTCACCTGTACACCAGGGCCAGCGGCGGCTCCAAACGGGGGCCTCATCATCGGCTGCCCATACATCACCGGCTGCTGGGGCATCATGGGCACCCCTGCACCTGCTGGGGGCTGCAAACCAACACCGAGTCAGCAGGGTGTGGGTGAGGCAAGGAGAGCGGTGTAGCAAAAGAGACTCACCATCCCAAATGCTGCTCCTGGCTGTGGGACAGGTGGAGTACCGCCTGCGGCAGGAACAGCGCTTGCTGGAGGCACAGCTCCTGCCTAAAAAAAATTAAAAAAAAAAAATAAAAATAAAGCAAAAAATCTAACAGCAACCATCTGGAAACCACAGTCTCCAGCATTCTCAAAGCTGTTCTGGAAAGTAGGACTGTTATGCAGCACATATGCAGCCTCAAAACCACAATGCTTCAAAGAATGAGCGAGCTGAACGAGTCCTTATGCTCAGCTTGTTTCTGCATAGAAAAGCAATGAAAAAAGAAAGCAATGGTGACAGACTCCATTCTCTTCATGGACAGAATCCATTTACTGACTACAACTCAAAACAGGCCGGAGAAAACACACAGTTTCCTTCTCCTGCTACATGGTGTAAGAAAGTCTCCCAATTTCATAACAGCTAACACACTATGGCACTTATTATAGCACTGCATTTCCATAAAAGCAGACTGTAAAGCTAAAGGAAATAGCTGCTATGATTAGTTTACAGTGAAGAAAAAATAATTATGCACCAAGATTCACTAAAGTTAAAGGATAAGTTCACACACTTAAACCACAATTACATACTTAAGTAAGGACAGTTTAGTTTATCTTGCTGTGATTTTCATTCATATGCTTGACTTGTTATAATTTTCATTCAAATAATAAAAGGGAAAAAAAAAAAGGTTATCTTCCACTAGAATTCAGGAAGAGAAGACTGTTAGTTTTGTAGTCTGACTGGACATACAGCACAACAGCATCTTTAAAAAGGCCACTCCACCTCACTTACCTAGCACAGCCTACACATCATCTATTTTGGCACCTTTGTCTTTAACTTCCCATGCAGAGTCTCCTCATAGCCTTGAAGGCATCTAAACCTTTCTTTTTTGCAGATATATATACAATCCAAATTATTAACAACTCTGAAGAGAGGCAGAAAGCACTCAAGGAAGAGACGTAAAAATGGCAGTACGATTTCATTCCTGCTCTTCTATGGCCTAAGCATACTGGCACAATTTCTCATGCTATTGCAGGAGCTGTATGGTCGTGCCTGTGCCTCCACATTCTTACCACCCACCTTGAGTCAGTAACAACACTTGGAGAGCACGCTTACATTTCAAAGTAGAGTGTGTCTTGTGTCTCTGGAGATATGCTGCACAGTCCACTTCTGTGAGTGCTACATTTTAGTGCCCTTGGTTGATCCTCGCTTCCAGACTAAAACATGCCAGTGTCTTAGGAAGCTGGAGACAAGTCAAGGTAACCTGTCCCAGACTCATTATTGAAAACCACTGCATTTTCTGGCTAAGAATTTATAAATCTATTCCAGTCTGAAAGATTTCTGAGGAACATTTCAATTAAAAACTGTGCTAGCATAGTCTCCAAACTAAAATCAAGATATGGACACTCAGGTATATAAAGCAAGAAATTAAACCACACAGGTTAATGACATCAGATGCAGTGATCTGACTGTTTTTACATGTTGTAGTTCAACATCCAGCTAGGCAGATGCCAAGAAAACGGCCACAGAGACTGAATTTGCTTTTGCCTCTAAGCACAAGGTCACTCAAGGGAATGGGCTTTGATATGATTTTGCTGATTTTAATCCTGGAATTGAAAGGTCACAAGAAAAGAAAGAAGTGATCAAAACTTAAGTGGTTCAACAGTGACATGAAGAAAAGCTTCATTTTTGTCTTCATATTTATTTTGACTGCAGACCTGGGTTTCTTTGGACACAAAAAGAACCTAAGTGCATGATTTTTATGAAATATATACAACACATACTTTTCATGAAATGCTATCAAAACTGCCCAGTTTCCCAGAAAGACTAGTTACACCTCAGATGGTAAAATCACTACAAGTTGAGGCTGATGCTGCAGAAGCTTGAAGTTTCAGGCAGGACAAGTTACCAGGTAGTTCACATCCAAGTAAAGCAGTAAAGATAATTTTCAAGCTCACAGCACAGAAATAGTTATCAATACTGCCACAATCAACCCACTGGCTGAGCATTGTCTGTTGGACAGACAGCCCAAAAGGAGCCATGTTAGAAGCTTCTAGCTAGTTTTAAGCTAGCAGTAGTAACTGAGGTGAGGTGCTGTTAGTATCTTCATGTTTAGTAAGTGCAGTAAGAGATAAAAAAAAGAAAAATCACTTACACTGTACAGTACTGCCCAGCCTTTCTATTAAGAAAAAAAGTTGACGTTACAACTAACACATTAAGCAAAGTACAGAGAATTATTGTATCTTCCGTAAGGGTATGGAACATGCTCAAAGTCATGTTATCTGGCTGTGGCAGCAAGGAACTGAACTGGTCATGGTCCCCCTTTCCTTTGCTAACCCAACCTTGCTCAAATGGAGGCTGTTTTAAACCTCGTGAGACATTTGATGAGTTGAGGCATTAGCCCTCTTCAGAATACTTTTGTAGCTCACTCACGATCAAGTTGCTCATGTGCCAAGTTTAGATTTTTAGCTCAATTTGACCCTCTTCTCTCAAAATTAGTGCCTTCTGATACTTTTTACAGTGTAATCTTACCTTTTTCAACTGCTTCACCCTGCTAAATAAGCTCCCAATCTAACAATCAGTATGATTGATCATATACTTGATCATAACTGATTGATCATAACAATCAGTATGATTCATACTGATCTAACCTGATCAGTATGAATACCGTGTAGTCTTTTACTTAATTCAGTAAAACAACCTATATATTTTGTCTCCTTATAGTACACCAGCTTTGGATCAATTGCGTTTTACTTTGGGCATTTGATCTGGTCCTGATCCTGGCCAGACCCACATGGCTACTTGGAAAAGCCCACAGGCATTAATGTACACTTAGAGCAATATCTTGATACATATGCTAGTGTATCTTTCATCTGCTACTCAATTTACTACTTATTTATACCAGCTGTAAATCTGTTCTTAAAAACATGACTTGAAACAATCATATTATTTAGACAGAAGCAAACTCTTTAGCCTCAACAGAATGGAGCAGTCCCTACAGGTATGCTTGCACAGTCTCATCAAATGCTGGAAGTCCAATACCAGTGTTATCCATGGATTAACCACCTACCAATGCACCACCTGGGACACCACCAGTTGACCATGTTGCAGGAGCTACTTTTGGCTGCCAGTTCGCTCCTCCTGTTAACTTTTTCTCTCCAGCATTCCACTGAAGGTCTCCCCTAACAGAGAGGGAGAGAGGCAGGCTATTATTTGCATAGTTCCACAGTGAAAATGAAAACCAGTTACAGCATACATTAGCATTAGACGTGCAGCTACATTAGCTTATGGTGTATGCAGTTATTAATAGAAAGATATACTTTTAGTGACGCTCAGTTTCAAGGGTTGTTAGCAGTAGACACCAGAACACTCTAAACTGAAGTCAGTTACATGGTTATGGCCTTTGTGGTGAGAATTAAAGAGAAGTTTTACTTAGTATTGACTGAAGGTAACATATCACATATACCCTTGCGAGGTAGGAAGAGGGACTGCTACTGCCTATTCTACTGGGGCCAGGCAGGAGAGCTGCCTGCTAGATGTCTTTGAAAGGCCATTTCAGTGCTGGAAATCTTGCTCAGACAGCTGAAGGAGGAAAGCATTCAGTTCTGCAAAAAGTTGATAGATACAAGAGAAACAAATCATTCATAGAATTAAAGGGCTGTTGCAAAACCAGGTTTTGTAACAGGCTACTCTACCCAGAATGAAATACACCATTTGAACAAAGTAGATTAGAGGAGGCTATGTTTTGAGGCTAAACCTCGTTATGTGTTTGTTCATATCCCTCCTATCATCTCCACAGAGGCACAAAATATTTTGAAGTCTTGCATACAGAGGAAGACTCAGGGCAGAAGCAAGCAGTTAGGTTAGGAAGATAAAAAAATAAATGCAATGTTATATGCATTTCTTTTGCAAAAAGAAGCCTATCACTGCATGGAATGAACCTCTTTTCTATTTTGGAAGTATTTCAATGCCTACACATTAAGTACATCCAGCATCTGTAAAAATATAACAGAACTATTACATTAGAATAGATTACTGAGGGGAGCCATACAGTTTATTATCTGGACTATTTGTTCATTATAAGCTGTTTGGAAATCAGCTATCCAACATGAAGACGGTAGTTTACATGAAAAAAAATATTTCTAACACTCAGATTAAAGACAGCAAGTTTATAAACTATATCAGGAACATTGAATCTTAATTACTCAGGGAGCCTGTAAAGAATAGAATACTTGCTTCAGAATTTTTCTGGATTGGAAGGACAGGGCATATAACCAATTCATTGTTTCTTAATAAACACTGAAATAAATGTAGGGCTATACAGCAGAGTAGAAAACTTCCTTTTATCTTTAAGCATAGTTGAACTTACTTTTTAGAAGTAGTACCAGAAATTCCAAGATCTGAAAATTATAAGAAAAAAAAGGAAATAAAAAAGAAGCCACACGTTTAGTAAATTGAAGCATGTCAAAGTAACAGCTTACATTTCATTGCATCTGGGCCTATCAAGAGCAAAAAGTTATGTCTGTCTTCATTTAAACAGTATCAGAGGACTGGCCACATCTACCTATACTTTAGAACAAACATCAGAGAAACCTTGCAGATATTTTGCACTTGAGAAAGTCATTTTTGCTTCAAATGCAAACCAAAATAACTATATTTAGGCCTACAAAATTCTAAGTTATTTAAGAGCACCAAACTATTTCCCATGAATGACAACAGTAGTTTCTGTTCCTCATTACGCATAGGGAAATAAAAAGTTGTATTCTACATACACATAAATGTGGACATTGCCTCTAAGTTTTGCACTGTTTTATCTGCTCTGTCATACATGGAAACTCCAAATAGTTTCCTTAATTACGCTCTGGAAGAAGTCTTAAGTTAAATTTTAAAGAGTACTCTTCTCACAGGACAAGTGTAAGTCCTGTAACTCATAAATTGTTCTTTGATTTTCTCCTCCAAACTTGGATATACCAGGTGACTTGCAGGAGTTTCAAGGGATTAAGAGTCTTGTTAACTTCTAAGCACAGTATTTTCCCCCACACCTAAAAGCCATGTCTGCATCACATATTTTTCTGTGTTTACATATACTAAGGGAGTATTCCTTATATACAACCCTCCAAAATACAACTTCAGCAGGGTTACATCTTATCCTAGGTGGGCTTCTGTTAGGTTTTTTGGGCAGTTGCAGCTAATGATCTCTAATTACAATGGGCTACTAGCCCTTTACAGGAAAGTAAATATTTAAGTTCAGCATTTGAAGAACATGTTTGGAAAGTTCTCTGCCTGAGAGAAGGCCTGTCCTTGAGTGCAATCATCACCCCCCTGCAACTTTCTCTCATTAAAGGCAGCTATTTCCTTTGCTGCTTAAACTGCCATCGACACTTTTGGACAATCTTCACCTTTCCATCTATTACAGAGGGGCAGTATTAGGAGTGTAATGTGCCTCTGAAATGTACCTGGGATGGTCATACATTACAAATCATACTGATCAAACAAATGCCATTATTTGACTCAGATGCTGGCTCCAAGAAGGACAAACCCAAACTAAGTGAATCAGCTATCTGAACCAAGCCTTATTCCTGCTGATAGCTTCCCCAGTTTCCACAGTGGAACAGGAGGACACTGAAGCAAGCTAAAATAGACAGGTATTTGACTCCATGGAAAAGCAACACGCACGCATGTTAAAACCAAAATTTGTCACTTACTGCCTACTAAATTTGCAAGAGATGAATCAAGATCACTTCCAAGGCCTTTGCTTGCTGCTGCAGCAGGGACTGCTGCTGTGGCTGTGGGTGCTACAGGTTGACCAGAAGGAGCCATAGTTGGCATAAGAAGATCACCTAAGCCATCAAACACTGGAAGTGAAAGGGAAAGTGAGTTAGAACAGCAGCTGTGATCAAAAATGCACTGCCTGCTACTCTGCTGTTGCTTGACGAATACAGTACAGACAACCACATCACAAGTCTTACCGAAACACCATTTGACATTAAAAGTAATGCCAACAAGGGCATGCATGTCATTTTACTAAACACTGAATGTACAGTAACCCTAAAAAAGCTATACCAATGAAAACTAATATGAGAAGACATGCCTAAAAGAGATTTAACTGGAGCATTGAATCTACACAGATACAGCACCACTTCCACATGACACTATTTTTCTTACAACCATCCTTACAGAGATGTCAGATACACACACATTTGTCAGGAGATATTCATTTAAAGTTTTTTAAAATGAACATCTTGTAGCAAACACCAGTCAGAATTACTGTGGCAAAGGCAGACTTATACCTTGACATCTCACAGCAACAGGATTGGCAGTCTCAAGATGTTACTATTCACTTGCAAGCAGCAGGGAATCGGGACAACCAACTAACATCTTATGAGATCAGAAGGAACCAGAACCATCCACACAGTCAGTGCTATTCTCCTTAGACCAGACATCTAACTCAGAAGTTCATTTTTTAGATTCCTTGAAGTCAAACTGCTTGGTACATATCTCATGCCTGAGTTCTATCTTCTGATCTGTATTTGAGGTACATGCTAATGTTAAGTCAACAGGGAGGGGTAGCATGTGCATTGACAAGCAACCAAATAACCAAGCAGCAGTACTATTTTCATCTTTTTTTCTTGTACGGTTGTAGAACTCACCAATTTTAAGTTTGTAGCAAGGACCCAGCATGAAAAATATAGAATGGAAGAGATGCAAACAAAATGATAGCAGTGATAAAAGTTTAAGCTTATATTCAGGCAAAGAACTCTAGGCCAGTTTCTGTTGTGTGTACCCTCAGGTGCCATGCAGGCCCCAGAGCACCATCAGCAGCAGTGGCAAGACGACTTGCCTGTATACTTGATCTACACAGTAGTGTTTTCCTTGTGTAATTCCTGATTCATGCTATCAAGCACATGCAAGGATGATGTATACACTAGTTTGTTTTTTACTGATATGGTAGAATAAAAAATGGATACAGAGAGCTGTTGGGCACACACCAGCCTTATCACCACCCTGAGGTTCTTCCAGTAAGAAAGAAAAATAAGGTCACTGATATTGCTTGTACTCAGAGCCTTAATATGATGTCATTAACTCATCTACCACACAAAACACATTAGAAAATTCACAGGAAGAATGGCTCACCTGATGCATCGAACGAACTGCCAGTTGTTGGAGCTGTAGTCCCAAAAGCTGCATCAAAGTTAGGCTGCAGTAATCCAGTTTGAGCTGGGGTGACTGGGGATGGTGATGGAGAGGGAGCAATAAAAGAACCTCCAAAGCCTTTAAAAAACACATGAGAGAGATGAGAGCATTAGAGCCAGTCTTGTTGGACTGTGTTTACCAGAATCTCAGTCTACAGAGGACTGAATGATAAAGACAATTCTTACTAGACCTTTATTTTAAAATAAAGAACATTTCAGCAGCCTATGTGAGCTTCCCTATGTTTATTAGGCTTACTTCAGTACAATGGAACCAAGAAGCCCTCATAACCCAAATCCTCACCCACAGCAAGTCTCACACTCACACTGGCTAACCCTGAATATGGAAAAACACTGGGATCAGAGGTCTGCTCTTAACCTGAGTTTCTCATGGAATAATGTAGTTTGGAAGGGATCTCTGGAGGTCAGCCAGCCACACACCTTGTTTAAAGTCAGTCTAATGAAATCAGGTTACCCGGACATTTGCCTTGGCACCTCCAAGAGGAGATTTTACTGTTTTTTTGGGTGGCCTGTTGTCATATCAGACCATTACAGTACTTAATGAGTTTCCCACACAAATTGCCTTTTTTTACTATGTTTATGCAACCTCCAAGAAGAAACCTGGCTAGTCTCTGCATACTCCTGTGAGTTTAGACATATATAAGTATTCCCTTCAGCCTCCTCAAGGCTGAATGAGCCCAGTCCAGCCTCGCTGCATAAGTCACATGCACAAGTCACCATCTCTGTGGCTCTCCACTGAACTCAAGCTTGCATACCTTGATCCATATCAAGACATTCTCTAATACACTCTGGACTATCCATGCCCAGCTGCATTCCCTATCTCACTTCCAGCACATACTGGGGTGGCTCCAGCTATCCTAGTGCCAAAGCTTGTGATAGTGATGCTTTCCCCAGCTGCCTAAAAAAGGCTTCCTCCACTTGCCTCTTCTTGAGCAGCCAGTCTGCAGCAGATACCAGTTGAAACATGACTGACACTGGACTGTCACCTGCCCAAGGCAATGCTCCATGCATCCAACTATCTGCACAAAAGTACTAATCTCCACAGAAACAGACCAGAAGCAGGTTGACCAAATCTAGGGATAACAAAGGCAGTTCACTGTAGCAATTCCAAAAGCACAAAAGTCATCCAAAGAGCCTGTCTTTCCACTTCCTGAGTGAGAATGAGGAGCCTGGCAGAAGGATGTGATCCAATATCCTTTAATCAGATTCTGTTTAGAAAGTTCTGTAACATTTTGCAAAGCCCCACAAAGTGTTTTTCCAGCTACAGAAGAGAGTACTCCTCAGATTCTGGTGAAAATTTGTATGATGACTGATCTAAATTCCACAGCTTTTACCTTGCACAATTTTAGAGGAATACCAGGCACAGAAGCCATAAAGATTCTTTAACAAACCAAATTCCTAGTTGTCTAGAGATTGCACAAGACCACAAGAAAGCCTGCAGAAACAGCAGCAACTGAGTTAGATATGCTGTCTGGACACCCTCAGCTGCCTGATTTTGAGGTTGGTTTTACACAGTCAAGTAAGATTTCATAGAAGAACACATTATTAGAATACATACAATAGAATGCACACAGTTTAATTGGACAGAAAGATCTAGAAGGGAAAATGGATTGACTGTTGTATTTATCAGCATAGTTCTAGTTTTATCTGCTGAAAGGCTTGGAGTAGGAAAACATTTCTTCTAAATTTCCTAAGCAAG
This sequence comes from Certhia americana, assembly GCA_018697195.1. NCBI lineage: Eukaryota > Metazoa > Chordata > Aves > Passeriformes > Certhiidae > Certhia > Certhia americana. The sequence continues at coordinate 32,640,018 of CM031859.1, forward strand.
CCAAGAGCAGGAACTTATTTGACAGCAGAACACTTAAGACAGTCATGAATACTAAGTATACCATAACATTATGCATATAAACACTTAGTACAACCAAACAGTCATAAACCATGAAGGACAAGCCTTCAGCCATTACATGAACTCCAGACATTCTTAAATTTAAAACTGGATTACACTGCAGGCTATACATCTGCCATTATCTAGAGTGAACAAATGCTTAGCAATATGCTGCAATGTTTATAGACTCCCTCTATCTCCTCCCCCCCCCCCCCCCCCCCAAAAAAAAAATCTACTTGGAGTCCTTTGGAATGTATATTCAACGCATAAATGAAATAAAGTTTTAAAAATCACCTACTCATCCCAACTGCTTCAGGTCGGCTTGATTATTTAGACTTAGAATATCCCTTTCATAATTTAGGTTTTGATTTAATGCAACTCATCAGATTCAGAGAGCACATTGCTGAGTTAAAAGCCATCTGGAGCACAATTCCTACTTACATTTAAGCTTAGTTACAGATAACAACATAAAATATTTTGTATTGAAATGTCTGCATAAGCAGAATTAGCTTTTGTCCAACAACATCATTGCACCCAGTCTCCTGACATCACAGGTAACTGCAAAAGCCTGTCATGTTCCAGAATCTGTTAGTTAAAACCTGATCTATGGCCTTAAGCCATCCATAAACTAATACAAAGACGTACTGAAGCAATATGGAAAAAAAAGTAGTTTTCTACCTTAAAATCTGAAGCAGTCCGTACTAAAGCTTTAACATGCATTTACACATTATGTAAATGTAAAATTTAAGAATCTGGCTTGTTGATTGAGAATGGATGCATGCCTTATTATTATCTAGACAACTTCTTCCTTCTTGAGGCACAACTATACAATGTCCACATTTCGAGCAGGTACTTGAAAATGTAGTGATAACTACCCACCAATTCTACAAACTGTGCTGGTTTTGGCTGGGGTACTGTTAATTTAAACTCTGACAAAAATTCCCCTTTCAGAAATACGGGAGAATTTAAGACTACTCTTCTACAAACCAGAAGTGCATATGTTGGGATTTTGCGCTCTACAAACTTCAAACTGGGATGGGGATGAGTCACAGCTGTTTAGCACAATCACTGTAGCCACTACAGTGTTATAGCACAAATTTTGGAGAATAGTACACACAGAATTCTGCTGAAGCTGCTTATCTTAGGGTGCAGACTAAAATAATACAGTTATCCAACCTTTGGTATAGGGTGTGACAGTGATGCCACATTCAGCACTAGCAGAGACCTCATCTCACCCAGTATAAGGAGAGGGTCTCTATCACATCTCTGCCCTTGTGCTCAGAAAAGCATGCCCTCACCATCATACTCTCCTTGGATAAATGCAAGACTGCTACCAAGTCAGTCATTCAAGCCACTAACATTTAAGAGTTAACCCAACTAAAGAAACCGAAATGAATAACTCAAAGTTTAATCAGCAGTAAGGAGCAAAAAGCACAGCCTGAAATATTGCTTAATTTTAGTACTGCTACAGGAAGCCAAAGAAACTTTATGGAGACATTCATACTCAGTGAACAGTACAGAAAAATAACGTGGGTAAGTACGGTGTAGGAGGTAGGAAAACAAAGAACATGGAAAAAAGATAATCTACATATTGTACATTGCCTCCATTATAAAACACTCTAGTTTTAATTAAAACATCTAAGAAATCTTGTGAACAAGTATTTTATTCAACTATCTACACCCAAGGAACATAAAATATTTCAAACACCATTTCTTAGTATTGCTCTAAAGTAACAAGCTTTTAGAAGTTCTTCATTACCAGCAAGTAGGTCTGCAGAAGCTGAGGAACTAGAAGCAGCCTGGGTTGTAGGCTGGGGTTCAGAAGCACTACTTCCAAAAGCATCTAAAGGGAATTCCAGAAAGCATCAAGAAAAAGTGAGGCATCAATATTAAATACATCAATTCATCACTTACCAAAAGATAACAAAAGAATAGCCACTTCATATATCAGAAGAAGAAAATGAAACTGCTTGGCCATCCTTATTGCAGAGCAGTACCATGGATGCAAAGTTCAGGTGGAAAAAAGGATGTACAACAAACCAGCACTTGAAAGGAATCTCTTCTATTTGGACTTCTTCTCAGATACAAATCACAGCACTCAAGACAACAGGAGATGAATGCATTGGCTGAAAGTCTGGAGTAATTCCAGCCAGAACCAGTGGCTCACATGAAATCTTTTTAGAGGAATATCTCTAATGTTCAAAATTCACAGCTTCTAAGCACCACTTCTGTCTTTCAGCATGCTTAGAGTAGGTTGTGCTCATCCTAATTTCCACCTTGTCAAATCCTTTTGGTGATTCAGATATACCCAGTTTAAGACAAGTCACCCTCAAAACTTCAGCTGCTTTGAGAAACGGAACTGAGAAAAGAGCATGACCATGGAGATTAGCAACAGAGAAAAAGAACAGAGCAGAATTTCACTGGACACCTGAGGAAGAGCCACACATGCACTGACTGGGGACAGAATGGCAAGTGTCATGACAACAGAAAACCACACGGACAGCTTATTTGCAGTTCATTATGGTGCAATTTTAAGAACCAGACATGCCAGACTCAGCCCTAAGGCCACACAGAAAAGTTGTGAGAAGGGGAATCCCGCAGCTTTAGCAAAGCGCAAAGGTAATTGAAATGAAGTGATTCAACTCTGGAGTGGTGAGGAAACAAAAATACCCACCACCAAATAGGTCAATCACACCTGAAGAATCCACCTTTGCTGGAGAGGCAGTGGGTAGAGGAGAGGGGGCTGCAAATGCATCCACTGCAGTAAGCATAGGATAAATAATATTTAGTATCAGCAAGGCAACAATGATAGCTAAATATTTCAAAGCCACATAGGCTCCAACAGTTAGAACCATAGGTTTGGTAAATTCGGGTAATAGTCTCCAGAACTGCAAACAGAAAGTGTTACATTTCTCACACAGCAACTGAAAACCACAGTACTTTAAAGAAAACATTGCTTATGAAGCATTTTCTTATGCTTAGAGGAGGATTTCCTCTCTCAACAACCACATCACTTACTTACTTAACTTCCATGTCAGCCACTTCATGATTTGCATCTTCAGCAACTGCACATCTTGTGACCAAAGCAGCAAACCCAAAACTTAATATTTCTTGATATTTCAGTTTAAAGATGTAAATTGGCAGTATGTTGTGTTTTTGTTTTTTTTTTTTTACTTTTGGAAAAAAATCCAAACCCAGGAAGTCTGTGGAATGGCCTGTGAAAACAAGCACTCACCAGATAAAAGATCACCAGTGAGAGAACTCTCAGGCACAGGAGAAGCTCCAGGTTGTGGAGATGTAAATGTATCTTCCAGAAATAAAAGAAAAAACGAGAAGTAAGTATCACTCAAATCAGTTTACACCATTGCACAGCCTCAAAGCAGCGGAGTATCAGAAGAATTCTCTCTTTACCTGTACCAAAGAGATCTATGCTAGGAGTAGCATCTGGTTTAGGTGCTGCAGGTGCATCAGGAGCAGACTCAAATAAATCTAAGGCCAAGAACACAACACATCTTTAACTCATTTTTGAAAGGCAGGACTGAAAACAGACGTTTCCACTTTTGCACATCATATTTGAAATTAACAGGCTCTCTGGTTTGAAAGCCTAGCACACAACACGCATGCAACAACGAATTGTTCATTTGGCACTCCTGACAGATCAATCCACCAGAATCAAAGAGTTAAAAACAAAATTACCACCAAATATATCTAGAGCAGGAGGAGCGGAGGTGGTGGCGGTAGCAGAAGTGGTGGCAGTAGTGGTGGTAGTGGCAGTAGCTGTAGTAGCAGTAGCAGCAGCAGCAACAGTAGCAGCTGGAGAAGGAGTTGTTGCAGGAACTGGAGTGGCTGCACTAGTTGTAGGGGTAACTACAGGAACAGCAGTCTCTGTTGGCTTCATAGCAAAGAGGTCCAGCTCAGGAGCAGCCTCTGCACTACCTTCGGATGGGGCAAAGGGGTCTTGTAAAAAGGAGAGGGGAAATATATGTGTATGCATACTTAGGATCAGTGAGGGAGGAAGTCAAGAACAAAGCAACTATAGGCAATGCACATACTGCAAATACACGCACGCACACAGAGGAGGTCGCTCTAACGTCTAGCTTACTTATCCAGACATGTTACTTAAGTTTTTTTTTCTAAAATAAAGACTGTCTGAGAGGCTGAACAGTCTAGTTATTAGAGGGGAGAACTTTCAAAGGCTCTTTGACGAGGCCAAAACTCCAAAAAGGACAAAGGACTATCCAGACTACTGCTTACAACTCAGTACTGACAGGACTGTTCATTAGCACTACCAAATAAAACACAAAGTCACTGGAACTCAGAAACAGGCAGTTTTGTTAAGCATGCTCTTCAGTCTAAGGTTTGTTTTTACCAATTGCAAACATTATGAAATTTTCAGAAAAACATACTGCCATGTAGTTTAAACAAAAACAAAACAAAAAAAACTCAACCAAAAACCAGCAAAACAAGAGACTATCTAATGACATAAGACCCACCATTTCCTGAACATGCATCAAGAGCTGCTGCTACAGGGGTTGGGGTAGCTGGTGCTGCTGCCCCTTCAGCTGCTGCAGGGGCTTCCCCAGGAGAAGCTGCAAAGGCATCTTGGGTGCAGGTTAAAACAGAAATTAAAAAAAAAAAAAAAAAGAATAAAGAGAAGAAAAATATAGTAAAAGAACCAATTTAAATTGCATAGGTAGATCCCCTTATACAACATGAATGTAAGTACTCCAACAGCAAGACAACTCATGCAGCGCAAAAGGCTTTGTCTCTCCCCCAACCCCACACAAGCAGGTTCTAGACAGGGTTTGCAGATGGAGCTTCTTGGGTTGCCCACAATAAGCACAGTGAGTGCAAAAGAAGGCATTATTCTCATTGTATAAGGGTTCAGAGCAGCATGCTCATGTACTACCCAAAATTAACTAATTAACAAAATTAACTTAAGAGCAGATATTAACAACTTGCATGCTCAAAGCCTGTAGGACGTGATTAATCTGCATCTGTGAGTTTACTTGCATAGTGCTTTGCACTGTTATGAATAACAATCCAATTACTCTGGTAGATATCTGCATCTACCATTTCTAGTCTTTGAGCCAAGTCAGTCATGCAACATCTGAAAAATTGAACTTACTTGTTCCTTAACAGTATTCCAACTGGATCTTTCTGAAGCCATAACCTGATGCATAGGTTGCATTTACTCCACTTGCTTCAAACAGATCAAGATTGCTCATCTTAAGCAATGGCTGGCCAGTGACAACCTGTCTGTCCTTTTAGGATCACTTCTAGGCCAGCCAGTTAGAGAAAACAACTGGTTTGGGGTTTTGAAATGAATTGCTCATTAGGTTTTTTTAATTTTTTTTTTTTTTTTTTGTTTGCCACTTGCTCTTAGACTATTTTTTTGTTTGTTTGCCAGTTCGTAAGTGGCATGCTTAAATTTCAAGCTATGAACAGCACTATTTCTAGGCTTAAACCAGCATTTGTGCTCTTAATTCTATGAAGTAGTCCTAATGGGCAGTGCCATTTGGACTATCCTCATAGACAAGCATTTTCTTCGCAAAAAAAGACTGCACAATGAGGATCAAATACTTCAAGATGCTTGTAAAGGACATTTTTCTACTACAAAAAACAGCAAGTTAAAAAAAAAAATCTGCTGTGGAATCACACTGTCAAATTAGCACAGGAAAAAGCTTAACATGCTTTAACTTGAATGTCAATTTTAAAATTATTCGTGCCAGGTAATCTAAAAAGCTCAAAAGAACATGCATCTCAACAGAAGAGAAGAAAGCCCACTAGTCTTGTACAATAGAATTAAAATGAGTTAGTAGCAAAAAAAGGCCTGCTAATAAGCCATTTCAAATATAATTCTATTTTTCAAGTAACAGGGTTGTTCAACAACAAAACTGGATGGCAGTTGTCCAAGTAAAAATATCAGAATGAGTCAAACATCCCAGTGTTGTATGTGTACCAGACACTGGCATGCACCGTGTGGAAGGAATTCAGCACAGAACTGAACTGAAGAGTTTTGCATCATCCTGCTTGAGAAGATGTTTTGTGTAACATCATATGTGTTCAGTTTTGCACTACAGGGCCAGCTTTCAGATGAAGGGGCTCTTTCAAAAGAACATATTTGTGCCCACACAAGCTTGTAGGCAAACAGCACAGACATTGGTTAACCCTTCTTATAATTATTTCTCCGAATGAAAGGATAGACTCCAGATAACATTTAAGGCAGAAATTCAGAATGTATAGAGCTAGCCACTAGTTCCATGTTGGGATCACTTCAGCCTCAGAGTGACACCTATTCCTGTCCAGATGTAGGCTACTGAAGTTCCACATGCAACACTCAAAGATGTTCAGGTGGGCAAAAGTTCCTTCCAGCCCACAGATGCAAGGAAACAGTGTGGCACCAGCTTTATTTCTTACTGACATTTCTGAGCAAGGTTCTTGCCAAGCACTGAAATTTTGTTTTAGCCTCAGACTTGGGTTAAATGGCAGGTGGGACAAACATCTAAGTTCATACTGGAATCTAAATGAAAAATGTCATAACGAGAACTCTTAATATTAGTTACAACCTATACAAACATGAAGACAAAACAACCTGAACAGGTGACCCTACAACTCACAGCTTAAATCAAGGGTTTGCCATTGAGTTTTTCTTAAGTTAGTTCTTTTCAAAAGGCTCTGCTGCTCCTGCAGTTGCCCTCTGCTAAAATCTAGCATAACATGCAAAAATGGATACAATTAAATCTGCGTATTTTATTATTAAAAAAAGGGACTGTTTATTTTCTTTTTTGTTCCTCCATATTGGTGTAGTAACATTACATTTGCACATTCAGCAGTGCAAGAGATTTTCTCCCTCTAAAGGATGTATTCTTTATATTTTTTCATCTCCTGTTTAAAAAGTGAATTTAGCTTTTAACTTCTAGAATCAAGTAACATATGGTCCTCACTTCATTTTCCTGACATCCTGAAAACTTAAAGAGATGTTGCTGAAACCTTTTCAAGTTCACACTGCATGGAACATCTACCAGGAGTGACAAGTATGTATTATGTACTGCATTACACTTGAATTCATAAATATAATTCTTACGGAAATAATCTGCAAACAAGGGGTTTACAAAGTTGTTAAACACTGAAGTAGTGCTTCAGTACATCTTGTCTGCAGCAAAATAAGTGCTCCTGCAGAGTGATCTCTTTCATCTCATAAATTCAGGCTCCGTTTGATGCCATGGTATCAATGCATGACAAATTTACTCAAACAGATGATACAACTGACTTGCAATGACTTATAATCATTAATGTATTATGAAACATGTGAAACAATCCTGTGGAAGTCACAAGAAGGGGAAAGATCATAGCACTGAAGCGTACACAAGAAACTGTTTCCAGAGTTTTTTCCCTCTTCAGTCACCCTTCTTTTTGACATAGAAAACCTGACCTAAGTTATAAAGAAATATTTCACTATGCTCAGAGATAGGAAATAATTATTATGCAAAGTGTTTTTTGTTTGTTTGGTATTTATTAACTAATTGCTATCTTGCTATATCAGCATGTACCAGCATAAGGGATATTTATTAACCCTTAACTGCAAAAAGCCTTCATCACTTTGCCTGTAGTTTTGCTACTGGAAGACCACAGTTCTGCCACTTACAATTCAAGTAATCTTAATGCCTAATAACTGACATTTGCACAGTGTCTGCCATAACTTGTTACTTGCACTGATTACAGAGAAATCCCACAACAAAATGTAACTCAAGAGTTCATTACATATGTCAAAAAATACTGCTTCCAAATTCTATTACTGAACAGCATATCAAGGTAATTTGCCTTTCTTCTACCTTTGACTTTCTCTTTCACAGGAATGATTCCAGCTGCACTTTGAAAACAGCCTCCTCTTGTTTATCTTTGAAATACGATTAGGAGTTCCTCAAGTTGGCCCAGGTAACTGAAAGCTTGCTTATTAATCAGATGGAGTTCTTTAAAAAACTATGCCGCACCAATCCTGCATTTCTCATCTGCTTTCCAACACCATATTAGCAAAGAACACATAATGCAGAGCTTATCTCTCAAAGACAAAGCCCAGTCCTAGCCAGCACGCAGGCTCCTATCAGCTGAAGTATCAGCCATACAGTACAGTCAACAGTTACTCCAAACCCTCCTCTACTGCCTCTTCCTTCTGTTTGGCTATCTTTTCCCAACACCTTTCAGCTTCTCTCCCTACACAGACACTCCCTGAAGACTCTTTACATTCTTTCTCCTGAGATCACTGCTCCTGTACCTTCTTCCACCACACCTGACCACCAGAAATTGTGAGAAGCAGCAAATCACTGGCAAGCTGCAAGAAGTTAAGGTGACCTTGAAGACTGTATCCTCAGCAGACCTCAAAGGTGAAATACCTACTTAATAGGATTAAGTGTAAGCACATCTAGCATCACAAAAACTAGAGAGTAGCAGTGTCTTCCCAAAAACAACCTCTTCTTGCACTGGACACAGTAAGGTATGGTAACAAGGAATGTTAGTATATGATGCTAGAATATACTTACAGCACAGCCTTCAGGAAAAAAACCCAAAGAAACAAAAAACCTCAAACTAGGCACAGAGAGATGGAAATTCAACAAAGACTCATGGATCTTAAAAGGGTCTTGTGGGTGTCTTGAAGGCACTGCAAAAGCATCTTTTGCTGCTAAGCATATTTAGAGATTTTTTTCTTATTGAGAAAAAGAGGTTTTCTGCTATCATAAATAACAGAACCTTGCTTCATTCTGAAGTGTTTCAGGGGAAAAAAAAATCAGTATACATCTAAGATATATAATCCACTGGAGATTTATCACATTTGAGTGACAGAATACATTCTCTTTAAAGGAAGAGATCAAGTCACAAAAGTCTGCATATCTCAAGAGTGAAATTCTTTCCACACTGAAGGGTGAAGCTCCACTTCTTAACATGCGTCACTAAGTTATCTAATGATCAGTTAAATCTCCAGAAACTAAACACATCCAGGTCTTTGCCTGACAAGCCTGGAAGCAGGCACATGATTTGGCAGTAGCTGTTTTTCCAGGCACAGAGTAGTGGAAAAGGTAGAAAAAAAAATTGCTTGTTGCTGTAGTACTGGAAGAACAAGGACAGGTAGTTGTTTTTCTAATCCTGCTTCAAGTCTGCAGTGATTTCTATCCATATAACTATTCCTTCATTTTTCAAAAAGTCATATACCTATTACTAAACTAATTAGTTACTAAATGAATTACTAAATTAATAAACCAATAATGCAATTCGAAGGTGTAGCATCCAAGAGTGGTTTTACCTCAGTGCTTACATACCATAAGTTTCACACTCTATACATCTGCAGGGTTATTAATGAGGACAGGCCCTGCCTTCTGCAACAGGCTCCTGAGAGCAATGAAGATCAGACTTGCTCTCACTCCTAGTGGCATCCAGAACCTTGCCTATGACAATTCTGATGATGCTTCTGAACTGGCTGATCTTGTGGCACTTGGATATTATCAATCTTTTTGTAAAAGGAGGGGTAAGCAGCAAGTAGCAGTTATATTCCTTTCTTACATCTCTTCAGCACTTTACCAGGGGATATTTTGGTGCTGTCTGTTGAAGCCAGTCCTAAAAATACCTTCTAACTGGGAACTTCCAGTCTTAAGGAAACACCTTTGTAGTCAAACTGCTTATGTATGAGACCTTTCTGGCACTCCTGTCAGTAGAAGTGATAAACACACCCCACAGAGAAGATACTGGAATTCAGTCTTGACAGCGAATAAGTTATTACTTATTCCTGACACCCTCTGTCATGCTGGAAGTATGCATGAGAGAAGAGAAAACTAGAAAAACACAGTGGTCAGGTGATTTTAAACAGTTTGCAAACGAGAAGTTTTCTCCATTACTGGGCTGGTATATTGTCAAAAGAAACGTAATTTCTGGCATGCTGTTGGGAAGCCTCCTGCTCCACAGGAGTATCAAGAAAACTGACAACATACAGTGGGAAATGTATTCTTACTCGAGTGGATAGCAGATAACATTAGAAACTGAATGAGCACAACTAAACTCTAAGACTATTTTTCCCTTTCTTCCTTTACATATTATTATTTGCATAGTTGGAATTTAGTACAAGTTCATCACCCTTTCAATTTACCACAAGTATTTGTGAAATAAAACCCAGATTCAAGATTGCTGAAATACAGTAATTTCAGCTGGCTTGATACTCTATTTGCAGGAAATACCCAAAAGAAACACAACAGAGCACAAGAGTGACACGTAACGAAGGGGAGGACACTGTCACATCCATCCTCTTCAAATACAAAAGCACAGCTTTTTCTTTTCTCAGAAATTGAAGTAGAGTGCATAGTTATTGAATAATGTGGAAAAAAATCCTGCTTACCCCCATTTGGACCTGAGAACCACTGTTCTTAGCTGCTCAAGCATTAGGTAGCTCAGTCTTAAGGTTTACAGTTTTCCATATATTTTTCCATATATATAGGCAGAGGGGTCTATTAGCTAAAAGCACAGCAAACAGAGGTAGTTGGGAAGTTTATATTTCCTGTTCCATCTAGCACTGAACACACAGGCACTTCTGGTACAGCTGGTTCCACCAGAGGCCTGTTACACAGCTGAGCTCAATATTGCTTTGACTGCATCATCAACTGGAGTAGAGAACTACAGCAACCAAACTAACCTCCAAAGAGATCCACTTCAGCACTGGCAGCAGTGACAGTGGTAGCTGTAGGGGCAGCAGCTGTAGTAGTTGCAGTATCAGTAGTTGGAGCAGTAGTTGCAGTAGGCTCTGGGGCAAATGGATCTGAAATCTGTGGCTCAGAGGTAACACCGGAAAGCGCAGCCAGATTATCTATATGCAACCATGTAATGAAGATCAAACAGGAAAGGTCAGGGGAAAGGCAAAGACCACAGTCACTCAGCTCCAGGAAGATGGAGCTTCTTGTAAGAAATCTTAACATACAGAGGTCTTAAAAATTGAAAATACTACTCACCCTCTCCCAAGAGGTCTAGTGATTGTCCATTAAAATGACAGCGGAATAAAAAAACAGAGTAATTAGTAGAACTGCCAGATTGAAAATATTCATTAGCCAAATGTTCATTCTAAATCACATCTAGGTTAGGTCTAGAAACATAATTTCTACATTTGCTTTTCTAACATTCAAAAAGTTATTGTGATATGAAAAAGCTATTCTGTTTAATAAGTCTGCAAAACAGAACCAGTACATACCTAGAACACTTCACAGAAAAGGCACTAAAGCAAGGGTACTTTAGCAGTGAGCAGCTTGCAAATAGTGTTAAGCTACTTCAGAATATGATACATGGCATCCCTACTCCCCAAATATATTCTGAGAGACAAACAGGTGGCAGTTCTTGGACTTGGGACAACTGTTAAGTGCAAAATAAAGAAATAAATCAATAGAGCAGCTCCTCTTCAAAAGCTTTTTCTGCATTTATGATAGAGCAAACATGCTCTGCAGGAACAACTAACTCTGTTAACACTTGCTACGAGGAGTATGAATGTTGACAGCACAAGCATAAGCAGACTGGCTCTGCTCCAAGTTTGGCTCCTTAGTCAACTGTTTCTGGAAGCCAATGAAGCATCTTTAATGATGGACTTTCCTACAATTTTATGTCCTCTAAGATCAGTCAGATTTGAGCTCAAACACAGAAGTTTTGCCTGCATAAAAATCAACTACGAGACATAAAAACATATAAAAACTAATGCGTTTGTCATATTAAATTTTTATTCTGTAGTTAGGATAGCCTGAGCTCAGCAACTACCTATTTACTAACCAGTATCTCAGTGCTGCTCCTAGATTCTTTGTACACATAACAGGGTCAGGGGTTTATCTGATCCCCACCAAACAGCAAGCAGAGTCCTGATGCTTTACTGTGGGTCAGCATTTGGAAGCAAAATGATTTGAGCAGGCACAGCCCTACCTTCACTAATTTGTCTTTATTTTACAACACTTGTAAAAAAAGCAGCAAGAACCCACACTTAGGTTTTTTACAATTTTCCTAATTAGTTCCTTGGGTAAGCTCTACTTGAGACTGATCGCACAAGCTGAACTAAGTCAAAATACCATTCTGAAAGAGCAGAACAGTACATTAAAAATGCAGCACTCTGGTATCCCATTACTGCACACCAGGTGAATGTCTCACAGCTAGACTTGAAATAAACAACTGTTGGCTAACTTTTAAGTTCTATTAGCTCAACCTTCAATGCCTTTTTGTTATTCAGTTATGTTATAGAACTCAATGCAGTGAAATGACAATTATCCAGCACAGCAATCTACACTTAGTCTTAATATGGAAATGATTAAAAACAGCAGGTTTTTGTACCATTAATATTAAAGTAATGATACTGTTAGCAAATCCATGTTTGAAGTCACACTGTAAGGTAGTTTAGAGCAGAAATTCAAGTCAGTTTGCTTTTATATCCAAGAGTAAAAGCTCACAAAGATGCAGACTTTGACCTACTGTATTTTTTGTAATACTATAGTTTACTCTGCCTGCTAAATGGCTATCTATTCTCCTTGCAGTAAGCTGCAGGCACCATATTATCTTGATGGTCTTCTGATAGCATGGAAGTGTAGATTTTCACAAGTTACAGCTCATTTGCTAGATGACATATTGTGTATTCAGAAATACAGCAGGTATACAACAAAATATACAGTGTACTGTACATAACCCCAAATATAATCCACTATACTGAATATACAGCATATGCCAAAATACATAAAATCCACACTGCCAGTGAGACTGAGAAAAGCAAGACTGTTTATTGTTGATATGTATTGATGCTGAAACATGAAGTATTTGATATTCACATTTTCCTGGCTATTCTGAACTGCAGCACTTCTTCCAGCTTCCTCTCTCTAGTACTATTTTCTCATGAGTTCCCGCATTAACTTGCTGTAGCCCAGAAGAATAAGCAGCTCAAGTAGCAGGGAGGCATGGTTACGTAGCCTCCCAAAAGTCCTGGGTAGAAGGAAGATCATCTTATCCATCCTTTTGCTCAGAACAACAGTGCTCCTAACACCAGATCAGGTCAGCCATGGCTCAGACTAGTCCAGTCTTGAAAAATCTCCAGGAATGGAGAATTCACTATCTTGCATCAGGGATCTACCTCAGTACTGCCCTACCCTCCAGGTGAAATATTTTTATTTTTTCAGAGAGTTAAAATAAAAAAATAAAAATTAAAAAAAAAGCAAGCAATATTCCAGTGCAGTAACAGGCCAATAATCTGGAATGCTGCCAGCAGTAAAGCAGACAAAGCAGCTATTCTGAAAGATAAGACTGAAGTACACTTGATGAGGGTAGTGACAGTTCTGGCCATTGGAAAATAGTTAGCTATCCTCTTCTGTCATGGAGTAAGACTAAGTGCATTACTTGCCAATTTTAAAGTTTTTAGTAATTCAGAATAAAAATGCCTAAGTTCCAAACAATGGGTATTTTGTCCAAAAAGACCAAAAAAACCCAAATCAGCTTTCAATTTCTATGCAAATCAATGCTTTGCAGTATTACTGGCTATTTATTTGTATTTCTATTGTTACAGGAATGAGTAACTGCTTACAAAAGTTAGCTCTTTCATGCTCTTTCAAACATCTCACTAGCTTGTATTTCAGTGCTTGGCAATGACAAAGTAAGACAAATGGAATGCAAGCAAAATACTGCAGTCAAAGGCACCCTAGAGTAGATGACTCTGGTCTTCTGTCTGTGTAGTATTATCTTTCTGTTAATAAAATTGACATTTGCGAGAAAAAAAAAAAATTAATTCAACAGATTAAACTGGAATGTGCAATACAATGTCTACATGACAGCTAGATATACTCTCATAATGAAGTGACTGAAATACAATGTCATCTTTAATGAACTACAACTAAGAACAGAAATAGGGACTGCAGAAGCCACCACCAGCACCCAGTATGAGCACTGACAGCAGAGTCAGCATGACTCAGTGTTGCACTCCTGCCGGGAGAGGGCTGCTGAGTTCTTCAAGCTGCCGCACAGGATCTCTTAAGATTACACCACAATGGGTTTACAACTGTGTAAATTAAATCACATTTACTGGCCTAATTCCTTGTTTTAACAGGACAAGAGTGAGCGCTGCCTACGTTCACCGTGGCCCTCCAGATCACCAGCTGCTACTGCTGCCTGGAACAACAGTGTCAGATTTCAGAGAGCTGGTTAGTTATTCCTGTTTGAAAGCAGTTAGCCCTTACTTCAATTTCCATATTAATATTCTAAGTACACAAGGAAGATAATTTATTAAAATATGTTAAGGCTTGTCAGAGGTAATCACACTTGCAGCAGAACTAAGTTGGCACCATTTGCTTTACACTCATTTTTGTTTCCAAAGCTATTTTTGTTCGTCCTCCTATTGATCTGTGGGCTTTGCTCCATAAACAGAAGAGCTGGTTTCTGCCCCCACTTTGCCAATAAACATACAACCAGTTCTGGTTCTTCTGTTTTGAGGAGCCTACCCTACCTGCTCACCTTCATCCATCCCCTTCCTGCTCACTTTTAGTCACATAATCCTGGCTCCCTTAGCTTTGCAGTCAGGCCCTTATAAGCAGCTTATACTATTATGCATATCCCTAGAAAGAAGAAGTAGCCTTGTGCTGCAGAGGGATGCCTGACTGTCAGGTCAGCAGAAGCCTGGGAGTGAGTTGGGAACATCCTGTGCTAGCAGGGAAAGAGGCAGATTTCAGTTCAGGCAGGGAAGAAGATGGAGACTGCAAGAAGGGATGCTGATAGTGAGGTTTCTCTACCTCCCCATGAAGTGCCTCCAGCAGCAGCAGCAGCAGCAGCAGCGCCCGCAGGAGCAGGTGCTGGAGCTGCCTGCCCAGTACCAGTAAAATCTGGCTGAAGATCCAAAAGATCACTGGATGGTTTGGAAGAGCTGCCAAGAAAAGGAAGAGAGACATTAAATACTGGAGGAATTTGTCCATTTTAATCAATTTTTTCAAAAATGTCATAACTGGATTAAGGAATCAACCTTAGTTTGGATGAAATAGAGACCTTTTTTACAGGCTTTAGGATTCGAGCAGTGTCCATAAGCACCTCTACTGTAGTGAGTCCCAAGTATATGCTACAAGCCAGGATGGGAACCTTAACTTACTTCCATTTCCTGATAATGGCATCGCAACAAAACTATGAGACTTAAAATTCTTTTAAAAAACCCCAAATAACCAAACAAACATCAAACCCCAACCCAAACCCAACTAACCCAACCCAAAGAAACCCCACCACAACACCCAAAATAGAATATGTAAAATTCCAGGTGGTCCCTAAAAACAGAGAAAATAACTGTTGTGACTTAAACCAGAACAATTCTGCTCCCGTATTTCACTGTGTCATGTCAGAAAGTGAGAAACTGCATTTCCTGGCAATGAACTGGCTTTAGGTAGAAGAGAATTGGCAAAACTTCTACGGGTTAAGCCAGTCAAGTATTTACTTAGGAAACCAGATCTTGTTCATCTAGAACATTTAAATAACAAAAAACAGAAGCTTTCTTCAGTGAAGTTCTTCACTTGATACTTAAGTTAGTTTCATCTCACAGACTCTTGGTTCAAGCTTAGAGTTTTTACATCTCTAGAGTTCAATCACTTCTCTACAATGAGCAACAGTGTTTTGTTCTGGTTTTGATTTGAAAGCAAGGTTCAGATTTTCTCATAGGTAATTTTTTTTTTTTTATTTTAACCTTCAGAAGTTCATTATCTTTGTGTTTCATTAAGTGATTTGAAAAGAAAGGAAAGGGAATATTAATTCAGCAGTTTTAGAAAGAGAATTCCAAAGGTCAGCAAAGACTACTCTGGACTTATGCATTACTTCAATCTATTAAATTAGACTGTCTATTACTTCAGTCTATTAAATTAGAAGTTTCCGTAAGCATTTTTGTGATTTTTGTTTTGGTTTGGGTTTTTTTTGTGAGGGGTTGTTTTGGGTTTTTTTGGTGTTAGAGTTTATTTGTGATCTATAGTGGTAGAATAACATATCCCTTCGAAAACTGATGTACACTACTTGTAAAATAAGCAAAGCCTTTCATGCAAGCCTCCTCTTAAAAGTATTACTTTGGTACCTACATCAAGCTCAGTAACTCAAAGACACTTTTTAACTTACCTGACAGGAGCGGCTGTAGATGAAGTTGCAAAAAGATCAACTGGAGGAGATGTATCAATAGTTTTTGCTGGAGTAGAACTAGGAGATGTAACAGTTGTGGCTGGAGAAGACTGGAGAAATATTTTAAATATACATTCAATATACTAGCATTTCTCCCCAGCCAACTGATGCATAGAGGCACATACTTTAAAAATCCAACGTTCACATCAGGTCTTTTTATTGTGAGCTGTTTTCTCCTCTGAAAGAATTTAAGGCAGACTGGGCTACATTTTCAGATGGCAGCAGAGCTGAGAAATTCCAAGGTGACTCCAAAGAAGGAAAAATGTTTCTACAAGGTTTATTCTAAAGGAGTTGTTTCTATAACCGTCAGACTCTTCATTCTGTCTATGGAATGAAATAGTTGTTTTTCCACAACAGCACTTCAGTACTCTATCCACAGAAAAGGTGAGAGAAGAGAATGGCTAGAAACTAGTTAAAACTGTGTTTGTAAACCTTCAAAAGAGAGTTTAAAGAGCCATCAACAGCGCTCAGGGTTAAGTCCTTGGGAAGATACAAAAGACAGCTCATCCTATGACTTTGCTTCATTAGCTGCTCCAATTCTGGATCAAGATACTTCAAGTATGGCAAGGACAGACACTCAGGAGAGTATTGCAACTCCTCTGTGAACTTGAAGACTCAAGTTACCTTGCAGAGTGTCAATTTAATTCTAAAAGATACTGTAAGCTCTGGTACAACACCTCACATGCTGGCGCGATGCTTTTCCTAACAACTGAACACAAGTCCTAATTTCAGTACTTTTTGCCATTCTGACCACTTCCAATAAGGAAAAAGAAGAGCAAATTTGAAGAGATTTTCTCCCGAGTTTTTCTACTGCCATCCCATCACCATAACTCTATCAGATGGGTGCAAACTTTCTAGACTCCCCTCAAAGCTCTAGTAAGGTTTGAGACTATAATGGTCCAAATCCCTCACGTGCATGGAAGATGTGGTTAAAGCCATAAAAACACTTTCTGAGCCATCATGTAGTTTTAACCAACTGCTCTCGTATTAAACAGTAGAGTTGTGGGGGTTACGTTTTGTTGTTTTCATTTGGTTTTGTTTAGTTTTTTTTAGTGAAGGGCATTTCAGAAAGAAATTTAAGAGTTTTCTCTAGAATCAAGCATTGAACCTCCTGCATTAGATTCAGAAGGTTTTATTGAGTTTTTCCTCCACAACAACCATTATGAGACACAGCTACAGCACCTGGCAATGCTCCAGGGATACCAGGAGCTACTATTACTAACACCATAAAGCTCATTAGTTTATCTGACACTCAAACCAAGGCATTTTCACTGGCAACTCTTGCTTTAAATTAAGGTCAGCAGTCTCACTAATGAAGGTCATTTCTGAAACCAGATATATTGGATGAAAATTTTCTTCCTTTCTTCCTGGCTTTTCACAGGAACATAATTTTAAAAGAGTCAGAACTTCCTCCTAAAAAGCTGCGGAGGGAGTAAAGGATTTGGAGGAGAAGTACCCTGGAGCAAGTTTCTCAGTGGCATGAGAATTAAGGTGGAGTGAAAGCAAAATAAAAAGAAGTTGTGCTAAAAACATGTGTATCTTTTATGATTTCACAAGGAGCAATCATCACATCCAGGTGAAGTTCCTTAGCATCCTGACTGGTACAAGCATTGCAGCCCTTCAGATCAGTGACATGCTCTTATGGGGCCACTATTTATAAAGCCACCAAAAGATAAAACTTTGTCAATTAGGTGGAAAAGTTTAAAAAGTAGATTAAGAGGTGGAAATTTAACTCTGTACAGTGTTCTAAATGAATGAGAATTATCTAGTATAGCAACTAGCAGTATTTACCTTGCTCAGAGGAGAAGGAGCCCCAGATCTAGGAAAAAAAAGGGGTTTTCAGATAAGTACAGCTTTGAAACTATATTTCTGGTCATCAAAACTCCTGCAAAAAGACCAAAACCTAAGCATGAAAGCTTCTGAAGATTTCTTCAATTGCATACCCTCTACATTTCTCAAACTTCCATGTGCCACTTTAGACAAGGAATGTAAATTTTATTTTAAATCTTAAATTAATCTTTTAAGCTAACTGGCATGACAGGATTATTCTGCCTTTTAAATAAGCTCTACCAAATGGAGGAAATGCAGAGATGTATGCAAATATCTTGTTTTGGGGCCCTCAGGACCCAGCAGGAAAGAGTTACTGGGGCAAGATGTCACCATATTAGAAAACCATGCAACAGCAGCAGAACACCACCAATACTGAAGCAGTTATCTAACATAAGTCTCCTGAGGATGCGTCAGCAAATTTTCAAAGTCTACTTTCTTTTAAAGAAAGTCAGAGTTACTTGAAAATAACTACATTTAAAAGTATGAAAACAATGAGTTGGAAAGTTCAAGCTGAAAGTTCTCCCACATGCACAAAAATCACACTAACAGTAACTGACAGAGCCTTAATCATAAGTTAAAACGCACATCAGTGCATTTGTTTGCTTTCATTATGAAGTATGAAAATACTGCTATGTATTTTTAGAGCTGCTTTGATCTAAGAGATGAAAGGAGGAGTTGAAGATAAAGATGCACCAGTATTGAACTAGCATCCATCCCATAAGTCACTTGAATTGGATAAGTCCTAGGAGTTGTAGAACAGATTAGAAGATTTCCAGATCTTCTAATCACAGAAATGACAAAAAAAAAACCTTAGAAAAAATAAGAGTTTAGCTCAACTCAAAGAAAATATCTAAATGTTCAAGAAAATATTTAAAAAATACACATAACCATGACTGCAAGCAAAAGATATGTAAAGTTATGTACTTACCCTTCACTAAATTGCAAGGATAGCAACAGTAAAAGAGAAAACAGAGGTTTAGCTTAATCCTTCCTAGACTAAGCCATGGCAAGTATCTAGTATGAAGATGCAAAACCATTAGAAAAGAAATAGATTTTGATGATAAAACGCAAATCCCCAGTTCCTTCTAGGATTCCTCAAAGTAATTTTAGTTCATTTTGGAAAGCATCAATGGTTCTGTGTGTTTCCCCCACCACCATTAATTAAAGAAAAGGTTGCCATTGAGACGACTTTGTAAAGCAAAGGAAAAGCCTTGTCCTATTTTCTAGCTAAGTGACAAACGGAGGTTGGGGGAGGCAAACCTAAACATCAGCTAACCTCACACTGTCTCTACTATGCTTAGATACACGGTACAACATATATACCTACTTGTTGCCAGGTTTTTTTCCTTCCAGTGAGTTTAGATGCTGCTCAAGGGTCTCCATGAGACTGCTGGGAGCCTTGAAAGTGAAGAGAAAGATACACACCTCAATGTATTGAAGTGATCTAACCATACTTTGAAATCCAGCACCAACTTCCCTGATGCCCATGATGTGTGTGCTCATGCAGTTACTTTATTTACATCAGTGTGGAAACAGTGGATTTCCATGCTAGAAGTATTCAGGCAAAGCCAGTTTTAAAAAATATATTACTGTATTCAAATTTGCAGAGAGAAAACGTTTACCTCCACTACGCAGCACCTGAAGCCTAAATCCAGGATGTGCTGCTCATCATGCTTTAAATCAGTGTTAAACATTGACAACAGCACAGGCATCCACAGGATTAATTTTAAGATTCATAGGTTCAAGGTCACACTTTCAGTTTTGCATGTAGTCAGACCCCCCCCAACACCTCTTTCATGCCCAGAGGGTTAGAAAGCATTTGCAGCTTTAAGAAATTAAAGTCCTTTCCAATACCCCCAGAAGAAGCTACCTTTGGCTCAAGACTCCCAACATTACAAAGCCTTATAGCTGTTCTCAAAATGGTACCCTGGCACGGGTTACTGTGCAGCCAGCTTGAAGTGCAGAAAGATTGCTATTTTAGACATCTATTAAAAACTAGGCTTTTTCAGGCATCCCTGATCTTAGGTTTTATTTTAAGCAACCTTTTTGTGGTCAGTAGCCAATACCCACAGGCACTTGCTGTTACAGTGGCAGATAGAAAAAGTAATTGTAAATGCACACTGGGTTTAGCTATTCCAGTATAAAAATAGACTCTGGATAAGTAGACTCCTAGAAGATCAAGAAGCAGGGAAGAAACCCTTGAGAGACACAGTAGCATATAATAATTGAATATTTCATCAAGGTTACAAGTTCATCAGCCTCTAAACAGGGAATTCTCTTTTATCAGCCTCTTTCAGATCAACCACAACTCCTGACAGCAATGCACATGGTGTTTTTCACAAATAACATCTTTAATTTCAGGGCAGACATAATTATCAAACAAGACAGTTTGTGATGCTAGGAAACAGCCTATCCACTGCTCCTACAGTGCAAAACCAGCCGGCTGGCTGAATCAGATATTTCAGGATGCATAGCACCTGCTAGTACCAATGCACAGCTGTGTACTTGCAATGCCTGCATATTGATTTCAGCATTAAAACCAGTAACTTAACACATCCAGAAATTTAAAACGCTCAAAATAATCTTAAGTGGCAGACTGAGTTTAAATAAGTCCTACATATATAAGCAATGAAGAGACATCTTGACCTTGCTGCTTTTACAGGCACATTTATTAACTTTTAATTCATTTGGGCATAATAAGAATTGGTTAAACAAAAGTGACCTAGTTATAAGAATTCTCCAGCAGGAAGTAAAAGAAGAAAGGCAAAGCAAACAAAAAAATACAGAGAGATTCAGACTTTTACATATTCAAAAAGGATATATTGTCAGGTACACATTGTGAGACTTTAACACATAAGTAAAAGCTATAAAAATATTGTGTGATTTACTGTTACCAGTTACCTCCAGACATTTTAGATAACTTTCTGACATATTAGTCAAAGGTGTCTTAAAAACCAGCAAGGTTTTGGTTTAAACCAGGCTTTCAAGAGGCTATCAAGAACTGCATGAACAAAAACTATATGAACATTTGGGGTTTGTAGCTGCTAAGTAGTTTGGGTTGCTCTTCTGATTCAATTTTACTGGCATCAAAACTGCCACAGGTGAACTCTTCAGCATGGATCTCCTCCTCTAAGTAAATATCCTCTTCACATTAAACACAAAGCCAGGCACCCAGGACAATTTGCAAGTGACACTTAAAATGGACCAGCAGCTACAGCATGTTAGGTGGTATGACTTCACCAACATTTGCATTTTTGGTGTGCTTTCCTCATTACAGAGCTTTTATTTATAACACAAATCCAAAAAGACTACAAGAGAAGCTTACCTGTGTAAGATCAGGGATATCACCTTTGTCAATTCCAACTTGCTGTGGAGATAAAAGAGTAAAAGTAAAATCTAAGTGCATTATTCCACTGCAGGCATTAATTTTGAGTAGAACTGCTCTCCAAGCTATAATGCACTCTTTAGAAAAATACTACAAAGTTAGAAAGGATATGTTCATCTTTCCAGTAGCTACTTCAACAACCTGTAGCAGTCTCTTCCCCACCCGCCACCCCCAACAAATTAAATATCCATTTAAAATAAAAGGATAAGAAAATGGAGCTTTTCACACACGTGAAAATCATACTCTATACTGAAATACACTGGTCATATACCATTGCCTCAGAGGACAGCAAATTTAAGTTTAAGTCTGCAATCTTTTATTAATAGCCCTGTTGCTTCACACTATGGTTCTTCAGAGTGCCTGCTAGTTCAGCTTTCGTAGATGAGCAAGCTCCACTGCACCTCATAATCCTGAATCAGTCACTGTAACTCCTGTCCAAAAAGCTGACCTGTGTCTATAAAGTACTGTAATCCCTCAAGTTCAATATTCATATCTGACATTACAACTCATTACAGAGTCTATGAGGCTTCTCCATAGATAAGTGAATTAGCAAAGTAACAAACTTTTTATTCAGCTCATTACTACTGTCCATTATAATGAAGTACGAAACACGGAAAATGTGCACCCTGTGCCAAAGAGCCAACTACCACAAATGAGAATCCAGCAAAGGAGTTAATTAACCATGTAATAGTCCTATTATCCACATAAGAGGATGATAACAAGGAACAGGACCAGGAGAATCTCACATTACAGTTAACTTAATGTTGGCTGCAAAGACTAAAAAAACTGACTTAAAAAATCTGCATGCTTCTATTCCCAATTACTGTATCTTCCTCTAATGTTCAACCTGTCCCAGAAGTATGCATTTATCACAGCATTTCTCAAAAATATTGGAACATTTGAAGTCATGTCATCTGTTAATTTAACCAGAAAAGTTGCGTTTGGCTGCTCCATGTGGAAGTCCTAAGCAGGCTTAACTACAAGACCTGAAGAAGGAGATACAAGATCCAGATCCACTTGGATGGATCCAATGGATCCAAGATCCATTGAGACAGATGCTTAACAAGTGAAATTACTGTTTTACTGTTTTACTTTGGTGCTAAAAAAACCCCCAAAACCAACAAAACCCCAAACAAAACCACAAAATACTAAAGTGACAGCCTTCAGAAGACCGAAAGCCACTTACCTCTGCAACTTTTAGAAACTCTGATACTCTGGTCATTCGAGTTAGAAATCGTTTGTAGATCTCAAGAGCATCTTTACATTGTCCCTTTTTCATTTCAAAAAATTTCTCTAAAGAAACAACGTAGTAAATTTCAGTTAACATGTCTTACATTAGGAGCAAGTCTCATTTTCAGAAAAATCATGCGTCAAGAATATGACACCATATTAACATTTACTACTTCGACATTAATCTAGTGGCATCTCTTGCCTGGTATAGTTTATAAGTTGGGCTTGCTGAGCTGCTAAAGAATTACATAGACCATAAAATTGAACCCCAGCTAGCCACAGCATTGAGTGTGATGTCAACCACATTTTTAAAGACTGAAAAGTAAGCAGGTGAAGCAGCTACCCAACTTGAATTTCAAAATAATTAAGAATACGTAAACATATACTAATATATGTCCTCTACAAATAATCTTCACTCCATAGAACTGTATTTTTTTCACATAAGTAGGTCTCTAAAGTCCATTTATGTCCATTATTAAACACAGCTGCCACGTATTTCAACACGAACTTACGCTTCAAGTAGCAGTAGACAGTAAAATTTCAACTGAATTTTTATGCCCAACCCACTGTGTCATGCTGGTGATCACACCAGGCTGCCTGAGTTTCACAACATGCTCACAGCCTCCTTTTCTTTGTAGGCTGATAGTAGGTAGGGTTGTGGAGGGGATCCAGTTTTGGCAGTCGTGCTTTCAGGCAGATGAGGAATGTTATTCAGGAGTATATTACTTCATGTGGGGCTATCACATAACATTATCACTCTCTACAACTACCTGAAAGGAGGTTATAACCAGGTGAGGGTTGGTCTCCTCTCAGGCAACTAGCAAGAGGACACAGTCATAAGCTGTGCCAGGAAGGCTAAAGTTGGAAATTAAGAAGAAACTCTTTACAGAAAGGGTGATCAGACATTGGAATGCGCTGCCCAGGAAAGGGGTGGAGTCACCATCCCCAGAGGTGTTTAAGGAGAAACTGGATGTGGCACTCAGTGACATAGTCTGGGTGATAACATGGTGTACAGTCACAGGTTGGAGTCAATGATCTCAGAGGTCTTCTCAAACCTAATTGATTCTGTGATATATAACAGAAGAATGTGGGCATCTTAAAAATGCAAAAGCTTTTCTAACTTTTCATGCTCACACACAGCACTGTACATTTCTTCCAGCACAGAGATGGTCACTGTCTTTAAAGTATCCATCTACACACTTTTAAGGACATGTGATGATCCAGCCTCAGATAAACACTAGTATAAGTAGGTCCAGCTTAAAATTTTCTCTCATTTCAGACTAGAAGAGTCAAGAAAAATGTAGCTTTAATGAAAGTTAAGTAAAAAAATGAAGCAGATCTGAAACTGATTGTTCACTTTTGTATGGTGAGATAAAAGCCAGGTGACTTACCTAGTAAGTTAATAACCCCATCATTGTAGCAAGCAAAAAGTTTGATGAGATCTTTAAACAGAAGCATGAATGCAGCATTTATGACACCATTTGTCAGTTCATTTGGATGAACCTACAAATAAAATATCAGTTATTTAAAAAGTGTCAAATGCAATCAAACAATTTGGCTTACACGAGGTATTTGGTGCTGTTATAGACAGAATCAAGCACTGAAGTTTTCATGCTAAGACACTAAACAAAAGCTTTGGTTAGCAGATCAAGGATTGTTTTCTTCACCACTCCAAAACAATCCCTACAGCAGAAGAGTATCCACATCAACAATGAACATCTTAGTCTTGTCTTTGCTTATCATGAAGAACAGGAAGGCACAGACGCTATTCACAGTTTTAATGAAATGCACAAAAGATGTCATTTTACAGCAGAGCTCAACAAAAACTTAATAGCCTATGAGATAATGTATTTGGACTAATGATGTCAAGATCCTTTCTCACATTAAGTTGGGAAGAAAATACAAGCTCATTTATTAAAAGGTATTTCTTTTCTTAAAAATATCTCCTCTTCTGAGAGCACTATCACAATTCCTATGTAATTTAAGGAATGGAAAGCACAATGAGACTTCAAAGCCTTTCCTCTGAGACCTGTAGTGGACTCTGCCTTGTACCTCAAAGTTTATCTTGCTGCCCACCAACAACAGAACCAATTTGTCCAAAAACCTCTTTGAAATGTTACACTGTGGCTCCTACAACAACTGATTCCTGGTTTTATCCTTAGGTCAGATAATCTCACCAGCATTCATGACATGATAAATGTATTCTACACAGTTATTTCTATGAACAGTCTAGATTAAACTTTAACCAGTTTAGTTCACAGCTGAAAACTGGATGAAGATTTTGAGGAAGCCAAACAATGTACATGTGGTATTTTAATGTACATGTGGTATTTTCCCTCCCCCCCAAAAGAAGCTGGTTGCCAAGAGACAGAAAATAGAGTGTTCAGACTCCTTGCTTTGTCCATTTCTTCCCCCTCACTGATGCAGAAGATGAAACTCCAAGTTCTTTCTCTACAAAACCAAAAGTGCAATCTTTACATTCCGTACATATGGGCAAGGGCCATCCTTGGCCACAATACCTCAGTGGGACACTGAAAAGGGGATTTTTTTGGCCCTCACTAAGAGATGATGAGCAAAGCATTACCTACAAGGTGAAATGTGTTAATTATAATGCATCATTTATAAGTCACTGCCTGGTGTTAATACTAGGTCAGCTTCAATACATACATCAAATTCAAGTAGTGCATCAATTTGTTCCTGCAATATTGGCATACTCTTCAGCAGCTTTTCAGGAGCCATTGTTCTCATTACACCTTCAGCTCTGCAAGAGGGAATACAGATTAGAAGCCATGCTCTTTCCTCTCCCCCTTCTTCCAAACTGATCTGTTGTCTAAAATTTATGCTTGAAGCACCTGTAACTCATTTCAAACCATTTCAAAAGCACAGTCTGATTCTCCTGTTTCTCATGTCATCGTGAGAGCTGGCATGAAAAATCCTTTATCCAGCAACCCTTCCTGACAGCAAGTGAGGAAAGGTTTTGTGTTAGAATGATGAATGCAAGAGATCGATCTCTTTATGGAAAGGCGACACTGGGAGCTTAAATGACTAACTAGAAATACTGCCACAGAAATACTCAGAGAACTGATATACTTTGTGCACAAAGTTTGTTATGAAAAACTGTTGTTGAATGACAACTCATTGCTGACAGGTCCACGGATGTGTAGCATTTCTTAAGTGCCATCCATAGTCTTATAACAGACTTCAAGCATGGCCATTTTTATCTTTAATTATAACAAACCTGCACAACCATCATTATGTATTACCCTGTTCTGGCTGCAGACAGGTGTATATATATGCAGACTGGAAATGCATACCACTGCTCTTACTTATTTTATGCTATGTTCTGAGGAAGCACACCTTGTTCTAAGCACCAGAAATAACAGGCATAGGAAGCCTTTCTAGGAACTTAGAGCAAGGCAGGAACAGTAGGACCCCCAGCAGCCCAAACTTAACTTTATTTAACATCAAGTGTTCAAGAGCAAGCTTGTATGGTCTCCACTAAGGAAATGGCATCCAGTTACATAGCAAAACTGCCATGGTAGACCCTACGCTTTCTGGCTGTTTGAGAGAATAGTGATGCCTGCATGAGCAGGTCAAAATCTCACAGCAGAACTGCCAGAAGGATCCTCTATGGAACTCATGATTAGCAGGAACATCTTTAGTATGCACTCAATTAAGCTGCACCTTGAGTGGATGTTAAGCCACTTGCTGTGTCAACTGTGTTTCAAGAGAGCATCTAGAGCCCTTAAAGTCCCAGCAAGAGAAGTCAGAGACCAGAAAAATGTTCTCATACATACCAACACACTACTCTGGGCTGGGTCAACTTTTTTTTCAATACAGTTCTTGTGGGAAAAAAACCCCAGCAGTTTACAACCTTACTCTGCTCTGTTTATAACTGTTTGCTCTGTTGCCTTCTAAGAACTTCAGGTGTTCACTTCTGGTTTTGTCTGCCATCAGCCATCTTTCTTAGGGAAAGTGTCTGGAGAATAATGAAACATCCTAAACATCATTTCAGAGTGTTTCTTTCTCTAAATCCTAAATACCGTCTTACTGTAGCAAAATTTAATTAGGGTGAGGTTTAAACCTAGCACTAGAAGCTCCCAGTTTCCAAAGCTGGGAATATTTGTCTTACTACCCAGTAAGTAGTAACTCTTCTCCTCTTTGGGCAATTATTAACCAATTACAAGTACTTTCAAAATCAGGTTTTTCATTGTGCTACACAAAGCATATAACAACAAAGTCAGTGAGAAACTAAAACTAAGCGTAATGTCACAAATAAAATTTTCACGGGTCAGACAACCTTATTAATCTATGTATCGAAACTTTGCTTACCCTTTCTTCACTCTTGCGAAGTCAAATGCCATTTGTCTGTAGGAAAATGCTTTTTCATTCAAGTATCTACTATAACGCCTTATAAAGGTGGACATGTCGTAACCTGCAAAAACATTTCAGTTTCACATTTTACATTTAATTTTCATGCTTGTTCGGAAGTTCTTTAGTAAACGACAATGTACAGCCAACAGACCTCAAGTTTATGTGACTTTCGTTACACTAGGCAATTTCACATACAAAACAGGCATCACAAGACATCTCTCAGCTTCTGAAGAAAAATCAGTAGTGGTACACCAAAACAATCTACCACTGTCCTCAGTTTCCAACAGATTTGTGCAATGCACCAGTGGCATGGTTCCAGGGGAAACCTGCTAGAGGCCCCTACATAGTTATGGGGTAACATTACCTGATGGCCAAATAGCTGCCCCTCTATTGACAGGGAAAAATACCAATTTAACAAAAAGGTTTTACTGAACTGGCACATGACTTCCAGGAAAAAGCTCAATTTCAACTTACACACTCTAGATGTTTCATGTATGTTAACCACTCTGACTCTCACTTGGACCTTCAAAATTCACCTCATTTGGTTTACCTGAACAAAGAAATCAGGATGGCATCCACAGAGACTACTGCCTTCCTTGAACTGCTACACCAGAAATACTCAAGGCACTGAGTAATACTGTACAAGACGCCTCAAACTTCAGTGACTTTCAAGCCTTTGACATCTGAGCAGTTAGTATTACAGCCTATCTTTCAAAGTTTCTTCCTCTAAGCCACAGCAATGTGTGCAGAAGGCAACTCAGAGACACATTTGAGACACATCCTCTTCAATTCAACTCCCTTTTTACTACCTTTCTAAAACTCCACACCCCTCAGTTTAGTCACTGACTATATTTTCCCTTGATATCTCTCATCAATAAGTATCCCTGCAAACCCAAGGATAAAATCTGATGCCTCATTATCTACGATACACTGTGTATTATCTATGAAGTGGCAACTTAAGTTTAAAGAAAGTAGTGAAGAACACAAATGCATGCATTTAACGGAATTAATTGTTGCCAAACACCAGTGTCTTTGAGCATATATATACACACATATATCATATTTAGCACCGATGAACACACTCTTAGAATTTGTTTAGCTTTGTTCCTTCTCTTACCACAACTAAGAGATGCTAAAGTTTTTTTGGTGTCACATGTCTGCATCAAGAGATGCAATAATGTGGCATTGCTTTGAATTTGCCCATTATTGCAGCATATCTGTGGTCTGTATGCAATTTAAAAATATTCTCTGATGGCTGAAGAATTATATTTTCCCTCTTTTCTGGTAGAGCCACCATGAAGCAAGCTTTCCTCTGTTAATTGAGGGCACAGGAAAAGGAACTAATAATTCCGGAGGGAAAAGTAGAAAAGCAGGCTTTGTAAGCTTCAGAGGGAACAAGTCCTTAATTTCTGCCTAGACCTTTCTAAATTCATTACTCAAATCAAATCAAAACCAACTAGTTCTTTTGGTGCCAACAGCTCTACCATTAAGAAGTTATAGATAACGCCTAAAAAGCACAGTGTCCCCGAGCAGCCAAATTACCATTTAAGACTGAGTAAAACCCAAAACACTAAATCAAAAGTTATCCATTTCAGCTTTTAACACCCCTAAGAGTTAGGGAGACAGCTGACCCAGCCCAGATTTCAACCAGCACTTAAAGGATTTTTACAGTTTCACCTTTTGAGTAAAAAAAATGCCGATGAGAAATACTGTTCTGAAGTTGTACAGCAGTTCACTTGTGCTCCTGTATTTACTAAGTACTTATAAAAAGGCTTCAGTAGTACATTTTCATATTATTTATATCTTATGAATGAAGGAGCAAATTAACAATAGTATCTAATTCAAAATCTTGTTAAGATTATAGACATAAATAGGCTTACCATGAGATCCACTTTTGTCCAGAAAATTGCTGAGATTGAACAATGTGTTTCTAGATGCCAAGTACTGAATAAATCTCTGCAACACAAAGTAATTTTTCTTATCACAGGTGGTATCTGAAGGCTTTGTACCTTCCAGCAGCAAGATTACCAGTCTACTTTCAGCATACAACATGAAACCACTGATTTTTGCCTTAGCCTACAATACCTTCCCCAAAACATTTTGTCCATTCAGATTAACTACTTTTAGTCAGAATCCCTACTAAATATTCTACTGTATACAGAAAAAATAGATTTTGCGCAAAACACAAGATATATTGCAAAAGGAGCAATAAAAATGTTTAATTCTCAGGGATTTGAGGGAGCTCAAGATTTATCAGCTCACAAAGCACATATCCAGGCTAGTCCCAGACTTGTCAATCCAGCAGCCCTCAGTTTCAGCCAAGCTGAGGCTTGTTTTAATAACAAGCAAGGCCCCTCATCAAATACAGGGACTAACAGCCTGAAAGAGTTAAGAGAAATCAGATGAGAACATTGACCAAACTTGGAATGGAAAAATAGGAGTAAGAATTTACACTGTGAGAAGTTCATTGCATGCAAATACTTTACATACAGCCAGGGAGGAATTGTTTCACAGTCATACTGAAGTTCTTTAAATGTGCTGTCTCCTTGTATGCAGACACACCTGTTTATACAGGTCAGTAAAAATCGAGGATAAGGAGAACTTGATCTAAAAGTCTATCAAGCTAAATTTACAGCTCTAGAAAGATTTTAATATCATGCAGAGAAGGCAACTATTTAGATGGGAGTATACACATGCCAGAACATCAACTTTGACCTTAGTGAAAAAATCCCAGGTAGTGTTTAATCCTGTGTAGCTGTTTTCAGATTCAGTGCGTAAATTATCAGCATCCTGGCACAGGCTGCATCTGGGCCTTATATATATCCTTTGTAAATGGAGAGATAAATAAACAGTCCAAGTCTGTTGCTAACAGTAAGTTTTCTCTTTATCAAGTATCACTATTGCCCTTTGTTCTCAGGTCCTTTCTGGTTCAGACAAGACGCCTCTGCACTACTAACGCTTTTGGCTTGGAGTGTGTTCAGTGCCAACGTGGCCTTGAGAGAGCTGTTCACACTTACCTCATTGCCATGGACCATTAGATGATGTGTGGTGACTAAGGCTTTGAATACGACCACCCAGCTACTATTTGTTGCTCGCTCAAAAAGCGTATCAGCCATCTGAGGGATATTCACATTTGTTTCATTAGTTGCTTGGATCAAGTCTGTAAAGAGAGGAAAGGAAGGTGTTAGGTGCTAGAAGTATGAGAAAAAGCTTGCAGCATGGCCCAGTTCTCAGACCACCAGGCTGCAGGCCATGGGTGTGACACACAGGAAGTTCAGTGCATACATTCCACGTTTAAAAAAAAGAAACAAAACCAACAACAACCAAAAAACCCTGAGCTGAGATTATATTAGTACATGCTGACAGCAAGTGGTCCAACTCTTTCATCCAACAATAATAGTTTTCTAACAATTCTGTCCCAAGCTACGACCAAACATTTCTCTGTCTTTATCTCAGATGAAGTTAGGGTGCACAACATCACATGACTTTACTGCTTGAAGGTTTTTAAATTAATTATCGCAGTTCATTACCTCTGGGTGAGAGGAACAAGGACTATTGAATTCTTCACTTAAAGGTAACACGTCAAGCATACTGAACCCAGTCACATCAGCAAAAAGAGGCATCACCAAAAACAGATACTCTGTCATCCCAGAGGTTGTTTTAATCAGCAAGCTCCAGCACACCTCCTAGTTTCTACAGACCCAGAAAGCAGAAGAGTGCATTCTGGCATGCATTAAGACCTCCTTCAACAGCGAGAAAGAACACAAAGAATGACATTAGTTTATACTGAAGCAACTGCACCTTACATAGAAGAAATAAGACATTAGACCATCTCAGGGAAAAACAGTACCATACAGCTTGGTGTCCTGTACATTAAGAATACGTAAACTTGCACAGAAGACTGCACGAAATTAAGGTAAGCAGTTAAATCATGAACAGTAGGGCAGCAAGCTTTCCACTATCCTCTACATCCCACGGGATCTGTGATTTACTACATCCTCTGTTATTTACCAACTCCAGTTGGGCAGCCAGAAATTACCTTCTACAAGCTATCACCTATTTTTGAGACACATCTGGAAACTGCATACTACAACTGCATGCCCAAAATCTGTGTGATGCCAGATACAGCCCTAGCAAGACTCAAGGAGACAATTTCATTCATCATGAAGAGCACAAATACAGATCTAATTTTAGGACTGAGGCTTAAAATTTGAAGACCTAAGCAGAAAAAATTGAAAGTTTAACTACTAGACTAAGTATTATCTGAAATGAAAATACTCATCTCTTACTTTCCCTCAGAGGAATCATTGTTAATGATTTCTTCCCCACCTCCAGAGTAGAAATTTTCCTTCAACTATTCAAGTCATTCAGTGATGACAGATATTCTACCTCAAAAGCAGACAGGATATTTTGTGACTGATCCTTGCACAATTAAAATACGTGAGCCTATAGGAGTTCAATTCACTTGGGCAGTAGGGTCACCACTTGGCAGACTTCCTTTCCCTCCCCTATATAATCCCAAGCAATGGAGAGCATTAATGTTTCTAAGAGTGGAACATCAAGGCTAAGCATTAAACTACTGACTCTGTCTTTGCAGGACAGGAAAAGTCCAGGGGACAAATCTGTCTAAATAGATCAATGAGCCACATCAGTGACTGATACCCACCTCGTGTGCACAGAAACCCACACTGCTGTACCAGAAGCATTCAACAGTTCAGGTTTTGGCTGGTTGGTTGGTTTGGGTCTTTTTAAAGTTCCTGTCAAGTAATCTTTATGGGTTTTTTTACCTTCTATTACAAAGATATATTTTATTTAAGATCCAATAAATCTCTAGCTCAGAGTCACAAGCTTGGGAAAACCACAGTGCTTGCTTGCCTACAAAATTGTCCACTGGGCATTGTATGGGCATAAAAGCTGCCAGTTGTCCTCAGTTCCAGGCCAGGGAATGATTTTCTGGGATGATACAGGAGACAAAAATTATGTGATCCATGTGCCAAGTTTGAATTGAAAAATGTATGTTGTCATGGCATTTTGTTGTCTTGGTTATGGGAGCTGGGTTTGAAGTTTTTTTACAGAACACCTTCTGAAATGTGTTTACTTCTATAACCTCAGTAATACTACCCTTGAAGGAGCCAGTTCTGCAGACAAAGTATTATAGTAGCAAAGCCATGGTATTGAATGACAGCAGTTCAAGATCACAACACTCCAAGAATTCTCCTTGATCTTGTGGTACAACCAGGGCAATGATCTTTTATTCTGTACTGCTGATTAATGCATTACAGAGGACAGTGGTTTGTAAAAGCCTAGAAGCAAGTCACAAGTGACTTACTGTTTACCCAGCTCAGAGATTTTACTGCAGGTGACAGCATTTGTCTTATTAATATAAGGAAATACATCAAATTTGTAAGCTTTCAGTCTTGAGCTTCAGTATGTAGATTTCTGTGAAAGAGGGACACTATAAATTGTATATTCCATCGGTGCACTTTAGATAATGAAACCTCAGAGGAGTCCATCCACAGAAATGCTGGCAATGGAGGCAACAAGGTACTGCTATATGATGCCACAGCACTGCTTCCGAAATCACTCAGTCATTTCTGTCTTCTCTCCAAACTGCTGGAGGGTACAGCATCTCAGTCTGCAGCTCTGAATGTTTAGGACATGAGTAATTATAGTGTGCAAAATAGAGAGGCATGATTAAAATTAAATCTACTACTTTCAGTGCACAAAAAAGAATTAAACCATGCATGAAGATGTCACTTGTCATCTGAGGCCAGAAAAAGGAGATTGGGGGTGGGGGGATAATTCTTGCAGAGCTGTTTCCCATTTAGTCACACCACAAAGATAAGGTATTCAAATTTCCTGGGTTTCTTTTCCCAGTACCACAGAGTCTCAGCTTAACAAGCAACCATCAGCATCTGGAATGAAGCACCAGCACAGCTAACTTTAAGAAAATGAGCAGCAGAGTTTGGTGGCTAAGCTAAATTTTAAAATAAGAGCTGAAAAGATCAATTTTACTTTAATGTGGTAAGGGAGAACAGATACAAGGAAAAAGAAATATCCAGGAAAAAAATCTAGAAACTACATTTTCAAAATATACAGATTCAGACATCTCCTGGGTGGACAACAGACAATAAAGCTTAGTCTTCCAAGGAAGTCACGGGTACATTTGCTAATACAAAATAGGTAATATTAAGAAGTAACAGATGAAGAACAACACAACAGAAACCATATGAAGCAATCTTGCAAAGTTGGTTCCATTTGGGGCACACACAAGTAGGGCAAACAAAGATTAAAGGCACCTTCATGAAGAAGTTTCTGCTACTACAGGCATCCAGTACACTGACAGCTAATCCCCAAACCCAGACACTGAGCTCAAATACAAATTATAAGCACAGTCAGAAATCAGAATTGTACTGCAGTAGCAGCAAGTGCTTTTACCACAAATTTCACAGGAGTGAAGTAATTGGAGAATGAAGACCTATATACGCTTTATTTGAAGCCATTTGTTTACTGTGGGACTAAATTACAATTGCCAAATCACAATATGTGATTTCTCCTACTTCCTCTCTTCATATTTTCATAGTTGCTATTTTAAAGACTTCTTCAATTAAAGGTACTTTTAAAAATTATAATTTTACTTCAATATACTTTTTTTAGTTAAGCTTTGAGATGGGAAATCAAAGCAATAGAAGAAACAAATGATTATAAATTCTCTGACACCATAACTTAAATCTAAACAGCAGTCTTTAAGCTCTTGACAGGCCAATTTTTTCACCCAGACTTAATACAAGTGCAACTTAGTCATACTCTAGGTTTATTTCTCCTCCCCTAATTAACACTTCCATTAATAAAAAGATGAACCTGCCAAATAGAGGAAGAATGGTAGAGGGTTCACTGAGGCAGACTGAAGCAAGTTAAGAGACCTTGGCTCTCTCTTCACAACATTTTGAACAGCCCACTAAAAGATGGGACTAGCTTTTGAGTTTGTTAAGCTCATAAGGTAAAAAAAAGGGAACACTAAGAACATTTCAAAGGTTTCAGAATTTCAGACTCAGTCTCATTAAAAAATAGTTTCTAGTTCCTTTTTTTTTCTTAATGAAATAGATTATACAATACTTTAAAGAATCTCTTAAAAGATTTAAAGAATCTAATCCTTTACCTATCCAGTTCATATACTGGCCCCCCTGTTCCACCCCACCTCCCCTTCCAAATTCTTTAATAAGCAGAGCTGGGATTTCCCAGTTCATGATTAATTATTCACAATTTACATTTCAGTATGCAGAGAAACAGCAGTAGAGCGCAAGACCTCTCTGCTCAGAGGAATATCAGTGCCAACTTAAGAGCAGCTGTCATTCCAGACTGAATTAACACACAAGCTGCCTCAGCATCTGAGCTGTGTCATACATTTAGTTCCTAAACTTTGCCAAATCTCTCCAGCAGTAACCCCCTTACAGACCTTCCTCACTATTACTCAAATGCTACAATAGTCTTCAGGAGTTTCTTTTCTTGCTTATAAGTATTTAAATAATGCCTTGAACCTACTGAAAAGGAAATGCAGGATTGTTCCTAATCTGGGCTAGTCAAGAACAGAAAGAAGCAGCTCAGAGTAAGAGTTTACAAGCCTCAACCAAGAAAGTTAAATAGGCAAGTAAGAGTACTGCCCCTCCCCTGCAAGACAGAACTGTACTGGGAAGCTACTAGAGCACTGTGTTAACCAATGTAAGAGCTGAGCTTCCCCATCTACAGCAACCTGACCACAAAACCGTATTGGAAAGCAGAACAAAGTTACCTGCTTCTGCTTCTACAACAATTGCTCATAAGAACATTAGATAATTCGAATGTTGTTGGCTTTGACTATCAGACAATTCCATGGAAAAGAGTTTGAGATTAGTTTCTGAGGTTACAATTTATCATTTATTCTTTTCATTTCAGCTTGCCCTGTCTACAAAAACACACATCTTCATCTGGCTTGTAACAACCACTGCAACAGCAGTGCATGCTGCCTCCTCCTCCCCAAAAGTCTGCCTCAGGAGTTGCTGCATCTCACCTTGATGCCAGCAAGCCTACCTTTTATCAAAGTCCAGCATCTTTCAGATATTGCCTTGGAACTTCATGCCTATGCCAACTCCACAAACCTAAACACAGTCTTCCACTGAGCATGGGCTCTCCAGGTACTTTAGACTCCCAATAATGCAGCTGTATCTCTCAGGGGTGCTACCTCCTCTCTCCAGCCTTACCTCAAATACTTCCTCCTTCCAAAATAAATATCAGACTCTAGTGAGGACAAATACTTGCTGCATATCCTGAAGTTTGAGAGGTCACAACAATCAGTCTTTCAACCATACAACAGCATCCCACACAAGATAAGTTCTACATAAAATTTCTTCCTCTCAGCTTACTCACAGGCATATTGTACTACCCAAAGTATTAAGTGTTTTGCAGAACCTATCAATTACATGAAGGGTCTACAGAGAGACAGGGCAAATGACTGAGTACTAGCAAATTTCTCTCGAAGCATCTTCCAATTTCTCACCCTGAGAGTTTAATTAGCTTTAGAATCATTTTATTATCTCACTACTCCTTTTTAAATACAAAAGTGCACCATCTCCTCTATTATCAAATACCTCTTTTGAAGCAAAGTGAAAGATCTACTGCCCATACACACTGCCGGATTTTATTCCAACATACTTTCATATGGTTTGCACCCCTCCTTAATCAACATATCAATGCAAGATATTTGGATTTACATCAAATCACCCTATCTCATTAGCAGTGTTACATCAGTTATGCTGCACTTGTGTTATGCTGCACTTAATTATTTATATGAATGGCTTTACCTCCTGAGAGGTTCAGGTTCAGCTCTCTTGGAAACAGGAATTAAAAGCCAACCATCAGATGGTCTTCTACTGGATCTAGAAGGGTGCAACTACAGCAGCTGTCTCACCAAGTACTAAGAATGAGGGGAAAGTGTGATTGCACTGTGTTAAAAAAAAATTGATCTTGCTTTAAGCAATTCCTTCAAGTTTCATGAACTATGAATATTTTTTACATAAAAGTTCAGTTCCCAGAACTTAGAGCTCCACCGCCTCCAGGGGAGAGCAGGGTACTACCTTTATGTTTACACTGAAGCTCTCTCATGGAGAGTAGTAGAACTGAAAGGCAACATTCAGTAGAACCATTCAGTCAACATCTGCAGAAGCTCAGTGTTAAGGAGCAGTCATTGAGGTTTTAAGTACAGTCTGTAAGACTGCAAATTCATCAGCGATTGATATATTTTATGAACAAAATATGAGGCCCTGCTGACACCTGTGATGCACCCAGAAGTTTAATTTTTACTCAGGAATACATGCCTGGAATAACAGATAAGCTACACAAACTTTCTATAGAAACATACTATGGAAAGCCCTTTTTTGCCTCATACATACAAAGCCAGAACACCAAACAAAGGGGGAAGGGCCCCATGGTCCAAGAATTCTGCCTGCTTTCTTCCCCACTACAGCTACCACAGCTTTTTAAAGCATCTTCACTATAGGAAAAGTATTAGTTATCAAGCATGGAATCTTCTCCCTGCCAGTGGTACAGAATTCACTCACTTTGAATACGAAAGAATCTGTCTCAGGCAAAAATACAAGTTCAGCAAAGTAGAGGAAAGACGAGAAATCACAGCTTTAATGATCTTTTTCTCTCATCCACAGAACCCATTTCCAACCCTCGTTCCACACAAATCCTGCTCCACAACTAGCTCAACAGAAACATGCATTTTTCTGCTCAAATACAAGAATTAAGCATTTCTGCTTAAATTGATATGAAACACCAAGTAATGCTGGAGCTAAATGTGCCACTTCTCTGTTTTATTGATTTACTGGAAGTAAGAGCTGAGCCACAAATGATTATTGCACTGCCTTTTTGCATAGCTCTTAATAGTTTAAGATATGAAAAATTCCATTTGCATTTGGTGGACACCAACCAATGGTTATAAGGTTAAAATACAACAGAAGTTGTCTTGGAGAAATGCTATTTCCCATCCTATTGTAATGCAACATCTTAAATGCCAAACTTGAGGGGAAGAAGAGACATGGAAAAAACCCTGCTAACATTAAAAATAGCTTTTGACCAATAACTTTGCATGAAAAGGAACTTTTATCTTGCATGGCAAATCTCAGACCCCATTCTACAAGACATTTCCTTCAGCACTTCAAATCTGGAAGCCTTAACCAAAATAATTTAAAGACGAAACTGCAACCACCAGCCAATCTTCTGCCAAGCCTTCAAAGCATTTATTCAATTTCCTCTAAGGGAATTGCATTCTCCATCCATGCAAGCATTAAAGCGACAGTTCTCTTGCATCTTAGCTCTTGCTGCAAACAACAAAGCAATATTAAAGGTATTATAGAGTCGCAAGATTATTGCTTAGAAGGGTAGCACTCAATAAAATCTATTTAAATGACTATTGTCAATTGTCTATTGACATTAGGCACATCCACAGCCTGACACCAGGATTCCATCTATGGCCTGAGATCACCCTTCCATGAAAGTGACCAACCCCTAACATTACCTGTTGGTTGTATCAATTCATAACTCTTATCACTTGGGTGCTCGCTGGAATATCAGTAACAGGATCAACTGCGGCTTTTAGGCAGAGTACAGCTACACTAGAAACACAAAGTTTTCACATTTGCCACAACAGCACTGGGCCATTTATTGTAATCTTGGCACTACAGCTATTTCTAATCCTAATCAGCCTTTACATGCTGGACTGATCTTACACTCCAAACCCCATCTGGCAGAAAGTGGTAATTAGCTGAGGCATGGTACCTGAGCTCTTTCAGTTGCCTTGCTGCAGTCTGAGACAAATTTGATCCACAAATTATCTCCTTTCCTCAGACAACTATTTGTTTTTAATAAACTTGTAAAAATGAAACTATCACTAGACTATCAGCTCTGCCCAGAACAGCAATTTGTAATCCACTAAAAAGCTGAATGGGACAGAAAATATATTGCAAGAACCCTAATGTTCCAGCTTCAATACTTAGCTGTTACATTTTGGGAATACACTAACAAAACAAAAAAAATCGGGTGGGGATGAGACAACATGCAAACAACTTCAGTGACATGGTAATTAGCTACAGCCTTGGCGCTGGAAAGAGATCAGTTGAGTAGGCAGCCTCAGAAGCTGATAGATCTGATTCAATATCCAAACCACGGTCCATGCTTTTACCACTCCCTCAGCAAGATTATTCTCAGAGTCCAGTTTTTTCAACAGTGGATGCCACATAATGACACAACCCCAAATCTTTAACTAGGAGTAAAACACCCACAACCAATGCAGGCAGCCCTGTTGAAAACATGAACATACCTTTAGGAAAAAGAAACCAAGTGTAATGCAAACCTCTGCACAAGCCAGTCACCAGTATGACCTCCTGGAAGCACACTGAAGCAGCTCTAACCAAGCAGCAAGCACTTTCTAACATGACTGCTACCATTTCAATCCATTGTCTTTTATCTGTGTATCTACCAAAAAGCAGAAGAGTTCATAAAACCAGATGGCTGCCTCATATGTGAATGATGTGCATTGAAACAGTCTTTTTAACAAAATGACTGATAATATCAGTCCTTCACAGTTAGACACAGCCTTACTCTCTCCTTGCTAAGAAAAACAAAAAAAAAAGAAGGTAAAAATACAAAACTGTGCAATTCTTTTATGTCCATTCCCTTGTACTACATCAGTTAAACAATAATCCTTTCCTTCTGCCACACAGACAGGTGAGTTTAAGTCTCAAAAATCTTGAAAAAACTGAAGTCTACTTCCAACAGACTTGACTCTTAAACATGAGCTGGCAGCCTTTCAGCCTTACTGCAGATTTCTTGATGTTGCAAAAAACCCCAAAATGTTAAATTCAATGCAGCATCTACCTGAGAGAGAGAAGATGCAGTAGGGACTACTAACATTTAAAATAACCTGACTGTACTAAGTTGCTATCAACAGTCTGAAGCTACCAATGCCCCTGGGTGATGTATTTGCCACTGGCAGTAGAAGTCTCCTATCAAGCTACTGATGGGTGAGGAAGTTGGAATCCATCACTCAGGCTCACGTCCAGGCAGTGAAGCTTTGTGCAGAGTCAGATCCCTGGACAGGAACACACAGAAGTGTCAATTTAACTCTTAAGCATGGTACAGAGCATGGTATTTGAAAGGTAGTTTCTCATAATACTGTCTAAGCAATTTCCAGCTTTCTGATGGACGAGAAGCAACTCTTTAAACTCACCTATTACAAACATAGCAAACCTTGCCTGTTAACGTTCTTGCCATTCACCACCAACAAAGTAATCTGAAGTTTAAATCAACTCAGTAAAATCAAAAAAACTCTAATGTAGAGTCTTTCATAGTCATTTCATAGAATGAAAGAACAGATCAGGAAGTCGCAGGTAAGGCTCACCTATGAAAATACTATTGTTTCATTTGCCAGCAACAAAACATCACTCATAATAAAATGTACATGTCTTCAAAACACTGGCACACTAAATATGCTGAGTTGCTTCTGGCTTACTGTCTCTTAGCAGAATTTACATTCTCCTATAAATACATTTAGATGAAGCTATAAAACTTAGATTAGGAGCTACAAGCACAATAAAAATATTCTGGATTCCAGAGTCACACAACAGGATCCAAACCCAAGTCTCCATTTGAAAAGGCTGGATTTGAAAACTCCAGGGCTGCCAAAGGACTGAGGCAATGATAAGTTAAAGTTTTCATCTATGTTTGACCTATATGTAATGAGAAACAGCAGCCTTCAGAGGCAGGAAACAGGCCAGCTGTCTTGCCCCTTTCATACAAGTCCTACAGTCTCTGAAGCAAGTGACGAATCCTGTGAAAAGCAGT
This sequence comes from Certhia americana, assembly GCA_018697195.1. Lineage (NCBI taxonomy): Eukaryota > Metazoa > Chordata > Aves > Passeriformes > Certhiidae > Certhia > Certhia americana. The sequence goes on from CM031859.1 coordinate 32,679,955, forward strand.
CTGAACTCCCACTGAAGTGCATCTAGGTCGGCTCTACAATTCTGTTAAAGACTTGCTCCCTCCTAGTGCCTTCCTGCACTGTGGCAGGATCACCAATCACTGCCTTTCTCTGAGGACCTTCCTCTAAACTCGTAAACTTGCATACATTTGAACAATGTGGGTGTGACAAGTCAGCATGTTTTATTCATGCTTCAAGCAGTCATGTCTTTCTCTCACTTCTGTGGAGGACCATTTTAGAACATTCTAAAAAGTACCAGAGTGATTTAAGATATATAACAAAACTATGCCAGAGGCACCAGGAGCCTGCCAGGCTCTGCTGGCCAACCAACCCTTGACCATCTGCTATGGAAGCACCTGCTGCCATCATGTCATCTGCGTTCGTGCCAAGCCAAGAGTCAGTTTGAACTGATGCACTGTACTGTCAGCAGTCAAGCCACAGCCTTGTATCACTTCTTAGGACAGAAAAGTTTAAGACACTTTCTTGGAAATATGTGTGCTTTTGTCCTTTAATTGTATGGTAGAACAATCTTAGCTCAAGTGGACACCAAACTCTCCAATCTACTCTTACCAGTGTTTTGCATTTCAGCCATAACCTAGTCACTTAAACACTTAAATCAATGAACAAAGAATGCTGTTTTCTTTTTCATTCCTTCTTTGAGTCAGTAAAGCAACCTTGTCAAAGCATAGGGCTTAACTGTTTTGTCAGAACTCTGCGGCCCAATTGCAACACAGGAGCTCCTGCCAATTTGCTTCTTACCTGTGGTAATTTTGCATATTGGCTTACAACCAAAAGGAGTTGGATTGCCACAAGTCAGACTCAAGCTGCAGACATGTCCTGTCAGCAACCTGAAGTTCTCAGTACATATGAGAGGCAGGGTCTGGTGGTCCTCAAGCATGATCATGTCTACCTCCTCACAAAATCCCCTCTACAAAAAACATCATAACACATTTCAGTTTTATCAATAGCTACAAAAAATAGCTAGGAAAGGCAACTGACTGACATACTGCCTCTGCTCAGATGGCCAGAGTAAAAATTACATAAAGACACAACATTAGCATAACATCAGGACCTTTTAGCATCCAATCTCTTTCATTAAACTAAGTTAAGATACTGATATAATCTATAACAAAGTGCATGATCACATTATCCTGGGCAGAAAAGAGAAACAGAAAGGTATTTAGACTTGGCTGGTCCAGAAGTTAGTAGTAATATTGTGCACTGTCATTCTCTGTGCCTACAACTAAGCCATGAGCCTCAGATGCCCAGTGAATGCCCCATTTGCCAGCAGTCTAGAAAATACTGTTCTAGTATTCACCTACATTCATTTCAAGGCTGGTATCTAACATCACTTGTGATGCTAGTGCAGATGGATAGTACAGTATATTCTCTCTCTTAGTGAACTACAACTTCCAACTGCTTTAGTAAATATGTTTCACAGCCTAAAGAAGACTTTATGAGCACAAACAAAATATGTTTTGTATTGATTTTGAGTATTTTCAGCCATCTCTGAAGTAAACATGATCAAAATAGCAAGATTAAAAGCATTAAAAACTGTTTTAAGGGTCTAGCATACGGTTTGCAAGATTCCAAGAAAAGCAGACCTTACCATACTCTGCAAAGTGACAAACTAGCCTCTGCCAAGTATTCCAATTGCCTTCCAGCAATTGCCAACATCTGGTTTATTCAGATTAATTTAAGCCACCAGCTCTCATCCAAGCTAAATTTTGGCTGGAAGGAAAATCAAGCAGCCATGCTGAATCTGATGGGGTGGGATACTCTAATATCAGCTTACCAGTGAGGCTTCACTCTGCAATCTTGCTGATACTGCTGACTCAGAGGAACAAAAGTACTGCTGCAAACCCTGCGCTACAGATCACTGCCAGCAAGGCTACCAGGAAGGCTTCTTCTATCTTCTCATTTAGTCTGAGTTCAGGGTTCAGTCCTGTGCCAGATGACCCATTCTTTTCTTTATATGCCCTGCAATGAGATTCAGACCCTGATTTCCTGGCTTGCTTTACTCCTTGCTTTTTTTGTTTTCACAGTATTTGAACACACTCTCTCCAAACCAACCAGAACACTATTCCTAATCTGCATGCCTTGCTTGGAGGCATGGTGAGACTCCTGTATTTATTTACCCAAGGCATGCAGCAGAACTTGTGCTTTTCCACTCTTTCCAGCATCCTGATCTGTGCTCCAAAAAAGGAACAGGGCATAGTAACTTAAGGGTACTCTTTGGCACTGTTTAGACTCACCTTTAGGCTATAGTAAGGCTAAGGGAAGGGATATAATGTCATCACTCCACACCCAATTTTTCCCCATCCTCAGAAATATTGGAGCCAGAGCCTTCAGCAATACTGTATGTCCTGACTGAGGAAGGTCTATCCCTTTGTTTTCTTCGGTGGCAGGGGGTGAACTCAATTCACATGGAAAGGCTTTGTTAACACTGGGAAATGCTGCAGATGTGACTTCTGAGAACAGGGGTCTCTTCCAGAGGTTGCAGAGGATATCTGCTCCAGCACCACAGAGTGCATGCTGTACCTCCCGCTCCACCTCTAACCTTGGTGTTCTCTCTGCTATTTCTTTTTACCATTTCCTCTGGGAAAATACATTCCTCTGTCCAGTATGTTCTGCTTTTCCTTAAGTTTGCTTTCCTTGAGGTGCCACAAACTTGCTCGCTGGGCTCAGGTGTGTATTGCAGCAGATTCACTGCGGAGCTGGCTGTGTCTGGCACAAGAGCATGTCCAGGTCTCTTCTCATGGAGGCCAGCCCTGCAGCCAACAACTTGTCATGGACACCCAGCACTGGGGGAAGGTAAGCGCAGGGCAGGAAGAACAAAGTTGTCTCAAGAAGCTTGAACAGCAGCAGAAAAACACTAAAAGCAGTGTGCCTCTACTACACTACCACTTCTTCAAACGTGGGAGCTGCAAGAGCAGGAAATTCTCCTCTTTGGCTACCAATTTCTCAGTCCGGCAAGATACAGAGAAAATAAGTAGCCTTCAAAATGCTTTATGTACTTCAAAGTTATGCTGTCATCTACTTTAAATCACTTCAGAGGTTCCTTCACATGGCAGACACACAGAAGCATGGACTGAACACACCTATAGAGCATTCTCTTGGAGACGTCACAGAATTCCTCACTAGTGTGACAGGTTCATGTAAGGCATGCACAGAAGAGAAAGGATTTAAGAGTGAGGCTGGGAAATCAGAGACACAGATAAAATAAAAACACAGAAAATCAATAAAACCTGCAGATTTTTGTTGTTGCAATTTAGAAGATGTTTAACTGCTGCCAGGATCTAAGGGAGCAACACTGTGAGACTATCACAGAACATACTCAACTAAATAGAAGTGATTAAAACCATGCTCTGGTCACTGTCATGCTGACCATCTCCAAAATAGCTACTCCATTATCGAGGTCTAAAATGGAAGTCAGTACAGCAGAAAGACCTGACTTGTCCCAGCATTTGTCATCCATGACCTTGACAAAGCATGTTTAACAGAAAGATCTTGCTTACTCTTGAAAAAGATTAAGACTACCTAGCCAATCTTTATCAAGTTACACTGCTTACATGAAAAAAGCTTAATATTACTGTCTACTCATATTCCCGTTCCCTCTTCCTTTCCTTAGGCATTGCACTTAGACATTGCACTAAGACAACTTACACACAGAACCGTTGAAATGCGCAGGATCAAGTGATCCTGCCCATATTCTAATATTTGGATCTTAACATGAATTCAAACTTCTACCCTGATTCAAACGTATTTTTAAGAATTGGCCAAGTCTCAGATTTATGAGAAGGGCAACCTTCTCTTGGTATTACACATGCCTTAAAAGAAGTATGGGGCTGGCAGAAATTGAAAGTTAACACCACTTAAACACTCAAGAACAACTAATCTAAAAAACATTCTTATTACCTCCCCTTACCCACAACAGACATCTATTTCTTCTCCTATTCAGAGATCTGCATGCCTCCAAATGAAGTGTATCCTCCATACCCTTTTGGGAAAGGACGTGGTAGAAGCCCACAGAAAGAGCCATTCAACAGAAAAACTGATGATGATTTCTTACACACAATAAATGTACTAATCCAACATCCAATAAAGAATTAAAGAAAATTACTGCTTGGATATTTTCTTCTCAGGTCTGAGAGCAATTCATTGGGGTGACAGAGGTGTTCACATTATAAAATCCACACCAGCTACAACAACAAAAAACAAGACACAGTATTCCAGATGATAATCAGTGGTAACATTTAAACAAAGTCAGTTCTCACACACAGAAACTGTAATGAATTACTGCAATACAAGACACAGTGAGACATGAAAACAATTTCATTAGTAAAGAGTGAAGGATTAAGCCCAGTGCGTACACGAATGCCGCTCTTGGCAATTTTCTTGAAGATACTCCCACAGCTGTAGAGACTGAGTGTCACCTGTACTGCAGAGCAATGCAGTACATCTGCACTACTCCTGCTAGGAAAGGGCCACAAATGCCAACAGTCTTGGAACACTCCCCAAATCACTTCAACAGCAAACAACTTCCGAAATATACACATCCTACACGTTAACCTTGCCCTTTAACCCACTGAGTCAACAGACCCTGAAATCTAGGGACTGAAGGTAGTTCCTCTGTCCATGGACTTTTCCCAAAAAGCAGAGACAGGCATGTTCCTCAGGGGTAAGACAGAGGTTTCTAAGACTAACCTGTGGGATCCAGCAATGTCATCTTTACTGAGCCTAGGTAAAAAAGTTTAACACATTGCTTTTGGTCAAGAGACGCTTCTATTTCAACACTAAAGACCACAGTGATTCAAACTTGTAAGGTCAACACCAGAGACTGCAGAAGTAAGGTAGAAGACTGCAGGAAAAAAAGTGTCTGTACAAGTAAAATACTGACACCAGCCCTACAGTTTAGTTACCACCATAAATTAAACTATAAACTTCTTTTTAGAGCCTCTGCTTGTCAGGTACATGCAAATACACAAAATTAGACTTGGGATGAAAATAAGTTACAGCAGATACACAGATCGTCTCCACAGCCACGTAAAATCAAATCCTGATATTCATCTGCTTTGTTTTGACTTTTTACAAACATCTCCCAGCTCTTGATCAGGCTTCTGGGAAGGTACTCTCCCTCATGAAAAGTACTTTGAAGAAGTAAGGAGACACATGTCATCTTTTCAGAATACACTGCAGACAGAACTTCCTCCTGCTGCAAAGCAATTCAATCAGCAAAATAAGTCAAGGAAAATCCCAGCTATTTCTATCATTTTCACAAACAGGAACTTGTTACAACCACCTGCAGATGCAACAATCTCACTAGTTTTCAATTTACTTCCCTAAATGAAAGCTTGAAGGTCTGTTTCTGAGTGAAATCCTATAAAAAAAGTTGAGTTGAGATCTACGTAATTTTCCCCCATCTATCATGTGTTTTCATATTTGGAAGTCATGTTACTTCCCTTCTCCAAAAGCATCTCCTGGTTGATACCATCAGAGTCATTCCCATTTGTGGCTGGAAGCAGCTTTTTACTTGGCCCACACCATTAAACCCTCGGTGAAGCCTTAACACATCTTTCAGAACAATTCTAAGAATCAAACTCCTATGCTGTGCACAAGTATTGCCTTCCCACTTGAATTATCAGTTTATATATCTATAATGCAGTCCATATGCCTCATTCACCCACTCTGCAATGGCCCTTCCCACTGTACCAAAAAAGAGTTGCTAATTCCCCACTTCTTCAGAGGAATAGTAATTTAACTAAGAAATAGCTGAGGGATAAGAATCCATATCATTGTGTTAATTTTTAGACAACTTTTGTATTACATCAGTTTTGTAAGTCCAAAATGCTCAGAGCTCAACTGTCCCAAACCATCAGAGCATCCTAGATTTACATTCTTTTTCTCACCACAGGGACTTGAGAAGCTCATTTAATGCCAGCTGGCACTACTTCCAGCAGTTATTGAAAATTCACTAGTAGGAGATCTGGAGTTCAAAAAAATGGTAAATCCTGTTAATGAGCATGAGATAGCAACTGAATGATACCTCAGAACTCCTTCACATGAGCAGCCTGTCCAGCACCGAGAGCCCATGCCAAAAGAAAGCAGCATCTATATTACAGTCTGTATTTGAAAGCCATAGCAAGTATAGAAAACCACACAAAACTAAACACTTAGCACTTCAGCTTTTCTACACAGAAAACATTGATTCTGTTCTATTTTTCCCTTCCTCACACACCACCTTTCACCTTGTCACCAATGATCTCCCTATAACCCTCTGGAATTATTATCTTCTGCAGCAAATATATGAGAACAGGCATCACTGTATCCTATCCCTACAGGACTACTTAACCCATGTTAAATAGTTGATCTCTCAATTTAATTTACAAAGCCCAGTTGTTAAGTAGGGCAGTGGAAGAGAGGTTGTGTGACTTGACACCTGGCCACTAAGACACTAAATAAAATTATGGAGGTCCCTAAGGACACAGAACTCCAGGGTCAATACCAGAATTACAGCTCTTCATAAGGCATCAATCCAACCACCACTCTCTGGAACCTGAATTTTTAATCATGTAAATCCTTTATACCTTGACATAAAACTTATTGTAAGGCCTTATTATTTTACCTTTCATTCTTCACATCTTCAAATACTACTTATCCAACTTGAAATGCACCCAGCCAATTAAACTCTGAATTGTTATTTACAGCTTGTAAAATAGAAAAAAAAAAAAGAACAGGCATATGACTTAGTAAATGGTAACTTCTTTTCCTCTTTTATGTGTGACATGCAGGTAGGTAAGAAATTCTGTGGAATTCTACTGGCTTCTGTTTCCAGTACACTGACTTTCTTGAGTAGTAATATTAGCACAAATATCCAAACACAAGTCCTTTACAGTCCTTACTATAACACTGGTAGATTACTTCTTCCTCACTTTAATCCTGCCTATTCCAGATAGTACTTGTGTTTATGTATGTATATACACAGAAACACAGAGACACATAGCCACAGCATGCTTTTAAATACATGAGCTATGCTTTTTTTAAGCTAAAGCTTCTATTAACAGCTACGGTCTGTATAGGACAGTCCAGACACAGCCTACAGATTAAAAAGTGTTGATGGCTGCCAAACAACATAGAAGAGACATCAATAACCAAGATGATTATTTCAAACATACAAGAAAACAGAATACATGATATCAAGAAAACAGAATATCAAGACCAATTATCTACTTAAACAACAGTTTTGACTCCAGTGAATCTTCAATCAATGCTGCTTACATAGCATTTCTTGGACATACAGCAGGAGCATCTAGACATACTGAAAGACCAGCCTACTTTCACTTGGAGGGTAAGCTACAAAGTCATTAAAATTAAATTCTGGAATTATTTTCCAGAAGTAATGCTACCTCCTTTTAACAAATACTGCATCATCAGAACTGTACTTACAAACACCTTCACCAGCATTACTTACTAATTGCCAACAGCCAAGAGACTGTCTGGTATAAAACCTGCTGATCTTTACTTGAACATACCTCTTACCATGTCCCAAAAAAACCATGGGAAACCCACTGAGTTTTAGATATTAACACCTGCTGTTGATCTGCCAAGTTCAATGCTGGACAGAGGTACTACTGGTAAACAAGGCAAATTAACATCACATGACCAAATTCTTTCACCGTTCTCTACTACTTGGCATCTCCAAGCAGGGGCTGACAGTTGAAATGAAACTGTCAGGATGAAACATGACTAGCTCATTGTTTTCCAGTAAATGTCTTGCCTCAACCACGTTCCATGCCTTAAGTAGCCAATGTCAGTCCAGAATACACCAAAAATCTGAAACATAGCCAACAGCCATCCTTAATAAAGCATGACAAAAACTACTGGACAGCTCACAAAGTTGCTGTCAGACATTTGGGATCTCAGCAACAGCTCTTAAACTCTCCAAAGTGTTTGCCCCAATCTACAGCACGGCATTATCCCAGTGCCTTGCCATCTAAGCACACCATCATCCAAACCTCTTCAGAAGTGGAGATGGAGTGCTGTGGAGGTGGCCCCACTCGTACTGGTGCTTGGCCAGCTCTAGGAATATCGTTTATGTATATCTCAGCTTAATCCTGACCAAAGTAGGCAGTGACAAGTGTGTGTCGGTTTTGCCCTGTGCCTGATTCTCTCGGTTTTGCCCTGTGTCTGATTCTCTCCTCTCTTCCCAAGCCCCTGCTCCATAAGGCGCTCTTTCCACTGTCTCCCTGGATAAAAGGCAAGAGGTCATGAGATAAAAAAATGGCCAAAAGAGCAGTATTATGCAATAAGAGAAGAAATGCAATAATAACTCATCCTCTCCTGGAGATTTCCCATCACCCTCATGCTTTGCAAGCTGGATTAGAGCAAGCGTGACAGCCAGCCGGCTCAAAGGCCCACTAAAGTGCCCTGCGGCCGGCTCTTCAGCCCCGGGCCTTCGCTGGGGAAACAAAAAGGGATGCTCACAGTCCAGGTGCTTTTTCTTGGGCCCCATCACTTCATGCGTGGTGGCTTTGCAGACGGCTCTGGCTACGGCCGATCCCGTAACGCTGTACTGAGCAGCTGCGATGCGATCTGTCAGCGTCTGACCCGACATCTTCGAACGGCGTGTTGGCTGCTGCCTGCTCTGCAGGGGCGAAAGACACGGGAGGGGAGGGGGAGATGCCGGGTCTGCGGCCGGGGGCAGGCAGTGCAGGGACGCGCACAGGCAGGGGCACACGCACACGGGCACACGCACACGGGCACTCACACAGCCCCACCACACGCACAATGGTCCCTCGGGCAGCCCGGCCCCTCCCGAGGCGCAGCCCCCCCGCCCCGTTGTGTAAGCCTCTGCCTCGCTAGAAGCCGCCTGGGGCAGGAAGAAGGGTATTTTAGGCGTTGCAAGGAACGGATGAAGGGGAAATAATGACGGCAGCTGAAGGAGGCTGCACACAGACACGGTGCGAGCCCCCGGCATGGGGGCACAGGCAGCCCTTCCCGCACCTGCCCCGGCAGCGCCCGCCCCACAAGCCGACCCGCGGAGGAGCCTCCGCCGCGCCCCGGCCCCGCTGCAGCGCCCGCGCCGCCGCCTCCCCGATGGGAGATTATGGCACCGTTGCGCCATGTTCTGCCCTCCCGGTGCTTCCCCCACCGCCACCCCCGGCCCCGACAGGGACACCCCCTCCCCCCGCCTCCCCCGGCGCCGGGAAGCGGGGTGCCGCTGGATGCGGCGGCGCCCAGCGCCATGCAGCATCCCGGCGCGGGCGGACAGCGGGATGGACCGAGCGCCAGCGGCCGACCTGTCAGCGCGTCCTTCCCTCCCGTCCTCCTGCCGCCGCTCCGGGGAGGGCACTGCCGGCCCCCGCCGCGACCGCTGCCCGGCCCGGCCCGCTGGCGAGGAGCCCCGCGGCGCAGCAGCCCCCCCCCCCGTCCCCCCGGCCCCGGTAGCCCCAGGTGCCGGGCGGGCTGTCCCCTCCCGCCGCCGCCGGGGATGCGCTGGGCGTCCACGCCCGGGAGCCGACGCTGCTATTTCCAGCCGGCGGCTTAATCCTCCCGCAGCCTAATCCCCGCGCTACTGCCGCAGCAGCGCCGCCCCCTACCCCGGTGCAGAGGGCGGGACGGAGCGGAGCCGAGCGCCGCTGCCGCCGCAGATCGGTGGCCCGGCGCAGTCAGGTGACCCCGTTCCCCCACCCGCATCCCGCTTCCCGGAGGTGGCGGCGGGCACGGCCGGAGCTGCTCCCACGCGGGGGCTGTCCCGGTGGGGATCCGCGACTGGGGGGAGCCGAAGCCACTGATGCTACCCGGTCTGCATCATGGTCCTGTCGTGAACGCTTAAAATAGTGCCTTGAGGAATCCCAAAGCTGCACATAGACTGGACTTCTTCAGAATGTTGTTATGATGCTATTGTTATCAAAAACATCTGAAATATGTTCCCCAGAAGGGTTTTCTTTCTGTTATCTAAGGTTCCCTAAGGGTCTTGGTTAAAACCCAGCCACACTCGGGAGGATATATTGCTACAATTTTATTGTGTAATTGAAGCCTACCGGAGTGATCCGTGGAGTATTGGGAAATGTGGCGTACATATATTACCATAAATTGGCTGAACTTAGTTTTGGAGTAAAGTGATTTAAGTGGGTGGGGTCTAAACGAAATGGCACTGGTAGAAATTACTTCGAGCTGCCAGTAGAAGAAATTTCAGAGGACGATGTCAGCGTCAATGTTATTAATTAGCTGGAGAAAACACTACGTGCAGTCAGTATTGAAGAGTTGTGCACATCAATAACGAAGTGATAATTGGGTTGTGTTGCATACAAAGACATACGGCACCATTTTTATTTGTTATACCAGGAGCAGAACACTGACAAGGGATTGTCTTCTGTGGCTGTATGAAACAGCAGCCTTTTTACTACTTCTTTTTTTTATTTTTTTTTCTTTTTTTTTTTTTTATCTAACAACATGGAGATTTTAAAATCCTAGGTAGCATGAAAGCTTAGGAATGCTGTTAAAATAATACTCAAAAGTTCAAGATATCTTTTCTGTGGGAAATCTCTTCCAAAGTAGCTGTAAAATGGTGGCTTGGACCACTGAAGACAGGTGCTCAGATTTCCACGTTTTCAATATTGGTTAAATTTCCTTCTTTTTTGCAGAGCTGATAGAGATTTTTGGATTTCAAGGTTCAAAAGTTTTCTCAAATACAGTGTTTGACTATGCAGAGAGATTTAATTTAAAAAAAAAAAAAAAAGTGTAAAATGTATATCACTGTTAGCAATCAGTATTAGGAGTCTTCAAAATTCAAATGCACCTGTGAGAGAGACTTTCATATTCCAATAGTGAGAATGTGTCCATGCTTCTCAGCCCTATTCCATAATGAGTAGCAAATAAATAAACCTTGAAGTTGCACAGAAAGATAATGCTGTGCTCTTTAGCATTACTATGGTCCACTGTTTAAATATGGACAAATTTTAGGAATATTAGGAAATTGTTTCTGTTACCACAAAAATGTTAATTTCAAAGCCTACGAGTTTGTCATTAATGACATGATTTGTGGCAGCTAGAAGCATGTCTTAGCAAAGGCACACAAACAATTTTTCCTCTGTACTTCACACTCAGTTATTTGAGTCATACTCCCAATTGATTTTAGGGGAAAGAAACAGTTGTGATCTACCCATACTTCATGTTCCATTACTGGCATTAAGAGTGACTCTGAACTTTTCTCTGTAATACTGACAGGAGTTTAGAATGGCTTGACTTTAAAAGAGAAACTTCCTTTTTAACTGGTATATTATGGAAGGAAAAAAAAAAAAACAACTACACAAAATGTTCTGGAATTTGTTGAATCCACACAGCAGAAATTTAGAATGGTTTTATTTCCTGCAAGCAGGATAGTTTTCAACTTTATGCTAGCTGAAGTATTTAATTAATGATGCAACTTTTATTGACATCTAGTGTACATCTTCAGTGTGGAGGTCTGGATACTTTCTGAACTTGTCCATATTGTTATCAATAGTTACTGTCACTGAGATTCTCATCTGTGTCACCAGAAATTGCGATTGTTAATTCTCAGCTAATTTTATATCTTCATACTGTCAAACTATTGAAGCAAAAGATAAGTCAGATAGGCTGTACTATTGCATTAAAATTTATGTAGTTTCTTAATGAAAATCTATGGTGCTTTAAGAAGGTACGACAAGAAGACATTCGTACTCTTTAAATTCAGAGTGAAGGGATGATCTACTGAATCTGTATTGCTTTTGGATTTAAAACTGACCACCACTCCCCCAAAAATAACCCAGCCCCACAAAACAGGAGTTCATGTTTGTAATGAAAGCCGCTCAGGAAGTAGGAACCATCCTGAATAAGGACACACTGAATAAGGAACACTTGAATAAGGAGGGAGCTGCCCAGGACTTAACAGATGGAGAGTTGGGGTTGCCATTTCACAGTTTTAGATGAAGTCCCAAGAAGTTGCCTCGTGTGCTGGTTCTGTGAAACCCAGGTTCACAGCTTGCCTGGTGGAGGTCTAGATAAGGGCCATACAAGTAGCTGGAAAGGGTTCTTGCTGTTAAAAAATAACACAGAATCGGTGGTGTCTTTCTTGATTCTTTGTAACTGTGCTTTCAATTTACTTAATGAAAGCCTTAAAGAAGAGGACATGTATTAATGACAAAGTGAATAGACATTTTGAGGCACAAATTCTTAACTGTGTTTGAAGTGAGAAAAATAGAGTTGGTCTGTGTTAATCTCACATTCAAACACACATGGAGGGAAGGAGACATGTCTAAGGGCTGATTCATCACACCTCTCATTTGAATTCTGCCCCAGAGATGCCTGTCTCTTGGGTGATGTAAAGCACAAGGTGCTTTCATGCACTAAGGTGCACTGGAAATGTCGGGCGTTCTCACCATAATTGTGCTTTTTTCCTAGTTTCTCCTGTCAATTCTCCCAGTTCTTCAGCCAGCTTCCATGTCCTTTCCTCCTGCCTTCACAGGCCAGGCAAAGATGTAGACCCCACCCTGTCTGTGCCTAGGCCTGCATCAGGCCCAGGGCTGTTCTGCTTCTCCCTCTTACTCTTAGGGCCAGTGGTACAAACAGACCTCCTGGAGAGGCTGGCTGTAACCATAGTGATAGCAGCAGTCCTGAACAGATCTGTTTAGCTCTGGGGAGGGGGAAAAAAAGACTTTTCAAAGGCAAAGCAGCCTCCTGATTTTTTATCAGGTTGATGGAGCCAGGTAGTTTGCATTATGCTTTCTCTACAGCACATGCAACAGAAGTTGCAAAACAACAGTATGTACTCAAATCATGCAATCCTCAGGAGTCTTTGTGCTTCTGCTGTTAAATATAACCTCATTACTTGGTCTTGTGTGGGTTCTGTCCACAACAGTTTGTTCAGCCTCTCCACTCACCCTCTTTAATGGCATTTGTTTCAGTAGTTCCTTTGGTTGCTATGATATAAAGCAGCAATGAGAAATTAAAGCCGTTTGTCAATTTTTCAATCATAATGATGGTCTGAGAAGAATGTAGCCTGAATATGTTTGTACATCCCAGGCAGAAGATTCATTGCATTTTGGAGAATGACTTGAACTACTGAATCTAAGAGAAATCAACCCTACCAGCCAGTGGTAAGGGTACAGGCTTGATGGTGTGAGTGTATACGTTATATCCCACAGGAAATGCCTTTTTTGTGTCTTCGAAGAACTTTGAAAATGAAAAAGTTAATTTAGATAAGAGAGAGAATTAATAGAAGAGAAAAGTTACACAAAGAATAGCTAATGAGCTCTTCTACTGCTCGTTAAGCCATATCAGAATGAGGTCATGTTCTGCAGAATATGGAGTGACTGCATATTACAGAGCTGATGGTTACAGAAAGGTGGTAATTGGCATGTTCTGTACAGAAGAAAAAGGTGTGATCCTTACCCAGCACACTGGTTCCCACAAGGACAACCTTAACAACTGTATTATCTTAGAGACCTCTGTTGACTGATGCATTAATGGACCCCATCACTGACATCACAAGGATAGCTTTTGCTGCTGGAGTAGCTTTTGACTTATGTCTGGCAATAACACTGGTTAACAGATCAGAAAGGGGACAGATGGACATATGTCTCAGAAATGGAGGAAAAGTCCTGTAATTGTGAAAGTCAGTACCTGTTAAATTCCTCCCTATTTAGTGTTGATTTTGGTCATTAATTTTGTAATCCTGATAGAGCTTCCAATGCAAAAGTCTGGAGGTATGAAGTGTATTGCACTTCCACACAACAGGTTCAGACAAGGCTTAAATATGTCTTTTTTTTTTTTTAACTTTTTCTTTTACACAGAGCACGAATCTTGTACAGATTTATTTTAACAAGTCTGTGTACCAAGAGGTACCTAACTTACTGCTTCTATAGGTAATGTGTATTCTAATATAGGCAATGTGGAAATAGCAGCTTTCTGTTGATATTAGAGGGGATAATTAATTTAAGAAAGTTACAAATACAAATGTTTTGTATTCCATTGAAGATGTTGCTATTGGAAAGGGGAACATTTATCAAAAAGATTATATGAAGTCATACTAAGCTCCACAGACATCAGGAAACAGATTTGCAGGAGTGTACAGAAAAAGACAATTTAGTACTAATTGATGTTTAAAATTTATTACTCATTGACTAATTGACAGTCCTGTCTCTGAATACAGAGTAACTCTGCAGGCATTGATCCCAACTGTATTATTTCCTCAAGGAGGGTAGGATGCTGCCTGAAATAAAATCCAAATTTCATGTACCACAGAAATTTTAATCCATGGAAAGATGACAGGCTTTTAATCTACCTTGGCTTTGTGGACATTTAATTTTCCTTTCAAGCAAAATCAACTTTTTTTGATAAAGGTGCATTATTTTGGTATTCATATTTACAAAGTGGCAGCATTTTGCTGTAAATGGTGAATTGTCGTATTAATAATAGTAATAATTGTATTTTAATTTAAAAGCTGTAATAATTGTATTTTAGTACAATAGTGGCTGTATCCTGGCTATGACCATCATGTATAGAACTAGGGAGGCTTCACTGATTTCCATCTGCTCTGCCAGTAGAAACATTAAATGCTGTGTCTTACACTGAGCACAACTGGTACAAACTGGGCCTGAGAAGCAGCTAGCAAAGATTTTCAAGGGAGAAAGCCTCTTTATATTCTTCCAGAAATAAAAGGTTTTCAGGAGAAGGAAATCCCGTTTCTTTGCTCTGATAAATCAGTAAAGGCTGCCATCCTAAAGCCTAAGCCTGTTCTCTCACCTGCTTCTCTGGCTCTTGGCAAATCCCCGATTTCTGCAAAAGTGGGGCTGCCTTTAAACAGTAACTGTTAACATGCTGAATACTCCTTTGCAAATTATGTGCATTTATAGCATTTTTTTGTTTTACGTGTTGTCCAGTATCTGCAGGAGTTGCTGGACAGAGTGTTAGGCAAAAGCTATTGAGACAGTGGGCCTTCAGCTAGGTCGAGGAAGGGTGACCCATCTTCTCTTTAAGAGCTCAGCCAGGTGATGTGAACTGTTTATTTGAGCTTTCTGACATCCTAGGAGCAGGTTTCAACCAGAGAAGAACTTGTCGTGTCTTGTGTGACCTACAAGAAGGAGGCTGTAGGGATATAATAATTATTTTCCTTATGATCCATGGAAGTGTGGTACATCCAAACTTCAGGACTGAGCTTTCAAGCATGTACTACCTGCCCCGTCTGCTACTGCTCTAGGCTCAGAAATTTTGAGCTGTATAATAAAGTGACAGTCAAAGTCTTCTAGGAAATTTCTGAAGTTATAATTTCAGTGACAGATTTGTTCAGCAGAAGTTCAATAGATGCCAGATATATGTCAAGTAAGAGTACAACTTTCAACCCAGAGGGTGAAATGAATTTTAAGCAAAAAAAGATAAGGATGTATTTAATAGACAAGGGAGATAATGAATTGTGATACATTATAACCAAATATGACCTCTGCTCAGTTGAAAAAAAAGCTGATTTATGCAATTAGGTATATGAACATATGCTAAGACTTACATATACAGATATGTATATCATAGTAATGTTTTTAGCAATACTTAATTCCTGATCTTTTAATAGTTTTGGTATTTTCAGTGCACGTCATAATTTTGCTAAGGGCTGTGAGCCTAAAACTCAGTCTTCTAATGTAAGATCAAATTCTTCAGCTATTATGCTTTTGAAGTGGTAAAGCTTAGTGAGTTCTCACTTCCTACTCTTACAGGCTTGAAGTTGCTCTTTAACTGAATCTGTACACCCACAGGAGGACATTTTTGATTGTACTGGCCTCCAGTGGCAACCTAAGAACCATTTTGGTTGTGAGATGTAGTCAATCAACTCCTTCACGCCTTCTTCTTGACTTTATGACTCTCACATTTAATTGGTCTTGCTTGCACAATACTGGCTGTGCCACAACTATGTAAAAGAGTAAGCCCTTCTGATTTTGGATTGCTTGATAAACTAGGATCATTAACAACACTTTAATGCAGTCAAGTGCATATATCTAGAAGCAAATCCTATAAGATTACTTGCTGGAAAGCTTTTACTCTGAAAAAGGATTAGGGGTCATTGCAGGCAGACAACATAGTTGAACTTTCAATGTGATGCTGTGTGGAAAGATCTTGTCAGGCTTAAGACTTTGCAATCAGATACCCCCAAAAGGACTGGGGTGTCATTTCTATATATGACTGGAATGACTCTGGCACTACAAGACTGCTTAAATTCCTATTTTCATGTCCTCTTTATGGAATTGTGAGAAAAAGCATTAGAATTTTAGAAGAGAGAGGTCTTATAGAGAGGTCTATGCATAATCTCATGATAGGTGCATACCATTACTGTGGGCTGCTTTCCCTAAATGGGAACAATTCTTTTACTCCTCTAAATTGACTAAATTATTTGACAAAAGTAGAAGCAGAAAAGGACAAATAATTTTTGTCAGGAGCACCTGTAAGAGGTGCTTTATTTTTGACTTTTTTTTTGTCCTCCACAGATGTGGACATTGCTACTAGTCCTGTGGAGAGAGATTCTTCCTTTTGCATGGAGTAGTTGGTAAAACTACATCCAAGCCAAAAGATTTTCCACCACTGGCTCCCACAGTGTCAGGACTGTACTCAGGCTTTTTGCAATATCCAAACACAGACAACTGTAATGAAGAGTGTTGAGTACCCCTGCCCATTCTTTAGCTCACTGTGCAGTCTGATAATGACCACCTAATTGGAAAAAACATATTCCAGCACAGGAAGAAAATTGGCCACTCCTATGTCCTCACACACCCCATGCAAGTAAGTATTTGGCATAGGCTATACCAGTACAACCCTGATGCTCATAGCTGCTCTTCCTTCAGCACTTCTATCAAGAGCACATCATGAGACCTTTCTTTCTTGTCCATGGGGTATTCCTCATTTCTTTCTGTGTACCTTCTTGTTGTGAGATGATTTTCTAGTTTCATAAAAACTGCTTATACTTGAAGAGAAATCCAGAAAAGCCATTCGCAACTTCTTGAAAATTTGACCAGTGTCATGGATGAGGAGATGAGCTCGTTTTATTCTTAAGACCACAGTAGGAATTTTTCCTCACACACTACACAGGCTATCACAAGAAAGCATAATTTCTACAGCAGGTGCAACACCTGACCCTAGTGAACTAAATGGCTAATAGAATATTCATCAAAGTTGATTTCTTCTTGAGTTTAGTGCAACAGGGTAAGCACATTGTGGAGTTCTCAAAATATTAAAAAAATACTAATTACCATAAGGAGTGCTTAAGCATCATCTTTAACAAAGCCAAACTGTTTATCTTGCTGCTGTGGAATACTCAGTGTAGGAGGAAAACAACTACCTGTTAATTAGTTTGAGGTCAGAAAAACAGACAAGTATTTCCTGATGCCACATTGCGTTCAACCTGTGAGAAGAATAAGCCAAATGTTATTGACATTGTTCAGTCTTTATTTAGCTATCTGATAAGACAGTTTTCTAGAACTGCTGAGTGCCAGCACTCTCCTTGAAAGTGATGGTAGTCTGAGTATCTTGCAGCTTTAGAAAGTGGTGTTTTTTTGAGATCCAAAGATCGACAGGAGCAAGTTATTGACCCTCCCTCAGATTAGAAATTACATGTGTGAGAGCTAATACTGTGCTAAATTTGGGGTGACTTAGAGAATTCAAGGCTATTACTAGAAAAATGCAATGCTCTTTTAGCATGCACACTTGTACATGTAACCTGCATGGTTTGATCAAGAAACATTGTTTCCAGTGGGCAGAATGGTGAAAATGATCTCCCGGAACTGTGGCAAAGGAAGTGATAATTCAATACTCCCAGAATGGCGCCACATAAAAGGAAGCATAGTAGAACTTGCAAGAGCAGGAGGTTAAAGAGGACTACAAATTTTTATGCTTGAAAGAGAGGAACAACCTCTAGAAGCAAACATGAATCAAGATCAATATGTAGAGAGACCTTGCCTAACAGATCATGTCTACTGGGCTACTTATTTATATCCCTGTGTATACAATCAAGTGCCTGTGTGGAAAATTTCAGTCTAAAATAATAACTGATCCACATCTAGCAGGAACCTCATTTCTATGTGTTGTTAATAGAAAAATTACGGCCATTACTGATAACACTCATTGTTGACACTTTTGCTTCACAATGTAATTTGCTTAAGCCTTCATTTCTATGGTGCCTTGAATTCAAAGAGCTCCAAGTACTTTACAAATGCTAATTCAACCTCCCAGCTTCTCTGTATGGAACTTAAGTGTTATTATCCCCAATGACTGCCTTCTCTTTGTGTCAAGGAAGTTCTCACCACATTGCTGGTGTTGCTAGACACCTTCCATAATAAGCTGTTTGCAGCACAGGAGACCTAAGGAGCAGAACCAATAAAAGACTATCTTTGTTCAAAATGAGACAATTATGATAATAAATCTCTACGCAATAAGTCTAAAAATGGTCAGAAAAACACAGCTGAATGAAAAAGATGTAAAAAGATGCATCAAGGGTATACAAACATGTATATTGTGTTATGCTCTATTTATATTTTGGTGTACAAACAGCATTGATAAGCACATGGATAAACATGCATGTGGCTTTCAGGTGTAAATTATAGTCAGTAAGTTTTACTGCTGTACTTAGCGATTGAGAGTATGAAAGTTCATCCTTTTGCTTTTTTGCTTTTTTTTTTTTTTTTTTTTTTTTGCATTTACAGTGTCAGACTTGGCAGATCAGGGCAGAACACTCAGTATTTGTGGGTGTTTCATCTTGAGGAGTTTGAGTGGGACTACTGTAGAGGGAGGCTAGCTTACTGCATAATGCTAACATATTTACATGTCTCTTTAAATAATTGATCATATGAATTTATGTCCCTTTAGTAAGCATTCATAGAATAAACAGATTTTTCTCTTTAACATGAAGACATTGTTTTACTTACACAGAATTTCACCTGGATTACAAAGGTATATGATAACTACTTGTGAAAAGACAGAATGTGCATATCTTTCATTTAGACCAGTAATGTACATTTAATGTACATTAATAGTAGATGCATCATTAAATAAATTTATTTTTCAATAGGAGTGAACTGGTCTTTCTCTCTCAAGACTGACATTGGAGAGTTCAGCAAATCCATTATGAAAGTTTCATATCCAGAACGTTTGATAGTCATTCTAATTACCAATATTGAGTTTGGAATAGATGTAATGAAGTGGAATAACTCATTTACATTGCATCTTGACAACATTATTATTAATTTAAACCATTCATTTTTGAAGATTAAAAGTAGTTTTTGAGGATCTGGATTGGCAAACAAATAACTGAGCAGCACAATTGAGCTGCCAACGCCCTTTCGTGCCACTCCTGCCCATAAACAATCTGGAATCCTACCAGGATCATCCCACAAGTATTTTTAGTGGTGTTCAAATAAAGAATCAGATAACACCATATAGATAGCATGCTATCTCGTTCCAGCCCCTCAGCAGAAAAGATGGCTGATCTTAACCATGAATAACAATAATGGATGGAGATGCTACACCCCTTCATCATGGTTTCTCTAACCTGTATCAGCCAGAGAGAATCTTAGTGGTCACTGCAATGCATCAAATAGACTCCAGCTTTGCTGTAATGTTGAAGTTAGGCCTAAATTATGTGTGGTGAGCCTTATTTAAAATGCTAGAGCAGTTTGTAGAGTTAATTCAAATTTTAGAGATTACCTCAGTGTTTAGACTGTTTGGAATGTTCCTGCATGCTCTGATTTTCTGATTTTTATTGTGTTGGTTCTTCATTGCACTCAGAAATCCTTGAAACATTATTGAACTGACTCAAACAAAAACCTGAAGGGGGAAAAAAAATGAACTGCTCTCCTGTATATCATTGCTCACAAACTGGGTAAAACAAAATCAGAACTCTTTAAACTTCCTTTTCCATTGTGCAATGGCAGAAAAGGATAGTGACAGAATAATGACCTTTTTGCCCAAATAGATCAGATACAGGCAGCCTTGCCCTTGCATCCTTCACACACTTACATTATCTGCACTAGTTACCTTAGAGGGTTAACATCTGATTGCATTGTTTTACAAGTCAGCCATGTTCTGGTCCACTCTTCATGTAGAAATTTTTCATATAAATATTTTATGAGAGCATAAAATATAAGAGAAGAATATATAAAAGTACAGAATAGAAATTGTTAGCTTTTGACAGGTTTCCCTTAAGTGTTTGATGCAGATGTAAAAGAAGTACCTGGGTCTTACAGGCTTCATTACAATGTGAGACCTTGCACAAAGGCTCTGTAAGAATGACAGGATTCTTCTGAGACAGAGTGGGGTTAAGAGAGGGAGAAATCTCCAGAAAAATCAAACATAAGTGCAGGAATCCAAATAAACTGGATACAGTAATTGAGAGGGGGGAGGGTTATTACTGTTTTGCTGTTTGCATTGCTTAGAGGTTTATGGAGATTTTCAGAAATGTCTCTATGCACAGGTTTGGAAGTCAGGTTTAATTATAACCTTTGCTGTCAATCCTGACACACAAAGCTGTAAACAAATAAGAATTCTCTCTGAAACCCACCAAGCCATCTTGAAGTTTATATTGGATTTGCTGATTTAAAACAGTTAGATGAGTGGATTCTTCATGGTCTCTCAGCACTGTGAGTCTGTACAGTTGCCTCTGGCTCATGTCCAATTCAAGGCAAGAATAAAATACTTTAGTCTTTTACAGGAAAATGATATAGCCAAGATATCTGTTCAAGTGCATATGCATGTTCAGATTGTGGTTTGTTTGGGTTTTTAAGCAAGGATAATTAAACTTTTTTTCTCCATGTAATATATATTTAGCAAATAAAGAATCAGTTATGATTTAGATATATTTCAGCTTGGGTCATTACATTTCTGTTTCCACAAAAGGATAAGACTAAAAAAACATAAGGTTCATCATAAGGTTCATAGCAAAGAAATTAAAATAGGATTTTCTTAAAACCATAACAAAAACTGCAGTCAACCTGCTTCAAGCACCCACTTAAAACAATAATGAAAACTGCAGTGAATCTGCTTTAAGCACCCACTCAAGGCGTGAGTGAAAATCCAGTCACTTAACATTTGATGATCTAAAAATTATGTGTTGAAATATGCTCAGCTTGAAATCAGTTGAAGATGCTTTTGGGATAGTATTTTAAGAGGAAGTTTACTAAATAGATAATACCGTGATGCTTTTTACAGTACCTAACATGTAAGTATTGCCTTGAAATAGTAAAAAATGTGACATTTTCCTAGAAAAATATTCACTGGAGAAAAAAAAAAAGGGTAAAAAAAATGCCCCATCGCAGCTGGTGGAACACGAGATTGTTGCAGAAGCATTATTCTCCAGTTCTTATTCAAAAGGGTGAAGTCCTTGTCTTTGGCTGTGTTTCCTGTATTCTATATTCTTCTCCAAAGCTACATGTGGTTTTAGCTGTCATTTACACACCAGTTACAACAGAGTACATTTTGCTAGCAATGCCAAAAGTGTGAAGAGATGGAAATTTACCTCTAGGAATATGATTCAGTTGTTGAAATTTGGACACTTAGCTAAGCTATTTATCTGCTTTGCAGCCAAGAAGTGGCAATTTTGAGCTACACTCCATCTTACCATAAAATAGATGTCTTCATAAAGATCAGATGAATCCTGAAGGTATTTTTCTCTTGACAATAAAGGAAAGACAGATAATGAGTTCACACATAAATATCCGTGGTGTGGGCACCTAAAATGACCTAAGAAGAATGTCAGTCCGAGCTTAACCAATTTCATTTAAATTCTGTGGCCTTTTCTTCCACATTAACACTGTTATTTTTCCCTGAATGAATCCTGAAAAGCAGAGACAATAGTATAGGACACTAGAAATATATAAGCTTTGCAAAACACATATCATATAGGAATCTTTCCGGTAGAAACACTTCGTACAGTGTTTTTGTATTCATCTACCAGGGATTTCAAGAGTGTCTGTAATTCTTTATAGCTGACAGTTTCAAAGGCTTGGTAAGTGCAGGATGAACACCTGGTCTTCAGCGATAATAAAGGCTCTGGGCTGTATCAAAGGTCAAAAAATCTGGGACCTGCTGAGCCGCTGAAAATATTTCAGAACATCCTCCTTTGCAGCCCTCTTTTTTGAGAAAAAAAGAGATTTTAGAGAAGGTGAATTTAGAGCTCTCCACAAATCCTGAGAAACAGGCTTTAATATTCTTCCTTGAAACTGAGTGGGAGAGGTGGGGAAAGACAAGGGATAGGAAATTCCTTCTGTTTTGTAGACACAGATGGAGAAGGAACAGGACATCTGCTCTTCCAGCAGGCTGCAGTAGTAGCTGCTTCCATGGAAGAGACCATCAGGAGGGTTTCTGACCTATTTGTGCCATGTGCTTTTGTCTCCTGTTACTTACATGACCCAGTAATACTAGAACAGAGAAAGTTATGATCTGCATACCTGTTTCAGGGACTTCCCACTCACACAGACCTGTGTCACACAGGTATTGCCCCCCTGTAAATACAACTCTGTAGGATGCGTAAAAGAGTTTTACCTTAATATCACCATACCATTCTCTCAGCAAGTAGACTTTAACATGACAGGTTTTGCTAGAAATAGAACACTAAGTTCTTCACCCAACATAAATCAGGGTTGTTTTACCTCAGGAGAATAAACTGTCTGCAAAATTTAGGGAAGTCACTCTATACTGTTGTACCCAGTTTGGTGACACTTAGTTCCCAGTGGCAGCTCTGTCCCTGTCAGCTGGCAAGGCTGGCAGAAGAGACACATTGAGAGACTGCTTGTGTGCATGTGCATCAATGTACAGACAAGCACATGTAATGCAGTGGAAATTTTAGAGGTCACAATTGCACAAACTGAGAAGGCACCACAAAACCTGGGAAGTATGTGAAGATGTGTTCACACAGTGGCCCTCAGTGGTTTTTTTTAGCTTAGATGAATGGGAAAAAAAATCTTCCCTTGACGTAAAATAGAAATAATTTTCTTATATGTAGGCACCAGGGAAGCAACTGGTAGGAAAGATGCAGGTCATTGTTTGTATCTATTTGTCTGCAAGTCTCTCCTTGTGGAATGTGAACACTGACTATAGGGCTAAAAATGTAATAAGCGATTCTTTGATAAAAGTTTTAGATTTTGAATCTAAGCAGGCATCCTGAATATGTTTAGATTTCCCATCCCCAGTTTTTGAACTTGTCTAGAAGTGCCAGACATAGATCATCATAACGCCGATTGTTCCTACCCTCTCACAATCAAGAGCCAATACAAAATCTTTCAGAACTGGAAACAATTGTGGGTTTATTTAATGTTTCTCTCTATGGTTCAGTACCTTCTGTGGCTTCAAGATGCATTTGATTGGTGGAAAAATAGACATATATTTTTTGCATTTTCTTTGATTTACGAAAACATGATGCTTTCACTGTCAGGGCATAAACTTTAATGAATACTCTACCTTCTGAATTTTTTTTTTTTTCAGTTCAAACAGTTGACTAATAAGGTATGTATTTCAGTCCATGTTTCTGTAATAACACTAACTGGTATTTGATCACTGGCTAGCCAACATTCTCGCCATGTATTTTGAAGGCACATCTAGACATAATACTAATTCTACTATCAAAACCAATTATGTAACAATTCACCACTCTAAAACATTAAATCTGTCTAATCTGTGCACAAATGGGAGAGGCCAATTTTTTTTTTTTTTTTTTAATTAAAAATCTGTAAGGTCAAGGAAAACAGTTAAATATGACATTGATTTTATGTTCTTGCTCACTTGGGATAGCAGTGCTCAGAGCATGCCAGGCAATACTTGTTTAACATGATTCACATGTTGCTATTTTTTTCTGTAAAATCTAATTCATTCTGTCATTGGTAGGAACAAATATCAAAAATATAAATCAGTGCAGTAGTTAAGGGTATAATATATTTGAAGAGTTTTAAAATAAACTATAATTTGATTCAGCAAGCTAACAATCAGTAAAGGCTAAGTCTTATTTTCCTACTTATGCGAGTTACTACATTGCAATGAGATTAGTCACCTAACATAAGTAGGAGTTGGTTCTGTAATAAATCTGCAAACACACACCAAAAAAATTGAGTTAATCCTGAAATACCATTTTTAGCTTGCTCTCATTGTGTCTCTTTAATATTGTAGAGGTCTCCTAGTAGTGACAGTTTTAACCTTGGCTCTCCTGCTTTTTGAGAGATGAAGTCAGCTCTTCATCTGAATGGTTTTTTCATAGTTTAATATCCTCATCCATTTTACTTGAAAGCTAGGCTAAAAAAAATGAATAATAAATTTGATGAGAGCTGGTTAAAGAAAGCATTGCATTGAATCTGGATTGCTCCCAGCCATCTTAATTGAACAAAGGGAAATTTTCCAAATACACCTTCTATATTGGCTGACTGCCTTAGAAGTTCTCTGAAGCTAGAAGAAAAAGTCTTTCCTCTCCAAATTAAAATGCATACTGTAAAAAAATCCTGAACTATTAAAATCTGTGGTATGAAGTTACACCAGAAGTAATATAAACCAGATTCTTTCATTACAAGCTGGCACTAGAATTAAGCAGTCTGGTTTGGTGCTGGAATAGATAACAGGGTTCCACTTTTTAAGATTGTGCAATTTTGTATATTGATAAAAACCTGTTTTTTAAAAGAAAAAGTTCCCATTACATTTGGATAGGTGTAAGCTGTTAAAAGTACCAGCACTATTCTCTAGCAATGTGGAAGCAGCTCTGCAAGGTCTGACCTCAAACTGACAGCAGTTGAAGAGAGACTGCTGGTGGCATCAGAAGAATCAACTGGAGCTTGGGTTATTTGAAGATTAACTCAAAATGCAAAATGTTTCCTCAAGGCACATCATCCCTTCGATATATTACCCCATTGTCTGTTGTGGCCAGAGGTCTGCCACAGCCTAATTTTCCTGCAGCACTTGGAGGGCAGTGCAATAGGTAAATTGATGACTGTCACTGAAAGAAGTTCCAACCTTGTTATATTGTTGCTTTCTGACGGTGGGATGGGGTTTCTTCAACACTAAGCTGCCAAGGAATTCCCTCTGTTGATGGGAAAGGACTGTAGGGGACAACACAACACAAGATCAGGCTGGTGGTGGCAAAGCCTCACAAGGGCTCTTTCTAGGCTGGAGGAACTGCTCAGGGGTTGTGAGGAGTTGGCAGCTTCCCTCGTACTTTGAAATACAACATCCATAAATCACTTTGCAAAAATCCTTCTTAAATTAGCAGGTTCTGGCCTTGCCTGTTATGGCACTCCCAGGATGTGGACTAGCAAACCCCATGTTGGTGGGATGTCCAGGGCCTTACACCTTGCTCTGTCATGCAGTGGCACAAGGCAGCTCTTGTGGAATTGAAGGCAGTGGCTTGTATGCCATGTCTAACAACAGCCTGTGGTCCCACCAGGAGACCAAAGTCGTTTTATATATGGAAAGTGTACTTACTTCTCAGGAGCAGCAGGAACATATGATTTTCACAGTAAATAAACCTGAGCAGAGAAAGGCAGCAAAAATATACATATTTAAAATTAAGAGGAGTTATTGGTTATTATTTGTACATGGTATTTCTGTCTGCTCACAACAGCAATCTGCCTTGTCTTCTCTAGACATAATTCCCTGTACTTGTCACATAAATTGCAAGTTCATGGAAGCTGCAATTTACCATTGGGTGTATGACAATTATAGTAAAATTGTACTGAAAAATTAGTATACATAGAATTTAGTTTGCAGACGCATGTATAAAAAGATGTCTTAAAAGAGCTATTCAGGCTCTTAAAAGTTAGGGAGTGCCAAATTTCAAAAAGCAATTGGAATTCAGCTCATTTTTTGGTAATATTGTACCTAATGGCACAGTCACATCTGTTTCCCACAGTGCTCCTGCCCTGTTTGTCTGAAGGATGGACAGACCTCACTGAGGGGCAAGTAATCAAATATTCCAGTTTCAGTAAGCTCAAGCATTACTTACACATGTTTTAGCACAATTATTTAAATCCTCTATTGAATTATTAATCTCCTCATGAGATTTACTGTGATGATGTCTTTGCAGTATTATCACTGTTTACCACTATTATTTAATATATTCTTACAGCTTTGCTTTGAGGTTATTCTTTCCATAATTTTATGTCCAGGGACCTGAGACAGAGAGACCTGAAGAACAGATGTGAAACCCAGAATTATCAAGTATTATCTAAATTTGAGAATGCCCAAATTTAGAAAATCAGAGCCTGATTTTTTTTTTATCTGTTCAAATTGCAGCTAGCAATTTTAAGTGCAGCTGTGACTGTTCAGCCTTTTTCTAATTTAGACCCAGATGTCTCCAATTGGGCTGCAAGAAAATGAAAAATGACAGAGGCAGGGATAGAATCAATCTCTCCAGGGCAGCATTCAATTGCCTGCACTCCCCTGCCTCATTTTCTGCACATTTTGTAACTTCTGGAGCTTGTGAAGCTGTAGTCATGCTGACAACAATGAGGACAGATACACGACCCTGAAACCCTGTTTAATTATTTGATTGCAGATAATTTTTCCTCAGCTTATTTAGTGCAGGGAAAGAATCATCTCCAGAAAAACACTGTAATGCAAACAGAGCAGGTTGCACATACATTTCCCAACTATTAAGAGCCTCACTTTGCAAACTCTGCCTTCTCTAGTACATCAATAGAAATATCTTCATGCAAAATATTGAAATTATTTCTTAATAAAAGGACCTTTTATCTTTTTTTTTTTTTTTTTCTTTTTTTTTTTTCCAATTTCTTATCACTGCTATGCTCTAGAGAAGAATGGTTGAGTAGTGAAAGCCTAAGGCAAGAAATTAGGAAATTTATTTCCAGAATCAGTTCTGCCATAGACTTTCTCAGCGACCTTGGGCACTCCTTATCCCTGCTGTCATTCCCTTTCATCATCTTGAGACTTGGACTAGCACAAGGGCTGCTTCAGGGTAGTTTTGTGGAGCTTGACTCATTATTCTTGGTAGAGGGTCAGATTCTCAGGTGCTATGAAAGTGTGAAGTATTATGTAACAGCATGCTGCAACAGAAGCGTCAAACACAAAGAGTTGTTATAAAATACTAATAATAGCAAAATTGTATTAGGAGATTAGCCCTTAAAAATTTTTTGCACAAGATATCTTTATTAATATCTCTGCTTTGCCTTGGCCTGAGCATGATGATTAGGTACCAATGCTCTTTTGGTAAATATAACACGTGCAGAATCACTGACTGGCTTCAGAGCTGTACTACTCAGAAAAACAAGTAAATACATGCTGTAGGACTGGGCTGTCCTACACATTGATCTGAACTACTTGGTTACCTGCACCAAAATGCATTTTGATACAGTCTGAAACAATCGTATACAATGAACAAAAGTACTCAAGCTTGAGAAAGTACTCAGTCTGTGTCTGAGACTTGGGCTTGGGGCAAGCTGACAAGCAGCTCTCCAGGAGAACCCAGCACCACACAGGGTATGTTTGAATGGGGTTTCAAGCAGCAAAATTGTGAGAAGATAATGCTGTAGGTGGAGCTGGTGAGATGGATATTGTAATACCACAGAGTCCTTTGATCATTTTAGAACACAGGGGAGAATGCAGGCAAAAATGCAGAAACAAAATTTCTGGCAAAGGGTCAGAAATCACAGTTGTTAATTTATGTAGAACATTAGAATTTTTACAAAGAGATTAAATTACTCTAAATTGGTATCTTTCTGGAGAAAATATGATAGATGGGATAAGTCTCTTCAATTTGAGAAGGAAAGCTATAAAAAAGTCAGTGCCTGGAATTTTAAACTGGATAAGCTTAATAGCATAAAATTCAGGGGGTTTTTAGTGGGATAAAAGTAACTAGGTAGTAACTAATCATGGGAATATGTCACCACCAAGGATAGTGGTGGATTTTCCATCCTTTAGGAGTCACAGCTTGGATGCCATCTGGAGGATAGGCAGTAGTCCAAGACAAAAACATCAATATCAATGATATACAGGACAATCTAATGATCCCTTTTGGCCTGACACTCAAGGAACTGAAGTTCACAGGAGTTCCGCTACTGACTTTAATGAAGGCAGGATTTCATCTTCTATTCCCAAGGCTTTAATAATAGAAAAGGTATTAATTACCTCCACTCAAATGAAAGGAGTCAGAGTGATGTGCAGTACCATGAAGAAAAGCTGCCAACAGACAGCAGCAGTGATGCAAATTGAAACCAACTTTTCCTTTTTTTTTTTTTTTTTTTTTTAAGTGAGTATTTTCTGCATTTCAGCTGCATAGTCTCTTGAAGCACATCTGTGTGGTCAGTTCTAATTATAGAACTCTTCTGGGACACAACCCTGCATACGCAGTGGGAACCAGAGATGCATCGGCGACTTTGAAAAGCAGCAGATGAGAGGGGGAGATCCTAGTGATCCAGATTTTGTGAGAAGAATGGATGCAATTTTGGTAATTGAAGGCAAGGAAGTTTGTCAAAGATGGGTCAAATTGAAGGTCAACTGCATTCTCAGCAAAGAGAAGCAAGATTAACAGCAGTGGATAATTCTGGACTCTGGAGATGACTGCATCTCTGTCAAAGAGCCAGGAAAAAAGATAGATTCTTCTGCTTCAGTGGGGTTGACTATCACTTCAACTTCAGAAACTGGCTTATTTGTATAGCTGCATTTAGGTGCCTTGCCAGAAGTGAGGCTGCTGGCTATGTACTAGTTTATGTTAATAACAGACATTCAAATGTTACAAATCTTCATATTTTCTATTTCTTTCTGTCTCTGTTGAGGGGGGTGAGGGGGGGTTGCACCACAACAGCAGCATACTCTGCTCATTAATGGCTGATGAGTTATTTACCTTCTTCCATGGGAAGAGAGTTACAAAACTTTCTATAATAAAAAAAATATGACTGGTCTAAAAAAAAATATATATTTAAGGTCAAATAGAGGAAATACCCTGAAGATACTGAAGGAATACTTTTGATTTTCCTGTTTTCATTTAGATTTGCATTTTGAGGTACTAGTTAATGAAATGCAAGAGGTCCCTCCAAGGTATGAACAGAATCCAGTGAAGGATGGATGTATATCCAAAGTCAGTGCATGCCTACAGAGAAAATGTAATTGATCAAAATGTCTGTGAAGCATCCTGTAAAAGGATTTCAACATCAACTATTTTTGATAGTGATATATATAGTGAAGCCATCAAACAGTCAAACAATAATGATTAATGCTATGCTTTAGGTCTTTGAAAATGGAGAGAAAAAAAGCATAAATAAATGGGTTCCAGTTTATTGACTCTGCCTGGTATATGCCTTTCTCATTCAGAAAACCCTGAAATTCCAAACTGAGTTTGTAACAACCTCATTCTGGAACAAAGATTATGTGACTGCTCCACTGATAGACAATCAGTGATTCACTGTCATGTTTTATTTGCATTAAGTTGCACTGTTTTTTCATGATAGGCAAAATTTGTATATCCTAGTTCTAGCTTTCTCTTTTCTGACATGACCTATGATCTAAAGAATTCACAGTCTCAGTGCTTCTTTATCTCCTTGTCCAAAAATACAATGCCAGTTGAGCCATACCAAGAATCATTTCAAAGGAAGTATTTGTATTTTAAAAGCACCTTGCTTTTCTCTCTTCTGTTTTTGTTTGTTTGTTTGTTTGGGTTTTTTTGGTTTTTGTTTTTTTTTTTTTTTTTCTGTCAGGTGGTAGGAGAATGACCATGTAGCCATGTCAGAGAGGTCTGGCTGGTCCAGCTGTACTTCTGCCTCTAGGCTAAATTGGAAAATAAGAAGATAATTGAGTAAAAGTCTTCTTAAGAAATGTCTGTGATTACTAGATTATTAGGGATAGTTTTATCATCACTAACTACATTCAGACACTCATGACAGCACCATTTCCAATCCTATTTTCTGTACTTTTGATACTACAAAAACCATCAAAGTCTTTGTAGGTGCTGCTGTAATGTTACATCTACTCACCTTGAGAAGGAAAGGTCCCAGTACTACAACTGGTTTTGCCATTTGACAGCTTCATCACATTTAACTCTCTCCTTCAGTATCCCTGCACCCACTTTTGGTATATTCACAGTTGGCTTTTATTTCTCTTTAATATTCTATATATTTTTCTTATGCGGTGTGTTGCAAACACACATCTGTGTTACTGTTTTTGGGTTTTGTTGGTTTGTTGGTTTGTTTGTTTTGGGGCTTTGTTTGTTTGTTCTTTGGGGTTTGGGGTTTTTTATTCCTACTTCCCAGCTATATTTATTGCTTTCTATTGCACATATATCTCTTACACAACTTAGAGTTGTGTAAGAGCAACTAGCATTGTTTCATTGCATTTGTTTCTTTCTGATCCTGGAATACTTGGAAGCCAGATCTCTTGCTAAGTATCATAATTTTCTAAAATCTAGAAAAGTAATTTAGGGCTTATTTGCAAAGCAAGTGTCATGAATAGTGAGGGGATTTCAAATTCTGAACCTTGAAGCCCCTGGCTAGTAGTATTCTGGCTCGTGTGTAGTCTAAAGCAGGGTTACTATTAATGTGACACAGCTGATCCTACTCGAAACAAAGGAATGCATCTTCCATGCCCTTTTTCTGGTTCACACACAATATATGCAGATGCACAACACCTTCACTTGAGTATTACATCAGAAACCTCACTGATGTTGTCAGGAGATGTGCTGCATGGGGAACCATCAGATGACTGAAACTATAGAAAAAGATCTGTAGACAATTTTTGAATAATTAGGTCATTTAAATACCCAGACAAAATATCCTTCTTTTGAATTCAGTAGCAGTTCCCACAACCTAAACTGACGAACCATCATTGCAGCCATTAGTCATATCAGTAGAAATTATTGGTGCAATATTATGAGTAACCAGAGGAAATTCGGAGATCTGTTTAGTGTAGACTGCACCAGCTCTTTGTGGCTGCTCACAGAGGATGACAATGCAGTCAGTGGGGTCCAGCTCAGAGCAACACATCTGAATTCAAGCACCTACTGTTGCCCACACACAGGCATTACAGCCTTTTGAACGTCCCTTGGGCATCCTGCTGGGCCCTTAGTCCTGCTCTAGAAGGGTTTGGGTCTCCTGCAGGTCTCACTGTCACATGTGGCAGCTCTGCGTGGATGAGTGAGATACACAGGGGCATCTTGAATAGCACAAGCTGCAGGTGTGTGGGCGCTGCATCCCACTCCCGCTCTGTCTCAGTGGCTGTGGGAGCTTGGAAAATTGTCTCACATGTAGACTTTGATATGCAAACATCTATCTGCAGGTGTTTGCCTTCTTCCCTGTATGCCGTTGAGGGAGAGAAATTCATTTCAAGAGGTTGTCTAGACATACCTAGGGCAGGTCCTAGCTGTGATGTACTCTGCAGAGCACATTTCTCTAGAGATACTTTAGGAGGTCTCACAGCTGTCCACAAATTCAGAGAGTCAGACCCTTCAGGGACTGAACCAAGAGAGAGAAGACACAAACCTCTGCCTTGGGATGGGTAAGCTCTCCAAGCAGTGCTGGGTTTGTGCACATGCCCTTGGCCAGCCCCACTGACTGCTCCCCTCAGAGGAGCTGCTGCTGGGGCAGGAGTCGATAAGGACCACTGCTAGCAGCGCTTGCCAAGGAATGAATGCACAGACCACAGACACACTGTAGCACAGCTTGGGATGGGCTTGTCCACTCAGTGGTTTCTGCATCTGAGAGCTGTCTTTGCAAAGGTCTGGGCACGGCCAGACAGCATTGCTAAAACAACACAGTGATCTCTGGCTGTGGCATTGAAGGATGGCTGTCCTTGAGGATGCATGGGAGGAAAAAGGGGATGACAGCGACTGGCATCTATAATGAATGTATCTTTTTTTTTTTTTTTAAAAACAAATGCTGTATCTTCTCTAGCACTGTGCTTCCTTTTTTCAGTGAAGAAGAAACTAACTTTCTAATTTCCTATGAAGTTTCCTAAGTCCATACCCCAAATTAATATTCTGTGCTTTGTATACAAAGTGCCAGTCTGAAAAGTATCTAGCCACTCCAGAAGGTGCTAACAGCCTTTAGGAGCTCAGATGTAGCATCAAACAACTGGAAGAGAAGTGACGTATTAATATCCATGGACAGATATAAAGTTGCATTGTATATCAGTGTCATTGCTGATCTCGTTAAACTCATCCATATATGCATGCTTGTCTTCCTAGAATGATCCTGGGGTGTGGGAGCCAGTCTCTGGCCATAGATGGCACCAAACAACCACGAGCGAAGCAATCCCTACTTACACATGGAGCAGCCGGCTGAGGCTGCAGCCGGGGCAGTCCTAGCAAACAGACTGCCAGCCATGAGGTGCCAGGAATGTCACAACTTCTTTCTTTTGTATATCGCCCCAAATCAAAAAACCTGAGTGTCACTTTTTTTTTTCCCCTGTTTAATTCTCCTCCCTACCCTCGGGTTATTCCTTTATAAAAACAGCAGCATATAGAAAGTCCTACTACAGTCACAGTGGAGAATACTGACACTGAAAAAGTGGAGAGTGGGCCCAGGGCTACCTTGAAGACCTAGCAGTCTGAATAGGTCTCTGCATAGGGTTGTATGCCATGAAGCCTAATTTTTACATTTTCATGCAATTAGGTAAAGCAATCCTATTCATAAAATGATGAAGCTGTATTTTTAAACCTAATTATTGGGTTTTATTCCAACAACAGTTACTTGGATGTGCTACGTGTGTTTTTCCTGTGCCTCTCTGAAACTTAGAGAATTTTTATTTTCCAGCCCAAATTAATTTGCACTCATGCTACTCTCTTTCATTTCTGTACCAACCTCATGTTTTAGTTTAAAGAGCTCTTCTCCCTACCCTGAGTGTTTCCTGCTCAACAGAGCTTCCCACCATTAGACAGTGTAACTTGCAGCCATGTAGCCACAGGCTTAAGAGAAAGACATTTGCTCTTCTAGCCTTCACTTCTGTACCTTGAAGATATGCCCACAGGTTTTCCCTCCCTGTCTCCCAACAAAATATCCCTCTGCCACTGGGGTTAGATCATTGTGGACTAGTTAAAGGGTTTATAAAGACATCAGCTTGATGAGGCCATCTGGAGGGCAGGAGTCAGGTCAGGTCAGGGCAGGGACAAGTAAGGAATGAACAGGAAAGGGAAGAAGTGAGAGCATGGGATCTCTAAAGAAGAGGTGATGGGGTTGAACAGTGGAGCAGATAGCTTGGGGCAGACTTTCTTGACTAGCTTTGGAGGCTTCTGTCATTGCCTGCTACAGGCATACCAGGGAGACTAGAAAACAGACGTTTCGGGTCACACATGAGGTCAATGCCTTTCTCAACTCACTTTGTGCTAGTACCCGTTGTCTGGAGTCTTGCCATTAGGGTCATCAGTCTTCTGCAGATCACTAGCCTGATGGTCCCGTGACCTGCTGGTGTCTTATGGCTCTGTGCACCTTGGAACACACCCGTTCCCCAAGCCTGGCCACTAAACTGGATCCCAGTGCTGATCCCCCATTATTTCTCAGAATACACTCTAATCATTTGCTTGCCTTCAAGCACAGTGTGCCATTATTACCCGTCCCTTCTCCTTCCCTCAGTTATGGCCACACCCCTCACAGTGACTTCCTTGCACAGTTGAATTAACAGGATTTTCCATTTGGAGCGCTTAGCACAAATATTGAAAGGGCAGAGGCAGGCTTCTCTCCTCTCTGAAATAGGTCATTTATTTTGAAATGAGGAAAGTTAAACTAAAGTTCAACAACAATCAACCTGATGAGCAGGCAAAAGTGGGGATTCATTTGTAATACTGACCCAGAGGTGGTAAATTCGTACCAAAGCAGAGCTACTATATTTCGGTTCAGCTTTACTACTCTTTTTGCAAACTCAGTTGAACACATTGAGTGAAGTCTTATTTATCCTTAGTTAAGGGGGCTAGAAAGACTGCATATTGCTAGGTCTGAGTGTCTGCTTTCATAATCCTCAACTCAGATGCACAGTATTGCATTTGGGAAGATTTTCCTTTCATTATATGTCCATTTCATTTTAGTCAATTAATATTGACTGATACTGATTGATTGTGACTGGGACTAAAAAGGGAAAAATACTACTGAATATGGAAACAGGATACGGAAATATATTTTGCAAACACAAATTTGGCTTTTTAAGCCTTTGTTTGGATATGGCATTAAACAATAGATAGTAAGAGAGATCAGGGGCTTTGTGTGTATTCTGTATAACACTTTCACTCTGAAATCAATTATAGTTGTATTGTGAGTTTTGCCTTAGTAAAGGTGGAAAACAAAATGCAGAAGTAGAATATTAAAAAGGTTCACTTAGCCCAAAAAATTTGTATTAACAGTGATTCCCTCTGAATTAAGAAAATAATATTTACAGCTTCCGTTTGGAATTTATTTTCTCTAAATTCCTTCACAGAAACTAAGTCCAAATCAGAGTACCAGATAAATTTACCTGCAGATCCCAGGACACCTAGTATCAAACTGCTGCCTTTTAGATAGGCTGAATATTTCCTGCTTTCCAAAACCTAGCAGCAGGTTTTGAATTACCTCAGGCAGTAAAATCATCTCCACATGCACAGGCAGGTAGAGTGTTCCCAATGTCCTCAACATGCCTGAGCTCATAGAAGATGAAAAGACTCCCTTGTCAGGTCCCAGAGGTATGTGGAGCATATACTGGTGGTGGCAAGGAGGGTTTTATTTTTTTTCCTGACCTTGAAGCATGAGATTTGATTATAATCATTGTCCCATTGCAGAGCTGCAGAGAGTTTATGAGTATTAAGAGCATGGCAGAAAGTTTCCTTTTCTCTATAGAAGACCACTGTATATAGTGTGACCCTCAGATTTCAAATGCACACACACACAGACACACACAGAGCTTTCCCTACCACACCCACAGGCAAGAGGGGGACAGCTAATTTACCTGAAAGAATGCAAGCAGCATCTCTTTCTCTCTGGGATGAAACATTCAGGCATTCACTCCTCTCTCTGTTCAGTTAAGCTCAGAGGGAAAATCCTGAACCACATTGTTTTTCTATTTCCCAGGGTGAAAACTCTGCAGCTTCTCCATATGGGACATTGTTTTCCAATCATCTCCCACCTTTCCTTTGTGAAAGGTTTTTCCTAATCTCTGCATTACTTATGGATCTCTTGTCAAGGCTGGTGCAGTGTGGGCACTGTCCCAGCTGGGCTGCATGGGAAGCAGGTCTGTCCCTTCACTTACAGGCCACCTATACCCTGACATGACCTCTCCTTCCTTACAGCACCATGATTTGGTGTTCGTATTTTCCCATTTCTTCTCCTTGGAGCTGATAATTTCCAGTATATTCTCTCACAGTGAAAATGTGTAGAAATATGACTTTCCCCCCAATAACTGGATCTTTCTTTTGGAGATGCTAGAGCAAACCCTACTGCATTAGGACCATGTATGCAGCAGATCCAGAGAGCTAAGTAGCTGATTCCTGGTACATATTACCAATGTAATCTTCTGAGATCCAAAATCTTGCTGGAAAAGGCTTTGTGACTTATCCTGTGAACCATCAACATAAATGCTGAATAGCCTTGGACCAGAAATTGAGTATTGGGAGACCTATCAAAACCTGCCCAATTCATTGGAGATCTCCATTCTCATCTACATTGTGACCTACCTATAAATTTCTGGATTTAGCACTTTCCTTCTTTCACCAGATGGAAGCTTTTAGAGCTAAAC
Source organism: Certhia americana (assembly GCA_018697195.1). Lineage (NCBI taxonomy): Eukaryota > Metazoa > Chordata > Aves > Passeriformes > Certhiidae > Certhia > Certhia americana. The sequence continues at coordinate 32,715,617 of CM031859.1, forward strand.
ATATAAATAAATAAAACAAAATAAATATGTTAATGTATATTCAATACATATCAATATACTAAATATATAGAAATACTTTGCCAAAACCCAGGCAGATGCTATTGACATATTGTCACTATTGTCCAAATTGTAGTTAAGTCAAAGACAGTGGAATATGTTTTAAGAAGATCTAACTGCTATGAAACCATGACTGCATGGTTACCTTCATTTTTAATAGAATTGTAGATCACTGAGATTGGAAGATGCTTTCAAGATCATCCAGTCCAACTGTTTACCCAGCAGTGTAACCCCTAAACCACTGAATCACATCACCCAGCAGATACAGACACATCTTGAACTCATTTCTAGCCTCACCTCTTTGCTGCTACATCCTTATAGAAACCATTCCAGTGTTTTGCCTGTCAGGTTCCATATATTTTTCCCATCTTTTTAATGCTGCAAATGAATATAATGAAATAGTACAATACATTGAAATATTAGAGTTAGCAATGAAAAAAATCTCTTATTTCCTTTAAAATCCTGTGTGACATTTGTAGGATGGTATATTTGAAAAGGTGCAAATTTGATGGGTGCTGCTTTGAATTTTCCCACGTTGATTTTATAAAAATGAAAGAGAAAATTTCTGTGCCAGGTAAAAATTTGTTGCTGTAGTTTATATTTTTCTTTCTGCCTACACAATTTGAGTAGAGAACTGCTCCTCTTATACCACTAGAGTACGCAGAACAATTCTGAGCTTTATGTGAGAGCTTCACTCAGAGGCTTTTAGGAAGCAGGTTTGGGGACCCTCCCTGCCACTGTGGTGGTGGGTGCATGGGGCTGCCCATTCCTTGGTTCCTGCCACATTCACCAATGCCCAGAGCACACCCCTGGCTATTTCATCTTCAGCTTCCTCTTGAGAAGCTGATGTGAATTGAATACATTTCAGCTACATGGTTGGCAGCTTCTGTGTTTGCATCCTGATTACATGTGGTTGAACAGATGATTTTTCTAAACATTTAGAGAGCTGCAAAGAAAGCAACATTCCTGGATTTAGTACTTTAATCACTGTTTAATGATGCACTGTGCCTTTAGTGCTCCCTCACTCTACAGTTTTTCTTCCCCAACACTTATTTCTGATCTTCAGGGTGTATTTAAACACTACAAAATTTAGCAGATTGCAAAGAATTTACTCTGTATCTTGGCACTAATTGCATTACCAGTCCTGTTTTTCTCTCCATAGTTATTACTTATGATACCTATATAAAGCCTTCCCTCAGATATCTTAATTGATATTGAAGTTATTGATGACTGTGGTTTGAGAACTCTTGCCTCTGTTGCTGTAGGGCATTTTGGTCTCAGATTGCACCAAATGCTAGTTATTTTTTCTATTTTATGGGATTTTTAAACCTCATAGATGTTAGTGGATTATCTAAATAACTTTTCTTTTAGTGTGGAAATAGGCTTCCTACAGCTAGTTTGAACTCATTGCTCAAGGGAAGTTTGAGGAGATATCACAGTAAGGCCACAGTAGTCCTGGGAAGGCAACTGTAGGGGAGGTTCAGGATCTCTCTGTGCACTCCAACATTTACCACAGGAGCTACAACCACCTTTGGTTGTTTCCTGTCACATTGCACAATGACAATCAACAGGTTTTTTCCTCTGAACTATCATAACTAATAAAAAATCACAGCAAAAAGCTTGCATAACAATCTGTGTTGGAAGGGTCTTTTAAGGGTAGTCTAGTCCAAACTCCCTTCAATGAGCAGGAACAACTTCAGCTAGGTCAGGTTTCTCAGAACCCAGTCCAACTCAGCCTTGAATATTCCCAGGGATGGAGTGTCCACAACTCTCTGAGTAACTTATTCCAGAAGCTTGACAAAGACTTATTTAACCTGTGAACAAAAGTCATGGCATGATATAAAAGTTCACAGAATTGTTTCGGTTTTGTTCCAACCTAAGCACCAGCTGCTTCAACTGAAGTATTAAAATAAATCCTAGAGACTTTCTACAGTCAGTTGGTTTTGTAAAACATTTCTGATGCTTTACCAAAATTGTCCACAAGAGCTCAACATGTAGAAAAATTCATTTCCAGCTGAGATAAGCTCAGATATGCTTAAACACTGCATTGTGTTATTTAGTTGCCTGACAACATCTTTCTAAGATAACAGAGCTTTGAAGCCATTTGTGTAAGGCATTTGTGTGTGAGCTTAACTCATTCTTACTATGTCAGAACTTTCATGTATAATTTTTTACAGCTGTTAATTGAGACCATCAGTTCTCAGGGAACTTACATAATACTAAGTGAAAAAACTAAAATAAAGTAAAATGTGTCCCCAGTACAGAAGAGAAATGCTAAAATATGTTGATTAAATGGCATATGTGAGGCAAGCATGTGAACTAGGTGAAGAACAATATAACCGTTAACACATAATTAAAGGTGAATTCTTTGTCCTAAAGGAACCAAGTCAGCTCTTCAAGAAACTGCAAATCCTGAGAAATCTCCCCAACACTGGAGCCATGCACGAGTTGAGAGCAGTTACTGATCCTCCATGAGAGACCATAACTTGGGAATTATCCCTTAGTGGCAGCTGAGGAATTAATTTGAATTAATTATTAGGTTTTAGTAAGTTGAAAAAAAGACGTTAATTTCTAACATGTTTAAGCAAGTTGACCAGGAAAATAGAATTAATATTAAAGTACAGGCCATGCTCAAATGAAATATTATCACTAAAAAGCTTTTAAAATAAGTCTGCAGTAGAACAAGCTGAATGGGGATTTCTGAGACTTGCTGTATGGTGAGAAGGTAAAAATACAGCTCCTGATTTGTGCCATTATGGAGCTTCAGCTTCAGGTTTTTTTTCCGTAGATGCTCCAATAGCCCTGTGAGTACTGGTCTCCTGAAGTTAACTAGAGGAGATCTATAAGGGAGATTAAATTACAGATCCAATACCTGTATTTTTTTACTTCTATCTTAGATTCAGTTACTAAGTTTTCCTTTTTCAGTTTTCTTATGTCTGCTTATGGATATCATAAAAAATAATGAAATGTAAAAAAAAAAATTACAAAAACATAACACATAGAGCTGTATTTGCACAGCCTGCAAACCACAACTTTGATGCTTTAGTGATTGTAACAAATGTGAAATAAAAAATCTTTAGGATAAAATGCCTGTCAGGTATGCCTCAAATTGAAATTCTCAAGACTTTGCTTTATTTTTTGTCTGTTAAAACTAGCTGGAAAAAAAGCAGGATCTTTGTTTCTTAAGATGTTGTTTCCTTCCCCTATTTCTTTCCTATCCTAAGCCACAGATTGTAATCCTGTTGTCATCACAGTCTGTCGTGGGAATATGATATGATGCTGTTCTCACTGATGGCAAAATGTGTTTCGACTCAGAAACACAGGGAACCACATTGTATAATCTCTTTCCTTAGTTTATATGACATAGAGTAGCGTCAGCCCTAAAGTATCAAATGGGTAATGAATAAAATGTTGAGATAAGGAAAAGAATTAGAAAGCAGAATGTTCTGAGTATATGAGAAATAATCTCAAATTAATTTTTTCAAGAGTGTCATTATCCCTTACTTACTGAAAGCTGGTTTGTGCACCAGGCTCAACTTGTTCAAATATCTTATGTAAGTCTCTTCAGGTTTGAGACACAAGATCAGAGATTATGGACAAAAATTTCATCCTAGGCTCTATGCTTTCTGCATAAAACTGTGCAAACTGTGTTGCAGAAGCACATGATGTGCAGTGGCAGGATCCCCCAGTCAGAAGGGCACCAGCACTGCTCAGTATAGTATGGCAATGCAAAGGGATGCTCTGGAAAATGAATTAATCCTCAGGACCAGCCTTATGTCATTTGCTGTCTTGCTAGGGTGTTACTCCAAGTTTAGTACTATTTCATCACAAAGAAGTCACGACCTCTTTCAATCCCAGCTGCTGTTTTCCTCCACTTCCCTCCTGTTAAATCAATACTAGCACAGGAAGTGAAATTTAGCTCCTGAATATTCGTACCTAATCTTAATTGGTTAAAAAAATAAAGAGGAAAAAAAATCAATAACTATACAGATTTTTTTTTTTAATTAGACACAAAGATCTCTCTCAGGAAAGAAAGGTTATATGAGAAACAACATATAGGATATTGGATACACTACAATGATCTGCAGATTTCTCACTCAGCTTTTTGTGCACCTAGAACAAGGAATGTACTTAGAAACTACTTTTATTTTTCATTACGGAAATATGAAGCCTAAGAGGAATGTTACCATGTTAATCTCCATGGGTTAGGAGAGAACATAATGATCATCCTCTAAAGAACTGCTCACCTTGAATCTCTCCATAGATTCTGGCCAACAGGAGGACAAGAAGTCTCTATACTTATAAGTAATCATAGCTGTGAACTCTGTATTTTGCTTACCTTGTTTTGTGCACTGAATTGATCGAAGGTACAGCAAGATCTGCTCGGAGGATTGTCAAGGTTATCAAAATACACCTCCATGGTTTACAGCAAGGAAGGAAAATAATGAAAGATTTCATACTACCAGCACAGTTAATGAGGGAAGAGATGCAGACAGCACACATTCAACTTCTTTACTCTGCTTATCTCTGAAGAAAAGGCAGGTGATTCTCATCTTGATGAAATGCCAACAGGTGGAGATAAAGAAACAAGACATTGTTGGAAATAGGTCTGCCCAAGGAATTCTTGAAAGCAAAGGAAAAATAGACATATATGTTTGAGTTACAGAGTATATTTTAACTACCAAATCCTTGAATAATGGTCTTGAGAATAGCATGACTTTCCTACTCCCAGGATAACCCTCCCCCACCAGCAAGGCCTGGTGCCTCTTGACAGGTCATTTTCTGGGGAAGTTGAAAAACTGAGCTTTAGTTCTTTCAGTCTGAGATAATAGTCAAACAGATATATCCAGGTGCAAAACACAGCTGAGACCTCCCACATGGTTTATAAGGATCAATAATCCCTTTTCAAATGATAACTATGGCAGATAAAATGGACATATCCCAGAGCAGACCACAGTCCACCCTGCTTTGTCCCTGAATTTAGCCCTCCAAAGGCAGTGACTTGTTTGTCTGCTCAGTTCAAAATACACAACTGTTGAATATGAATAGGAAGTTCCTGTGCACATTATGTCTAGAGCATTTCTAATTGTAATATAATTTTGAGTTTCAGGAAGGCTGGTCAGATGTGAAAATGTAAAGGGAACTGATCCTGATGATAACGATAAGGACAAAGGGCCGTTTGGTGTTTAGCTCATGTTCTCTTAGAACACAGCCTGATAATAAAAGGGAACAAAAGAAATGTAATGAATGAGAGTGGGGCTCCTAAGAGGAAACAGAACATAGTTGCAAACAAAGATAGTGAAATAATAGGGATCCTTTTATAAAATCAGTTGGCATTTTCCCGCAGAATCTAAAAGACAAAATTCACATAAGCCAAAAAGGTTGATTGCTAAACATGTATGTGTTTGTAAACAAGGTGTAGTTTGGAGTCAGGAAGAGTCAGGGCTGGATGATGTGCTGACTGAATAGAATATTAATTTGGTCAATTGAGCCTTCAGTGCTGCTAAAACTCCAAAGACTTATTTAAATAATATAACTATGCTGTATTTCAAATGAACAATAACCTTGGATATGAGCATTTCCTTGTTTTCAATTTTCGCAAAATGAAATTTTTGCACTTAGCACTTAGCACTAGAACACAAAATGGTAAGCATGAAAACTCCACAAGAGAATCTGCATTTTTTGGCATCCAGTTCAGATGAAACAGAAATAATAAAAAGTACCTGGTTAGGTCACAACCTGATGTCTTCCAGTGCAAACAGATGCAGGTGCTTTGGTTTTCTCTTACAAAAACACTGGCAATATAGAAACCCCTTTAGCTTTCTTTGTCTCCGTTGTAATCAAAGGCATAACAACAACAGAAATCACATTGCCATACGTGCACTGCCAGTTTAAACATGCATTAATTCAAAAGCAAAAATTGCTTCATTTCTGGTGCACCACTGGGCCAGTGTTAAATGCAGTCATCCTCACAGTGCCCCAAAGATGCCTGGCCTAAAATGCCTAGGGAAGAACTTTCTGAGCACAACCTGAGCAGAGCCATTCTTCCCCAAGAGCCCCAGGGGCTCCAAACCTGTGAGATCGTGTGGTACTTCCAAAGTATGAGGATGGGAAACTGCTGCCCAGTTCCTCTGCACACCCACCTCAAACACCAGTCAGCAGTTAAAAGAACAACACAAATGAAGAGTGGAGTGCTACATGGCCCCTCAGAAGGAGAGGAAGTTCTGCTGGGGCAGACTGAGCAAGTGGCTGGTCTGGCACAGAGATGCAGCCAAAGCTCATGTGCCAATGTTGGCCCCCATTTATCAATATATGAACTCGCATATAAACATGCATATCTGCATATATGTGCCTTTTACTTCTCTGTAAGTTGTGGATTGGGCTGATAGAGACTTGGAAAAAAGTAACTCTAGCCCCTCCAGACTACGGTGGTGGGGCTGTGAAAATTTGACCTTCTTGCAGTGGGGAATAACTGCAGATATAATTCTAGTCACTTGAGGGTTTGGGGTTTTTTCACTTTTTTTTTTTTTAGATGTGGGAGGACTACCTAGAGCCTTCTTAGCACAGATTCTCCCCATCTGATCCCAAGAAATAGTTATACTTATTGACACAAAAGATTTTGCTCATAAGATACAGAAAAACGGAGTAAAGTTAACTTCCCAAGAGAGAAGTGTGATCAACACATGCTAGAAAACCTTTCAGGACTGTTTGTAGAAATAGCTGTAGTTGTGTTGTTTGCATTAGCACTCTGAACTATTCCCAAGCTGAGACCAGATCCTTGTGTTTGCTCAGGCATAAGGGGAAGTGTTAATGTTTACTGAGACAGAATGCAGTTGCTTAAGGAGCTTAATTAAATTTATCGTTCTTGGCCCCTGGTGTCTCACACACTGAGCAACAGAGAAAGGCAGATAAGGACAACCCCATTTTCTGTGCTTTTCAAGTAACTGCGACAAGTAGAAACATCAGACTGAAAATGACCCTACTCTATAAACACTTTTCCTTACCAAATCCTCATTATAAAAGAAGAATGTGGGAGTGGAAATAATCAAATTGTGCATTGAAAGAGATATATTTTATATGAATTAAAGATACTTATCATCATTAAAATAAACTGACAGGGAGCTGCTGTGCTTCATTCAGTTAAAAAGACTTGGTATTCATGTTTATTTTCCATTTACAAATGAGAACCCCTGAGATACGGTAACTTGGCTGGAGCTGCTCATCTTGAAATTTTTACTTGGAATCCAGCCTGGTTTGCAATAATCAAAGGTGGTTATCTAATGTCTAGAAGTGGAGAAAATAATATCTTGGGGGTTTTTCTTGCAATTTTTAAATTACTTTGGTTAGAATGTGAGAACAGCAAATCCCAGACAGGCAGGGCAATGCTCCAGCTCAGTCTCTGACACTGGATGCTGAGAAGGATGTGATAGATCTGCCTTATCTATTAGTTTTTTAACTTCTTTATACTCTTGCTCTCTGTGACACCCTTGAGCAATGAGGTAAACTTATAATTTTAGTCATACATTATATGAAAAAGCATCTCCTGATAATTTTAAGCCTGCGATGCCCCACAGCTATGTAAAAATAGCTGCTTGTATTCTATATCATTAATGATTGACAGATAGCTAATAAAATTCTTTCAGCTGCCTTTTTTTTTCTATGCTGAAGAGTAATATAAGAGAAAATAGTCTGCAGTACTTCTTCCCCTTGCTTAGGTGTTGTTCCCATTCTCTGATCTTAATTGCTGCCTAACTGTACCTTTTTTTAGTTATACTGTATCAGTGGAGCCGAAGTCCACACAATACGCAACATAGAGTTTCACCAGTGGCTCAAAGAGTGGCCTAATCATGGTTTCTGTTTCATTTTGATACCTGCACTTAATGAGCTTCTGATAAACAATGTTTAGTTCATTGGTGAAAAGAGACTTCAACCTTTACAAGTCATGCCTACTCCCTCACATATAAAGCCATATAAGTACACCTTTAATTTCTGTTTTTATGACTCTTGCCATTTATTTTTGACTACTTTCACCATTTGCAAGCAGCTCCCTTCTTGAACTTGGGATGTTGGTGTCTCTTCCATTTTTTGCAAGGATACTGTGTTTGAATACCTTACAGAGCTATTCTTCCATAGTCATATGTAGAAATACTTTCTTTAAACTGCTCAGGTTTAAATCTAGAATGGCTTTTCTTCTTGTGGATCATCTGAATAGCTGGGCCAAGAACTGAAACTATCTAGATCAGTTGTCTGAATAATCCCCCTGCAAACAGCTGCAGTCTACCCTTGCACCTATCTGACCCTTGCAGCCTTTAATCGGACGGTGCTGTGCAGCTGTTGTCACCCTCTGTGTGAGTCACCAGAAGTACAGCCTCAAACATCAGATGGATTTGTCATGCTGAACTTTACCCACTGAACAGGTAAATATTTTGTCAGAGTTTGCCAGGCAGACTCCTACTCTTGTCATCAACAGAGAGGGACAGCCATGCACAGAGTGTTGCTGGTTCTACCAGCTTTGGGAGGGGGGGGGGGCTCTCCTCTAGATTCTTCAGGCTGATTTCCCAGTGCAGGACAACTGTTTTTTAACTATTGTTCCTTCCTGGATACAAAATTTCAACCCAAATTGATTTTGCAGCACATATTCTTTCTGTTACCAGTGCAAAGCTGAGCTTTTTTTAACAAACACTACTGCTCCTCTAATGGTATAGTCTTTTCTGTTTTCCAGATGTATTTGAACTCCACTGTATTACAGTACCACACTGATTATTTTCTATCAGATGCCTACTACTAGAAACATTTTAAATTAAATTTTTCTGTTCATTAATCTCCATCCTCAGACTCCCAGAAGTCACACAGAGCACTTTCATGCAGAGTACTGATCTAACCCCTGTTTGTATGTCTGACTTCTTGTGAGTGTTTGCACCAATTTTTGTTGCCTGCTGTTTGGATTTTCTCATCCTCTCCCAGGCATGCAGAGTGTTTTCAGTTTTGCCCTTTCAATAATGAGTCACTCCAACTGGCGTGCTCTCCTGCATCTGTCACCTTGTCCTCAATCCTCCATTTTAAAGCACTCCTACATTCCTTTTTTTTTTTTTTTTTTTTTTCTTTTAATCCTGAGTGCTAGCAGACCCTTTCCCTTCTACACTGAAAGCTGGGGTTTTCAGACATTCTGCATATGCCTCTCTTATATTCACTGGAATGATGGTTTATGGAAATAAAGACTCAAAAACACAATACTTGAGATGCTCAGAGAATAGAAATCTTAAAAAAAATATGAATCTGTGGAATGGGATACTCAATCGTAGCAGGCCAGTTCAACAAGGGAGCAGAGAGACATGTTGAGTCTGTCAATCTTGCTTACAGGGCTCCTTGGTTCACATCAGTTTGGTTAGAAGGAACAGCAAACACAGTTTGTGCATAATTTATCAAAAATGGAGACTTGTGTTTTTAAATAAGCAAACAAAATTCAAGCAGTTCTTAACCTGTACCTGTACACAGTTATACAACATAAATAAAGAGACACATTTGCAAACACAGAGATGAACCTTTTGAAGTAAAAGATTTATTAAAAATTATATCTTTGGCTTAGGTGCTCACTGAGGCGTGCTATTAGGCTGAGCTGATTTCTTGTGTCTGCCTTGGGAAGCCATTACCCCAACTGTCACCATGGCTTGCATGTGCAGCACAGAGGAAGATACAAAACCTGTGTCCTCCCTCTCCAGGGAGTGTTCCCAGAAAGCTTTCCAGCCCTGAATTCCATTACAGATTTGTGCTGCTACTTGGCCTGTAGGGAATCCCTTGTCCATGTAAAGCCAATGGAAATTACACAGCCTTGTGCTGCACGTGCTCCTTCTCCACGGTCAGCCTTACATGCATACTTAAAGGGTATGCTGGGGAGGCTGATGCCATTCATAAACCCAAGCCTCTGCAGAATATCCACTGTGCTTCCTCTCATTACACTGTACTAAGGGCACCTTGAATACAAGGGAGAATTGAGCTTGGTCAAGCCAGTAATTTTAGGGACATCCCACTCCTGACACCCCCTCAAACCCCCTTGTTCCCCTAAAATTGAATTCTCCATAAAATTAAAGGTGTTTGTATTTATATATAAATTTATTATATATAAGAAAATTTATTTTATATAAGAATAAGAAAATGAAAACTCCATGTGGAACTTCCTTTATGTGTTGTGCATGCAAAAACCCTTGGGTATTTTACACAGAAATGTTGATTATAATTATAGTACTAGAACATTTTTATCTGCCAAAGCGTCTGCCTCACACCTGCTCTCCTACCATGGAAAGAGAGCAATGAGAGAGAACAGAAGCTGCATCAGGAAAGGGAAGAAATGTAGTAACCTCTTTAGAAAAGCACCATCATTTTTTATTCAAACACATTTTTTCTTGGTTTCAGTGTGGGGAAAAAGCAAGCATGGATCTTCCACTCTTTCCTTGCTCATGTTATAAGCAAACTCATGAAGGGCATCTCAGCTCTACAGTTCTTTGAAGAATTGAAATGAAAGGATAGATCCTCAGAAACTTGTATTTTCTCTTTTTCTGGTTGAACAGTAAGAGGTCTTGCAGTGTCAAGACAGGTTTTCTTTCCCTCCCTCTGAATGAAGCGTGTTTATTGGCACAGTGACATCGCCTGAGAATTCATACTGCTCCCTTGCAGGTCAAAGTAAAGCCACTAGAAGGTTTCAGAGGCAGCCAGGGCAGGATTTAAAACAGCATTTCCTTTTGAGGCCATTGAATCCTTTCTAGATTTCCAGCGTGCTGCCAGTCAACATAAGGTTTTTCCTGAAAAAAGCAAAATGTGCACCTGGAAATGAAGCCATCAGCTATTCTGCAGTTAATACATAGCCCTGGGTTAATGAAAATTAGCGATTAATATACACACTAATATATGTTCAAATGCGAAAAAACAAGAACTTTGTCTCAACAAGGTGCTTAAGAATGCTTATGCATGAAGATTGCTTTTATGGAACATTCACTAAGTATTTTTAAAAATTATACTTAGCACTCCATGTTCATGTTCTCTTAATCCTCTCTATGTAACTCAGTAAATAAATAAATTATTAAACCCACAATTAAATATACATGTTTCAATGTATTTAAAGTATTTATTTTAGACAGTAAGGTACTTGGTGTGCACATGAAACCATATTTTATTATGGAGTATTTGCCTACAATATGAGACCTCTCTTGCAGTGCTGAGAAAATGAACACCCAAGGTAATAATTTCCAGGATTAGCTCTGCATTTTGGGTGGAAAACATTCTGAATTTTTTGTGTTTTAGATTTTCTCTTAATAGCAGCACCATTTAAAAAAAACCCACATTTTAAAATTTTTTTATTTAGGAAGATACATCTGACAAAGTTTAGATTTCCTATTTTTCAGTTTCCAACTAGGTCATACATATTCAGGTGCAAGTTAATATGTACTTCATACATATGTAAAAAGTCTATATATATTTCATGGTATGTATATATAAAACATAAGTATTCTTGGATAGTAAGAATATATATATTCATTCTCCTATATAATGCATATTTTATATACAATATATTTTTACAGTATAAATATAAACATATATAAACATATATAAACATATATAAACATATATAAACATATATAAACATATACAAACATATACAAACATAGCTAGGGATAAATATAAATTCTGTGAAGATGAAAAAAAAGAAACAACAAGAATTTACAATGTTTGTTATAGCCACAAAGTATTTCAGTAAAAAAAAGAAAAGAAATTTAATATGATATAAGCTGTTATTTTGAAGAAAGAACCAGTTTAGAAAGATGAAAGGTAAATGTAATGGAAAAATGTCAGACTCTTTTTTTATACTCATGCTGCAGTAATGCCTGGAGGCCAGAGAGATACTTGGCTGACTAACAAAATGCTAATTATCCAGAGACTTCTGTTTCACAGAGCCACATCAGTAACTTGGAAATGGGATCTGCGGAATTCTTAAAGCATACTAATGAAAAAAATAAAAATGCCAGGAGAAAAGTTAAAGATGAGACAGTAAAAAAAATTTAATAATATGATATCACACTTGCTATCCTGTATTTCATACTGTGAATACTAGGATGTGTAGGAATGCAATGTCTCATAATAAGACTGTGTCTGTAGCTCAAAAAAAGAGAAAAAAATGTGAGCAGAGGAAGGTGATTAAAATATTGACAATGCAGCTTTAAAAACTTTGTGATAGTGTCTTTCAAGGTCTTTAAAAATGACAAATTTACGACTATCAGAGAAAATTTTTAATCATCTACTTTGAAACTTTTCCAGCATATGATATCTGTATCTGAGTATCTACATTCATGTCAAAACCAAATACTGTCTCCCATAGTTTTCTGCTTGATATAAAATATCAAATATTTTGATAAATTTGATAGTGAATAGTATCTTGTATAATACTATGTTTGGGCATATAAAGACATGCACAAAGGCTTTGGAGGGAAATTAAAAAGGGGAGGATCTTAGGCAAAATCTCCAGATGGAGTACACCACAGACACATATGTCTTACGTACAAAACAACATTACAAATACTGTGAGAGTGAGCACCAGAAAGATAGAAAAATGCCAGAATTATGGCTGTCTACACAACTTTAAATTCAGTATTCATTGTGGCAGTCAATGGCACCACCATCCTCCTGTTTTCACAAGTCCCCTCTCTCTCTGGAGTTCAGAATAGGTGATAAGAAGGTATTGATTGGCTTTTCAACACATCATGTGTTCTCTGCTCAGCCTGCCCACTCTAACGGCTTTCTTTCATAGCAAAACCAAGACAAGATTTCAAAATGCTGCTCTGATGCCAGAGGAATTGGACCTAGATGATTTTTAAGGTTTCCTCCATCCCAGACATTCTGTGGTACTAAGGTTCTACCAGTAACCATGGTGCCTGCAGGAATAAACCAGACTTCACAGAGCCTTTAGGGACTAGTGCTGACATTTTATGCCAGGTGGCTAATGTTGAAAAAGCTCTTTAAACCTGTCTGGCCAGTTTGAGATAATGAAGACTTCATTTTTCCATAGACTTGAATTATGTAGTACTGCATTTAAGGCATGGTTCTCATTAATTTCAAATGCAGTCCTGAGCCTCAGATCCATAGTGTTCAAGCTATTTAGGACACAAAAATGCAAGAGGGTCTTTGCACGTGCAAACCTGGAAGGGATGGAATTAAACACTTCTACAAATTTTACTGCAGTCTCTCGTATCAGGCAAATACAGAAACACGTCATTTGGATTCACATTACCTAGCTTGAGACATCTAAAGCTACTGTCAAGCTAAACTAGGCATTTCTAAGTTAAACTAGTCATCTTTCAGAGACAGTAGAGACACAGATTGTGCCAGAGAGCTTGTCATCTTGCCTGCCCTGTGCATTTTAGACATTTTAGGGCATTTTTAGAAGACATCCTCTTCTTCTAGGACACAATCAGTCTGAAGGTTTCTATTGAACAGCAGCCTGAATTTATCATGTTAGCTTTAAATGAATAACTATTAAACACTTAAATTTGATGATCTATAACTCACATGTGAACCTCACTGAATTTTTTTTTAAATTTCTGGTTTTTTGGGTGACTGAATGCAGCATTAAAATTGTTCCACATTATGGTCTAGAGGTGAATTGCTGTTACACAAATACAAATGGCACAACTAGAAGGGAAAAAATCATCAGGTCATGCAATAATAGGACCTGGATAGAGAATTTCAGGCCTATGATGCAGGATTTTGTTGTTTGAGCTAAAAGAGTAACAGTTTGTGGTACTAACTTGGAGCCCCTACAATTGGCAATGGCATCTTTGCAGCAGGTTTCTCTGGCTTTGCTAGAACAGGGTCCCCTGAGTCCACACTGGGGCTTTGGGAAGGTCTACACTAGGGCTACAACTCCTATACCTATTTTATTCCCAATGCAATTCCCCTCTCCCTTCCCCTCAATGTACTAAAACTTTAGTCATGTATCTTCCCAATTTTGTCTTTTCATCTCACTTCTTATTAACCAGTCCCAGATTCTAGATTTCAGACCTCTCTTTAGATCATGTCTGGGAACAAGACATCCAGGCTCAATGTCCATCATTAAGAAGAACCTGTCTCATGTCTTTTGACTGTTTTCCCAGTATTTTCCCATTTGTAAGTACTTGGAGATCTTCCTGTCCTCAGTCCTTCACGTCAATCTTACCCTGTTCTTGTGTCACCAAGTTATTCTTTTCCAATCCAAATTGTCCTTCCTTTCTTTGGCCAGCTCCTGTTCCAGGCACTCTGGCTTTGCTACTGCAACCTTGTTCCTTGGTGACTGTTCTCCCCCTTCTCTCTTCCTGTTCTCTACTACCTCTTTGGGACTTGGATCCAGTCTCCTTGCTCAAACACTGTCTACTCTTCCCGCATCCTCAAGATGCCCTTCCCCATATCTACTGAAGTCTATGCTTCTTCAAAAAAAGGCACCAGAACTTTTCCATATTGCAAGATGATCTCCCAATGCTCAGAAGTGTTCAAGGCCAGATTGGATAGGGCCCTGAGCAACCTGATCTAATGAGTAGCATTGCTGCCCCGGCAGGGGGGCTGGAACTAAGTGATATTGAAGGTCCCTTTCAACCCAAAACATCATAGGATTCTTGAAAATAGCCCAGTGACTTGAGCTGTCTTATTGAAAATGCAGTCTCCTACACTCCCACCTTCCCCCTGCCCCCCCCCCCCCCCCCCCGCCACCAATAATTCCTCTACCACAAGAAATTTTAGCCCAAATAAAATTTGGAAAGTTATAAGAAATGGAAATTGTGATTTTAAGGGTACTGACAAGCAGCCTTAAAAACAAGTGATATCAGTATTTACCTTTGGTACCTCTGGCATTTATCTGCATCTTCATTAAAACAGACAGGCCAGCAGCCTGTACCAGCTGATTCCTTGTGTTCGCTGCTATCACTAGGGATCCCTGGGATATGAGCATGCTCAAAGAAGCGCTGAAATTCTGACATGATGGAATTGGCAGCCTCATAACATCAGTCACAAGAAGCCAGGGAGGAACTGCAGGCTTAGAGGGTCTCTGTCAGCACCTATCTGCAGGCACCTGTGTAAGAGCTCTGACATCTCTGCAGTGCAGTATGAGATATCGTGTGTACTCCTCCGGCTGGCACTGCTTATCTCTAGGACTCACATCGCCTTTCTCAGGTGCTTGCTTGTCAGAGGTACAGCTCCATTTGTTGCAATTTGTTCCTTCCTGGCAGAGGTTAAATGCTGGTTATACACATCATGCAGCATTATATACATCATGCTTAGTGGCATGCATCTTTTTGGAGAGTTGGTGCTGTGCTGATGGCTTGGAGAGACAAGAGAGACTGAAAAACAACCACTCTGCCTCCATCGCTATATTTGTAGCCAGGAAAGCAATATAACTGAAGAAACTGTTAATTGAATGGAACATTGTGAGAGAGGAGTTGACATTGCTAGGGACTGTATTACCAGAGGGGTCAGATCAGGACATTCCAATGATTATCTTAATTTCTTCGTCTCTTCTGTCAATAGCTGTTGACTTCATTTCATTTGGCTGCCTCTCACTTATTTCCAGAGGCAAGAGGGCAAATTCTGCCAGTGCCTCACTGCAGCACTGTGTGCTCCAACTGCAGCAAACACGGTGACATTATGCTGCTTTATGCTGAGCCAGCCAGACACTTCTTCTGAGCCCTGGCATCAATGATGTATCAGTGTTTCACTGACTCCCATTCTATTAAAAGAGGTTAACAAGATTGGTGTTCAGCACTGATGTCTCTGTTTCTTATCTGCATGGAATTTAAAGTGCCCATAACTCAATCGCAAGTGATACTCCTATTTTTTTAAAAGATCCCTGTAACTGGTGGCCGATTCCATTACACATTCTCAGTCCCTTAATGTGCTGCTTTCCCATGTGGATACATTATCCTTTACCATTTGCCAGCCTGGGCCTGGGAGCAGAGTGCAGAGGGGGAGGGAAAGGAGGAAGCCCAACCTGCTGTGTGCAGTCACACTTTGCCACATGGATGAGCAGGGCTCTCACGTAGTGCCACGAACACAACACATTGCTCATCCCCTGGCAGATTCCAGCAATCGCCCCACCACAGAGTTTATAACAGCACCAGTTCTGGGATAAACCTAAGAAAGTTGGAGGGTTCCAGTCTCGTTGACAGAGTGAAATGTAGAGCCATGCCTCTTCAAGTGAGGCCATTCATTCCTGAATTACCAGGAGCTGGTTCCCAGAAAAAAGAATAGAATAATTCTATTGAATTCTATCTTTGAATAGAATAGAAAAAAGAGGGTGACAAGATCCTTTTTTGGAATTGCAGCCCTCCTCTTCACAAAGTTTTCCTTCCAGTGCTTCAATTAAATAGAGGAAAGGGGAGAATAATCTTCTGCATAAAATGAAAGAATGATGTTTAATACTACTACAGCCTAGTCAAAATCCAGAGAAATGAGGAGAAGTGGGATGGATATGTCCATGAAAGAGGATTCCATCTTTAGACCTCCAACACACACCTCTGTAGGAATCACCTCACACTTTGATTTAAGTGGAATTACACTTAATTTGATTATATTTATATTTTTATATTTATAAATATAATTTAGAAATATAATAATTTATATAATATAATTATAATTATAATATATAATATAATAAATATATAATATATATTATATAATAAATATAATTTATAATAATATAATTTATTTATATTACATTTGATTATATGCTGCATTTCTGTGTATAAATAGGATGGAAAAAATACACACCAGTAATAGGATAAGCACAATCTTTATTAGCCAAGCAGTCATTTTATAGACATTGGTAACACTGGTAATGGGAATAGACTAATCTGCTGACTTAGTTCTGTTCCTTTTTTCTTTTTTTAATTAAAAAAGGAGTAAATTTGTATTTATTTGTTCATTGGAATCTATAGTTTGGATCTCATATTATTTACTGACAAAAACCAAATAATTTTGTGGAAATGCTGAATGAAGCCACTTTCAGGTACATTAGGTCTATTGAAAATACAGTATCAAATCCAAATAGTGGTAAGGATAAAGGTTGGTGAACACAACTGTGGTGGTCTTTCTTTGCAAATTGATATTTTATTTTCAAACTATAGCAGAAAGAATGCCCCTTGTGTCATAATATCACAACTAAAAAATGTTTAAGGCCTCATAGGACATCACTACAAAATTTTCAGTAAATTGTCATTGTACACATCTGTCAAAATTGTTCACAAATTTCCTGCGCAAACCTTGCTTTTAGCAGGAAGAAAAAAGATTAATTTATGAGCTAAGAGACCAAACATGTAAATAAATGACATATGTATGTACAGTCAATATGTATATGCAAATATCAGGCATACACTGAATTTCAAAAGCTGGTCCTAAAGTGTTGCTAAAAGTGGAAGCATTAAGATGAAGCTAGGCTATAAAATAATCAAGATCAGATTTTGTCTGTTAATCAGTTTTCTCAGTTCAGTCTCAGTAAGCCAAAGAACAGTTCCACATGTTTGACCTTGCTTTTGTCACTAAAACAAATTCCTGACAAGATCAAGCCAATTCTCTCCCTATATTGACTCATGCAATAATTTTCATGCAATGTCCTTGCTGTACTAATAAGTGAGAGGTATCTCTGCCTGAAGGGAGGTGAATATGAAGCCAGCTGACTGTCCTCTGTCCAGATATTCCCATGTCCCACTGTGATTAGCACTGTCTTGTCAAATTTAGCTCTAAGCCATTTGTGAACAGCTTCTTTGTTTATAGTAGCACACTGAAATCTGCACAGATCTCTGTGTTTGCTTTTCTGTGTATCCTATCAACAGTGCACTACATTTATAGATGTCACACTGCAGAAAGCCACAAAAGCATTTTTAATCAATTTAAACCAAATTTTTAAAAATTCCTTTCATTCTGGAAAAATACTGCTTGGTATAATTCTGAGATAACAAAATCAGGGTTTTGTTCCACTACTGTAAAATCAGAGTGACTGTTCAAAAATTTTTGTACTGCATTTGAAATTCTTCAATTGCAATTTTGTACAAAAATTCCTATAAAAATCAAACTACGGCCAAGCAGGATTGAACCCTGTAAATCACCAGCTATGATCTGCTTGGAAAGTGGTGTAACGAAATTTTTAAAGTTTATGACCTTGAGAGAAATTTTCAGAAAGCTGATAGCTGACCAAATGTCCAGATATTTTTATTATTGTGCAAAAGTAAATAAACCCATAAACCACAATATTTCAGTTTTCATTCCAGTATAATAAAGCACAGTGTATTAGATCCTGATTCCCAGCCTTCCTTTCCTAGAGGCAGCCAAGAACAACCTTCAACTCAGGACTTGCACTTTTTAAAAAAAGTAGAAATATGGAAAAGCAGGAACTAAGGGGAAAAATGGGGAATATTGCTTTAGTTAGATGAGTCAAGAATGCATAAGGGAACTGCCTCTATTGGACTTCATGCTGAATTCAGAGCTAGGTATTCCACTACAATAATAAAAGAATCAGTTTTAAGTGTATTCCATCACTCCCATTTGACCGATTATTTGTTCAGGAGCTGTATGTATCTCCTACCTAAAGAGATTTTAGCACGATGAAACCAATGCACTGTTACTGTGCACAAATTGCAGAAGAGACAGTGACAAGGCATCTTCTATCCCTGATTTACCAGTTTCCAGCCTGTATTTCAAGGTTAATAGTAAGGCAGCAAAATGTTAAGGCAGGTTTTTTTTTTTTTGTTCTGGGTTTTTTAATGATGTCAATGGCAACAAGTTATTATTGCAACGACAGACTTCTGTATTTCTCTGAACAAACAGGACTCTGTATTACTGAACTGTAAAGCCAAGAAGACTCATACAGTGTGAAAATATGCAGGGGAACAACAGCTGTTAGTCATTATTTTCTCCTTATCCTTTCAACACCTCTCTTTCAATTTGCTCTCTAATGGGTAAATCACACTTTCTCCCTAGGACATTTTCTCATTTCAGTCAGGTACTAAAAAGAATCCTGATACAATTAAGAGTCATTGGTCAAAGACACCCCATCTTTTGTTGCTTTCACTGTAGATATTAAAACTAATTTTTAAGCTTTATCAAACAGATAAAGCTGATGTTGTGTTCTACTAATGTGATGGAGAATGTTTCTGCTTTTCCTCTTTAGACAATGAACCTTGCCTCTTCCTTTTACCCTTACATAGCCTGCTTTAAATTTCTCAAAGGAGAAATGTGAAATATAAAAATTACTGCTCTCACTTCATTTAGGCCAAAAAAGAATCTACCACCAGACAGCTTTTAAATATTCCTTTTATGCTTTACCTCACTTGACAAGCTTCACAGTAGCTATTTGGAAAAAGTAGAAACAGTTTTCTTTATGATCACATTCAGTTTATTGGACAAATTACTATACTTTGCTCTATTCTCTACTTCTTAGCTGTGAGATGAATATGTATTGTAGTTTGAGCCTTTTGTTCACTCTGATTTTAATTAATCTGCTTCTAGGCCACAGTGAAAATGAGGTGGGGAAAACCACAAAGAGCTACAAACATCAACTCCTACTAGACTGGACTTTTCACTGGAAAATACATTCCTCTTAAAATACAATACTCTTAAGGTCATAACTAGCATTTTTTCCAAGTGGCAAAATGGCACAGATCTCCAAAATAACAGAGTATGTCCACTGGTGAAGTTGGAATTGTATCACAGCACACGCAAGCTTGAATATGTGCACTCTTCCAACTATCACTTGTTCAAAGTAAGTGGTCGCTTTCCTTCAAAAAGTCAGTCTGCGTCTGGTTTTGACTTCAGGATGTGAAAGATTAACCTTAATTGCATTTCCCACACAGCTTCTAATATGTAACATTTTTTACAACTGGTACTGCTGGTACTATTTAGTGAAATGAACTGGGCTTAAGATGTTGTGGAAGAGGCACAAGCCTGTAGCTACTCTTTTTAGTGTAGCAGCTACCTGCAGCTACTCTTGGGCAATGCTAAGGTAGACACACTCCTTTTGCCTCATACAAACACAAGAAGGCAAAATATTATTCCAAAGAGTGCCTCAATCTTTGTGGTGCCACAGTAATATGGGTTTTTAATGGGACAATAAATTACTTTGAATTTAAGCCTTCCTTCTGCATCCTGGACAGCTCCATCCCACCAATTTTCCTAGTCCTTAAGGCTGATATTTTTACTGTTTACTAGCCCTTATATAACTTGTTTCTGCTCCTCTCACATGCATCACTGATTACAACCTCAGAAAGGAAAGGGGGAAAAAAGAATAATAAATAAAAACAAGAGCAAACTCCCTTGGCACCGGGGAACATGGAAACGGCAGGAGCTCCGTGTAAAACCTTGCACGTGTGGTGACACCAGCCAGTGCTGGCAGCAGAATGAAGTACTGGGACCACAGGAAAAAAAGAATTAATGCAGGCACGTTTCCTAATTAAAAATACCCTATTAAAAAAGCAGGCACGTTTCCTCGGTAAAAATACCCTATTAAAAAAAGCTCTGTGTATGTATACACACACACACACGCCGCACCGTTGCCGGAGGGGGAACACGTCAGGGAGCGCCCTGTGGCTGACACCTTATTGAGTCGAGACCCCTCCAAAGGCCGTCACGTTCTGCGCCGCCCCGGCATGGGGTCCCTTTGTCCGTGCCTGCTGCCGCGGGGAGCGGCGGGCGCTGCCATCGCCGGGCGGGTCGCCGTGCCCACACGCCGTGACTCGCCGCTCCGGGGCACAAACAAACACGGCTGGAACAACAAAAGGCCGCGGTCGCGGCGGCCGGACCCCGCTGCCCCCTGCTCTGCCGCGCAGAGCGGCCGGGCACGTCCCCGGTGCCACCGCCCCCCGCTCCGTTCCCACAGCGCTGTCCCCGCCCGCCCCCCGGCAGCTGCCATGTGTCTGCTCGAGTGCGATTAACACCGACTCGCCAAATCGCCCCCACGCCCGCTTTCCCTCCCCGGGCCATTTGGGGCATACACGCGCCCGCTCCCCGTGTTTACACGGCGGCGCCTTCGCGCGGAGCCTTTTTGTGGATGGCGCTGGCAGATGAGCCGCGGGAGGTGGGGGCTCCGCGCCGCGCAGCGCCCGCCGCCGGCTATAAAACCCTCCGGGCCCGCGGGCGGCAGTGCCAGGCGAGCGGCCGCGGACAGGCGGAGGATGGAGGCCGGCTGCCCCCGCCCGCTCTCGGCGGCACTGCCCCCGCAAGGCTACTCGCCCATCTCCTCGTCCCGGTGCGGGGGGCGGCCCGGCCCTCCCCTGACGGCCCTGCCCTTGCCCCGCAGCCCTGCGCCCTTCTGGAGACCGTGGGTGCCCGCGCCGGATGAGGCGGCCCGGCGGAGCGGCCCCGGCTCCACAGCGGTGAGTGGGGCGCGGCGCGGCATAGCATCTGCCGTCGGCATCGCCGCGCACTCGCCTGGGGAGTCCCGGCGGGGCGGGGATGCTCGGGGAGGGCCCGGTGCCGTGCCGGCCGGCTGATCTCTGCTCTCTCCTCCGCAGCCTTACAGCCCCGGCGGGCTGGCGGAAGCCTCCCGAAAGCTGGCGCAGTACACGCACCCTGTCAGGTAAGTGGCAGGCTCCGGCCGCCGCCGGTTCTCCCGGGGAACCTCGGGGCATCAGGGGCCCGTGGCGTTGCGCGGCCGGGAGAGAGTACCTCGCTTGCCAGTGTACTGTCTTAGCATTAGCTCTCCCGCCCCTTTGGTTTCCACCGATATATTTATGTAGATATTAAAGTGCCTTGGGAGTGATTTGGCCGTCTATGTGCTTTTGAATTGACAAATCCTCGCGCAAATGATTGCCAGGAGTCGTGGATTTAACACATTTGAGTTGTTGATGTGCCTCTGTGGTATGAGACTTAAGGCCTTTTACACAGTTATGTGGGTGTTTTTTGGTGGTGGTGGAGTTGGCTGATGCACGTTGCTACTTACGCTTGTGCCCAGGATTAAAAAAGGCACGGGGGTGTAGTTCCTGGGCTGTGCCGCCGTGTAAACATCCAGCGCCCTCCCAGAGCAAAGAAGCAGGTGGAGGCGTGGGAGAGTGGCAGGAAGAGGGTTAAGCCACTGGCTTAACCACCACTGCCGAGAGAAAACACTTGTGTAACTACTGCTTTACCGATAAAGGTAATGATAGTATCTGCACTGTCAGTTCTGAAAAGGAAATAAAGAAAATAACAACAGTTGAATCTGCAGGAGAGTCTGTATTCAGAAATGCTGATAGCTGTTACAAGGTGCTTAAGGTAATTGTCCAGGTAGTTTTTCCAGACAAGATATGGCTTGCTTTCAAATCCAGGCTCTGATCCTTCAAATAGCGATGCACTAAGCAACTGTACAGGCAGACTTCACTGTGTCTGCTCCAGTGCTTAGGTTTGAGTGAATGCTGCTGCAGGTAACACTGGGAATAGAGACGTGTTACAAAGCCAGTGACTTTGTACTGCCAAGGAAGCAGCGTTCTGTTAAACAGTAGCCTAAAAAGTATTTCTTGTAATTGCTAGAAAGCTGTCTACTTCTGTTTCTTAATGCATTTCTATTTTAAACAATCTGTAGTCAGCATTTTTATTATGTTGTAGTGTTCTTGGCTCTTGGGACTTCCACCATCTATTCCTTCTAGCTATTTCCAAACTGTAAACAAAAGAGGATGGTAGTTGAAAAGGAACATGAATTTGGAGTATATTGATTGCAATATATTATCATTAGCTGATAGCCCATGCAAACTATGATCTTATCAGCCTGTATTGTTAATTTCTGGATACAACACAGCCTGCTTTACAATCTACAACCATGGGACATCTTCCTTACAGTCTATTGATTGTTTTTGGAAAGACAGATGCAATATCAGGGTCTGATCACCTCTAGGCCTTTATCATTTCTTTGAATTTTATAACAATGTGAAACAAGTTTCAACAACTTCCTAGACTGGGGGACCTTCATTAAGGAAACTACTATTTTGATTCAAATGTATTTTGGATTCTGTTGGACACCCATGCCCTAGGAATAGTTCCAGTAGGGGCAGCACTACTTGGATCAGATCCCCAGGTAATACTGTTAATAAAGTAACGGAGTGGGAAGTTTCAGATGCTGGGTCTTGGGCTTTCATAGTTTTGCTGCAAACCTAGCACTCTAAATCATCTCTATCTCTTCAGATGAAAATAAGAATCCAGAGAATTTTTTTTCCCTAATTGAATGTAGACAGCAACTCAGCAATTGCATGTGTAAGGAAAAGCTCTGTAGGATGCTTGTTTTAATAGACTTTCTTTGGGTTTTTGCATGTTGGCCTCCAAGTAAAATACGTAATAACAATAAACAAATCTATTGTATGTTTGTTTCAGACTATTTTGGCCCAAATCAAGGTGCTATGATTACTTGTATCAGGAAGCTGAAGCACTTCTGAAAAACTTCCCAGTTCAGGCTACAATTTCCTTCTATGAAGACTCAGATAGTGAAGATGATGAAGATCAAATGGAACAAGATTCAAGAACAGAATCAGGCTGCTGACAGCAGGGAAGGCCAATGACACTTCTAAGACTTAATTTAAACTTAATATAAATATGTATTATAGTATTTTTAAAGCTAATTTATTTCTATGTAAGTTATTCTAAATAAAACAGATGTCTTGTAATTTTATCCTTTTTCCTTTGTTCTGTTCCTGTCCTTGCTTAAGTGGGGAAGGTATTGATTAGTATTTTTATATCTATACTTTGTAGGTCATAAACTGAACACCAAAATTTGAAGCAGAGAACAGATGCCTTACTTTGATGGGCTCTATGGTTATGTGACTTTCTCAGAGTCTGAGGACACAGGGAAAGCTTGTCATTGTGATTTAGTAGGCTCCATACGGAAGTGTATCAAGAAATCATTGGATTAAATATTCCAATTGCGTTGTGCCTGCTATTACAACAGTTTCAAACATGGAGAAGAGAAGCAAATGAAGAGAAACTGTTTTTGAAACGGAGAAGAGTCCAAATTCTAATCCACTTCTTGTTGTGTAGAAAAGTCACTCCTGCTCTCGTGTATATGTGCTGTGTTGTTATACACAAAAGTGAGTTTCATACTGCATTTGTTTGTAAAATGGACATCAAGAAATGAGAAAAAGGCCTAACTGAATTGTTATAATACTGAGCTTGGTTTTAATAACTGAAACAAAGTTTGGTACCACTCACCGTGAAGGCCCAAGCCCCTAAAAGAACAAAACAAATGCAAATCTTTGTCGGCCAGTGCCTCTGTCGGCTAGCGGCTGTGTGCTCACCTGGCTGTGCCCTTGCCTGCGGCTGCCCGTGCTGCTGCGGGCCGCGTTGTCTCAGGGTGCCAGCCCCAGCCAGGGCCTGCTTGCCCGCTCCCATGTGCTCTAGGGGCCCTGCTGCAGCACGGAAGCGGGCCCTCGGGCACAGCCTTCTCACCCTTTACCTTCAGAGCCTGGGGGGCAGCAGCTGTCTCTACCGCACCTGCAGCTAGCACACCTGGACGTTAAACCACTCCTAGTGCAGGGGCAGGCAATGCCCGGGGGAGCCAAGGCGGCGGGCGCGTGCGCCCTGCCCACAGGAATGTCCGCTGCCCGGGTCGCCTCTCCCCCTCGCCGCAGCCGAGCCGAGGCTGCGCGGCTCCCAGGCTGCCGCCCCGCTGCCGCCTCCCCTGCCCGGCCGAGCCCCAGCCCCGCTGCGCGATCCCCAGCCCCGCTGCCATCCCCGCTGCCGCCACCCGCGGGCCGGCCCCGCTGTGCCTGCCGGCCCGCTTGCCCGCCCCCGCTGCCGGCCCACGATGCCGCCGCTGCCGGCCCACCCCAGCCCCGCTGCCGCCGAGCCCCAGCCCCGCTGCCGGCCGAGGCCCCAGCCCGCTCCTGTCCGGAGGCCCCAGCCCCGCTGCCGGCCGGAGCTCCCACCCCCCCCCCGCGGCCGGCCGAGCCCCGCCCCGCTGCCGGCCCGAGCCCCAGCCCAGCCCCCGCGGGGAGCCGGCGCGGGTGCCCCAACGCGGGGCGGCCCTCCCGCCCGCGGGGCCCGCTGCGGCCCGGCCCGGCACCATGCTGTAACGTGAACGACCGTCGGGGCCTTTCCCGCCACCGCTCCAGCAACGAGGGGGGGGGGCGGCAGCGGGTGCCCGCAGCAAGTAGGGGCGGTTTCTGATGCTGTTGTCGCGTGGTGGGGGGTGTGAAGGACGCCCCGGTTCTGCCCGCTGCGCCGCGGCGGGCTGCCTGGCCTGCCCCGCCCGGTCCGAGTCTGCGTGGTTCCCGGTCGTTCCCGTCGCTTCCGGTCTGGTTTCCCGTATCGGTTCCGATCGTTCCCGGTTCCCGTGTTGCCGGCCCCCTCCAGGGGCGCGCGGCAGGGTCTCGGGCGAGGGCTTGGCTCGGCTGGGAAAGCGCTTGGTGTACTTCTCTTCTGAGAGGGGCAGTGGTGTGACGCTTCCGGCAGCTTCCTGCCCCCGTCTGCTCCATCCTGTGCAGAGAGGACTTTCAACTAACCTTGTAATTACTGCCTGCAGCTTATGCTGCATTGGTCGCATCTTCGATAATTTGGAAGGGTTTTTGAGAACACTGTGTTGTTCTAGAACCTGGCTTAGGAAGCAACTTGGACTACAGTAGCATTAAGAAAAATGTGGTTTTTGTGTACGCTTTGTGTTTTTTTTGCTTCTGTTTTTTGTCCCCGTGGTTTTTTTTAAGACCCATTCTTTACCCTTTTTCCTGCTATAAAGTTTTGGATCCAAAGTTCCAGAGTGTGATGCTGTTTGGAAATGAGTATTAGATGCCCTGAAGATCTGCTCTGCTTCAGGACAGGCAGCCAGGACAATACTTCTCGGAGAAGCTAGCTGCTAGACTGTGTCCCACTTCTCTGTTGACGTTTCCATTTGCTGTAATGCTTGTGGAAATCTTCTGTGAATGCCTGTGATGGCGAACTTGTCTTACCTTACCGTGATTTTTAAATCTGCCGTTTGTATTGCTCATTGTTTTTCCAGACCATCTTAAATGTTTTGCCACCGATAGACAGACTTGGTATCTTCAGTTGCTTGGGAAGGTCTGAACATTGGTGTTTCAGTAATTTCAGTGTCACTACCTACTCTTAAGCAACCCTTAACTACTGATTTATGCTCCAAATATCAGTGATATTATGATTGGGTGGGTTTTTTGGTGTTTTTTTTTGGGGGTGGGGGGGGTTGGGTGGTTGTCTGGGGTTTTTTGTTTGGTTTGGTTTGTGTTTTTTGTCTGAGCCCCTCCCTCTATTTTGTATGAGCTTCCGATGGAACTTACAAAACTGTATTCTTAAGAATGCCTTTTTTCGTCCTTTAGAGTTTGAAGTTGTTTGTACATTGGTATTTTTTCAGGTACCGTAAAACCCTGAAGGAGTCTTTGGTCGGGGGGGGGGAGGTGGAATCGCTAACTAAAAGTGAAGACTTGACTGGTTGAAGGGAGGCTGATTGAAGTGCCTGAGATTAGCTCTCTAAACAAACCACAAAAGGGAGACTGCTATATGTATCGCGGTTTGTTCGTGATTATGCTTCTGCATTTCTTACTGGGGGGGTTTCGCTTCTGATCTTTAAAAAAGAAGTAACAAAGCCAAAAAGACAGGAACAAAGCCACACTTCAAGAGAACTATGCACTCTCATGTGCTTTGCTATGTATAATCTTGACATAATTTGTCAATAAATTCAGAAGAGATTTGGTTGCAAAGAGTTTCTTGCTTGGAGCCTTTCAAAAGAATCTTCCAAATGGCTATTTTATATCTATTTTGTATCTGCCTATAAGAATAATCAAAGCATGTAAGTAACATAAAAAGGAATTACAAGGATAGGA
>CM031859.1:32745116-32992668 GCA_018697195.1 Certhia americana
CCCGCCCGCGGGGGCCCGGCTGCGGCCCGGCCGGCACAATGCCGAACGTGACGCCGTCGGCCTTCCCGCGCCCGCTCCCAGCAGCGAAGCGCAGCGGGTGCCCGCAGCAAGGCAGGGGCGTTCTATAGCTGTGGTCGCTTGGTGGGGGTGTGAAGGACGCCCAAGTTCTGCCCGCTGCGCCGGCGGCGGCTGCCTGGACTGGCCTCGCCCGGCCGAGTGCGGTCGGTTCCCGATCGGTTCCCGGTCGGTTCCCGATCGGTTCCCGGTCGGTTCCCGGTTCCCGGCTGCCGCCCCTCCTCCAGGGGCCGCGGCAGGGTCTCGGGCGAGGGGCTGGCTCGGCTGGAAAGCACTTGGTACTTCTCTTCTGAGAGGGCAGTGGTGATGACGCTTCCGGCACTTCCTGCCCCGGCTGCTCCTCCTGTGCAGAGATGGAGACTTTCACCTTGGAATTACTGCCTGCAGCTTATGCTGCATGTGTCGCATCTTCGTATTTGGAAGGGTTTTGAGAACACTTGTTGTCTAGTGTTGTCTAGAACACCTGGCTTGGAAAGCAGACTTGGACTAAAGTAGCATTAAGAAATGTGGTTTTATGTACGCTTTAGGGTTTTTTTGCTTCTGTTTTTTCCTGTGGTTTTTTTTAAGACCGCAGTTCTTTAACCCTGTTTCCTGCTATTAAAGTTTGGATCCAAAAGGTTCCCAGAGTGTGGTGCTGTTGGAAAGGAAGGTATTAGATGCCCTGAAGATCTTGCTCTGCCTTTCAGGACAGGCAGGCCATGACAATACTTCTCTGGAAAGCTGCTAGACTTGTGTCCCAGCTTTCTCTGGGTGACGTTTCCAGTTGCTGTAGGGCTTGTGGAAAGTCTCTGTGAATGCTGTGATGGCGAAACTTGTCTTACCTGACCGTGATTTTTAAATCTCCGTTCTTTATTGCTCATAGTTTTCCAGACCATATCTTAAATGATTTGCCACCATAGACAGACTTGGTATCTTCAGTTTGCTTTGGGAAGGGTCTGAACATTGGTGTTCAGTAATTTCAGTGTCACTACCCACTCTTAAACACCCTTACTACTGAGTAGGGCTCCCAAATATCAGTGAATATTATGAGTTGGGTGGGGTTTTTTGGGTTTTTTTTGGGGGGGGGGGGGGGGGGGGGTTGGGGTTTTTGTTTGGTTTGGTTTGTGTTTTTTTGTCTGAGCCCTCCCTTCTATTTTGTATGAGCTCCTATGGAACTTACAAAACTGTATTCTTAAGAATGGCCTTTTCTTCCTTTAGAGTTTGAAGTTGTTTGTACATTTGTTATTTTTTCAGGTACCTTTAAAACCTGGAAGGAGTCTTATGGATTGGATTCGGCTAACTAAAAGTGGGAAGGACTTGACTGGTTTGAAAGGGAGGCTGATTGAAGTGACTGAGGATGAGCTCTCTAAACACAACAAAAAGGAGGACTGCTGGATATGTATAAGAGGTTGGTTCCTGTGATGCTTCTGCATTTTTTACTTGGTTTCTCTTTTCTGTACTTAAAAAAGAAGCAACAAAGCTCAAAAAGTAGGAACAAAAGCCACACTTCAAGAGAAACTATGCACCTCCTGTGCTTAGGCCAGGTATAATCTTGACATAATTTGGCATAAATTCAAGTAAGAGATTTTGTGTTGCAAAGATTTTCTTTGCTTTGGAGCCTTTCAAAAGAAATCTTCCAAATGGGCATATTTTATATCTATTTTGTATCTGCCTATGAAAATAATAAAGCATGTAATGTATCAAATAAAAAGGAATTAGCAAGAAAATAGGGCTTTGAAAATGCTGACATGTACACTCCTTAGTCTTGGACAGTTTATTATTTTGAGCAGTTGAGTATTTTTAACGATTGCTTTAGAGCATCCAGAGACATAAAAATACTACTTAAACCTGGAGAATGGTCTTTAGGAAATAACTGTGAATAACTTCATAAAACTTAGTAATACAAATGACAGTTGCCACACCGAGCATCTGTCTACAATGTAATCTGTCTACAATGACAAATACTTGTGGTAACTAGCCAATTCTATTTCTGTTATTATTTTAATGAAATTTTACCTCAGAAGTTGAGTCATGCTTTATACATTTAGCGATGTGTGGAGGTGGTTGGAGCAATAGCTGTGGCTAGAGGAATATTTTCAGAGTTTCAAATGAACTTCGTAATTGTCCTGCAGAAAGGAGTAAAACATTTGCACTGCAGTTTAATAATTTAGAGGCTAAAACACACTAATATCACCATAAATTTGTTAGGAGATAACACCAATTTCTGTGAAGTTAGAACTGCTTTTTCTACAGAAATGTCCCATTAGCTACTCTGATCTTCTTAATCTGATAGTGATAACATTGATCTGATAAGGAACAGCATTGATATTTAATAAAATGTCATGTCTGAACTGAACTTCAGCAAAAGAAAATTAAGAATTTCTCTGTGAGGGTGATGGTATTATTATTGGGTGTATTATTAAAGGGGATGAGGGTGAAAGTAATGGTAAAATGTTATTCAGTACTGGCCTTTGAGCAAAATAATAGGATTGTTAATTCCCTGTGCTGCAGTTGCACATGCTAGTAAAACTATAGCAGGAGGAGAGCTAAAGAAAGCTTGTTTGCTATAGACATCTCTTCACTTTACACTCTGAAAAAGGAACATGTACTGCAGACAGAATTACTGCCTAAAAATGCTTCTGTTTTCTTTTTAATCTCATCCTACCTTCTCTGCATCTCTGAGGCTCCTTTTTACGAGAACTCCATCAAGTTAGTTCTGTATCTTTCCTTAAATTTTTCCAAGTCTGCCTTTTCTGTGTTCTCAGATGACTAGTGAAAAAAATATATCATAACTGAACATCACGGTAGCCCTCGTATGTGAGCAGGTAGTAAAAGAATCTAATTATGGAAAAGCTAAATTAGGTCTCTGCATTGATAGTTAGACTGTGTCTCTGTAAGAAGGAGCAGAAACTTATGAGAGCAATGTGAAGTAAAAGAAGAGCAGGAACTAACTTGGTTCAAAACCCCAGTGTGGTAAAAGAAAGCTGTCATGCAGGGCAAAAATTTGTATATAAAGAGGGGGTTCAGGGGAGTTAAAAAAATCATGTGAAGGGTATATAAATGATACTTCTTTTGCTCCAGCAAGTTTGCTGGTAAATTTGAGTAATATTTAGGAGGTCATGGCTATGCAGATACTTGTAATTTATTGTGTGCAGTAATCACTGCTGCACACAAGATGGCACAGTGAATACAGCCATCAGAAGAGCAAGTCGGTAAAGTGTGCTGAGATCCTTCCTTTGTTGTTGACTGGGTCTTAGTTGTTGACTGAGATGATTGTTCTTGCCAATTAAGATTTCTCCAAGTATGTCTGCCCCAGGCTCAGGATGCCTTTCTGTCCTTCTGAAGTAATTAATGTACACTTCCTAATTCATTCAAAGCTTCTTCTGAAAGCGCTGCCACAGTTCTGTTTATGGTAGCTTGCTGTTTTGATGATGTTAAATATCTTCAAATATTCAGCTAGGTAGGGATGAAATAATCATGTTAACAGCAATATTTCTGTAGTTAAATCTGTTTATAGCTGTGTTCTTCAGGCTCCAATAACCCAGTTGTCTAGCAACAATAATTAGCTTTCATAATTTCTGTAAAGAAACATTGTTTTATCTCGCTGGAAATGTAGAAGCAATGCTGAGCCCTTTCACTGGGACAGATAGAACCAGAATTGTAAGCCATTAATGAGTGCAAGCTGCCTTAAGTTTCTTATCTTGCTGAATCTGAAGAATGGAAGTTTTGTTGCTGATGGTGTCAGTTTTTTTCTTGTGTGAGACAGTTCCTTCCTGTAGGCATTTCATTCTGTGATGTGTGATAGGGAAACAACAATGACAATACTTCAGGGATAACTTAATTGCAAGGGAAACTGAAAACAGTTTGTGCACTAGCTGGTTCAATTTTGTCTCTTTTTAAACCTGCCCGTGCTACTTTTACCCTCTAGCTAGGTTACATCATGTTCAATTTGTAGGTTGAAGTCTTAACCTCGGGCAGGTGGTGTGGCATTGAAGGATTGGCATCTCTGTGTAATAAGATACGTCTTGAGCTCTAAACAGTTGTGTCACTTATGTTTCTGTTTTTGTGAAGTCACACTGTTTGTTCTGACTATGCCTACTGTTTGCTAGTACAGTCTTTGATTTGTGCTAGCCTTTCCATTATTTTTTGGAGACAGGAGTGGTTGTAGAAATGCTGCTCATATGCTTTTATAATCTGTTTTCTTCAGGATTTGTATATAATGTCACACCATACATGGAATACCATCCAGGAGGTGAGGATGAACTAATGAAAGCAGCAGGAACTGATGGTACAGATCTCTTTGATCAGGTGAGAACAACTGGCAGCAAACGACACTTGCTCACCATACTTTGAAAAATGCATGTTTTGTGATTATTTTTAGGGCATTTCAGTGGAAACGGTGATTTGAACTTTTTCAGTCCTAAGGAAAGGCAGCAGGTCACTGCTCAGAATTAAGTATGTGCTAGAGGAGTCATGTAGTTTAAACTTTGTATCAAAAGACAGTAATGAAAATGTCACTTTGTGTTGTTAGAATTAAATGTCAACTAGATCTCTATTTTTGTAGCAGAAATAGCAATAAAGCTAGCAACACTTTGAGATACCGCCTTTTTCATAAATTGCTGCAATGACTAGTGTTCTTGGAGAGACCTATTTTTCTAAGAGCTTTCACTTTTTGACAAAAGCTTGTAGGATTATTTGTCTATTTACTTGGCAGCTGCATTATCAGGAAAAATGGTGGAACTTCTATTAACTTTCACTGGTGAACAAATCACAAGATGACAATTGATCTCTTATTTCTTTACTATTTCTTTAAATGTTTTGAAAATACTCAGAATATAAAGGTTCTGCAGCATGAGTGTGCTTTCTGCAAGGAATCACAAACTTGGTGCTGTAAAATGTGATTCACTGAGTTGGTGTTTTTTAGAAACATTCTGTGGGTCTCCATTACTCACTAGGTTTATCTGAGAAACTGGGAAGGAGCAGAAAAGACATCTCTGTTTCTGAAAGGAAATATGTTACCTCTTTACCTGGCATACATTAGAGTATGTTATTCCTTCATTTGCAAAATGTTTGTAACATTGTAAATAAAGATGAATAACGTTTTAGCTTTGTTGAGTTTATTCATGGTTAATCCTTTCACAAATGAAGTGTTAGTTTTGAGCATAATTCTTTAATTTCAAGAAATTTGTAGTACCGAGTATCCAGTATCACACTGTGGCTTGGAATTATGTTGCTGGGTCATTATATGATGTCCTTGAAAACAGGAGTCTTGACATTAGGAGTATTTAATTATTAATATTTAACTGGGAAGCCCCTGTTGTTAAGTTCAGATATATGCTTGAAACTTTTTG
This sequence comes from Certhia americana, assembly GCA_018697195.1. Taxonomy (NCBI): domain Eukaryota; kingdom Metazoa; phylum Chordata; class Aves; order Passeriformes; family Certhiidae; genus Certhia; species Certhia americana. The sequence continues at coordinate 32,750,522 of CM031859.1, forward strand.
GTTTTTTGTCATGGGAATGGAAGCAAGTTTAGATCCTGAAAATATGCTTTTCACTTTTATTGTTTCTGGCTTATGACTTTTCTGTTACTGGAGGTGTTTGTTTTCCCCTCTGCTTTAGCATTCTGTGTCTTGTCAGATCAGGTCTTTTTTTAAGAGCTTGGTAGATTGCTAGTGTTCCCCAAATTTCTGGAAGAATTAACTTTCATTCATAATCCTTTGTTTCTTTCTGTTACATGTATATGAGGAAACTACAACTTATTGATGGATTCTTTTATCTCATCTCCTTAGCTAGTCCAGTTTAAAGTTTTTATTTTTAAATCTAGATACCATTCAAATTTGTCATGCAACACTTTGTTTCCTTTTCTCTTCTTGTGATGTTATCCTGGATGCCCTATCAGAATTCGCTTTTCTGCCATCCATTTCCTCTACAAGTTCTGGTCTCCAGTTCTGGTCTGTAAAGCTACTGCTTTTTCTTCACTTTATTTGACTTTATAAAATAGGGAATTTCCAAACGATTCGGTGATAGTAAGACAGAAGCAAACAGAAATACACCAGCTTGGTAGGAGGTGTTTGTTTGTTTTAACTATTGTTCTTTGTTTCCTTCATCCCTTTTCCCTTCTTTTGTCTAAACAAGACTAATAAACATTGTGGTAATGACAAGGTCTTTGTTCTGTTAGTTGTGTAATGTGCATTAAAAATGCTGTGTGAAATATAATTTGTAGGTTATGATGTTCAGATATTGCAAAGCATAAATGAGTATATTTAACTGTTGTTACTTTTTTCATAATCCTACTGTTTCACTTAATGCCATAATATCTGTAATAGAAGTAAAAATAAGTACTGACTGATATAATAGTGACTTCTAATGTGTTTAAAAAATAGTCTGTTAAATGAATTATATTTATTAGTCAATGTACAAAAATGAACTTTTTTATTTCAGTGCATAGAACAACATAGTAAGAATTCCAAATTTTGTGAAAAAAACATTTTCTTAATGTAGGTTCATCGTTGGGTCAATTATGAATCAATGCTGAAGGAATGTCTTGTTGGGAGAATGGCTGTCAAGCCTATTGCTGCTCCAAAAGGTGCGTTGTTTAAGAATGAAATATTGTCTATTATACTTTATTCCAAAATTAACTGGAAATTATAAGAAATCCTAAATCCCCTAATATTTATGAGGAGAGTCTCTATTCTTGCATAGAGTAGAAGGCTTTTGCATATATTAATACTTTTACAGCAGATACCTGAAGATGAAATTGTGGTATAGTTGAAGACTTTTAGTAATGTGCTGCTATGTTTCTTCTTTTGTTTTTATTCATTAGAAAATAGCTGTGCATATGTGTTATATGTCTGTGTATACAGAAAAGACCTTTTTACAGTCCTATCAGCCCTCTTTTTTCTTCTGATCCCAGAGGGCAAACTGTTATATACAGCTATCATATTGAAATAAAAGTCAATATTTTCAATCTGGTGATTTCAGCATCTTACATACATCTGGAAAGTTGCATATGTATGAGATATTTGAATACACTTCATGGGCAGTTATTCTTTCCAGAACACTTTATTGGGTCCTTTAGTATGAATTTACCTTGAGAAAATTTTGCTGATACAACAGTCTCCTCTGAGCCTGTTGAAATGTAGCATAGTCTTAGCATGCAGATGATGGTTTCCAGAAAATTTAATCTTTAGTCATTTTTTTTTGGTTTGTAGGCCACAGCCAAAATTTCCTGTACTTGGGAAGCATGACACTGTTCCTCAGTATTGGCCCTTTGCAAAACTGCAGTGAAAACATAAAAGGATTAATGACTACAACTATTTTTCTCCAATTTTGTGGCATACTTTGGTTCACAGTTTAGATAACATCGTCCAGTCTGAACAGTCAGGTTGAGTTTGGTCTGTGTGTGAAGTGGAACAGTATTTTACATCTCCATGATGCTAGGTAGCTAATTCCAGTGTGGAACTTTTAACGTAAATGCAGCCAAGTGTAGAGAAACATCAGCAGCCTAACTGCCTCACTGAGTTGAGGCATTACAGAGTCATTGCTGCTACTTTCTGAGTTAGAAATTTGAAAGTAAACATCCTTTTTTTTTTTGTTTTATTAATCTAACTTCTGCAACTGGAAGGAATTCTTATAGCAGCCAGTCAGTAAAACATAAAAGTATCTTTACCCCTGCTGGCTCTGGAAGTCCATTTTATGCTGTTCCCTTTTTCTGATTAGTTCTGTAATAGGACTGACTGTTTTGCTGTAAAATTTGTAGGATAAAGGTCGTCAGCTACATAAAACCAGTTCTGTTGCCTGTGTCACTTTTAACCATTTCAGACTTGAAAAAATGTAGTTTTGCTAATAAAGAATCAAACTAAGAGCAGGTTGGAGAGGACCTACAAGATCTAGTCATCCTTTGAACAGCCACCAACTTACCAACTAGACCATGGACTAAGTGCCATGCCCATTTATTTCTTGAACACTTCCAGGGGTGGTGACTCCACCACCACCCTGGACAGCCTGATACAGTACTTGACAGCCCTTTCAGGGAAGTTTTTCTTGATCTCCAACCAGAACTTCCCCATGTGCAGCCAAGAGGTTGACCCCCACCTGGCTATACCCTCCTTTCAGGGAGTTGTAGAGGGAGTAAGGTCCCCCCTCAGCTTGCTCTTCTCCAGGCTAAACAACTCCAGCTCCCTCAGCCACTCTTCATAGGATTTACCTTCTAGACTGTTCACCAGATTTCTGGCCCTTCTCTGGAGCACTGCAGCACTGGACTTGCTGAAATCCTTCACTGTAAGATTCTCAAGGTTTACTTTGATTCCTGGGCGGTTATATATCCTCCTTCATTGAATTATCAAAAAGTGATTGGCTTACTTCACTATTAGCTGGCAATAATTCTAGTCCTTTGTCCTTCCAGAAGACCATATTCTGCAACGTTTGCATTTCAGAATGGAAGAATAAATTACTAAGTTAAGGTGCATGTTTTTGAATAGAGTATTAAATGGACCCCAGAAGTATAGAGGGAAGACAAGACTTCAAATTATGGATTACATTGCTTTCTTTCTGTGACAGAGAGTGAGTGTTCAGCAGTAGGACAAACATTGGTATTCACTGTTTGGTGCAATCTTGGAGCAAGGAGGGCCGATGAAGTTTGTTGGGGCATTGCTGGAAGATGCGTGATTGTTCAGCTTAGGGGTTTTTTCCTGTGTTCTGGTGTTTTCTTGGGAGATGGTAAAATGGTTTGCTTACTGAATTGCTTAAGGAAGCTGAAGTTTGTCCTTGTACACTCTAGGTTGGGGTTTTTTTGAGAAAGAAAAGTCTTGAAATGCTGGTGGTAGTTAATATTTTGTCAGCTTGTATTTTGAGAATGCTGCTTCATGCTTTGGTAGTGACTAATAGGAAATTCAGAAGTGTCCCTTTTGTAGTGTTAGTGTAGTGGGTCTTTGGTTTACTAGGAGAACAGGACATGTAGCTGAGAGATACAGTGGCTTTCTCATCAAGTTGAGCACCTTATAAACGAATTGATACTGTATAATTTACCTGCTTGGTCTTTCTTTTTTTTTATTTTCTGCTAGTCAGTTGGTTTGGAATAGTCGAGGCATACTGTAGAATAAATGAAAAACTCAGATAATAACTTGAAAATAAAATCATTTCGCAGAGGGAGCTTACAGAAAAATTTCCCTTTTTCCTATGTTCCTGCCAAGGGTTGGGTTGGTCTGATTTGCAGTCCACTATGTGATGTCGTGAGACAAGTGTCTTTGGAATTCTTAACAGTCAGTGAGCTTCTTAGCTATGAAGTTTATAATTGCAGAAGATAATCTGTGAATTTTTTTTGAAGTGTCAGAGTTCTTGAATTTCCTATCCTTTAGTGCTATGCAACTTTTGGTGCTTGTAGTGTACCAAATTTTTAATTAGACATAATCATTTGGAATGGTAATCATTGCTGCATTTATTTGTTGCTTCTTGATGTTTGAAGCATCCTGGTCATTCTGTTAAGCCTTTTGGAAGGCGTATTTGGAGATCCTTATTTTGGCTAATTTAGCATGATGTGGGCAAGTACTGTAACTTCTTAACTGTTTTGTTTGTTGTTTTTTCTTAATGCTTGTAGAGATTCCTTCTACTGCGTCTGAAGACAAGAAGCAGCTTAATGGTAAGTTCTCACCTGAAGCTAACTGGGGAGTGAATCTCAAAATTATGTGAATATCATTGAGTGAGCAGTATTTACCCACACATTTTCTTTGAATTTGAATCCAAAGCTGAGCTTGTAGTGAAAATTTCAGAAGGCAAAATCCTAACCAAGTATTTTGAATTCTGTGTTTGGAAGTATTGTAAAACTGCAGTAGAGTAGGCAGGGGAGGTATGGGGTGGACGAGCAAGGTCAGCTTGTCTGTGAAATTCTGGGAAGATTTTCTGCCCAAGTCTTTTCTATCCAGTCAGGTTTTCTGGTTTTCCACTCGTTTTGCTGGATTTTTTTTTTTGTTTGTTTTTTCCTTTCGAAGTGCAAGATTTTGCATTTCCTTCCGAGCTTCATGAGGGTTTTACCAGCCCATTTCTTCACTCTCTGCATCCCTTAATAGCCTTAACCTTCCATGTTTTGCCTGTTGACATGATGTTACTGCTCTCATTGGAGAGTGTGTGTGCCCTGTAGGTTGCTAGCGGCTGTGTGAAACAGGATCAGCATTCCCTGTTCCCTAGGGAGTGCTACGGTAACTAGCCTCCAGCTGGACTTTGTGTGCTGATCACACCTTTAGTGACTGGCAGTTCTATTCATTTTCAGTGTGTGATGCAATCCACCTACCAAACCCAGCTCTTTCCAGTGTGGCTGTGAAGGTGGTGTGAGAACCTTTATCACTGGCCTTGCTAGTGGGATTGTGTAAAGCAATACCGTGGTGTGCAGGGTTGTAATTCTGCTGTTCTTCTGGTTGCCTTAAACTCTCCATTTCATGCCTGCCATCAGCCTTTGGTTTCACCCACAGCTTTTCTTTATTTGTGATCACCATGACTAATAGAGCACTTTGCTTAATTGGTTCACTGATCACCTGAATCATTGTCTTGTTACTGCAGTGTGAATTACTGTTTTCATGTAGCATCTTACAGTATTTCCCAATAATTCATAAATAACTTGGTTTGCCAGAATGTTCTGTTTTATTGTGTCTGTTCATCTATTTCTCTTGACCTGCCAAAGCAAATTGGAGTATGTAAGACCGTGGATTCCTGTAATCGCTGGGGATCAAGCAAATCATATGATGTGTGTCCTCAAGAAAGGCTTAGCTTTGGAGGAGGCTTTTATCATTAGGTGATTGGTTTTCTTTTGCAGTGATCTGACTGCTCTGCCATTTAGCTTCCTTGCCAGCTGCAGATGGTGTGTACTTAAGAGTAATTAAGGATCAAAGAATAAGTAATTCGACCGAGTTTTAATTGCTTTGGGTTAATTCTGGATGATCAAATAATTTTAACAGATTGGATTAGACCAGAGTGGCTTTTTGTTTTTATCTACTTCCCACGTGGTGGAGCCACTCAATTACATGTTTAAGCTTGTAGTCATAGTACAAAACTTACTGACATTTAGAAGATCATAATCTGGGTAACTGAGAATTCACGTGCTAATTATTTGATATGCAAGGTTTGCCTTTGAATGGGCTTGAAATCAGTACTTACCAGCTGTTCAGTCTGCAGCTTCCTCCATAATCATTCTATTTAGCTTCTTTGTGTTAAAACTGATGTGGGATTGCAGTTGCTTTTACCTATCTCTGTCCTCAAGTTTTTGCCAAGTACGTTCAATTTCTTTTATGCCAGTATAAGTGATTACAAGATATTAGTACTAGTGATATTTTGAAAGACTGACTAGGTGTTGCTTCCCAGCAAAGGCTGTTTCAGACTGTTTCATGCAAGTTAAAGAGAGTATCTGAATTCTGTGAAAATTCCTAGCCAAGTGCTCTGTAGAAAGATTAGGGCTGATCTCTTTGTTTAATTAACTGATACGAAATTCTACTTGTGAATTAAGTTAGATCAGACATCTCAAATTGAATTTATTCATCTGAATTGTATAAGCAAATAGTTCTGATAAATTAAAGTAACTCAGATAACCTTTTTGTCTTTTTGTGCTTCAGTATTGCAAACTGTAAAAGCACAAGCTAATAAGAGATGAAACTGAGTACAACGCAGGTACTGTGGTGCATGGAACTCTTAAGTTCTGAAGCAGACCTCCATGTTCTAGGACCCTACTCTCCAAGAGAAAGTGCTGAATAAAAACTAAATTCAGAATGTACATAGTCTGGCTATCTGTGGAAATAAAGCCACCAAATATTGTTTGAGGACACTTAGAACGTTCAGTTAAAAAAACCAAAATCACAAACCCCAAACATACCTGAGTATTATTTATATTAAGCAAGCATCCCAGCAAATACTTCAATCACTCTATGCTCTTCGCAGGTGTGCTTCCTGAGAAGAAAGTACTGACTGCTTCTGCTAAAGATTTAAGTCCAAGGTAAGCCTTTGGAATTCTGTGCAATTCTTAGTAAATACAATGCAAGTTCTTTCATGGGTAGCTCTTGAAATTTCGGTTAAATGAGTATATGTCATTACCATCCTTGTATAAATGGGAAAGTTGAAGTTCAGATTTAAACAATTTAGCAGAGGTCATATGGGCAGATGATAGTTCTTTGCTTCTTCTGTTGATTCTTACATCTTGTGCTGCCTTGATTATTTACAAATATATGGCTTATATTTGCAGGTTCCTTAGCTTTGTTTCTTGAAAAAACCTATGGAAAGTGATTCCAACTGATTACTTTTTTGACTTTAACTAATTTGTCCATAAACAATTGCCGTGCCTTGAAAAAGGGCATAATTTCAAGATGGAATTTATTAAGATGTGATAGTTGCATTCAAGATTCTACAATATGTAAAGCAAAGCAGGCCCTAAAAGTTCAATTCCATGATACCTTTGGTCCTCAAGGTGCAGTTTCTCACTTGGCATCAAAATCCCCTGGCGGTGTGTGTTCTCTGGGCTATGCAGTCATAAAATACTGTGGCTGGTAAATAATTGGAATGAGTTTTATATTCTGAAGTGGTCTCCAAACCTTGCTGCCTTTCTTCCCATGTGTGTCTGGCATATTCTGGCATGTGACTGGAAAGTGTGCAGCCTAAAATGTGTTAAATGTGTTGCCTATCAGGAGATCAGGAGTGTTTGCTCCTCCCTTTGTGCCTGTTTTTCTGGTCCAGGAGTAGATGCAAGTTGCTTCCTGGCAAGTGTAAGGCCATGCAAATAATTAACATTTGAAGGCTTTTTTTTTTTTTTTTTTACCCTGGATTTATTACAGGGTTTGGACTTGGGAACATAGGAATGAATGCAAAAACTTACTTGTTTTTGTGATGAAGGGAACTGTGCTTTTGTGGTATGTGCATTAAATCTTTAACTTTTGGGAGCCACACTGCCTATTCAATTCTTATATCTGGACTCAAGATTTTAATCATCCATAAGTGAGGTTAATATACCAGAAGGAGAATGCATGTGCTTTTTAAGTGAAACTGATGCCATACAATTTTGATTACAGTGTACTGACTATCAGGATACATAATTAGATAGTTATTTTAGTCAAAGTTACAGACCTTGAGCTTAGTTTTCAAAAGTAGTAAGTAATATGTTTGGCTTGTAAATGCGTTAAACAAGCTCTGTTTGAAGGCTTGGGGTTAAATATGTTTTGATATGCTCAGAGAAAATATATCTTTTTTTCTTCGTTGTATTTTTTATTTTACAGTTATGACTGGTTCCAAACAGATAGTTTGATCACAATTGTCATATATACTAAGCAGAAGGTAGGTATATCTCATGAAGGAAGAATTACAAGATCCAGTTGTGATCTAGCTTGAATTCTGTGAGAACTTTATAAAAACTGTTGGTTTTTTTTTCCCCCTTGGCTATGAAAGGACATGAATGAAGAGTTAGTGATAGTTGACTGTCAAGACAAACAATTAAGGGGAGAGATCATCATGGATGACTACTCATATCTTGTAGAAGTTGGTAGGTACTGTAATTTTGCTGTTGAAAGTACTGAATTTTCATTCTACTATAATAAAACCTGCTCATCAGACCATAAGCATTTTGCATGTATCAATTAATATTTTATTCCACTTTTATCAGAGATGGTTAAAGTGCCTTTATGTACAGGAATTATGTGGTTTATCAACTCACATTTTCATTTGTTTAGTGTGTACTAAATTTCTTACATGTGGACTAAAATGAAGTAAGAGATTGATTTTAAAGTTGTGTAAAATTTTTCTTCAAGTGTGTTTTTTTATGATTATTAAAAAGCCCTCATTCACAAGGGCAAGTGCAATAATTGCAGATTGGTAGCTTTGCATGAGCCTTCGTTGAAATTAATGGGAAAAATAATGCCTTCATGCATGAGGCTTATAGAAGTCATGAGTCAAATTTCAAGGCCAAATAAACATGCCTAATTTTTAGGGTTAATAGTTCACTTAGTATTCCTAGAATTACTTATACTTTCTGTATATATGATGGCTGGAATAGAATTTTGTTGTTGCTTAACACAGAGTTTGTTTGTATTTATTTCAGGCTTGGATCATGCAGTTTCAGAAGATGTGACTGGTAATTTCTGTCTCTTGCAGCACTTCTATATGTCTTCTAGCATAGTCCAGTCAGGATCTGAACTTCCATGATCCTTGTGGGTCCTTTCCAACTCACGATATTCTGTGATTCTGATATCAGAATGTGGAATTTCAGTTTATTTTTCCGACTCATCAGATACTTTACAGTTTTACTTACCATCAGGTCCTGACACAGTCAATCAAACCAAGCCATAATGTTACAATTTTTTTCTTTAATTGTGGCATTTGAGCCTGTGAAAGTAATGAGTTGATAGTGATCTGATCCCTCTAAATGTGACTAAATGTTAAAATAGCTGGAAGTTAGTTCTGTTGTGTATTTGTAAACTGTTCTTTGCTTAGACTGGGATTTTTTTAGATTTAATTATTAATTCAAATGGCCTTGAAAAGAAGGTAGTAGTGGTAACTACTAGTTTCCAGTACATGAGGACTCTGGGTTCATGAGCATATTTCTTGACCAGAATGGTATGTGAAGTTGTCCTGGTTCCACAATCTATTTAGCAAACAATGTGTATTAATTATGCATATGTAGTTAGTGTTTATTTTAACTGCACTTGGAAACATTAGAGACAGTTCTTGGAAGTACCTTTAATTACATATTCTAATTTAAAAAATTAATTATGTGTGTCATGAGAAAAGAGTAATTGTTCCAAATTTCATTATAGTTGATATGTGATTTTTTGTATGGAGTATCAAAAGTAACAATATGAAATCTTTTCTCTTTTAGTAAATATTGCTGAAAAAGTAGGGAAAGTAGAGATTATCTTAAATAAAAAGGATAACATTCATTGGAAAATACTGGGACAGCCCTGGGAGGGCCATAATACATTTATCAAACGCACAGACAGAGGTAAGCAATTTCATGGCCAGCTACCAGCTGTTTTAGGACTTCTTGGAGCTTGTTAATAATACTTGTTTTTTACCAGGATCTTCTTTTTCTATGATACTTTCATTTCTTTCACAATTGTTGTCTGATTTTGAAAGCTATTCCGAAATTTTCTTAGAAAGGGTTTAATTTGGAGGAGGATTTTTTGCTTTGCTTTAGTTCCTTGGGTTGTTTTGTCTCACAATGGAGTTGAAGGTCAGCCTAATCCTATAAGGTGAGCACTGCCTGAGTGTTGTTCATCTCATGGTTACCTGTGTGCTTAATGGCCTCTCTGTCCATATGAAAACCCTGAGGTGAGAGTGCACAGACATAGTGTCAATCATTATGGGAGTAAGTGGAGTGAAGGATCAAAACCCTTCACTTCCAGTTGTTACTGTAGATACAGTAACATCTGTCAGTGCTGTAAGGTGTTCCAGTTCGCTGGATCTTTGTAACTTGAGCTCAGATTAAATAAGGGACTTCAAGTCATATATATATATATATAGGTATTAAAGCCAGCTCTGAAGAAGCTAAAGTGTCTGCAAAAGCAGTCAGTGTTATATATGAATTCATTTTTGGTAACAGAATAGTATGAACTTGTTACAGCACCAAAATACATTACAGTAATCAGCGTGGGTTTGGGTTTTTTTCAGCTAAATTAAAAATTTCTGTGCAATTACACTGAGTAATATAATCACGCTCCTGATGTTATTGTGGTCGCCTGGTTTCTCAAAAGCCCTCTTAGTCCTCTGTCTAATAATGCTCAAAAATTGACTCTTGGATTATAGTCTGCCTTATTATGTGTGAAGGCAAAGCTGTGCATTTTTAAGAGCTAATGAAATATTGCTCAACATGTTTTACACCTCTTACTGACCCTCAGTTACGCCACATGGGCCTTTAAAGTTGAGAGATTACTCTGGTATGAAAAGGAAGACTGCATAAAAGCACATCTCTCTATTTACCTTTAGCTTATATGGAATGTAATTTTCCTTTTGAGAGTTTCAGAAACTGTTGAGTCATCCACTTTAAAATTAGATTTTTTGATAAAATCCTCTGTATCTAAGGGGTTTCAGCCTGATCTATTGTGTTTTCCACTGTCCGTTGCTCATTTTCTCCCTCCTTATCGCTTTTTGTGATTATAGAAAACAGAAAGAGAATATAATTTGAAAGAACAAGAGATGCAGAATATAGTGGCTTTATAGATCCTTTGCAAAGGAGGAAGGTGTGGATAGTTAGATGCAATTGACAAAATGCATATTGAGCATTAGTAACCAATGCTTTCTAGATAATTACTTTGCTTTTTTTTTTTCTAAGAAGTCAATCTCCAACATAACATTTCTCCTGTTATGCAGAGGAGTGTTATAGGTATTGGATGACTTTATTACATATCATTGACTGAGCTCACTTCGGCTTAAATTGAATATGTGGAAAAGTTAAGTTAAAGGGCTTGCTGACCCTGGGTTTCTTCAAATTCCTGATTACAAAAGGGAGGAATCTAACAAAAAAAAGTACATGTGTAGTTTTCTAATCCTACTCCAGAAACCTATTCTGCAGTTTTTTTTAATTTTAAAATCTCCAAATTTAAAATTGAGCATGCAAGAATGTTTATAGAGGAAGAATACTCAGGCCTACATGTCTTTCATTTGAACCTGTGCTTTCAGCTCAGCCATAAAATCTACATGTTGGAGGCTTCTGTTCACTTGGTTTAGTCTTAAGTAACCATTTTCCTTTTCTGCTTAGAATTGTGCTCCCTTTTTCTAAATTGCAGATTTTTCATTTTTGCTTCCGCTTTTATGGGAGCAAAATAATATTATGGGTCACATAACATGTCTTGTGCAGTGTGAACAAAGAAATAATTAATAGCTTAAAAAATAATTTTTAAAGCTGGTTTATAGCTTTCTAAAGCTATAGCACTGATGTGTTGCCCTAAATATCTTGATTTTTTTCACTTGAATCTTCCTCTACTTACTCTCAGTGTTACCTTTTATTTCTAATGAATATGAGAGTCTTGTGTGAGGACAGTGCAACTGATAATTTCCACTCTGAAAATTTGGGAACAGAATACAAAGTAGCTATGTTTCTCTTATTGCACATTTTATTTATTTATTTATTTAATTCAATTTTTGTGTATTACTAGTTCTTTTGGTAACTTACGCTTTTTGATAAAAGTAATTATTTTACCCAGAATGATTCCACTTTGGTGGCAAGGCTGTGAATAGTAAGTGCTTATGGGAGCACAGATGTTTAATTCATTAGGTTTTTCTTGTCTTTGAGTTTTTTAGTATTGTTGTGTGTATTGACCAGTTAAAACACATCCATTGTATTCAGGGCACAGGAGGAAGGGCTGAAAACCAGTCAAGATTGGCACTTGAAAAGTTTACTTGATTTTATGTCTTTATTACTTTATGTCTTTATTACTTGTTGATATGACAGCATTCATGAATGAGTTTGTTAAGGGTGTGTGACCACTGCATGTGCAGAAGCATCTATAACTTTATAAAGTTATTAAATATTTATTTTTGAAGCAGATATGTCTAAATTTTACAAAAAAGTGATAAAGGTCTTCTTCAGAAACCACGACATAATGTAAAGATGGTACTGGAAGCCTGTGGTAACTTTATTATATGAAGAAACAATTAACATAAGCCCCTACTTTTTTTCTGCACAGCCTGGGAAAGTCAGACTCCCAGATAAATTGCCTATGTACTCTCAAATTCCTACTGAGATTATACTAACATTTTGGCCACTGTATTTTAGTTAATTGGAAGGAATGAACAGAATTGTTGAATTTCTTTAAGTTGAAGGGGATTTTTTTTTTTTTCCAAAATTATTGCAATTTCAGTTAACTGAACTGTGTCTTAGGATGGTCAGGAGATTCAGAAGAATATTCAGCACTGCTTCTACTCTTTAAGAAGGATTAAGTGCTTAGTTTTCTGGAGAAGTAATTATTTATAATCCAGAGCATTGCATAGAAAACACAATTTAGTATAATTATATTGTCAGTGTAGGGGAGTTGTTGACATTACTTTTAGGTAGCTATTAAGAAACTGGTCATTGAAAGTGTAAACAAAATCTTATGGTCATATGGCTGGCATCCTGTGAAATTTAAATGTGGTATAAAAAAATAAGAGAGCTTTCCTCATTAAAACAAAAAAAAACCCAAAACAAACACCTAAAACCAGACCCCTCCCAACAAACCAAAATATCATACAACACAGTGATAGGGTACAGGTTTTTTCATAGGTATTAAGATGTGTTTTTCCTGTTGGTGCTTTTCTGGGAAATAAGACATGGAAGCCCACTCATGAGGGGGCATGCACATAAAAGCAGTAGCCGTATGCAATTAAAAAATGACGTTATTGGGGGTGGGGGGTGTATTTTTTCCCATGGAGAATAAATGCTTCTTCTTTCTGAAAATTATTCTGAACTTTTACTCAGATGCCTGTTTTGGAAAGTAACCTAATTACTGAGTTCTGCTGTTTTAAAGAGTGTGCAACTATTGGCAGATGTTTAGAGTGTTCAGTAAAGAAACAAGGTGTTGTTGCCATTGAGGGCTGAAATGGGATGCAATTTCATTGTTTTGTGCAGTGGTTTTCATAGACATCAAGTGGAAGATCATAGAGCTTTTTTTGTTGGAAGTACCAGAGGGGAGCAGAGTGCTGCCACAGCACTTACCGTGTATCAGAGAGACTGATGCTGTGACAGGATGCTGTGTAACCAGGGAAAGTTTAGAAGGTGTTGATTCAGTGGGAACTTCATTTTGGGAGGGGAGAGAAGCCATCTGGGAAGAGCATGGCTGGCCTTTTTGGATAATATGAGATAGCTTGTGAAATCTAGTAATTAACTGAAGCATTTGAGGGTCTGATGATTTGATGGTGAGCAGAGTGGTTGTCTTAACTCCTAGGACTGGGCTGCTGCTGGGAATGGTAGGCAGCCACCTTCCTTCAGCTGTGTGGTCTAATCTCCATTATGTTGGCAGTAATAGCACTTGGGGCTCCACAACCAAGTAACCTGAACAAAATAAGGATTAGCTTTCGTCTCGGTGGACGTGTTTGGGTGGTAGATGCTTGCTGGGAATGGGGTGGAATTTCTCTACCTGAGATGGAAGGGTAGTTGAGCTATTCATCTTTTCCCCAAGCCAACTGGCTAATGTTGCCACTGCAGCATCACTAGGATTATGACTAGTAACTATGAAATAAGAACTGTCACTGAAGTTTGATCATTGAAGAAAAGCAAAAAACATCATTAAGGAAAAATTCTTAGACTCCCTTTCATGACAAGGAAGAACACACAGTATGCAGAAGAATGATACTCTCCAAAAGCTATCATTATCTGTATGGCAGGTTTGTTACTAAAACTGAACTTTTATGCCTATAAATTAAGGTGCTGTAGTTTTTGATTCCAACAAAGGTGTAAGCTTAGTTTAGAGAGTGATGTCTCTAGCCCATGATTGTATTGTTTTTTTTGTGGCAAGCCTATGGTAGTGAGGGGTTGCAGGGCTGCTTCTCCTAGATGAGGAGCTGCAGTGCTGACACTTGATGTCTGCAAAATGTTTGATCAAACCTAACCTCCTCACTAATTACTTTGGTCACTTTTAAAAATTAGGATTTGCTGCTGGACACTGACATGGTGATCCAAAATTGAGAGAACAGTGCCTTTTGCCTCTGTATAGTAGCAAATCATACGTCTTTGGCATCTGACAGGTAACATGGCTTCTTGGGTTGACAAAAACCAACTGAAGCTGTTTGGCTTCAGCTTCCTACTAGGGGCTAGTTCCTTTTGTGAGACTTTTTTTCTGCTTTGACAGTTTTTTTTGCTTGTGGCCTCAGATTTTATAGGAATGACTGGTATGAGCTAATTTTGGTTAATGTAGCAAAGATTAAAGTCTAACCTTACATTGTATTAATCAGGACAAAAGTTCTGTGTGGCAATTAAAAAGAGGGAGATAAAGCTTATTTATGAGGAAAAGGCTGGAATTAGTTAGGTTGGAAAGGTGAAAAAATTATCAGGGAACAGTGAATCAAATGAATCAGTTTTTTAACTTCTTTCTCCACTCCCAAATATGTGTAAGAGTATTCGCTTATGAGTGTTAAGGGTTACAATACCAACCTCACACATCCTTTTAAGCAGTTATGAAGTCTGCAGAATTGACAGCAATCTTGGCATATTTATTTGACTACAGTACTTTGCAATCTTGTTGTGTACTGTTTTTCAAAAGAAGGATAGAAAACAAATTTCCACAAACTTTTTGTAATATTTATATAGCTGGAGAGATGCTGATGTTTTGTTTTATTTCAAGGTTGGTATGACATTGAATTATTGACTTCCACTTTTTCAGGGCTTTAGGCATTCTTTTGATTCATCTGAAATGCTTGTTCGTTCAAAATAAGGGATTTGTACGATGTTAGATGAAAGATGGGAGAAAATCTTTATAAAGAAAAATTTATTCCATGTCAGAAGCTTTATGTTGTGTTTCTGCAGGCATTTGTAGTGGATAACTCACTAGTAGCTATTTGAATAATTTAAGAAAACCAGCGTATGCAGAAAAATGCCATGGCTATCTACTGTGGCAATAGTGGTATATAAGAAATTTTATCCTAATTTAGTCCATGCGCAAATTGCATGTGCAGCTGAGATTTAGTAACCTGAATGTATATTACCTGGCATAACTGAATGTATTTAGATACTTGACTGTTTGAGCAGAGTTTATTTATACCTTTGGAAATAAAGTCAATTAGAAAGAAGCATGACTGGGCTAGAACATATTGTTTAAACCCTTAACTTTTAAGCAATCTATGGATAAATACTGTTTGTTGAAAGTGTCCCTCTATTTAAAATTAGTTTGTTTCTGTTACGTTTGAATTGATCCTGCACTTATTGAAGAAGGGCTTGTTAATAGTGATGGCTGTTCCTTCAAGCAGCAATTGACTGCATTGTCAGAGGACACTCTATCTAGTCTCCAGCTATCTTGTACTCTTAAGCTGTGTTTTTAATCTAGGATATCTGGAAAGAGCAAAATGTTTGGGGTAATAATCCTGGAATAAGGAAACTGCAGTAACTTGAAAAATTATAATTCACTAGTTGTAATACTCAGTATTACAACTGAGTAATACTTAAATGACTCTTGTGGCTCACTGGGCAAAGAGATTGGACAGGCTGTCTTATTGAGAGCCCCTCTGAAGCTTTTTTTGTTTAAAAGTCCAGTAATTGATATTGGTCTGTGAACTGTATCCCTAGTTAAGCACTTAGTTCAATGAGGCACACTGACTTTGGGTTCTTTTCGGTGCTGTTGGAAGAAGAGCAAGGAAGCAATGGCAGTGATCACTTGAGCTGCAGCAATGCTAGAATTTCCTTTACATTTGTATTTAATGGACACTTCACTGGAAACTTGCATAAGCCTTCCTTCCAAGACTCACTTAAGAAGAGTTGTTATGTTGACTCAGTAAAGACTTGACTCACATCAGGATTTAGACCATTGCATTTATTAGAGACTTTCTGGTAGTCCGTTCCTGTCAAAAGAGAATCAGCATGAGATTGAAGTCAGGAATTAAAGAAGCATCTGCTGATGCAGTGGCAAAACACAAAAGATCAAGGTACTTTTACTTCTAACTCTTAAAACCTTTAAGAAATACTAGAATTTAGATTTACTTAGTTGAAGGGAAGCTCTGGAAGTCATCTATCTAACCTGCTCAAAGCTGTTCAGTCAAGGTTTGATTACATCCAAAGACAGATTCCCTCTGAGCAGCTGCACCAGTGTTTGACCAGACTGTCCTCATGATGATGCCTGGTTGGAATTTCCTTTGCATCTCATCCTGTTTCATGAGTAGCGCAGCTATTCGTGCAAGCAGTGTGAGTATTTTTCAATACCATGGAAAAAAAGGGGGAAAGAAACATTACTTCACTGAAATTGCTCCAATATGGAAAGTGTTGTTAGAAGGGTGTCATACTCAAGTATTCTCATACACGAACCCATCAAATTTTGAGAGTCTTTACATAAAAATGTCCACTGGGACCGATCACAAATTCTACATTGAAAATGGCAAATGACGTGGTGGGATTATTGTAGAGAAGTGGCTTCTTCTTGCTGCCTTTTTTTAAATTATTATTATTTGGCTTGTTTTGGATGTATGAAGTTTAGATGATACTGTTCATGGGATTTTGTTGCTTGTTAGCTTTCTTCCTTTCTTTTATTTTTTTAATTCTTTGCAGAGCTTCCCTTGAGTTACAGACCTGTTTAGGCAGTGTGATACTGTGATCACACTGATGTCCCAGGTTGGAGCTAAAATACTGCAGTGCTGAAAAAAAAGGCCTAGCTGAAAAAAGCTCTTCTTAGGTGGAGGAGGAAAAATTACACATGTTCATCTTCTGTACTGAATGCTCCTATAAGTTCCCTGGAGCTTTCTCTTCTTCAGGTAGAACAAACCCAAATCTCCTAGTGTGTCTTGATAGGAGAAGTGCTCCAGCCCCCTGTTCATCTTTTGGTCGTTTTCTGGACTTGCTCAAGCAGGTCCACACCCTTCTTAAGTAGGGGACCCCACAGCTGAACATGGCCTACCCCAGGTCAGATCTCAGAAGAGCAGAATAGAGGTGCAGAATCGCCTCCCTCAGCATGCTGGGTGGCTGTGGGTAGTCTGTTGCTGAGGAGTGTGGTGCAGTGCTGGTTTAAGTTTCATTTGCATTTGCAGCAGGTTTTGGTCGGCTTATGTGTACCCATGCTGTACACATAAGGGGACTCAGTGCAGGTGCAATGGTTTGATAGTTTTTGGTGCTTTTCTGCTTATTTCCAGTCACCAACTCAGAGGCTCTTAAAATAACGTCATAAATGAGTCTTTAGTCCAGTATTACAAAAATTATTATAAACATTTAAACAAGCATCTATTTATTGTCTTTTTATAAGTATATAGTGAGATACATACATTTGTCTCTCTTATTGAAAGATATATATTAATGGAATGACAGATTGAGAAACTAACAAGTAAAATGTTTTTAGGACTGTTCTACAGAAAATGCAAGTTGGTTTCTAAGACAGAAGTTACCCATGACACCAAACTCTTCTGCCTAATGTTGCCTAAGGGCACACATCTCCATGTTCCCACTGGACAACATGTTTACCTCAAACACATCATTGCAGGTAAGAAAAATTAAGAATGTAGTAATGAATATATTTACATAAATTCTTTTCATAGTGTTGGCAGAAGGCCAAGTCCATGGCCACTAATTCCCTGATTGTTGTTAGCAAGTCTCTGCTTCCAGGATCACAATCAGTGCTTAATCATGAATTGACTGGATTAATATTAGTAGAAAGCTAATTATTGAGATGGCTGGCATTTACTGGTGACCTTATTGTCTCTGCTGTCAACTCTCCCTTTAAAAATACCAAAGCAGTGCTGTTCATCTTTGAAGTATGGGAAGCTTCTTGTATATCTTATGAATCATCAGTTCCTTTTGTTTTGCATCTTTTTTGAAAAATGAGGAGGGTACTGTTGCAATTATTTTTTTTTCTTCTGTGGGATTTATAGTAGTCATGGTAACCTGCTTTTACACTCTAGTTGTGCAATATTAATGATAACATAAGGTTATGAGAGGAATGTGTCTTGAAAAGCACATGTGCTTTTCTTTAATGTGCTATTCTTTAAAATTTTGTGAAAGCTTAAAAAAAGAAAACAAACGGTCAAAGAAAGCCAATTTACTATTTTAAAGGGTACTTCCTAAAATTTGCATATTAATAGTTATACTGGTTGCTGTCCTTGGATTGCAGTATACATGGTAGAGACTTCTCAGAATTTTTAATCATCTATTAATTGAGAACTGTTTTGACCTCCTCGTCCTCCCTTCCTAATCCTTTGCTTGTGTCTAGCTTTTGAGATCTTACTGTCGTTTTACAATAGCTTTTTGAAATGATACTGCAAGAAATACAATCGTGCAGTATTAAAAATCTGCTGTTTAAATTTAGAATAAATCAAGCTGTGATACTTGAAAATCAATGAAAATGTTTAGATTTTCATATTGTTTGGGAATGACTCAAGATCTTTTCATCCTGTGTCCTGAATTGCTAAGTAGCATGGAAATAACATACTCAAGTTTTTGATTGGAAGTAGGCTTCCAATTCTGTAATAAAAACTGGTGCAGTGGAAAGTAACAACTTGCATAAAAGTATGGGATGGTTTTATTTTTATGTTATATACAGGTTATTTATTTACTCTTTGTTTATTTTGGTATTTGTAGTATCTGGATGTAGAGTACTTTTCATATTATTTGAGCTATATTTCTGTCTACTCTCTAGGGACAGAGGTAGTAAAACCGTACACACCTGTATTGCCTTTTTTGCCACTGGATTTCCAAGAACCACCTCACCATGATGGTGTGCATATATATTTAATGATTAAAATTTATTCCCATGGACTGTTCACACAGGCGCTTGACCACCTACAAATTGGTAAATATATGGTTGGGGGGTTTTGTTTAGTTTTGCAACAACTGCATTATTTTTAAAGATTCACTGTCTGAGTATTATGATGTTCTTACTATTTACCTACTAAATCAGGACTTACTTAAAACTTCTTTTAAACCTTTTTCTCCATTCCCTGAAGGTAAAAGCTTGTCCTCACTGTAACTAGGAGTTGTCCATTACAGAAAACTCTCTCCTGAGTGATGTATGTGAACTGTATCACACATCATAGTTGATGGCTTTGATGTTATATGCTCTGAGAACAACTTCTACTTTTGCATAAGGAAAGTAGGTCTTTTTTGTGGGGCTTAGGGTGCACTTCCTTTTTAACACTGACTTTACAAATGTTTGTGTACTCATATTTTGTAGAATCCATCAAAGCAAAACATTTTATTTGTACATCTTTTCTTTTAACAAGAATGATCCTTATGTGAAGTGTACAGTGCCTTTCTGAAAGAAACCCTAATATTACATAGATGAAGGCAATACAAAATGGGCTTTAAAAAAAGTCAGAATGCTAATTAGCTTGTTTTCATCAAATTAATGTTTACTTTTTAATTTTTTAAATAAAGGGGACTATATTTCTGTCAGCAATCCTGAAGGCTACTTCAAGAAGTCACAAGTTCAAACTTCAGAAGATCTCCTTTTATTGGCAGGAGGCACAGGTTTCACACCAATGGTTAAGCTGTTGAATTTTGCTCTGACTGAAGTTAGCTGTCTCAGGTATGTGGACTTCTTGACACACAAGCTTCAGTGTTAATAAAACAATTAACAGAATAAAATGGTATGAAAGCATTTTTCTTCAACTTACACCAAAAACTGGCATGCTTTAGGGAGGAATCTGTAAGAGAATCTGTAAGAAGCTGAGGAAACGTCCACCTGTTTGGTTATTGGCTACCATCAATAATGGACTGATTTGCATTTTGAATTTTAGTTGTGGTACAAATAAGCTCACTGAGTAGAAACCTTGAGTAGTTTTTTGTTTCATTGGCTTCACATTTGAGTGGGTTTTTTTTAGTATGGAAATATTACAATGTAGATATTGGGTTTTGGACTGAGGAGGATTGGAACTGTTTACTTATGGCTTCTCTCTGATACATTAGAATAGTTAGCTAATGGTTTTCACCTGCTAAGCAGCAGTAACACATTGTTCCCAGATGAGTTCCAGTTTTCACAGAAGATTTATATGTCACTTATATAAAGTACAGCATTAAGTATATTTGAATTAATAATGAAAAGATGTCTATTGCATATGCATTCTGTCCTCTGTAACATCGACTGAAGACAGCATTACTTATTCTTGGTCAAGGGAGTAGGTTGTTATGTCCTTCAGAACTGCAGAACTAGTACTTCTGCTTTTGAAATGGAGAGAGATTAATTGGACACTAATCTTCATACTAAAGCTACAAAGGATGACGTAGACTGCAAAAGTTTGTTTCTAAAAAAATCTCCTGTAAATCCAGACACTATTCTTACATTGTTATATTTCAGCAGTAACATACAATCCTGTTTTGTGAGCAGGGATACTGTACTGTTCGGCTCTTCCAAAACGTCCTGTGTTTTCACTAGCAGATAAAAAGTGGCTGATTGGCTTTGTGAAGCCAAAGGATGAATCTGTCATCTGACAAAGTGCTTGGGAACACATTTTTGGCTCTTTTCAGCATAATTTCATATAGGAACTCAGTGTTAATTTAGGGTGTAGCAGCATTTGTTTCCTTACTTGTCAAAGTAAATGAATTTTTCCTTCTTGCTGTGGAGACTGCTTAGGTGCTGGAGTGAATTGAACTGAGACAGGTGCTGTTTATATGTAGACTCTTAAAGGTTTTGTTTTTCTGACAGTTCTAGGCAATTTGGTTCCTTGGCCTTATATTTGCTCTTGAACCCTCAATCTCTATTTTTTGGGAAAGTACTACTACCAGAGTGTCTTTCATATATGTATGTCATACATACATACATACACACACACAAATATATATATATATATATATATATATATATTTATATTTATATAAATATATTATATATATATAAAAGCAGTATAAATATGATTTGCATAGAATTATCTTACTTTGCAAAGTAACTAGCCATAAGCCTGGATTGCATATACTAGGTCACAAATTGCAGAAAGCTGAGGAATAATCTGTACAATTAATCTGTACAGATTTGTCACCTGAGGGTGCCAAAGCCCCCTCTGTCTGGAGTGCTGTGTGAGAGCTACTGAAGCTCTGGGGCTTCACTGTGAATACTGGAGAGTCTTCAGCTTCCCTGGGCAGCATTTGCTGTAATGGGCTTGAATAATTGGATTTTCATTCTTACTGTCTAGACAAAGTCTGCCTATTATCTTGTAAGTCTATTTCTTGCCTACTGTAAACGGGCAAAACAATTTGTTCCCTTCATAGCTGCTCTATCCTTTAGTGCATCAAGTCATGATGCTCTTTCTTCAGACTTGTATCCTCTCTTACAGGCCAAAATTATATTTGGCCAAAGTATTAACTATAAAAGAATATTGGTCCCCTACACTTCCTTTTTCAGATGAGGTTTTTTGGCTCCTCTTACTGGTTATGTATAACTGCAGTCAGGTGGGTATGTTTCTTAAAGAAGACTGAAGCACAAAGGCACTAAACACTAGGTAGGGGGGCTAATGCTCTTCTCAGGTACAGGATGCTTGTGATCTAATCTTGATTCTCATTGATACTTGTATCTTTGTCTCCAGCTTTTCATTCCTAAATTACCACTTTGTTCTCATATTCACTTTTAATATAGTATCCCACTTTCATTATTCTTGTTTGGAAGGT
This sequence comes from Certhia americana, assembly GCA_018697195.1. NCBI lineage: Eukaryota > Metazoa > Chordata > Aves > Passeriformes > Certhiidae > Certhia > Certhia americana. The sequence continues at coordinate 32,772,241 of CM031859.1, forward strand.
AATTTTTTAACTTTCTATGTCCTCTTCTTCCTCCGTTTTAAAGTCCTTTAAGGATTTTAAACTAAGTCCTCTTTCTTAGCAGTTTTCATAAGACCTTGCATACCAGTGTTTTTAGTCCATTGAAATCTACATCCCTTGAAGTAGTTTCCAGTATGTTAGATTCACTCTCTGTCCTTACAAAGGGCTGATGAAGCTTCTTATTTGTTATCTAAATCTTTATCATCATTCTGTCAACCAGCTTTTCTTTACTGGTGGGGATCATATCTAAATTTCCAGTTCTTCATTTTAGTTGTGTTCTCCCTTATTTCCAGCAGGACTGCAACCAGTTTATTCCAAGTTTGTAATTTTCTGTTCTTTGTACTACTGAGCAGAACTGCAGCAGATACATTTGTCCACTGTAGAGAGTATCAGTAAGGGTGTCTCAAAACATTATTCTCCAAATAACTAGTTTCTACTTTTGTGCCTAATGAACAAAATGCATGGCTTTCCTATGCACTTTTTATTGCCTTTCCTTTCACCTGAGTAAGACTTAATGCTGTGGTGCACTGTACCACCATTTAGAGCACTACTTTAGTGTAGTGGGCTTTATTTTCCATGTTTTCAGAGAATTGAGCCCTGGGAAGCATGTAAAGATTCTGGAACATTCTAGTTTCGGAATAAGATGATTTTAGTATTTAAACATGTAGCTTGGCTGATTTGGGCCCGTTCTGTTTGTACCAGGCAAGTTTTCCAAAGCTTGTTCAGTGTGTCTTATTTTAACTTATTGTTCAGTGTGACTTATTTTGACTGTAATGCCTCTGGAGAAAACAAAAATAAGTAAAAGGTTTCTGTATAATGCATGAAGTTCTGATTCTTCAACAGAAACAACCTTCAGTTAATTTTAAGTTTTGTTTTGTTTTGTTTTGTTTTTTTAAGGACAGTGAAGCTGATCTTCTTCAACAAAACCGAGGATGATATACTCTGGAGAAACCAACTGGAGCAATTAGCTCTTAAAGATGGAAGGTAATTAAAAGTCTTGTGGAGAACAGCTTGTAATGTCTTTGTGTACAGAACAAGTCTTGGGGCTTAGACTAACTGTACAGCTTTGGCACAAGGACAGATTTTGATTCTGTAAGCTCTTAGCTAAGAATGTAATTGAGACCTAGGGAGTGGGAGGAGATCCATTGCTCACAGATGCATAGCAGAAGCCATGTTGTTATGTTCTGTAGGTCCCATGGGAAGTCAGGGATTTGATTAACTGTGTTTAATAGATGTTTTTTGGAGATATGTTACATGATATGACTTTTAAAACTGAGAAGCTTTTTGATGCAGAAGAAAACTTGCCTTAGCCTTAACAATAGAAAACACAGTTATACAAAAAGGACCAAAGAAGAGTGAGAGAAGGAGAGTATGCCCCAGGAGAAACAATTCTGAAATTAGAGAAGTCTTATAAAAATCTTTTTGGTGTCACTGGTTATGAAAATGTTTATGTAGAAATTCAAAGTTTAAATAGGCTCATTATTTTAATTTTTTCTTAATAATTGTTGCATTTTGCCCTCAATTGCAATATAATTGCAGGTTAAAATGCAAGTAGTGTGCCTGTAATGTCAACTTAATTCAGCAGGCCTTAGTACTGTCAGGAGACACAGGATTATCAGGTTACCCTTTAATTTCAGTTCCCTTGCTGTTACCACTAGATAAATTTTCACTCTTTAGATTTTATGTGATAAAAATATGTTTTGTTTATGGTTAATTCTTAGTTGAATTCTTCCTCAGTAGAAACCGCTTGTTCCTTCACAACATTGAAGTGAAAAATCAATACTATTTCATACCCCAGCGATGTCTGGCACATTCAAAGCTTTGTAGTCTAGACGTTGTGCAAATTTATAGTAAAAGCCAGTTCTCCCTTTTCATAGGAGCCTCAGATACAGAAGTGCTTGGTTTTTACTCAGTTACTTTTCTGTTTGTGAATTTTTGAAACCAACATTCAGTAATGAGTATTTTCTCATTACTGAAATTGTACTGACATTTTCACAAGTTTGGCCAAGCATTCTTATCTCACTTCTTGTGTTTTGAGCTACACCAACATTTGTGTAAAAGAGACTAATGGAGCAGTAAAATCTGTCTTGAAATGTCTTATTTGGTGCCTCCTGGGTTTTTTTGTAAGGTGAAATAGAAAGCTGGATTTTTTAACACTGAAAGATTTGGTTAAATAAATACACAATATTGGAGGTGATTTGACTGACTTGATCAGTAGGGATGACTAAATATCTGTGAGATTTGATACTGCATTGGAGAGCTGAGCAGGACAGGAAGATAATCATAGGAATCATCAGTGTCTTGGTCACTAGCATTTTGTGTAGCAGATTTCTAATCAGAGGTAATATTTATGAAATATTCTTCTGCTTACCAGGTTTGAGGTTCAATTCATACTTTCACAACCATCAAAAGACTGGGTCGGTAAACAGGGGAAGATTTCTTTATCTCTTCTCTCTGAGGTTGTGAAAAGAAGCAGAAGAGACTCCAAAGTGCTTATCTGCATCTGTGGTCCAGCACCTTTTACAGAACAAGGAATACAGTGAGTATTTTAAATAATGGACTGGAAAGTGAGAAACTTTTAAGAATTTGATCACCTAATCACTTGTAGTGTTTCTTGTGGTGGTCTTTTAAAAATGGCCTTACAGTTGTCTGCTTTGTAAGAAAGTTTTCAAAATTAAACAAAAAAGGAATTAAAAAATCCCACCTTGCCATACTTGAGGGGTATATTTACATTTATGTGTAGCTAAGTATCAGCAATATGTAAGTTTCATGAGTTATGGTAAATTGTCCAGAACTTTCTAAAAACAACTCTTTAACAGTGACCTTTTTTCCCCAAGGTTTTAAATGCTACTTTTAATTTGATGTTCACAGAAAAGTTGGAGTAATAGGAAATAAGCTTGCTTTGTTGGTGTTAGCTTGATAAATTGTTACAGAAGTAAAGTTCAAAGGAGTTGTTCTATCAGAAGCATTTTTCTCAATTATTTTTTAAATTAGTACTTTTATTTGTGTCTGTACCAGTATTTTCTTTTATTTATGTATGTTTTAAGATAAAAGGTCCTCTAAATTTCTCTTGCCCAGCTTCAAAATATTGAACCAATATGATGTCATTAGCATTCCTGCAGTCCTACTGAAGTCAGCTTGTGTTGGCCAATAATTATTCTGCCTCTTGAGAAATCTGAGATAATTCAGATGATATCTGTATTTATTTTTAGAAATTGTTTTCATTACCCAGTAAGTTCATGTAGTATATCTGAGCTCCTAAGTTTTGTTTCTTTTCTAAATGTATTTGTATAGGTAAAGTTGAATGTGCCTGTCTGAATAAAAACAAGGAAGTGGTGCTGAAGTTATGCTTCATCTGTGTCTGTGGTGGGTTTTGAGTTCCAAATATTAATATTGCCAACTTGATTTCTAACTTTCAGATATCTGAAGGATCTTGGATACTGCCAAGAAGAGATACACGCTTTTACGGCATAAACCCACAGGAGGATATCAATGTTTGTATAATTCAGTATTATTTATTTATCTTCATGAAGTTAAATAGGTGGGAAATAATTTTGTAAGACTTGAAACTTCACTCTTGGTACCAAACTGTTTCTTGGAAGAATCATACCTTTGAAAAAAAGTTTTATACTGTGTTTTATCTTCTTTTTGTAAATATTTTTGCTAATATTTAAGTTATCCAGGGTATTAATTTATTGTAGAGGCAAGCAAAAAGCGTAGTATACATTATGTCAGGTGTTTCATGTTGTTGGTTCATGAGAATTCTTAAATTTATGACAAGCTCTGATTAAGGTTTTGATTTGATAAAGCTTATTATTTCTTACTGTAAAAAAGTCCAAAGAGCAATACTGTCTGAAATTAAATATTGCACTGTAACTCAGGTAATCGGTCATTGAAAAATTTTCCTTTTCCTCTGTTGTCTCTTATTTGACTTGCAAGTGATCCAGATACATTTCTGGCTTTGTAAACAAAGAAGAAAAGTACCTTTGGTAAAATATGAAATTTACATCAAATAATAAAAAAAATTAATTTTACAGTACTTCAGTATTTCTGCAATTTTTTTTTTTTTTATTTTTAATTAAGTGTTATTAAGAAAGGTTTCCACAAATTTAGTACTCCAGCCAAGAACTCAAAACAGAGCCATGGAGTCTTGGTCTCCTACAAACTTCCCATGTGACCATGTGACTGATGCCAGGCATCCCTTGTTATGACACAATCTGAAGATTAAAACCTGACAGCACAGATACCAGGATCAGGACCACAGAAATACCTGAAAATATTTGACAGGTTGCACTAGTATTAAATGAGGTGATTTCCATCAGTGTGGTTTTTTACTCCATTATTAAAAATGTGTTATCATGAGGCAGTAAACTGCAGCCTAATAGTATTTTGGAGAAAAAAAGCAGTAAAGCAGCAGTCCCCTTCTAGATGTTGTCATTAGTATATGTAGGTGTTGTTTTGGGTGACATCTACTACTGTTTATGTCTTCCTGTTGTGTTGAATATTTCTTCCTCCTAAGAAGCAAGAGTTGTAGTTGTGACATTAATACATTCAAGAAAAATGCCTTAATGATACCTCTTAAAAGGTTAGAATTGCTATCTGACAGTCACTGGCTGTGCTTTAACTGAACTGTCATCTCTTCAGTACCCCTACCTGGTTTTTTTGACTTGAAGGAAAAGGTTGTCAGTTGCTGCCCATAGGTCATGAATGAGTTATTTCAGAAGACTGTAGTTGAGAGCAGTCATAATTTGGTATCTATAGTGGAGTTAAGCGGAGGGATGCTTTTCAACGTTCCAAAGTGAACTTTCTGCTGAGATAAGCAGAGTTGCTTGTTTTCCCCAGGACTAGCTCTCAAAACCTTAGGCACTTTGAGGATTTTTCAGATGTAGTTTAGGATTATTTGTCATACTTCTAAAAGCCTCAGATTTCCTTTGGGGTTTTGAATAGATCTGTTATTACTCATTTACTTTTTATGATTTTTTTTTTTTTTTTTATTTATCATTAGTTTGTGTGAGCAGCTCAGTGACAAATGGTCTTTTGATGTTACTTCAACTCTGTAATTTAAATTTGATACAATTTGTTAAAAAATGCCTGAAGTGTATCTTTTAAGTTTTGCTGATATTGTTCTAATACTTGAAAGACTTGTTGCAAGTTACACATTTTATACATTCCTAAAGTGAGGGCCACCAGGCTGAGCATCTAATACCAAGTGGAAATGGTTTTTGAAGACAGCAATGTTCATGGTCTGGCTTTCTGCATCGGGAATCATCCCAGCCTTAATGCAACTGGTAAAATGGAGCTGCTGGCATTTGGGTTTTTTTCTTGTAATTAACCTTTATTGCTGGTGATGTGATCAAACAGGCAGAAAACATTTTGACTGGAAAGCTGCCCAGTGCAAAAGGACCTGGGGATACTGATTGATGGTGGCTGAACTTGAGCCAGTGTGTCCCAAGGTGGCCAAGAAGACAAATGGCACCTGGCCTGTATCAGCAACAGTGTGGCCAGCAGGAGCAGGGCAGGGATTGTCCCCCTGTATTGAGCAATGTGAGGCTGTGTGTTGAGTCCAGTTCTGGGCCCCCTTACTACAAGGATGACATTGAGGTGCTGGAACAAGTCTAAAAGAGGTTAACAAGGCTTGTGAAGGGTCTGGAGAGTGTGAAGAACTCACATGAAGAACAGAAGCTGAGAAGGGGGATGGAGTTGTTTGCCTGGAGAGGAGGCTCAGACATTCTCACTCTACAACTGCCTGAAAGGAGGCTGCAGCCAAGTGGGGGTTGGCCTCTTCTCCCAGGCAGCCAGTGGCAGGACAAGAGAACATAATCTCAGCCTGCACCAGAGGAGGTTCTGGTTGGGCATCAGGAAGAATTTCTTCAAGGGTTGTCAGGCATTGGAATGGACTGCCCAGGGAGGTGGTGGAGTCACTATCCAGTAGAATGTTCAAGAAACAACTGGACATGGCACTTACAGCCATGGTCTAGTTGAAAAGGTGGTGATTGTTCAAAGGTTCACTTGGTCTTAGAGGTCTCTTCCAACCTAAATGATTCTTTGACTGTTGAAAGTTTTCTGTGTTTGTGTGTGAGCTGGTGCTGATAAGGGTTATCACACAGCAAATTGTGTGACTTACAAAACAAGTAAGAGAAACAAAGTACTTAAAATATTCAGTTGAGTGCTTCCAGTGCATTTCTTCAATACGGTATTCTGTGGTTAGATGAATATCAAAGTGTTTTACAAAACAATTACTTCTGCTCACATAAGCACTACCTTACAGCTTTTGGTTTTTTTTTTTCCTTTGTAGGATGATATTGAAAGTACCATGACTGCTTTTGTCAAGTTGAGATACTTTCCCACTCTTTCATTCTTTGCATTATTTCATGTTTAAAAGGGGTGAAGGGTGAAATGACAGGAGGAAAAATAATTAAAAAGTTTTAAACACCTTACAGTTCAGTGGTTTTTTCTGTCCATTTGATCTCCCCAGAGCAGGATTTAGGTTGAAAACGAGTTGTCTAAAATGAGCTGCCTGTGGCACAGCTCCATTTCTGAGCTCTCTTTGTAATCTCTTGAATTCAAATCAGCACACCCTGTGCGGGTCTTGAGAGTTGGTTCAGCTGTACTGGTTGTGGGATTAAGAGTGCCCAGGGCCATTTGAGATATTCAATGGCAAGCCAGACCTATCAACAGCATCTTTTTTGTTTGTCTGTTTGTTTTTCCTTCCATTTATGCCTTTCAGACAATGTTTTCTCTACATCTGAAGCCCAGGTTGATGCCTAAATCCATCTCAATATCTAGGTCTTTGATCACTAATGATGTAAAGAAATAGTACCATGAAAGCAGGTTTGTTTTTTGCTGGTTTTGTGTTTTCACTTTCTTCAGGTTTTTCCTGTATATGTTTTTTTTAAAAATATATTTGTGCTCCTAAAGAATTAAAACTTTTATGATTTTACTGATCTTACTTTAAGCGGTCCTATTAAAATAGCTGTTTTCACACAAACAGAGCAAGAATAAGTTTACTTCATTTTGTATTCTACAGATATTTAAATCTGTTTGGAGAAGGGGTTATGTAATTTTCCTAGGCTAGTGTGGAGAAATTTGAATTGACAAAACCCCAAACTCTGTACCATAGCCCTTTCATATTCTTCATCAGAAATTATAAATATTAAAGCTGCCAATCACTGAGGGGAAAAAAAAATCATATTTTTACAGAGCTGTCCTAGAGAGTGTGATCAGTGGCTTAACACCGGTCAGAGTCCAAATTTGCTTAATTCTTGGCCAGAGTAAATATTCTGTGGTTGTCTCTAAACAGTCCTATGAGTATGCAGTACAGATTCTCTTAGTTAACTACCTGTCTTTCATTCTTTGATTTTCCTATTATTGGATAAATTTCATGTTTTCCCAGCTGAAATTTCAGGGCTGGCCTGCGTGCTTAGTTCCCATGGAAACATATTACTGTCTTCACACAAACTGGACATGCTGAGTTGCTGTGGCAACACAGGTAAAAAATTCTAGTAAGTGTAGAAAAGTGTCAAGTCCATGCTGGCTGCTAAGCCTGAGCATCTGGCATCTGCCAGGAGCTGCTGCTGGATGCCCCAGAAGGGTGTAAGGAGCTCCCTAGGATGCAGACCATGATCTTAAACCTTAAAATGGCAGAATGTTCCTTCCAACTTGCACATCTTTCTGCATTTTACCATGAGAAGTGCACTTGCCTTGTGTGTTTTGTAACTTCTCAAGGGATTTATTGCTTCTGTTATTGATGATTGGGCATGTAGAGGTAAAAGAGGAATGTCTAGGTTTGTCACCAACTTGCAGACGTTTCTAACTGAAATGTACCTGCTCGCAATCCTGTCTGTGTTTGCATGTGCAGGTAGAAAACATGGTCCTGTTGGAAATATTTTCTCCTATTTGAAATAAGGATTACAGTGAAAATGCAATGAGATGAGGTAAGAAGATCCACTTACTGTGGATTTAAAAGCAAATAAAACAAGAAGATTGGGTCAACTTGCAAAAGATACAAAAATACTTACCAGGCAGAAAATGGAGAGGTGGGAAAGTACTTGAGATTATGTGATAAAGGAATAACTGACTTCATGCCAGTCGAATTGTAGTCATATAAGAGAAGCTTTACCAATGCCTGTAAAGACAACTGTGTTAGTTAAAGCACAGTATGGTATGACCTTTCTACTCTCTAAGTCAGAAATGGTGCCTGGCTCATTCCCAGTAATGAGGAAGAAAATTTCTAAACCAATTGACCAGCTCAGGATGGGTGGGATGGGCTCATCTTGCTTCTCTTTTGGTCATGTTGATCACTGCTTTAAATAGTGTCCCTCTTGATCAAATGAAGGTCAGTGTAGAACACAAAGTAAAATTTTGAACATCAGCTCCATAAAGATGAAGAGGAGACAAACCGTTTTAGGGAAGAGTCATCTGCTTCAGTTAAGTTGTGGAAACTACACCCTGAATGGTGTTCATGGAGAAGCCAGAGAGGTCCTGCTCTAATGCGTATTCCAGAGTGGCAATATGGGAGATGTAAGTGACAAGTCTAAATGTTAGCTGCCTGGGAGGTGAAAGAAATGATGTCCAGGAAGGATAATTTACAGGCTTCTGCCCAGTATAAAATTGTAAAAAAGTCTTAATGACTTGAGTGATCCATTCATGTGTCAGCACTCTAAGTGGTGAAGAGCCTTCACAGATGCTTTTAGACCACAGAGAGGAGAGAGAAAGGAGGGCATATACAGTGTAAGTGTGTTAAATTTTGTTGGTAAGACTTCTTAAAATTAGTAACCTGAAGGTAGGTACCTAAAGGCAGGGGGCAGGAAAACTAACTCCAGGAGGCACAAAGAGCAGCTGAGTGCCTCAGTGCCCACCAATTTGAGCAGTTGTCATGTATGTCTTAAAGAGCCATCTCCTACCTCCACAGCAGGTTGAGCCACCGTTGAGAACTGCTTCCCGTGCCTGTGTGGCATGGACTGTTTGGAGCAGTGGAGTTTGCTCCTAAATAACAACAGTCAGTGTGAGTTTTAAATAAGGTCTTCACCTGCTGCCTCCCTGTAGCCATTCAACAAGATGAATGAATAAAAGCAGAGTAGATTCTTCATGGCAGCATGTTCTAAGTCTAAAAAGGTGTTTAAATAACCATCTTAAATCCATCTATTGTGCCTTCAACATTCTGCATCATTCCTGACAGGAAAAATAAATTCATTAACAGGAATTCAATACACTAGTGAAATGAACATTGTTCTTTTTTGATGCAGAAATTGCTGTGCAATTTTTTTTCTGTAAAGACTATTGAATAGGGAAATCTTAAAAAAAAAAGTCTGGATAACTAGTACCTATATACAGAGATTCCTCTGCATATTTTGATACCAGTGAAACAATTTTAATAATTTAATATCTTCCCTGTTTTTTCATGTACTTTAGGAAACTTGCCAGCAAAGTTTACATGCTAAGTTACTGCTACATCTTAGGAAGCAGTCAGGGACTTGACCAGCCCTCCCAAGCTGTCACCCTGGAACCACACAGCTTGGCATAGGCTGCTTTGTCTCTGCCCAGGCTCCCAATGTGGGAGATACTGGTACCACAGGACTGGTACTCCCCTGGCTTTGGGTTTTGTGAGCACAGTAGAGATGGGCCCTGCCAAAATGTTTTTGCAAACCTTGCACCTCTGCATGCCTCTGCTGAAAAGAAGCAGAGGCTGAAGGGCTTGCTTACAGATGTTGGGTGCTGTGGACTGGTACATACTGGAGACCATGTGGAGTGTTCCATACACAGAGAGCCAGTTTGCAGAGCAGGAGTTCAGTGAACCATCAGCCTGAGTAGATATTCAGTCACACAATTTTGACTTTCCCCTAAGCACAGTCTGCTTGTTCTTGCATTTCTCTTGGTTGATGATGCAAACAGCTCCCAAGGCCTTATCGTGTATTTTATTTATATTAAAATAAATAAATAAATTCTTTTAAATGTGAACCTATAAGGCTTTGGTCACCTTATGAACTCATCTCCTAGACTCTTAATTTATGTTTGAAATGTAACCTCTCAAAAACTCCACTCAGGAGACCTTTCATCAGGTCTTTGCCATGGTGTTCTGCAGAACCACAGATGGTCAGTGTACAAGGGCAAGGGAGGGAGTTCTGTATTTGAAATATGCTAGATGTTTGGTATGTTATTTTTCAGACTTGTTGTTTATACATCAGTTTGTCCAGTAACACTAATCTCTATCTTAGCTTGCCTTATCAATGCTGTTGTCTCAAAATGTCTCTCTACCCTACTCCCTCCAATTTAAGGTCTCAAACCATCTCATATGCATGAACCTAAGTACCTTATATACTCCACAGCACTCATGACTGGTGTGTGTGTCTCTGTCCCCTGTGCCTAACACTGTGCTCACCATTCTCCTCAGGAGCACTCTCCTCTGCTCCGTACTGCTTTCTTTCCTTTCCCTGTAAGCTGAGTAATTGAGAAACAGAATCAAGTTACATTCAGATCAACCATCTCAAATTTCAGCTGGAAATCTCTTTCTGTTTCAGACACAAAGCTGGTGTGCCCTCCTTTTTTTCTTATTGTAGTTTGTCTAAGACAAGAAATAGCATCTCCCAGCAAAACACATCTTGTTAAGATTAAAAAACTTCAACACAGCCCTTTATATTGAGGACATAAAAACATGATGTCTTGCATACGTAAAGGGAGACATTTGCTAATCTCTCTTGATAAGGCCTTGAGCTAAGGTATGACTTACCTTGGATAGCACTTAACTCTGCGTATCCCTCCCTGACATTCTTAGTAAAATAAGAATAATTCAGTAATAAAATCTGCCCGTGTATCTATAGCTAGAAGAGGAGCTTCTCCCAGACCAGAAAATAATTGTCTTGGAAAATAGTTTCTAAAACATTCATAGCAAATAAAGATCTGGCAACAAAAATTGCAAGTAACAGCCAAATGTCTATGTAGTATCTTTCTGATTATTAGTATGACTACTTCAAAATGACTACAAAGAAAAATTGAGTGCAGTTCCTTTCCTTTTTCATCCTTTGCCAGAAATCAAGAAAATGCATGAATTCTGTACATAACTGCTTAGTTTTTTCAATTAGAAATTACAATTTTATATATTCTTTAAGGCAGCAGAAAAAACTATTAAATTTCTATACTGCAAGCTAAGGGTGATTAAAAATAACTGCTTGAAATATGGTTTCATCAATTACTAACCTTTTATTGACTACTAGTTGTAAAGACACTGGTTTCAGCTCCCTGAGTCCATCAGTTGCCATTGAGAGAACTTAAGTGAACTCTGCTTTGATATCCTAACCTGTCCTCCAGCAAAATCGTGCAGCAGATTTAATGCTCCTGGTTTTGTCTGTGCTGTGTCATAGAGGTTGGTTTTGTGGTACCTTTGAACCATAGTTGTTACACCAGCAGCCATAAACTGAGACCAATGGAGAGCTTAGATTGTGCTGGAACAGTTTAATCTATTAAAAAGCCAAACAATGTCCTAGAGCAAAGCAGTGAGGTGTCCTGATCAAGCTGAAAGCACCAGAACTTCTTTTTCTTTCAGGTGCCTGGCTTTGATGCTCTGTATTTCTCTATATAGTTTCTATATAGTTCTCCATTGCTTCCCTAGTTCAACACTGAAAACTATCCTATACCATGAATGTGGGAAATGCACATAACCTTGCCTCTCTGCATATGGCTGAGATCCCTTCCACAATATGAAGTGTGGGCTTCTTGACAGTGGCAGGCATGGGTTTTTTCCATTTGCAAATGTGGCTATGAAAAGGTTCAGTCATCAGTGATTATCTGTGCTCCCTGAAACGTGCTTAAATACAGCAGAATAATCGGGAGTTCCCTTGGATCTGGGGAATTGAGAAATAATTACTTAAACTGATTTCCTACCCCAGTCCTGTAACAGCTATATAGTTACCATAGCAATGAAAGTGTTGCTCAGCATAAGAGAGAAATTAGCTGGACTGATGGACCATGCCATGGGTGGTTTGGAACAACACTTAGTTCAGATTCCATTTGCTGGGAATAAAGCCAACAGAACAATGTCACATTTAATAAAACAGGAAAATAACAAGACCACAGTATGTCTCAGGTGAATAAATTCTACAGAAGACACAGGATACAATGTTTATTTGTATTCCATGCACAGTTGTGTTTATAATGGCATGCAGCGGTGTTGGCAGTCCAGACAGCTTCCTAAGTGAAATTGTGTTTGCTTTTATTTCCCCTTTCAAATAGACTGCTATCACGGCATTATTTGCAAACAAATTTTATGTACTCAAGGGCGACTGAGTGGGAGGCAAATTCAGAATTTGTATCTTGTTAGGCTGTGTACACTGAGACCCAAAGACAGTGGAATTTTACTCAGTAAATAAGAATTATATAATTTTTTCAAAATAATAAATAATTATTATATACATTTTTAATGCCGTGGAATCTCCTCATGGTAAAGCTACTTAATCAAAGTCTAAGCATGGCAACAATGCTTGTGAATTGTGTATTGGGATGCTCACACAAACTGAACACCTGATAAAGGAGCTGACAAAAAGACCCCAAGAAGCGGGTTATCTGAAAGCGTCTCTTAATATGTGCTGCTTGAGAGCAGGATAAATTCATCACTCAGGCACAGAGATTACTTCTTTATTATTAGACATTGGAGGTGACTGATCCTGCAACTGCAGAAAGACCCCTCCTGTAGGTTGGGGCTCTGCAGATTCAGCTCAATGCATGTTGGGTCTAGGAAGCAGGATTGCTGTCACTCTGATGGGGTTTTCTGACATTGCTGGTCTTCTCTGAGGGCACAGCATCAGCAGGACATTCCTCTTTCATCCTCAGTCCTGACCTCCTGCTCTCATCTCAGATTTAAATCTAGGTTGAAAAACTGGCATAGTGAAGATGCTTCAGTCTTGTCATATTTTTCTCATCAAATTGGCTGCTTGTTCCCACAAAATGGAAAACTGCTGGCCATCCCCTGCCCAGAAACTGCTGGGTAGCTTTGGCAGGAAGCCAAGGATGTAGAAACATGCAGGGGACCACTCATTGAGCCTACTTCTGTGTCCACTAGTCATGCAGGGTGGGACCTGCATGCTGTCAGTGAAGTGGCACAAACACCTTGAGAACCAAGAGCAAGTCAAAGGGTTTAGTAGAAAGAAGATGGGTAGTCTCTTGAGAAGAGTGTCCTCAAAGACAGCCCTGTTGCAGAGAAGGTCTTTCTCTGAGGCTTATTAAAGAGTGCTCTCATTAGCCCAAAGAAGACAGGTAATACTCAGCAAAGTTGTCTGTCCAGTTTCTGCTGGAAACAAATGTTTCTCACTACTTTTGCAGAGCAGCTGTTATTGTACTCGCTGCCCTGTGTGATGGAAGGTATGTATGGCCCACACTTCTTTGGCACTGTTTTCAGCAAGGCATGGGCTGGCCAAATTCAGCTGCAATCTACATGTCACGTACCTCAGCACATGGTTTGGCATCACACCTTTGGAAAAGCAAAATGAGGTACAATTGGATTAGCGTGCTTCTATGTCCACTACTCATCCACCCCTTTGGAGCTAAAAGATGCTCCTGATCATAAGGTTTAGCGAATGAACTCTTTTTTCCAACCTAGGCTTTTCTGTTGCAAAATGCTGAAAATAGTTTTAGCAGTAGTTTTGTCACCGACTGCTAGAAGTGTGAACTCCTAGCTACTGAAAAATACTCATTTCTGGCTGATCCTGTGGTAGTGTCTATTTTAGTACACAATTGACTCTAGTGGTGCCTGTGCTGGGACTGAATGTACTGCCTAGCCTGGGTGGAGGTTAAAGCTGGAATGAACCAACAATGAGAATTGCAGTGCTTTATCTAAAGTTGACTTGAGCTCTTCAGTATCTGTCACTTATGAAAATGTGGACTTGAAAATAGTGCTTGCTGTCTTTATGCTAGCTTGGGATGATTTCATGTGCTGGTGGAGGTAAAGGGCAGCAAACACTTTATTCCTTCTTTCTTCCTCACCTCAGCCTTTGCTGAAAAGAAGAAATGGCAGCGTAACAGAGAAACACACGTGTTGAGGAGAACATGAACTACCAGCAATTTCAGAATTCCTCAGAGCATTCCTTGAAAGAACACCAAGATAAATAATGAGGGAAAACAGACAAGCTAAATGCAAATGTTTTGGCCAGTGGGTGTTACTTTACTGACATGTTCACAAGGGTGTTTAGAGATGGGAGTGTAATGGCTAAAGAAGTCTTTGAAAAAGAAAATGAAACCAGCATGAGATTTTGTAAGGTGCCTCAGAAATCCAGGGGTGATGCCAAGGTGCAGAGTGTTAACTTCTTTTCCTTTGATTTCAGCGAGCTCAAGGTCAGGCCCTGAATGCACATTCTCCTGCTGTCATCTGGGCTTGCAGGGAACTCTTGTGATAAACATAAGCAGTAAATATCTTCTTCCTTGCTTCACATTCAGCAAAAAATGTTTTGCACAAACAGAATTTAATTAAAGTGATAATTTGTTTCAGGTATCCCCTACTTCTTCTATAAACATGGTGGTTTTTTCAAGTCTACATTGCTGTTGAAAGCAAATCTTGAAACTGTTTTTTAGTAAAATCTACCTCATTTGTGAAAATTATCTGTTTTGCATTGCAGGGGTATAATTACCAGTCACTGTCAGAATTGCCTAATTTAAGTCCTTTAGCTCTTTCTTCTATGGAAGAAAATGAACTAACTATTGCAGAGATTCCCATTATTTAGGAAGAGCAAGATTCTTAAAAGAAATTCAGTTCTTTGGTGACCAAGGAGCACTGCAAGGCTTGTCTATGTGAACCCCAGGGAGATCTGGGTGTGGGGCCTTTGTTCCAGCTTTTGTATTATCTAAATGAAGGCATCTAAATGTATTTACTTAATTTGCAGAAAAAATGTCTCTGTGCACATCATCTTCTAAAGCAGAGCCTCTGAGATGAGAATAAACCATGTCCTCCTAGATCATTGGCAGTGCTGCTGGTGATGCTTGTTTAGGCTGACAGATGGAAGATTTATTTGCAAAATATGTCCCATCTTCCTGTCAGACATATTCATAGATATATTATTTAATTGCCACTGCCAAGAAATTCTGATCTGTTCAAAGCACCTGGAAGTCTGTGCTGAGCATCTTGTGTGTCCTGCCTGCCTGATCATTGGCCTCTTTGTCTCTGCAAAGACCCAAAACATCTTTTTTTTGCCTAACAACCACATTTCCTGGCAAGTTGTCAAAATTTTTCAAATTACTATCTCTGTCTTTTATGCTTCTCACTCTAGGTAAGGTACTTTATATAACAGAGTAAATGTGTCAAGACTTGTTCACACTGTCCTTTGCTTCTACAGATTACATTCAAAGAATTATTCTGGCACTATGGACCTATTCTGTCTGTGCAAGTCACTTTCTGAAATATCTGGTAAAACAAATTACTTGGCTGGTATTACCATTAGTTCTGTTAAAAAATCCACCAGCTTGATATTTCAGTTGTTATTTTATCTGCTATGCAGCATGACACTGTTTTAAACCATGCTCTGGAAGGTTGGCACTGAAGAATGGCATCATCAAGAAGTTACCTTTTAGCTATCTTTTCCTGTCCTCTTTAGACATGAGAATTTTTTTCCAAAGTGATCATTATTCTGTATTGTGGAATACTTGAAGTGTCTTTGCTGACACTGAGTCTTGCTGAGCTGGAGCTCACTGTTCTGTCAGTCTGGTCTTCAGTGAGCCTTCAGTCACAAGATAAACCTAAGCTTGGGGTGGATCCTCAGCAGTCACCGTTTTTCCCAGAACTTATTGCTAATTACTCTGATTTCCATGTTCCCTTCCCAGCTGTAATCTTAACAATCTTCTCCAGAGTGAAAAAGGGTAAGTATGAAACAGACCAGTCTGGACAAGAGATGGGATGTGTGAAAGAAAAGGCTGAAGAAGTGAAAATGTCCCAAGATAGCTTATTATCAGGTGGTTTATATAGAATCATAGAATGGCTTGCTTTGGGAAGAACCTTAAAGATCATCTAGTTCCACAACCCTATCAAGACTTTTCTTCTTTGTTGTGGATTGTATCCTGTTGTAATTTCTGACACTTGAATCTGATGTTCCTCATACATTGGGCAGTACCCAAACACTGTCCATTAAGTTGCTTGATAAATGATCATATTCAGCAAGCAGACATGCACAAATACCGTTTGCTGTTAAATTGGATAGAAAATCTTTTCGTATTGTTCTAATAACTGAAAAGCCCAAGCTTGGGATGGGAAAGTTGTAAGCTGTACAACATACCCTATTCCTTTTTAAGTTATGACATCCATAACAGCAGGCTCATTAGAAGTAAACCTAGTTATACTCTCCCCTTTTGGGAGGGGAAGATTTGAACTTAAATACTCCTTCAGGAGTTGCATAGCAATGTAATTTCCTTGCCATCACATGGTGGATGAGCCTGAATTTTTCCTTCAGTTTCTGATTATGAGTGTCTCAAAACTGGGAGAATCCTCATCAAGCATGCTGTAGGAAATACAATTTCTTCCACTCCGCCCTTTTGTTTTTTCAGTAATTGCCATTGTTGATCTGCCTTCAAACAAAAGCATCAGTGAACAGGAAGGTGTTCTACCTTTGTATGCAATGGGGGTGACAGAAATGTGAGATGCATGATTCACTTTCCTTGACTACCCAGAAATCTAGTGTAGGATGTTCAGCTCCTGCTTATAGTCAGGGGGGGAAGGACACGAGAGGGCTCCTACAGTGAATGTGTCACTTAATTGCAGACAGACATTTCCACTAGGCAATAATTCCTATCTTTCGCTTCACTTCCTCTGTACTGATCCTGGATGGAATGCACTTTATTGTCTTTCTAGCAGCTCATATGCTGCTTTGCTTGGGTTTGTGACCATGGAGTGGTGATAACACTGATGTTTTAGCTATAGATGAACAGTGCCTGCACAGCATCAAGGCCTTGGTTTCTCAGTCATCATGTCCACCCCCAACAGGGAATAGATTGAGGGTGGGGAGGGCACAACCAGGCAGATGTCCCAAATTAAGCAAAAGGATATTCCATACCATAAAATGTCATGCTCAGCAACAAAATGGACAGGAGGGCTTTTAGGGAGATGAGCCATCTGGTTTTTTGCTCATGGCTGTCATCAGTCCACTCATGGGAGGTGGTGAGAGATTATTGTGGTTTGGTTCAGTTTGTTTTCTTTCTTTCTTCTTCCACTTCTGCTTTGCTTATTAAACAGTTTTCATCTTTTTTTCCTCTTCCTTTTCTCTTCCCCTGCTCCACTGTGGGTTGGAGGGGGATGCAAGTGAGCAGTTGTGTGATGCTTAGTTGCCTGCCAGGTTAACCTACATGACAACATTTCTGCATTGAGAAGACAGCTCCACTTCCAGTCAGCCTGTGTGAGTTTCTGAAGTCTTGTCTGGAGTATTGTTAGCAGGTTCATATGTAGCAGGTTTCTGAAGCCACTAAAGAAAAGCAGCTCTTACAGGATAGATCTTAGCAGTGAATGCAGTAATCAGCTCTTGGTAAAAGTCAGAGCTTCTGAAGGTACACAGGAATGAGGTCCTGTGAACATATGCAGGCGTCTGTGTCTTCTCCACAGCTGTAAACAATGACTTGCAAAGCTCTGGGTTGTATTCTAGTGCTGCTTGGGGATGACGAGTCTAGCCATGCCAGTATGTAGGCCAGACTCATGCATCAGCAAGAAAGATGATCTCAAGTACCAGCTGCTTTTGGCTCATGGTGTTTCAAGTGCCATCTGGCTGCAGTTCATGGCTTAGCCACAGATTGCTTGGGTAAGACCCTTCAAATCTCTGCCATGGGCTCACACAGACTGATTCAGTCCTGTGGCACTGGGAGGGTGTTACAGAAAATCTTATTATCAGGCTCAAATATCGATACTCACTGTGGCTGCAAGTAGCTTTCTCCCATGTTTTGGAGCTGACTTGCCCAAACTGAAGCTGAATGAAAGATGATAGAGAGGTCTTTGTGTCTTGTCCCCTCTACAATGATAAACGTTCCTCCTATGGTTTCATTTTTAAATGAAACCAATTTAAAGCCATTGTGCTTTCTCTGCACCTTTATTTAATTTTCAGCCTCTTGGAATTTTCCTTTCACTCTTCAAAATTTGATAAGATTTTTACTGTCTGATTAAATTAATTTAGGGCTCCACTTGTCACTTCTTTATTGTCTGACTCCCTAGCTCCCTTCACTCTCCTACTGTTTAATACTTAGTACACACTCTATTTCCCAGCTTTAGCAATCTTTTCTCCATCCTCCTTGGCTGTTGTCCAGTATTTTGCTTATGAGTAGTTTTCATGACATAAATTCTTCCCATTGTTATCCATCAGTGTTGGAAACCTTCAAGTCAGCCTCTCAGCAAAGAAGCAGATTGTGCCATGAGTCCTGAAATTTTCGGTACTAGCTAGTAGCACTGTGAATAGTTCAGCCACATTTGTTTCTTTTCTGATACCAATTGTAAATTTTTGAAAATCTGAGAGAGGTGTTTTTAACCATGATGTTTTGCTGCTATCTTCAGCCTTATGTTCTCCTGACATACCTTGCTTTTGTGCCCTTCTGCGTTGCTTCTGTGAAGATGGTAAGAACATTGAGTTCAATTATATTTTATTCCTATAACTGACTTCTTGGTTGGGTTTTTCCCCCTCCTGGAAAGTCACAGAGATATTTGAAACCAAGCAGTGACAGGATACTCTGTTAACAATTCACCAGAGTATACTTTCTCACTGCTTGTGATGGAGGATTAATCATAGTCACAAAGGTAAGAGTTGGGAACAAGTTTTCTAGTGCATTTTTATATTTCCCCCTTGGGATTGATAGCTGGGGTGTCTTCTCTGGACACAAAGTGTGACTATATTTTTATGCTTTGTGTTTCTCAAATCTCCGTTTGAGATTATATTATAACTTTCTCCCCTCCCATTTAACCTCTATCTGCTTCAGGACAGGGCTGCCCCCATTATATGGACTTGTACTCTGCTTCCTACTATGAAACGTCAATATCTGGGACTACTACCAAAGGCTATGTTAAAGACAAAAAAAAAAGAGGAAACAAAGAACCAAAGTTCTTCAATTTCATTTGGAATTCTTTAGCTCCCTTGTATGTCAAGGGTTTTTTTCTGGATCATAAAAACATAGAACAGTTTGGCTTGGAAATGACCTTTAAATGCCATCGAGTCCGCTGCAGTGAGCAGTGACATGTTAAACTAGATCAAGTTTCTCAGAGCCCATCCAATCTGGTCTTGAAATTTTCTAGGGTTTTTACCACCCTCAATATAAAAAACTTCTAAATTAGATGTAAGGACTATTGCATCCTACAAGCTCAGAGTACGCCTGTCTCTTTTCATTATCACAATGGACTTATCAAATATATACAATAACTTGCTTACTAGGGACTTAAGTTACGAGAAAGATATATGACTATTTTAAGTTTCATTTTCATTCTCTCTCATGTAATCCAAAAATTGTTCTTGAGGACAACGAGAAGTTAATAATCAGGTCTTGCTGGTGAGAAGCACCGTAGCATTAATTGTGTCTCTCATGAGGAGGCTTCAGGCATATCATTTCCACTCACACTGATCATAAAACAAGCACTGTGAATTGTTTCACATTTATATCCATATCAAGCTGATGCAAATTCATGGCTGTTATGTTCTTTTTAAATACTAAAGTCTTATTTTGTTTTGATCTCTACAGAGAAGGCCTGTTAGTTTCTTTATGAGGTATATAGTATGATTCTATAACACTGCCTATTATTTATATTGCTGAGCTGTTAGACCCTCACTCCATTCTCAAGCACCATCCTAGCAAGAGAACTAGCATATCAGGCCTATTGGCACTGAAGGGCTTTCTCATATTCGATAGTTTAAACATACCTGGTGTTCTCATTTTACCTTAGCTTTCTAGACCATTTGCTTAACTCCGGCATGTTCTTGTAGCAGGTTTGTTTTGCTCTTTCTGGGAATGGTTGTGCCATGTGTTTGCCCAGACTACACAGAGGGCTGAATGCTTGAAGCTGGTGGCACTCACCTCTGCCCTTTTTTCTGTCCCACTGAGTTCCCTTTGAGAATAAGTTGTCAATGGTGATTTTAGGGACACTGTGGACTTTTGACGGCCTGTGTGTCTTGGGTTAGGCCTGGCAGAGTCATTGGATTGTTTCTGACCTAAGTGAGCTGAAAAGAGTTTGTTCTTCTCTGACTAAGAAAGATTTTGGACAGATAAAAAAAAAAAAAAACCCTCATCAAGTACAGACTTATAAATTCCATACTCATACAGTCTCTGACACAAGACTTTCACTGAAGCAAGGCTGCATGCTACCCATCAAGGTTTCCAATGCTGTAGAGAAAAACTTTTCCATACTATAAAACAATCTTTGAGCTGTTGGAAGCTACAACTGCCAGACCCTCAGGGAAGGAAGGCCTCTAGGTTAGCAAGTTCAGTCTTTTCAATTTATTAGCAAGCCCTTTATGACAGGGGCAGCCTCATTTAAAGCTGAAAGAATGAATATACTTCACTTAGTTGCTAGTGGAAAGTTCTGACCTCCTGTCCTTGTGCTGGCCAGAAGGACTCCTGTATCAATCGTCCTTGTTCTCCATGCTCTCCAGCCACTGAGATTATTTGGCCTCTGGAGCACTTTAAGTCTGATTGTGCAGAAGATAAAAGAGCCTGTGGCCTTTTCTCTGACACAGGAGGCAGCTTAAACAACTCTGTTGAACTCAAGAGTTGGATTTGAAGCTGGCCTGAAGTCTTGAGACCTCCAGATGAAAGATATATTGCTATACAAATAGGATGTACTTAAATATTAATAGCTATTTCCAAGCTCTATCCTAATCCAAGCAGAAAGATTATGTCTTTGAAGAAATATGACTTTTGAAGATTAGAGGCTAAAAACCCTGACTATAGTGCAAGAATATAGTGCTTTATCAAGGGAAACTCTTCAAAGCTGAAGATGGCTAAAAGCCAGTTACATATAGACTTCAGGGAGCTGTGGTTTTACACCAACTGTGGATTCAAAATGAATTTTTTAAAACAGCAAGCCTTTTAAAGGACTATATCTTTACTGGAGGTTAAATGAGAGATGTTTTAAAGTGATGTTTAGTATTTAAAGTGCTGAATAGAAACAGAAACTGTTAAAAGTTTAGTAGTCTCTGCTGACCAGCTTGAAGAAAGGAGGCAATTCCTTCCCACCAAGAATTTTTTCTTTGTCTATAGAAGGTGAGTCTCTCTTGATTGTGCATTTCTTCCATATACTCACCAGTGCTGGTGCTATGTGACAACTGTGCAAGTATAATAACCAGGGGTTGCTCCTATAACATAATGAGGCCTATTTAAGGGGCTCCCCAAACCCATGATGTTTTAAGAAGGAACACCCTTCTTGAATGATCTTTGTCAATACAATGACTGTTCAGTATCTGAGCTTGTTATGTTGGACTGTAACTCCATGTGTAGAAGTGGGTATGTTGGTCTATGAATTTTGAAGAAACCAAACAGCTGCTGTGCAATAGCACAGAGCAAACGCATCCTCACAGTCATATTGTGTTTGCAGAGTAGTGCTCCTTTCACCTCTCTCATGACCCTCAAATTGTTTACCTTAACAAGAAGAGTCTGGCAAGCATAGTTCATAATTGTACTGCATACTGAAAACCACAGACTGAAGAAGAATGTTGGCTTCTGCCTACTTCCCATCCTTGATTTATCTTTTACAGGTCTATTCTGTAAGGAGTAAACTACTTCTCTCTCTTTTTTTTGGAGCTGCCAACGTTAAGATATGTGTGTCTATAATATCAACCTCTATTTTACAGGTTTCAATCACATATTCTTTCAAACCATTTAACAGATTAACATAAATCAAGTTAAAATCTCATTCAAACTGCACTTGACTTTGAGGATGTAGCTTCTCCTTCAGACCAGAAGAACTGTGTGCATGTTAGTTTGCCTGTCTGATTGTACTAGTTTCTCTTGGTTTATCTAAAAAAAGAAATTGGCTCACAGCAAACAATGCCTCACAGTAGGCAGTGTAATAATATTTTATGGTGAGTTACCTGGTAGTTCAATGACAATGATTTCCCAAGAGGTGCAGACCTCATTGATCAAGATTCTCTCTACAGCAGTGAATACATGGCTGTAAATGTAAGCAGGCACAGACTTCTGGCAGAAGGTGATCCCCACTGTCAGTATCCTCCTCTACTATGGAAGAGACAGCAGGAAAGAAAATACTACAAATTCTAGGCTAGACTGGAGCTTCACAACCTGCCCTATGGGTTCAGCATAAGATGACAGCCTTTGTAAATGACCAGAGAATGAATATCTGGATGTCCTCTCTCACATCTAAGGGAGTGTGGAATTATATTCATGTCCTGCCTTTGCAGTCTCTGGCTGTCTGATCACATCCCATTTATCCCTGCAGGGGAGAATGCCCCACTCACAGGCCCATCTGAGCTATTACTTGACCTACAAGAAGGAGAACACGGACTGAGCAGTGCAGTATATGCACTAAAGCCTATCACAACCTAAACATCTGAGTCAATACCTGCAAGGCACACCAATATTAATATGCTTGGTAGGTCATCCCTGCCTAGAGAAAGACATGAATCTGTGAAAGTACAACAGATGAGCTGGAGAGAGAGCTGCCCTTGCTAGGAAGCCTGGGGATACTTGCAGTGGGGATACTTTCCTCCTGTCTCAGATCTGCCAGTTCCTTACAGACAACTTCAGGACAATTGACTTCCAGTGCAAGGATTTGTGAGGACCTGTGAGCCTGATGTTTGAAGGCAGAATGGAACTTAGGCTTCCTCCTTTCCTTACAATAGTCTGTGGGAAGACACAACCACCCCAAGCCAGTTCCACTTCCACTTCCACTTCCACTTCCACTTCCACTTCCACTTCCGAAATGCTCTTCTGCACAGCACAGCAAAATCTGGGCAGTAAAAGCAAATTAGGTTTACCTGTTTTTCTCAGACTCAAAAATAAAGCAAACATAAAACCTGGAGGAGCTTTGGGCAGTAAGGCATGCTCATGGTTTCCACCAGTTGATGTGGCTTACCAGTTACAGTGGGTGAACATGGCTCTCTGGTAAAGCTTTGAACTGTAGGATGTAACTTATCAAATCCCAGTGACATGGAGCACATTTCTGTGTTATTACTTACTAATGCTGGGCTTGGCAGGCACTGCAGGTTATTTTACTAAATTATGACAGAACTGTCATCTGCAGGATAAACTAGGATATAATGCCTGTGACTCATGAGTAGTTTTGTTGGAATAAAGCTGCTTCATATACAACACAATATTTAGAAAACAATACCTGTAATTTCTCAGAATGAATTTTCCTGTGCCTCTTTCCTTGTGTGGCTTACAAGATTGAACCAGAAACCCTTGAGGGTTTTTTTCCCCTCCACTCCTCACAGAAATTGGAGTTGTTCCAGGAACAAGATGCTTCATAAATAGGGTGTAATATGCTATTTCAAAAGAAATTATTCTGTGTTCAAAACACCAAGGAAAAAGAATGCTTTGCTAAAGCATTATCAAAAAGACCAAATGAGAGGATCTGTACAGGGACAACCCAGATAGATTGCCACAGATGGACAAAAGAGCACAAAGTCTGGCACAGGACAGATCAAATAAATTAAAGCAGAGATTGCATGCTCTGTGGATGACTTATTCTTTCTTTTCAGAACTTAAACTTTTCTAGGAAGTAACTGCAAGTGTTGGGACAATTATCCAAGAATCTGGTTACTGATATTCGCTGGCTGTGAAAGAAACGGCTTATTCTAACCCCTGAGAGTAGAGAGGTGAACTTATTCAAAGTCTAACTATCAGTACTTTTAAGGGAACTATGGTATATCTAACAAGTATAAATCAGTTTTTAAATTAAATTAAAACTTTGGCTCATAAAAATAATTGCAAGTTACATGTTTGCAAGCATAATGTTGCATAATTGCAAGCACAATGTTTGGATAACACAATTAATTGCATTAAAAATGCAAGTAAGAACGTATCAGATGTGGTGCTGATTCAGATTTTAAACAGCTATCAGTGGAAAGGTAGCATAGTCATGACCTTACCTGACTTTCTTAATTATATTGTTAAAAGGCATTTCAGAGCATGGAGTCTGTAGAGAGAGGAACAGACTGCAGGTCACACAGAGAAAAAAGGAGGATGTGCTAGAAATTTATGATTCTGAAGAAGCTTCTAAGGACAAAACTAGCAGTTAAGGACTTAACTGCTGTTATGAAGTAGTTGTGTTGGCTCTACATTCTATTGAAAAGAAGAATACGCAGGATCATTAGAGAGTTGATATTCACCTTTTGTGTGGCTGGTGCTGGAATAATGTCTAAGTTCTGGTCTATCTTCATTGAAAAATGAAAATGGATTACTGAAAGGAAAGAAGGGATGCAGTGTTCAAGACTATGAACCTCATTGAAAGACTGCTAATTATGGTTACCCAGTCACCATCAGAATACACCAAGAAACAACTTACAGGAATGGTGCTAAGAGCTTTAAACTCCAACAGGAAAGGAGACAGAACTTTCAGTAGTTGAGTATAAGAGCAGCGCAAGATGCTTTAATGGAGGAAAGTGGATTCTCTACGGCTACTATGGGCAAGGAGGGTGCCTCAGAAGTTATTCCACTGGCACAACATGCCATTTCCACATAGTTTTTCTGCAGCTTCCACTTCATATTAATTCCATCTTAAAATTATCCCTTGTGAAAGTGATATCTCTACAAGATATGAACACAGTGTGTGAGTAATCCACTTTTAATTAATTATTTATATCTTTAGATTTGCATCTAACCTGAAGGGGTGGCTTCTGTTAAAACTTCACTCTGCATTCATGAATGTTTTAGTCTTAGCTTCTGATTTAGTTTCATCTTGAAAGGTATATTAAATATGCTTTCCCCTAAAATATTATTTCTTTTAAAACATGCCAAACAGAGAAATTCAACAGAGTTTGAAGGAAAATCAGAATCAATTTTTGGCAGCTTTGAACACTGAGTTTGTAAGTACAATTGTCTATCAACAACACAGCTGAAAGTCAGATTGGACAGCTGGTTTGTAGATCTGCAACGTTGAAAAGTTTTTTGTGAGTGTAGTACAGAAAAATGACAAAAATTCAGAAGCTTGTTTCTTTATATAATTTTATTAACACGCAAATGCAACCATACAGCTTTATTCTTGTAACATAGTCATAATTGTCGTAAGGAATGCAGGAAAACTCCTCTCTTTCTTTCTGTTTAAACCAACACAGATCTGGAAGGAATTCAAAGATTTTCACTCTGTAATAATTTTCCTTCCAAGACTATCTTTCTGTTGTTGCTTTGTTGGTTTTTGTTTCTTTGTTGTCAGTTCTTAATCAGCTACAGTGAGAAGTGTTGTTTATTTCCCTTTGCTTTCTAGATGTCTGCTAAACCCCAGGCAGCTGCAACTACACACAAATCCAAAGATTTGGGAAGTGAGAAGGACTGGTGGGATGAATTTCTGCAGAATTTGTGCTTTAATTTTAAATGCATTTTCTGGCTGTGTGTCACTAGACCCGGGGATGCTGCTGCAGCTGCTGAGCCATAAGAGGGCAGCTGCTGCAGATGAAGCTCCATCCTCATTCTGGTCAGCCACATTGTGAATGCCTGTGCTACCTCTCCTCTTCTCTCAGCTGAATTCCTTTGCATTTTAAAAATTCCCACTGCTGTCCCTACTAAGAGGAAGAGACAGTAATGATGAGCATAAAGAGTCAGAAAACTAAATGACAGGAGGAATGGAAAAAAATATTGTGCAGCACCCTTATCTACACTTGCAGTTGTGCACCTGCAATTCCACGTCTCATCAGGAAAGAATACTGTGTTTCTTCTGCTGCAATCTCAGCCTCATTGCTATTACTGAACAGTCATTAATTCTGCATTTTCACTAATAAGAACTGTTAGAAACAAAATTTAGAATCTCAGGAATATGCTAAAATTCTGGTTCATTAGTCTGTGCTTTGTTTTTGTTTTGGTTTTTTTTTTTTTTTTTGGCTTCTTTGGCATTTGGTATAAAAGCTCTAAAATCTATTCTTACAGAACATAGCAGAGATGTGTTGGAAGTGGAGTATTGGCTCCTTCCTTTTAGATAGAATTTGAATGCTAATTCTTTTTAAGGCTCAGAAAAATGAGCAAAAGCCTGAGTCATTCTGCCTTTTCAACAGCAGTGCAAATAGCAGGAGATGGGAAGTTCCCGACTTGCCATTGTGCTTATTCACATTTTTGATTACAATCATGAGCATGCATAAGCATCAGTTCTGTATTTTTGAGATGAAGATGATAGGATTGGTAGTTTTTATGACCACTGCTGCAGAGGGACAGTACTGTCCAAAACCCAGGTCCTGCCTATAAAGGAACAGATGAAGACAGTGCTAACAAGTGTCAGAGCATTGGCAAAGATCCACTGTAACATCAGAGGGTGGGTATTGCAGGGGGCTGGTTGCTTTGTTGGATTGGTGTCTCACACTTGTTTCCTGGCACTGGATTGAAAAATGAAGCCCTGTCATTCCTTACAACACTTGGTTGCCATGAAGATGATTAAAAGCCATGAAGATGGTGAGGAGCCTGGGCATGTGATGTATGAGCATTGACTAAGGGATCTGTTATCCATTAGCTTAGAGAAGGCTCAGGGTGCTCTTACGGATGTAGATGAAGGCTGATGGTGGGAGTAAAGGAGGTGGAGTGCAATTGTTTTCAGTGGTGTCCAGTGACAGGACGAGAAAAAAATGGACATGAATTGTAATAATAGACACTTCCATTAAACATGAGATTTACTTATTTTTTTCTTTCCAGTGAGGGTGATCAGGGTTTCTCAGATAGATTGTGGAGTCTCCATCTTTGGAGCTACCAAGGACCCAACACATGTCCTGAGCAAAACACCCTAGCTGACTCAGCAAGCCTAGATGATCTCCAGATGTCCTACCAACCTTCAGCGAGTCTGCCAGAGCAAGTTACAGATACCATATATTCCAAAAGGTCTCCTTGTTTTAAGAACCAACAATTCATAGGTTTGGAAATTCAGATTATTGGTTTACCTCATCTACTCCTCAGTGCATATAAGCATCTAAAGGGGGATGTCAAGTGGATGGAGCCAGGGTCTTCAACAGGCAGAAGCTGATGCACAGGAAGTTCCACTTGATCATGAGGAAGAACTTCTTTACAGTGCTGGTGACCACACACTGGAACAGGTTGCCCAAAGAGGTTGTGGAGTTTCCCTCACTGGAGATATTCAAGAACCATCTGAACACAATCCTGTGCAACGTGCTCTGGGATGACCCAGCTTTAACAGAGAGATTGGACCACATGATTCACTGTGGTCCCTTCCAAGCTGATCCATCCTGTGATACGGTTCAAGAGACCTGAACCAAATCCCTGTAGATTTAGGGCACTGCTCTTCACCTCCTGGCGGCTGAGACAGCGCCTCTACCAATATTCATTGCTCCGCACCAGGTCCCGCTCACAGAGAGTCCCCACGTGCAAGCGCGCTGGTCCCTCAGCCCCCCAGGTGGGAACAGACCATCCCTCTCCCTCCAAAACCGATGTTTCCCCTTGGGATGTGTGAGCTCCCGCCCGGCAAGCCACACGCAGGGGCTGCTCCCAGCTGATGCTCCGCCTGGAGCTCGCCGCTCTCCGCCCCTCGACGGCCGCGCCCGCACCGGCTCCGCCGCCAGCCCCGCGCCCTCCCGCACCCGCGGAGCCGCTCCCGCCCGCGTTGCCCATTGGAGCGGGAGCGTCACGCTGCAGATCCATGCCGCCCGCGCGGGCCGGGGCAGCGTGCCCGCTGCTGATTCATTGGCTCTGCCGGGGAGACAGCCCGCAGCATCCCGCCCGCTCCATCCTGCCCGCCCGCTCCATCCCTCCCGCCCGCTCCATCCCTCCCGTCCGCTTCATCCCGCCCGCTCCATCCTGCCCGCCCCGCTCCATCCCGCCCGCCCGCTCCATCCCGCCTGCCCGCCCGCTCCATCTCTCCCGTCCGCTCCATCCCGCCCGCTCCGTCCTGCCCGCCCCGCTCCATCCTACCCGCCCGCTCCATCCCGCCTGCCCGCCCGCTCCATCCTGCCCGCCCGCCCCATCCCTCCCGTCCGCTCCATCCCGCCCGCAGCGCTGGTTCGACTCGCCTCGCCTCGCCGGGGCCAGGGCGTTCCGGGGAAGCTGCGCCTTTCGGCCGGGACGAAGCGGCGCTTCGGGATCTGGCCGGGCGGACGTGCCCGGCGCGGTAAGCGCGGTGAGGGGCCGGCGCTGCGGGGCAGGGGGTGAGCGAGCGGACGAGAGAAAGGGACGGCCCTGCCCTGCCCCGCCGTGTCCCTGCCCCGCCGTGTCCCTGCCCCGCCGTGTCCCTGCCCCGCCGTGTTCCTGCCCCGCCGTGTCCCTGCCCGTCCCTTCCCGGGGTTAGCGCTCCCGGCTGAGCGCCTGGAGTTCAGCCCGCGGTTAACAGGTGGTCGAGGCGGCTCGGAATAGGTTCCAGTAAGCCTTAAGGTCTGAAGAGCTCTGCCAATTTTTCTTTCATTTTAAATAATAATAATACGAAAATGCAGGAGGTGGCATTGTTCATTTGCGTGACGTGGAGCATGTCAGCTGTAGAAAAGCTTGTATCTCCTTTTTGACTTTGTAACGGAGTGATTCCCTCTATATTCAAAAGCAGAACAGTTAAAAAGCACACTGACTACGGAGCATTTGAATGTATTTAACGCTTGAATCGAAAACGTTTGGAAAAAAAAAAGGTTGGGGTAAAAAAACCCAGACAAGTTTGTTGTGTGTTTGTTGTGTGCGGGTTTTTTGCCTTCTTTTCCCCCTCCAGGTAACATCTCTCTTCCTTTGTGCTTTCAGACTGCAGGGATGAACATCTCTCCTCCATACAGCCTTAGATTACTTCTCCTGCTCTGTCTTGCCTGCTTCCCTTTCTCTGTGTGCTCTTCCCATGTCTGTTGATTCTCATACTTTCTCCCTGCCCCCTCCCTCTCTCCCTTCTTCCTTAACAGTCTCTGTTTTTAACAGTTGTCATCTCAGTGGTTTCTTCCTCTGGCCTCAGCCTCTGTTGATGGTGACTGGTGTGTAAGTTCAGGTCCCTCTCCTGAGCTGTCTGCCATTCTTTTTTTGCTGGGAACAATTACCTCAATGACAAACTCACAAAACTTCTCTCTGAGCAGTCCCTGTTCCCTGACATTTGCCTTTTCATCCTGTCTATAACCTTGTTTGGCACACAAAGCTGGACAGTGACTGGAAGCACAGACACACCACAAGTTTGGCACTTACGTGACAGGCGTAGCTCACAGAGAGATGGGACAGCAGTGGCAATGCTGCCTCAAACTGCCTCAGCAGGGCTGGCTGGAAGTTGTTGGAGAGACCATCAAGGCAGTTCTATTTCCAGGTGCACCCCACTGCTGTGTCTTGGAGTGTCTCCCTGTTTTGGTCTGTTCCTCTTGTTTGAGCTTCCCAGGGGCTGTGCACACAGGGGTGCAGATTTATGTAAGTGCTGTGGAAGCAAACAGATGTTTTGGTTTCTACTTAGAGGTAATCAGGTAGTAGTCCCCAGTTCTGGTTGTTTTTCTTGTCCATTTGTGGCTTTCCATTCAGGTTCTTAATCAGAGAGTCAAGATAATTTTGGCCACAGGAGTAAATGACTGGAAAAATGCCAGGGTAATTGCAGGTCTCCATTTACTGAGGACAGCCTGGCTCCATTCTTGTCAAAAATAATGAGGCATTCTGGGTGTATCAATCACAACCAAATATGTATAAAATAAATCAAGCTATTGCAAGACTTTTTTTTTAAGGAAAAAAAAAACCCAGAATATTAAGAGCTGGACAAAGTAATTTACTGCCTACTCTTTCCCTGATCTCCCATGTACACTTTGTCATGGAAAAGGTTTTGAATGAAGCATAGATGATACTCTTGCAGATTGTTCAACAATTTAAATCAAATTTAAAGTCTTTGAACCTATAATAGCAGCTATTACTGGCAAAATTATACTACGAATCTTATTACAAATAAATGAAGGCTTTATTCTGTGTACTCACTGCAATGGGCTGTGGTTGTAATGGTTCAGTGATGTTTTCTTGGCATTTATAACACAGAGACATGGCAGGGATAAGAATGGGAAAATTCAGCCCATATGAGTTGTGTACTCCTGTCTGATTTACCTGAGGAGAAATTTGTATTTGAGGCACTACAATAAATTTCTTGCTTCTTCAGCAGTGCTGGAAGGAAAACTTAGATTTGAAGACAGGGGAAAAATAATCCCTCAGTTCTTGTTTGAAACAATCCCAGACCAGTTTGACTTTGGATGAACAGTTCCATTTCAGTGAATGCTTAAAACTGTCACTGAATCAATTAAGGCAATATTTCTGCATTATGTTGCAGGATAACTACAAAAGTTAAGAAAGTATTTGTCATATAGCAGTGGAAATTTTAAAGAAAATCTCTATAATTTTATTGCTTCTTGACAAAACATAATATGTTATTCAAATTAAAAAGCTCGTGTGTTATTTTGCATATGAGAGATTATGGCTTCCAAACCCTGTGTGGGTGAAGGCACAAGCTGAAGATTTTTCCACCATAGCATTGTCAAATCCCAGCTGTGAGAAACCCAAGTGTGGGAGTAGCTCTGATGAATGGTCTATCATACCTGTTTTGTTTGGGTTTTTTCATCCCTGCCAGCTGGTTTATCTTGCTCTGGCTTCAGCAGTGGCTGGGTGCAGAACTGTTTCTGCAGGGAGGGCATTGAGACTGAAGAGGTGCTATGGGAAATGTACTGTGCCCTGTACTTCAGACCAGAGGAACACTGAAGATTAGAGAATTATTTTGTAATGGTAGAGAGGAAATTGTCATTGGCTTCCACTCTGCTTGTCAGCCTCAGCTCTGTGGTGACTTTTTTACGGATGCAATGCCCAAACAGAGCTATGAAATGAGGCTTGAACACACTCCAGAATGTATTTTCTGGGCTGTGCCACCCTGCAAGCTACTGCATTGAACCTGAAGCCTGGCACACCGCAGGTTGGTACAGCTGCCTGTGCAGCAGCAGCAGCAGCAGCAGCAGCAATGCCCCTGTGGGGCACGGGGCATCTCCAGGCCCTTGTCACTGGCACAAAGGGAGCCCAGGTAATTTTAGCTGGTAATCGGTGCTGAGTTTCCCAGGAATGACCACACAAGGGCGGTTCCTTCCTTCAGCCTTGCCCCTGCTACAAATGGTTGGTTTAGGCGGAGTGATTTGAAACACTCCCGGGTGCCTCTGTCCTTGGGCTTGGTTTGGTTTTCTGGGTGCATGGAACACTGTGATTCCAGTGTTTCTTTATGCAGACTAGCCAATTTGAGTCAATCTGATTTGGTAACCCTCTGCATTGAAGTAATTTCTCAGTGAGGTTCTTCTGCTTTCAAATTAAATGCCATCTTTTAGTTACAAAAAAATGGCAGTGTTTGTTCTGTCCCTTCTGTGGAGGCTGTTTTTTTTTTCTTTTCTTTTTTTATTACGTTCTTACATGGTAGCACAAACAGGAGGTATTTTAAAACCAGTTCTTACAGGCAGGTCATATTCTGATGGAGACATTCCTGTTGACCTGCAGTGTGCTGGTCAGTAAGAGTGAATGGAGGGAGCTGTCCTTTCTCTCTGATCAGAATAAGGCATCACCTTGACAGATTTCAGGACTAGAAAGGAATTCAGAACATCCCCATCTCAGCACTGAGCTGTCTGTGAGAATAAAGCTAATAAAAAGAAACATTTAATAATACTTGCTTTACAGTTTAATCTTTCCTTATTAGTAGATATGCCAGGGCTCTTTCATTTCAGCATTTTCTACAACAAATCAGCCTGAGAGGTTGAAAAATTGGTCTGAGAAAGGTTAAAATAGGCAATATTATAAATAGCTGAGGAAAAGGCAGCCTTTCTTTTGGGAAGTGTTGAATATATGTATATATACACCATTGATGTCAGCATTTATGACATTACAGGACTGGAAAAGCCCCAGTACTTTAATGCTTACTGATAGGGCTTTCTCTGGTCTGGTTGGTCTTGAGGGAACTTGGGTTTGCAGCTGCCATACCTGCACATCTAAGAGGAGGTTGGCTTTTAGTGGGGAAAAGAAAATAGCCTCAATGCTGATTGTGTAATCCTGCCCTAGATGCAGCAAATAAATGGAATTATGGCTAATCTTCATTACTTTTAGAAAATGCTGTCTCTTAAGACTGTATGTTCTGCCTGTAATATAAAGCTTTTGGTGCTGGAGCTAAGCTAAGCTTCAGTGTGTTTTGGGAGCAAGTTCCAGCCTCTCCCTACTAACACTTTCATGTCCCTTTACTGTCAGTGCAGGCTGGAAACTTTTTAGAGAAAGAGGAATGCAGACGTTCTGTAATACCATGTTAGGTATAATTCATCTGCCTTCTCGGACAAGGCTAATGAGTGGGCTTACGTAGTATTTGCTTTATTTATTTTGAGAACCATGCAGTTGTCAGTGAACTCATAGTATGGTATGATTTCATGTTAGTTTCTGCCTTAACTTCCAGGTGGCACCTACTGAGTTGGACTGCTAAGTGGGCAATATTATTTGTTTATATTGTTATTGTCTATAGGAAAATAATCGGCATATCTTTTTAGCCTTTATTAAATTTCACTTCGAATTCATAATGTCATCACTTTTTAATTAGGCACAAACAATAGCTATACAGTTAGCATGCAAATTGTACATAACGGTGTGGAGTTTGTGTGGGGTGCATAAGAAGTTTGTTGTTGGAGTTTACATTGCACAGTTATAAGGATAATAAAATGCATGTTACATGATGTGTAATAATATGGTGACATGAGGCAAAGATGTCTGTAACTGTAATCTCTCATCCTTAGTTCAGTTTAAGCAGGGACTAAACCAGCCTTGTTCTTTTCCGTTGTTATAAACTCCTTTTGTGATGAATACAACATTTTTCTTGTTACTTTAGTGCAACAGCTCAAACATTGCTGTTTGTGAACATCAGTAACAAACATAACCACAGTTAACATTGTACTTTCTCTTCTCTCCAAGAAAAGACCTAGGTATCGGAGTTGGCATTCATGATTGATTTTTAATTGTAAAGTCAGGTTTCAGATATCTTTCTTTCTTTTTTTCCCCTAAATTTAATGAATTTTTATTGCTTTATTTCCTCGCTTTTATTGCAGTTGGGATTGGGTATTACCCTGAAAAGACCACAAATTTGAACTCAAACCCTGCCCACCTATTGAGAATTAGCAAGAAACAAGGACCCTTAGGTGAAGGATTTCCTGCAGACTTCCCTGTCTATGCTTGGGAGTGGCACAGCTTGTTCAAAACCATGTGGCAGGGTTGTAGAGAGTTGGGGGTCTGTATTGCTTTTCAGCTGATGCTATGCAGCAGTGTAAATAAGTTTGTGCTTGTTCTTTGTATTTTCTCTGACTTCACCTCCTAGTATTTGGGATGGAGTAAAAAGGAATGTGGGGGTGGCTGACTCTCTTTACCTTCATGCAGAATATTGTTGCTGATACAGGAACGTAGAAGATATGGGAGCAGCCTGAGTTGTTAACTTCTCATAGGCAACAACTTCTGGGTTAACTGTACTGCTTAATTAATGGAGCTGATGCACCAGGGTGCAGTGCAAAGCTTTCTCAGGCTGGATCTTCTCACAGTTCCTTCTTTTTTCCCCTGTCTGAGTCTTGGGATCTTCAGAGTTTGCAAGCGGACGATGGTTTGTTCTTTGGGAAACCATTGAGTGCTTAGATTCTGTGGCACTAAGCAGAATAGAAGTATGTGGAAAATAGATGTAGTTTGTGAATGAAAATTCACCAAGCTCCGTTTGTCTACCATACTGGTAGTTTCTCTTGCTCAAGAAACAAACAGTGCATGAACAATCCACATGTTACTCTTTTTGTGCATGCAGGTGACCTTCGTGGTGGTTGTTGCTGGTTACAAGGACAGTTTCGACATACACAAAACCAGATATGCTTTTGTGGTCTCAGAGATGCTGTAAGCCATAATGTTGTGTTGCAGATGTGGTGTGTGTTCAGGTTTGCTTTCATTTTGAAAGGTAAGTGGCTGAGAGCCTCATGCAATGTATCAGTGATGTCCAGAGGAGAAAATAATCCAGCTGCACAGCATTTGATATCTTGCTGCTGCTGTTCAAGGGCATGGGTTTTATGCAAACATAGCCCAACAGCCAGACTAGCTTGCTCAGGTGCCACTGGCAGCTGTCAGGCCAGTTGAGACCTTACAAACTTTCACACAAGTTTCAAATACGGTCTCATGGAGGCATAATTCAGCTTCAAGAGTTGCACTTGGGTCTCCATGAGGAACATCTGGTTACATTTATCTGCAGAGAGCAACTCAGAAGAAAGCTCTGAGCACCTGCCCTTTTTAGTTTCCAGAGTACTGACCTGCCTAAATTTCTGGTTGGCAGCACTGAACACAATCCTGCTTTGGGGTTTCTTGAATAATCAAAGTGAAGCTTTTTGTTCCTGGAAGAAGAGAGCTGGAGTGAGGACAGCCTGTATGCATCCATACACATCAAAATCAATAGAGGGGCTTTCATGTTTGCCTCAAAAGACTCCTGTACCTTCCAGAAAACCCCTCAGCAAAGTCAATTAGAGGAGGTCCCTGTGAAACTTCAGAGCTGTGGGATGAATCACGGCTCTCTGTGTCTGACAGAAAGTGTATCTGAGAGCATCTCCTGGAGGAGCTCCTTCTTAGAAGTGCTTACCTCTTACTTGAATCCCTGCATGACCTGCTGCAGCCAGGCAAACGCACCTGACAGGCTGCTACTGTGCCAGCACAGCCTGCTTTGCTCTTCCTCAGGAGATGCAAAATCTAAATAGTCACTTCTTTCACTGTGCTGGTCCTTGTACCACCATTCTAGACTGGCTTTTTAAGTAGAATGAAAGGTTTTCGCATGTTCAAGGCTGAGGTTTTGGAGGTAGTTGGACAGACAAAGCTTACAAGTGAGCTGAAAGATGGTTTGGAACAGTGCTTATGCTTAGCCCTGCTGGTTGATTTAGAAGCATATTTATATGTCCCTCAAAGCACAGATTAGCCAGAGAGCTGGTGACTCACCTTTTCATTAGCATCTCTCTCTCTGATAGTGGCTTGTCTACAGTGAAAGCAAGTTTCTACATGTATGCAGTCAGTGGTGAAAGGCTGGAGCTTCTAATCCTAATCTAATGCTATACTGGGACAGATGTGTTCTGGAAGTGGCTATCCTCCCCATAAATCATAAATGGACACTAGTGACTAGATTGGGAGAGAGCTCTGCATATGGCCAAATGGATCCCATTTGCTTTGAGGTGGGAAGAAACACTTCAGGTGGAAAAAAACATTTCTCACATTGTTCCTATACTCTGTTCTGAAGTTTTCTGCAAGTGGATTTCAGCTCTTTTTGCAATACTGAAAAGAGGGAGGTGACAATGGCCATTAGTGATGACATGTGAGGAATATTTAAATGAAAGACTTCTCTGGAAAGTTATAAAACCGCCCCCCCCAGCCTTTAAACAGGCCAAATCAATGTTGTCAAGAGATATGTCATCAACAAAACATTGAGGAGAAGGGGGAAAAAACGATAATGAAAAGCCTGTGTGGCACCATGTAGTCTCTTGGAGCACCATCACAAAACAGAACACAGTCTTGTAATAAACAACTGTCAGAGGTGAGACGGCAGCAAATTAAGACAGGGATCCTAGGGTTTTCTCTGTGCCACTTCCTTATCACAGAGACAGCAATTGCTTATTTGATTAAAATAAGAAAACTTTTGTCTAAAGTTAATCAGACATTCTCTCTTTAATTTGAGGGAATGAAAAAGCAAGGAGGAACCTTACTGCCAACACAGGCACTTTTAGTTAAACTTACCTCTCTCTCTCTCTGTCCATTCTGAAAGGGTTGGAAGTACAAGACAGGAAACACACTCAGCCATGAACTGGGTTGTCCACAATATCCATGATTTTTTTCCTTCTCCTCTGTGCTTCAGGCTGTTTGTTCATGCTGGAGACTTTCTGAATGGCTAAGGGGAAGGTGAGGGTAATGTGGTGAAGCTTCTTATCCTGATTCAAGAATGGGGTCTGCCACTTCTTTCCCCAGCCCACCCCTTCATCTTTCATGCTGTCAGGTTGCTCATTCTGAAAACTGAATTGGCTTATGTTGAAAAATAGATCCATTTATTGTTTTAAAAGATTGATAACTTTCCAGTCAAGTTTTTTGGTATATATTTAAGTTCTGAACATTGTATTTAAGTGTGAAGTTTACTTTTTCAGGCATATTACTTATTTAAAATTGCTTTGAGGCATTACTGCCAGCATTTTGTCATGGTAAAATAGCTGCAGAAAGAACTGTTTTAAAAATTTGAAATGGTGTTTGTATTCTTTGAGTGAAAGTGTTTCTAATTTTGTGCCTGACTTTTTGTTCTTTACATATGACCATCCTAGCACTTGAAGCCTTAGTCAGTCCTGCAGGGTTTTAATTGAATCCAAAATTGCCCAAAGCTCAGCTTGCTTTCACAAAAAGTATTTTGTAATATGTTTTAATTTGGATTTCCTGACTCCAGCTACTGCAGCAGGTGTTTTGTGCAAAGATGTGCCTTCTTTTGGTGTGCATAAAACTGTCTCATATTCTGAAAAAAAATGCAATGCTCTAGTACAGAATGGTGGTAATGACAGAGATATCTATCAAGATAATTTCATGATACTCAGCGTTGCTTTGCAGTTTTTTTTAATCTGTGAGGGAAATCACTCCTGTTTTATTTTCCTTCTGTAGTGACATATTGAACCCGTTTATCAGCACAGAGAAATTTAGGTTGAAAGGGACCCCTGGTGGTCATCTGGTCCAACCTCCTACTCAAAGCATGTCCGACTAGATCAGGTAAATTTTTCCTTGTATCTAATATGAATTTCCCTTTTCCCAATTTTTGTCCATTGATTGTTGTCCTCTTACTGTGCACGTCTGGGGAGAGCCTGGCAGCAGCATGTCTGCACCCTCTAAGTGTAGACAGCAGTGAGCTCTCCCTGGAGCTGTCTCTTCTCCAGGCTGAACAAACACTTAGGCTCTCATGCCTTCTGTGCTTTAGCTCCCTAAACATCTTGGTTGCCTTTCACTGGGCCCCAGTATCTGTGCCTGTAACCAGTAGAAGGAATGGGAGGGGCTGGGATAGCCTTATCTGATGAGGCAGTGGCCACTCTTGGGAGCAGCGATGAGGAAGTGATCCAATAGATGAGAAAGAGCAAAACCCCAAAAAGTTGTGCTAGGAGTAGTCTCCATTAACACACCTCCTATCCCACAGGTCTGTATTTGCTGAGGTGCAAGATGTCTGCCCTGAGGCTGGTCTCTAACAGAACCTCCCAGCAGGCCTCGTCTAACTCTGATTACACCTGGGACTACGAGTACTACGAGTACGGGCCAGTGTCATTTGAAGGCCTGAAGGCTCATAAGTGTAAGTTCAGTAGAGACAGACACACTTCACTGCAGCTGAGCTTCCTGCCTATGTGTTCCTACTCTTCACTTGTGACTGAATATTGTACAGAAACATCTCTCTCCTAATTCCTAGCATTCTCTGCAATTAGCAGTATCCCTCTATTTATTACATCATCGTTGTTGTTTATTATTCTGTATCCTTTTGTTGTCTTTTTCTTGGGCATGAGAGAACTATGGATTTATTGGCTGTGGAAGAAATTTGTCAATACTGAGGAATATCTGACTGTCAGGAGAAGTTAACAGCAACAAATACAGATACACTGCTGCTTCTGGTGACTACTTGTTAAGATCGGTGTTGCTTTGTTTTGGTTCTATTTGTTTGTATTTGTTTCTATTAATGGTGAAAAGGCAGTGGTGGGGAGCCTTATCTGCATTACCTGGGTTTGGTTTTCCTGATAGAAAATAAATTTTAGGTTTTTAAATGGTTGAAAATAGAAGCATTTTCTCCTTCTGAACAAACTTGCCATTGATACTTTCTTCATAGGAGGAGTGTGCTAAATTCAGTTTTTCTGTTAATACTGGAGTTCTTTTACAGTAGAAGCAAAAAACGGGGGATAGATACCAGAAAGATGAAAAATGTGGATTGGAACTGGGAGAAAATATAAATAGGACAAGCTAGTACAGCTGGACCAACATTTTTCTAAAAACTAGACAATGGATTTGATGGTCTTTCCTTTTAGAGGAGATGATTGTGAGGGAAAAACAATAAAAGAGGGGGAAAAAGTAACAGAAACTGACTCAATTACCTGATGGGTCTTGCAAGCACTTTTTTGAAAAGAAAAAAAAACCATCCTGTTTCTTTTTCTGAGCTAGATACACCATGAAAGGGTCTGATCCCCAGACTTTAAAGTTTTGGGGAGGGATCCCTATCCAGTACTGGAGCACTGGTCCAGGATGGATTATATACTTTCTGTCTCATTTGTCACAATGAGCATTCAGATTCAGGGAAAAAGTAGTACCTGCACTGGCAAACAGCAGCTCAGAAAGGCTGATCTCCCTTGCCTCTACACGTTTTGGGGAGGCTCTGCAAGGGTCAGAAGAAACTTGTTGAAATTACTAGCACTTGTGAAAAAAAATAGAGTAGAATTTTTGCTTTATTTTTTTCCTCCCAGAAAGGTCTGCTGATTACTGTCTGTATTTTTGCAAATGATAGGTACTTGAAAAACGTGGGCTAGCTTTCATCATGTTTTTAATTTATCTTCCATTCTTCCACTTAATCAGAGGCTAAACCTGATTGCAAAGATTAGTGGTTGCAAAGATCAGCTGAAACTCTATGTACACATCTTCTTTTCAGCTCAGTGTCTCAAACAGTGTGATGGGACAAAAGGGTGTAAGTGACAGCTGTCTCTGGATTGCAGAAGGCACAGCTGCAAATCAGGTCTTGGATTGCCATCGAAGTGATTGCCATGCTGAGCATGGCAGCTGAGCTTCCCTGTCTGGCTGTGCTGTTTTTGGAGCATAAGGTCCTGGACAACTCCTAGAGAATGGGACAGAAGTAACAACTGCTTTTCAGGTGGAGCTTGATGAAAGATATTAGTAGTATTTGAATCAGTGATCTAAGAAATCCCTTCTGGTTATGGTGGAGTTTCTTTAGTTTTTGTTTGTTTCTTTGTTTAACTGATAGATTGGAGTTGGCTCCGTTTCCTTCACTGTTATGGCATGCATTCCCCAGAGTGCAAAGTTTAATCTACTAAAGGAATAGTCTGTGTTGTGTATGGGATGATATTTCTTGACATGGTGTGTTCTTGTTCCAGCTATTGCCAGCTGAGCTGAGATTGTTGTGAAATGTGGAGGCAATGTGATCAGACATGAACCTCTCTGAAATCCTAAGCTGGGGAAAGGGAGGGGAGATTAAACAAGGGTTGTATGAGGAGGCACACCTTGAATACTTACAAAGAAAAGGTGTCAATAAATGCATGTAACTTATGTTGGAGAGCTCAACAGGGAATGGAATCCAGTTTAGGTGATTTGATTTAAATATAAAGGAATTCAGAAACCTGTTTTCTGGAAGCAGAGAAACATTTATTCAACGTGACCTGTGAGAAAAAGGATTGACAAAATATACTACTACACAAAAATACTTTTCTTTGAACAAAAAAAGAGATGCCACAGTGATGTTTGAAATATATGACTTCAAAAGAAGGAAAAAAAAAAGCAAAAAGTTTGTTCAGCTGAAGAAGTGAAGGCAGGAACTAGGAATCAAAAAATCTGGAATAGTAGGGACCAGATATTTTGTACATTAAAGTTTTCGAAAGCAAATAGACAAAGATAGCCAGGAGATACTTGTGACTGGCAGAGATAAGAACAAAATCGCTTTTTGTGCCTTTTAAAATGAGGAAGCCTCAGTAATATTAGTGAGAGGCAAAATAGGTAGGAATGATCAGAGGAATTGGAACTGCTGCCAAGATGTTATGCGTCTGAATTAAGAAGGAAGGCTGAAACTCCAACTTGAAAATGTAAAAGTATCCCATGACAATCTAGTTGTAACTTTGGACAGTATTAGTGTCCTTCATACCATACCTTTTGAACAGAAGTTGGGTAATGTACTGTTAATTTTGAATAAGTGTTTAGAATTTAGTAGGTTTGAATAATTTCCACTTAAGTGAGTGAAGCATAAATGCAATATTGAAGAGA
The DNA here is from genome assembly GCA_018697195.1 of Certhia americana. NCBI lineage: Eukaryota > Metazoa > Chordata > Aves > Passeriformes > Certhiidae > Certhia > Certhia americana. Next base: position 32,812,318 of record CM031859.1, read on the forward strand.
ACTCAGGATACCTGCTAGAATTTTAAACAAATTCAAACAGTGTAATTTATAAAGCAGAGGGTTGGAAGGAGGCACAAGAAAGCAAGGAAGATGTAGCATTAGGCTCAGTAAACTTAAGAATTCTGATGGGAGCAGGGACACCAAACCAACCACAAAACGGGCTTGTTATTCAGCACACCAGGTCTGATTTTTGTGGGGAGCAGTAGTTAATCAGAGCCTTGTTTGGTTTGGGTTTTTTTCCCCTTTCAGTTAAGTTTTTCAGCTTGATTGATATAATCTATGTGCTTATATTATAATTTTTGTGATCATATTTTTTAGTCATCTTGATCACGTTTTACATTCTGGTTGTTAATGCAGCTGCATACCATCCAAGCATGTCTGACTAATTGGAAGGTACTGGTAGCTACAAATGTTTAAGTGGGAAATTTTTAAAAGAGAGAATTTCTTTTTAGATGAAATTGTCAGGTACTACAAAGTCCAGCAGGATGAGCTATTTTGTACCAGGAAGGTTGACCATAAGGTGTATCTTTAACCAGTGAATACATGATGTGCTTACAGAATGATTCTGAAAGTAATTTAGTGCACATAATATACAGAATTACAGAAATAAACTCATGGCAGAATGCTTTAAGCAGAAAGGGGTATTAAAATCTCCTCCCCCTCCATCACAGAGACATGTACTCAAACAACATTCCAGTTTTTTTACACAAGGTATTGAGAGGGGAAGATAAGGCATAGGAGAAATGGAATAAATGTTACAGTGGGGGACTTGAAACTTAACCTCCTTAGCTTACCTGAGGAAGGGATTAAGCAGAGACTTCATTGTGATAAAGTATTTTCTCAGGGAGAAAGTCTCAAGTTGCAGCAGGCATTATGACTTTGCAGGGAAAGAGGGAGGGGTTTGAGTTGATTTCCAGTTTCCACATCTGCCTTTTGGCGCTGAAGATATTTCACAGTGGGTGGAATGACAAGTGAAAAAGTACCTGATGGGTCCTGGGCCAGGTGATATTGAGTGTAGGTGCTTTGTAATTGTGGTCCATGCTAATCAGTTGATCATTGTCTGAAATATGTTTGTCCCACTTGAACCTCCCTAAACCAAGTTCCTGGAAACTTTGAACTTCCCTCAGGAGCAACTGTGGATCCACCTTGAAGTTGTGAGTGGACATAGATTTGTTTTTAGTAGTACTGGCAAATTGTCCATTTGCTATAAATGAGAACAGTAGATACAGTTTAAGCACACAAGCAAAAAGACATTCTCTTCCCAATGACTGCTATATTTGGCTATTGCACTGGTGTTTTCCTATTGATCAACTAGTGGTTTGGCTTTTTTCCTAAATCTGTTGTGCTCCTCTGACATTGTGGTGCAGTTTTTTATACTAAGTTGGAAACCCAAATTGAAAATTATTCAAAAACATTGTATATCTGTTTGTTATTGATATTTATTGAAGTAGCAAATAGTTTTATCTGTGGTTCTGTTTCTTGCAGAACACTCTGTCTTGCCACTAAAAGGTCTTCCTAAACATTTTGTCAAAGAAATCCAGTTAAACCCAGAAACTTAATGATCTGGGGCATAAATAACTTAAAAAAGCAGAAGTTCAGTTCTACAGAGACAGAGGATTTTGAAGAAAATCAAATAATCCTCTCTTCCTAGTTCTAGCACTGAAGTTCCAAAGCAATGTTTGGAAATGGGCCTGGCATCACATAGGGAGCTCCTCCTATTTTAATAACCAAGAAAATTGTCTTCCCTCTGTTCTGTTATGTTTCCAGTAAAATTTGGTCTCAAAATGAGATTTTCAATGGCAGCTTTATGTTTAAAAATAGATAAATTTTATTATCCCTTCTTTTTTCACCCAGAAATAAGCTGAAAATTGTTTTGGGTTTGCACTCGTGCTGTCTGTGGAAAGTAATTTTTGCAAGTGCGACTAAAATATTGATCACCTTGTTTCCTCCTTTTTTTTTTCCTCCAGATTCCATTGTGATTGGATTTTGGGTTGGTCTTGCAGTTTTTGTCATCTTCATGTTTTTTGTCCTGACCCTGCTGACGAAGACAGGAGCACCACATCAAGAGTGAGTCTGAAAATGGGAATGACAAATCCAGCCTGCCAAGCAGCACACCTGGGCTCGCAGCCCCCAAACAAGCAGTGACAGTGCTGACATTGTGCCATCTTGTTACAGTCTGTTCTTATGAAACAGTGCAGTCTGTTTTCATTTCAAGTAATTTTAGCATTCTCATTCTAAAAGGATGTTTTGGGTAGGCTGCCAAACAGGTGCCTTTGGGTTACTGTTTTGCAAACAGGTGGGATGGGTCTAAGGAGGCTCAAGTGTTCATGGAGTGATACTGTGAATATCAACAGAGTATATACAAACAAAGTGCAGTGCAGATGCTGAATTAAGGAAGCTGAAGCCTGGCTCATTTCCAAATGTTTGTGTGTTCAAGTCCAAAGACAGATATGGGTACTATTTGCAAAATCTTCCCTTAACACCTGAGATCTAAGTGTCTTAGTTTCTGCTGAGAAATTGCAAGAGATGCTGAAGTAGAGATCAGCTCGATATTTCTTTAAAGCCAGGGTCTCTTGAAAGTCCTCTATTTTTCATTCTTTCTGGCTGATAAGTATGTGCAGACCATGCCTTACCTCAGTGGTTTATCTGCATTTGCACAGGATGCAGGTTGTCAGTGTCCCTTCCTCTGAGGAAGTTTGAATCCACATCTCCTCTCAGGCTTGTGTGCCATAAAGTGGAAATAAAAAGCCTCTCTGGAGCGTGAGATTGCTTGCAGGCAGGTAGAAATGATGAGAAGCTGATTGTAAAAGGCAATTGCTGGTGCTTATCACTTGCTAAAGCAGCCTGTCACTGCCTCCTGGAGCCCCTTTGCTATTTAATCACATGTAAACTGGCTCTGGAACTCCGTGTAATAGCACATCTCCAGAGACAGGATCACATTAGAGAGGGCAGATGAACATCCTGAGCCTCTTCTGTCCTCCCAAAGTTTTGCTCCTGTGAGAAGAAAGTAGAGGCAGAAGGATCCAGCTTACCAGAACTGAGGTGCTGGTATTTTTACCTCCCCTCCAGATTGTTAAGAAGTAGCTAGATACTGCCCCCAAATAGGTTTAAAATCCTTGCAATTGTTGGTGTGCTGTCTCTTTTTCACAAAGATCTTATTTATGAGCATGAGTCTAGATCTCATGTGGATAATTTGAGGGGAAAAAGTGATGAAGTAAAAAATACATATATATATTTTGATAAATATCCATATTAAATTATATATATATATATATAATTTAATATGGATATTTGTCAAAAATTTTTATACTTGTAAAAATTTACTTTCAGGTAGCAGAGGCCTTTTTGTTAGCTCCCACTTATTTCTGCTTTTTTTTCATTAATCTTCTCAAAGCAGTGTCCTCTAGAGAGTTTGTGAAATGTCCACATTTGTCAACTTCTATATCCAGGTAATGTAATCAGGTTTCAGACTTGCCCTTGCCTTCATCATTAGGCTTGAGACTTCCAGAAGTCCCTTCTGTTCTACACATTAATATAATTTGTCTTCACTTGCTGGAGTGAGACCAATTATTCCTTTCTGTATTTGTTGCAGAGCTCTTTGCAGCTTTGGGAGCTGTGTGCCTGAGTGCTTGCCCACTTGCTATGGATGCTGAGTTTGCACCTTTAACAAATTCGAGCACTGTTTTTTTGACATTTGATAATGAAATGTGCATGGTACTGAGCATGGATCCTCTGGGAATACGCTAAGGGCAGGGAATACAGTTGTGTTCTCTTATTTCTGATACATGTATATAAAAACTGGAGAACAGCTACCTGTAAAAGCATAGCAGACTGGTTTTAGTTTGCCAGCGTCTTCTATTTTTATACCTGACTGGACTCTTCATGACTAGGCATTTCATTAGTGGGCTGCCTTGAGCCCTCTTTTAGAAAGAGATGTTAATGGGATTCCTAGGCTTGGGAGAAAGCCAGCTTGACTGATGGATGGTCTCTGAAGTCTGACTTCAGCAAGGCTATTTGGCTGTTCTTTAAAGTACCATTAATGTGAGAGATTCAGTGTATCCATCAGATGGATGGATCCAAAGTAGAATACTCTGATTTTTTTTTCCTGTAGTAGTATGCTTTTCTTGGCTCAATATAAAGGAGCATGATAGTATGTACTTTTCAAAATTACACAAGATGTTCAGAATTAGGTACATTCTCAGACCAGAATGGGTGGGGATTGGCATGAATTTAACCAGCTACGCAAATTATGTCTGTTGCATTTCTCTTTTGTTTGCTTGCATATATAAGTATGTGTGGAACATTACCCTGTGCAACTGAAAAAAAATTTGTTGGCAGTATCTGAATTTCTGAAAAATGCTCTCATTCACATAGGAGAGGAAAGCATGCCGTATTTGTTTCTGCATTTGAAAATGACTTTAAGAGCGCATTTGTGCAACAAATGCAAGAGATCCTGCAATGTATCTGTACAAAATATTGTCTGATGTAATCTTAAAGCAGTAAATGTTAGAGAACTGATATTTTTTTTTTAAGAAATCAGTTGATCTTGGTTAAGTAAACCTGGGATTTTTGAGGCTGCTTTTCTTGGGTGTTCTGAAAAGATATCTGCTGAGGAATTCTTGCAGGTTGTAATGAGAGACTATGCAAGTTTCTAGTCCAGCTTAAAAAAAATGTAATAAAATTCCTCTCTGAAATACAAAGATGGTGTTTGTGAACTTCAAAATCCAAAAAAAATCACTGTATATTAGATCATGTGTTCCCTACTCATGAACACAGGTTTATGCTTTATCATATATTCTCAACATTCTGGGTCATGGTAAAATTTATTTGCATCTTCTGTTCTTCCAATGAGATTAGGTTGCCATTGCCAGTCTTGTGTGCCCCTCTGCAAGGTCAGCCTTTGTTCTTTCATAGTTCACTGGATTATGAAGCACTTTCCACATTTATGAAGTAACTCTACTCCTGTAGTGGATGCATTTTAAACTTTCTTCTGCAGTTACCTCTTCCTAAGTTTACAGTGCTTGTCCTTCTTTCTGTGCTTATTTGCCACCTCTACTGCCTGTGCCACACCATCACCTAGAAACTCTTGGGACAGACTTGCCAAAATAATATATGCAACTTAAACTCAGAGTGGTGCTTTTTACTGCATTATAAACACATAAATGTCAATTGTTAGTTCAGAATTGTTCCAGGTTGTTTGCCCCCTGCTGTGTATACAGTAGATTATTACTTAGCTACTGGTCAGTCTTACATCAATTTAAGTGTTATTCTTCCACCTGGTTCATTTAGAAATGGAGAGTGAGCCAATACAGTTTTGACAAACTGGAGAACTGCTTTGATTTCTAGGCTAGTGGAAGTGATTTTGTGAGGACAGAATTCCCTCACTGTGTAATGGAAGTAAATTAGCTTTTGAGAAGCAGGGACCTTTAACTGTGCCTGAAAGACTAATGGTAGATATCCTGTTAAGTTGAAAATTTTAGTGGGTAGATTTCTGAAGGTGGCATCTGAGGCCTTCAAAAGCTTGTAGGCACTTATCTCCTACTGCAGGCTTGAGGAAATGGAATTACACTGAAAAAGTCTTCAGTGCTGGGTGGACCTTTAGGTGTCCAATTATCTAACTCCGGTGTCATTTTCTACATCGTCAGATGTAAACAGTATGATTTATTAGTTCTTAACAAAATTCTTATTCTGAGAACATGCTTCATTGCTCATTCTCTGAATACCTCTACTGCCTTCCAAATGCACTTGCATTTTGTGATGATAGCATATAAATTCAGCCTGACAAAGAATGAATCTGTAAAACTGTTACCTAGCTTGAGCTCTTCTCACCCCCAGCTGCAAATGGCTCCTGCATGAGTCCATGCAGATTGGTGCTGGTTTGAGATAAGATTTATAGAGGAAACTGCCAAAAAGCATGTTAAACTATCCTTCCTGGGCTACCTGGATCATTAAGACTGCCAGTGCTTAAAGCAGTCTTTAGTTCCAACTCACCTAATTTGGAAATCTGGATGTCATTGAATGAAATCAGCAGAGGAGATGGTTTGATGGCTGGACAAACAAGCACTCAATGCCCTTAGTGAGAATAGAGCTGCCTGTGCCTCACAAACATTTTATCTATCAAGGACTTTTCTCAAACTCTTCTTATGAGCCATTTAAAACAATTGTTGCTACTTGAAATCAAGTGTGTTTATGAGCTCATTCGGTGAGGTGATTATTATAGTATATTGATTATTAGAAGTACCATTTAAGAGTGCTGGCATTAACTTATTCCCATGAAAAACTATCGTGACAAAAGAAGACTTAAAATTGTTCCAGCAGAAAATAATAAATAGTACTGGCTTTAAAAGTCTGTGGTAGATAAACTGTAGGGTTTTCTTTTCTCCTGATCTTAATGGTTGCTGAAACCAAATAGTTCTACTTTTGTGTTTACTGTATTTTTCTTTTTCCTCCATAGCAATGCAGAACTTTCTGAAAAAAGGTTTCGCATGAACAGCTTTGTGTCAGATTTTGGAAGACCTTTGGAGTCTGAGAGGATCTTTTCTCACCAAATGGCTGAAGAATCCCAGTCACTTTTCCATTTCTGCATTAATGAAGTGGACCATAAGAACAAAGAAAAACAAAGTCAGAAAGGTCCAAGTCTGGAGAGTAATACCCACTTGCAAGAGGTTCCCAAAAGCAGTGGAATGTTTGAGGAAGACCTACATTGTCTTACAAAATTTAACATTCCTAATTTTGTGAACACTGAGCAGAACTCTTCATTAGGTGAGGATGATCTCCTCATCTCAGAACCCCCAATCATTTTATAAAACAAACTGGTTATGCAATCTTCCCATCAGATCCTTAATTGAAAAAACTTTTGCTTTAAGGTAAACATTCTCGTTATTGTCCAGTTTGAAGCCTTTCTTGGCCTCCTCCTACTTTGACCGAAGGTATTTCAGACTTGTGCTTTTTATTGTATGTAAGACTGGCTGTACTATAGAACTCAGTTTAGACAAGAAGTATGACACTAAATGATTTATTCTGATGCCTAAAACTATTCTGATGTCTAAAACTTCTGCCCAGTATTATTTTTGCTTCTAGCTTTATTTTTTTTCCCTGGTTTATTTTGTTTTGTTTCTTGTATTGTTGTTCATTTTAAAATGACTACTTATGGCCAGCTTCTGAAGGATAATAATTTACAAGGACTCTGAAGGCTGGAGCCTGGCATTAGGAGGTCTATGAAAATTCATTGGCCAAGAAAAGTGTAAATCTCAAAGAAGACTGAAGAAAGGAATAAACAGCCCCTGGGGAGGTTCTGTAGTTTCTGCTACTCCCAATAAGGATGCCTGAAGCTGAGCAGCACAATAAATACCTTTTTGTGACTAACTTCAATTTCTGATCCCTAACTGCTTTTTGGTGCAGGTTTAACCCAATTTACAAAGCTTCCAGAGGGAATACCTTGCAAATTAAATTGTTTGGTTACAGTGTTTACAAAACACTATCACCATCTACTGCTGAGTAAAAGGAAATTGGTGCCTGTAATTATACTTTAGAATGACACCTCAGCAGCTATCCTGTGATGATGTGGAATTAGTATTCTACACACAAACACAAACTGTGATTTGACTCTTTCTCTTCTTTTTCTTTTTTTCCCCTGTTACATGCTGATGTGAACTTCCAGTAATTACAGGATTCAGTAGCTAAATCACAGGAAATAAGAAAAAACCTATTTTTCTTTGGCCAATAAAGTTATTACATGCAAACGGTAGTGGTATGTTAAACTGGTGTTATGTGTTGCTAATAGGCTGAACCTTCCTAGGCTTTTTGCCTTTACAAAAGGTAATTTCTTTACTCACTGGCCAATGAAGTGCTAGCAGGCTTTGAGTTGAGAGGACCAACTCCAAAAGTATAGCTAAGCTATGTTTGCTCCTTCTTCTTTTTGTACTCAATAGGGATAGTGTTGCAACCCCAGCTGTTCTCCTAGTGAAAGATTCGGTAAGGATTTGAATACATTTAGGTTCGACCTTTATTTTTTAGAGATGGAATTAAGTTCTGAACCTTTGAGAGTACTTAAAATTGTATTTCAGCTTTCTTCAAAAGATGGTGACTAGTGCCTGAATGGTTTTAGAGCAAGCATATATGCCAGGTTCACACACTTTGCTGGATTTCAAGTATATTCTGCAGGAATTTCTTAATAGAGATGAAGAGAGTGGGTTCCAGACACTGCCTAACTGGATTTTCTTGAAATTAATGTGCTTTGTATCTAACACATCTGTGTTTGAGGTTAGAGACCTACTGATACATTCTTCAGCCACTTAAATGCTGATTAATTCATCCCTTCATCCCCTTATGAATAGGAAAAAGGGTGAATGGGTTGAGCATTTAAACAATACAAATTGTGTAGGAAGAGTGCAGGAAACATCTTTTGTTTTTATGTCCTGTGCCCTTATTACACACAACTTACAGAATTATTTCCTGTTTTCAAATGTGATTCTTGCAGGATTTGCTAGTGTTATTAAAGCAACAAGATTCCACTGAAAGCAGAGACTATTTAAAACTAGCAGGTTATTGCTAAAAATAGTTCCCAGAGAAGACCGAAATGAGCACAGCTCCATGGGCTGCAATGCACATCTCCAGTCACATGTTTCAGGTGCAGAAAAGACCTTCTTTCACAGGAAGTACATAACTACAGGTAGGAAGGCTGTAGGTGTGGACCTTCCTTTTCCTGAATTTGGGAAATCTGTCTGTGAATATGGCATCTACTTCCTGCTGAGGCACCTCAATAACTATTAGCTATCTGATGGTTAAACTCTGATACTCAATATTGTTCTTGCTAACATGTTGTGGGACTTGGACTACCAATGGGGCTTTTATAGCTGACTTCAATAATGTTTACTATTTTTATTTTATTTTTTTCTTTGCTGTGCATGCAAACCACAATGCTGCTTGAAGGAAGGGCAAATTCATGTGGAATCCATCTCCTTTGCAATTGAGAAAAGTAAAGTATTTTTAAGGCATTTAAAACTAAGTTTCATAGGTCATTTAGTTTGGAAAAAGACCTTTAAGATCATAAAGTCCAACCATTAACTCAGCACTGCCAAGTCCCCCTCTAAATAATCTCCCCCTGTGCCATATGGCTTTTTAAAATCTCTAGAGATGGCAACTCCACTGCTTCCCTGGGCAGTCTGTTCCAGTGCTCCACAATCCCTTTGCAGGAAAAAAGTCTCAGAAGTTTCAAAATAATGCAGATGGGGTTTTAGAAGAAGATGCTGCTATTCCTTATAGGCTAGCCTATAAGTATATGCTTTTCTTTTGCTACCTTAAACCTCAGTGGCTTTTCTTTGGGCACATAACTACTACTTTGGGGAGGAAAAGGAAGCATTTTGTGTACGGATAAAGGCAATAATGCTTAGATGAAAGGTTAATTACTTAATAAAATGACCCAGAGATGATGCCAACTTAACTTACAACACAAGTGAATTGCATAGTTAATATCCTTCTCCAGCATGTATTAATCTTGTATACTATTTAAGTGTTTTGTTCCCGCTTCTGTTCTTTTTTGATGATGGTTCTAATTTTTTCATCTCATCTCCCTTCTATAGTTGAAGTCCTTCATGCTGCTTTTCTCAGAAAAATAACCTGTCAGTCCCTGCTGTAGAGTTCCCACTCCACTTCAGAGATACTGTGGCAGCAGTAGTTTGATTCAAATTTTTGCTCTGCCTCTGCCTTAAAGTAGAGCCAAAGGCAAACACAAAAACATTCTGCAGTCTTCAAAAGCAGCTATTTTAAGGCTGTCCTCCCTTTCTTTTTTTTTTCCCTTTTTAAGAATAACAGACATATTTTGTATCATGGGAAAGGGCAATATATAAATCTGTTTAAAAAAAAATCCATCTTTTCTCAGATGAAATCAACTCATCAGTGCACTAGAAACAGAATAGAAAGTGTTTTGATCACTGTAATCTTCAAGAGGAGTACTTGGAATTTAATGGTGTTTGAAAGTGGAATTTCTGTGAGTTTTTTTAGTGCTTGGCCTCAAGACTCTTCTCAAAACTCAGTATAAATGCAGCAGATTTAACTGCAGAGAGACATAGCTCCTCTAAACCAGCTACGTATGTTTGTTTGCCTAAACATGTCTTGTATTATGTGAGAATTTAATAGGTCAAGTTATTTATCCCAGTTTTCAAAGGTAAACACTTGCAAACTGCTCTTCTGTGTAAACAACTTTTGGCTGTGTATCTTAAAAAAAAAAAAGAAAAAGGCAAATCCCCAAACCCTCTAATGTAAAATCAGTAAATGCCTGCTCATAAAGAGGAAGGTAAAACTGTGATCACCTCTACTACAATCCAGAGCTATGCAATCTCTGAGACTGCAAGGTGAAGCAAATAAGGTATATTTGTAATGAAATGAAGTATTTATGCACCTGAGCCCTCGACCTCGAATACTGTAACACTGACATTTTTTGCCACTTTTTAGTCTTGGATATTGACAGGTAGCAAGGACAGCAGAGAATAACCTTCTACCACACATTCTCCAATGAGAGCAAGAGTTGTAGGCCTGTGCTTTCTCATTTTTGGATGAGAGATGTGTAGTTAGCTATATGAAAGCCTAGTTTTAATTTAGAAATATCACTAGACTTCTGTTCAAGAGTCAGGGGCAGCACTTGATGCATGATCCCCTCCATTCCCTGCAGAAGTAGATTTGCACAGCTGGTGCTGGTATACTTGTCCTTCCACCTTACATTTTCCAGAAAAGGTTATATGGCATAGAGGGGCAGACTTCAAAATGTATTATGTGCTATCAAATAAAGTCTTCACTCACAATAACCTATTTAATTTGATACATAAACAGTTCTGACATGTATTTCATAGAGCTTGAAATGGGACACACTGCTGCTGTGCCATGATGAAATCTGATCCTTTTCTGCACATCGTGTTTTCCTCTCTTGAAGCAATCTAGGTCACTGAGTCACCTAGCCAGCTGTTCACATGACTTCTTAAAAGCTTCAAACATGACAATTCAAATTATTATGCTCCAGCTGCTTTGCTGTAAACAGATGAAGTCCAGCTAAGCATTAGGCAATGATTTAAAGACATTACAGTTGATTCTTTTAATCAATCCATTATTCTGCTTCCTGGAAATGCATTGATGAAACAGGATGGTACAAGAAGATCAAAAATATATGTGAGAAGTATATAATTATGTAACTCCTTGAAAGATCACTGAAATAAATCCTCAGAGAGTCAGTAACAACTTTAGAAGAGAACTTAAAACTTGCACCTTAGTTCTCTAACTGCATCCATTCTAGGCCAGAGAGACTCTGTTACTGTGGAGAATGACCGCTTACTTCATGGTAAATGCCTGAAAACTGAATACCATGCTTCAGTGAGTGTATAACTGCATAAATACTTGTAAAAAAATGGCATAAACCATCTGATAGCTTACAATAATGCTAAATAACACTGTCCCTGCTCAGTAAAACAGACTCACAGAGAGAATTCCATTCCAACTACGTAAGATGGCAGCATTGGCTGAGAACTGACTGTACAAATTGTAAAAAGTGTTTGAATGAACTGCATGAACATTAGGGCAACCCTCTCTTAACAACTTAAGCATCATATGTGGGAGAGGGTTTCCAGTAACCAGAAATGCTTCCTCTAGGATTCCTGTCCCAGGAACCTCCATCCAGGACCTGGACTCTCTGGGAACACAAGGGCTACAGCAGTCAAAAAATCTCTCACTTCAGGTCACGCACTTTAATACAGTGTTACAAATCTAGCAAACTGTACAGGAAATAAATTAAAATTAATTGAAATGATTCAATTTTTATCATCTTCATTTGAAAAACAGACCCCAAACAAAAAAATGCATCATATTTACATATAGGTGATATTTTATGTACAAAGTATTTTTATATTTACACATTTTATGAATATAGACTTTGTTAGATGGGGACAAAATAGAAATACTGAAAATATCTGAACATGGAACAACCAAGATTACCATATTAATTGGCAACCGAGCATCCTTTTTTAATTACTCTCTTTCAATTTATACTATATGTATGTGTATTCAGGCTCATTTTATGTTTGTGTATGGGCCAAAAAGAAAAATCCTTGCACTCAAGCACTCTCTATGTCTGTGTGGTATCATTTGTTATACTCTTATTTTTTATGCATGCTAAGCCACATGCTTGTATGAGAGAAAATGCACGTTTACTGCTGGTCTCTAAAGAACATGATACATAAACACAAAAGCACAGACCCGAACTATTTCACATCTGACTTAAATGCTAGTTTCAACCAATACTGCAGGTCCCCAGGGACCTAAAGAGTAGATTCTAGCTTTCATCTTCTCTTTGCCTTAAATATGTATAGTTGATTGAGATATAACCTCAATAAATGCGTTCTGGAATTCTTAAGGACTTGCAGCCACTGAAATTTCAAACTAATAATGTACTGATTTATTGGGAAAGCATTCCTTCTAACTACCAAACATCATCTATTTTGAATTTTCTTTATTTTGAGTTGCTGCTTCTTGATTTTAGCAGCAGGTTTTTCATATACATTAAGTGTAACAGCCATGCTCATCATCCGCAGCCAGTCTCCCCTCTGGAGCAGTGCAGTTCCTATGGCTGCTTCTTTCACTCCTCTGGGTCCATTTTTTTCTGGAAAGAATAGACCAGAAGTGTAGCACCCTGAGGTACACGTTTGTGCTGCAGTAGGAATTGCTCCTATGTACCTGCTCTACAGCACAGGTGTGCAACTGGCAGGCCCTGAGGAGAGGGAGAAGGCAACAGTCTCCAGCATTCAGTGTGTTACCTGGCATGATGCCTGTCAGTTCAGCAGGAAGTTACCTCCATGTTTGCTATTTTGGTCTTGTTTTCAGTTGGATGGTTTGTGTTTGTTTAGTTTTAGTTTTTTTGTTGGTTTGTTTGTTTTGGGTTTTTTAAAAATTTTATTTTCTTCCTGGCCCCTTTCCTATCTTGCGCAATATTTTGAATCTAAATTTTCCCACCCTCACATCCCTGAAGTCTGAGCTTTAGTACACTGTCTTCACATCTGACCACTCTCTGCCTGTCAAGATCACCTACACAGGTACTTACTATGTCAGATCCTGAACAGTCCATTGTAAAAACCACACCAGTACAGCCTTCCTCTTAAAATGGACACCACTAACTACACTCACGCTGTATTTTATATGTTTTTTTCTGTATCTGCCCTGTAAGAATTCAGCTAGACCCACTCTGCCATCAGTCTTAACAGCACAGTTGGAATTATCTGAAAAGGAAACAAAGAACAGCCTGAATTTGAGCAGGCTCAATTTGACCAGGGTATGCCTGCTCTGTTCCAGCCCTTCAATCAGTCACTAAAGTGGAAAGGGGACTTAAAGATAAGAGAAGGAATATTATATGAATTGGAGGGAGATAAGCAAATGCTGGAAAAAGACACTCTTTCTGCCCTATGGAATGAAATATATTAGTGCTGTACACTAAACATGCAAAACAGCTTACTACTCAAATTTTTCACAAAGGAATCACTGTAACACAAGTTAGAAATCAAAGTCAAAAATATTCAGGCATGTTCTACAGCCTGTGAAAATTTTTCAGTGGTAGTTGAATTGATGAAATAACCTCAATATTCCTATTAATAAAAAAATATGGAAATTTATTACTAATAAAATAGAAGACATACAGTATGACTAGAGTATTGCTCAGTGCAAATCTGGTTTTGGACATGAAAGATTTCAGAGAAGATCAGAATGCAATGCAATGTATGTTACAATAATGATTTTCAGTACGATTTTCTATACATAACTTTGAATACTAAAATCCTGCTGCTCTACTTAACTACTACCTAATCACGTCTTCCAACAGCTGTCTGTCACTCTGAATCCACTGGAACCAGGGGCAGGAATAACAACCCCTTGTTTCTGCAGTTCACGTAAAACATCTAGTATTGAATCCAATTCCATTCGAAATTTCTCCAGTTCATGATTCTTCTGCTGTGCCAGCCTTCGCCACTTCTCAGCCTCCTGGGTCTGCCTCACTTCAGAAATGTGCTGTGTTAGTTGGGTTGCCTGCAAATTAGAAGAAAGTCAGCAATGTCACTTCCTATGCCAATACTTAGCAAAAATCTGCCACATCATTTTATCTGAGGCTCAGTCTGAAAGCTGAATGTTCCCATTTAGTGGATGCAACTTGTTCTGAATATTACAAAAATTATTCTGATAACATTCCTTTAAATATCTGCATTAATGACAGAAGGGCAGAATTGATTATTGACTAATGAGCCCCAGGAGTATTTAACTTCCTCCCAAAAGCAGCAATTAAATTTGAATATTTAAGACAAAGCTGAGCATATAACATAAAACCCTCCATAAATCAAAGTAAACTTTTGGAATTGCCACTTGAATGTGGTAATTAAGATAATGCTCTGCAAAACAAACTAAATCTGAATGACATGTTGTAGCCTACTACTCTACTTTTAAAAACCACGAGCTCTATGAATTATCAGAAATTGCTCTGTAATCAAAAAGATCTGATGCTGCTGCAGATAAAGGTCTGAATAACTTTACACAAATCCCTGACATAATCCTATTAAATTACACAACATAAGAAGTGTCATAAAATATCAAAATCTCTACACCACAATTAATTGTAATAGATTCTTTAAAGAAAGCCTATCACTTAAAGGCCATAATTACTATATCTGCAGTTGGATACTCAGGATAACCTGTTAACATCATGCTCAGCAATTTCCTTTTCTACACTATTCATTTTGATATAATTAATTTGGGCAACTGTTCAGTGTTCCTGAAGGAGAAAAACAAGGACAAAACAAAACCCGAAGCTTAATACATAGCAGGAGCACCATAAAAAGATTATTTAGTTTTAATTATGTATACTATTATTTCTTAAAAAAAAAAACCCAAAACATTACAAAACATCTTAGATAATACTATTGGTATTCAGTGGAACTCGATCACAGAGTAGGCAGCAGCAAACACTTCACAGAAATGATAAAGACATCCTCACATTATATAAAAGCAAATTAATAGCAAAAAATTACTGTATTACAGTCACTTGTTACAGGACAAAATATGAACAAAAATAAAAAGTGGCAACAGGATTTGTTTTTAATCTAATGACTTGTTTTATATACACAGGTCTTTTTTGAAAGAAAATAAGTATCTGATATAGAAATGCATAAGAAGAAATCCTTCTACAACAAAAAAATCTGTACATTAAAAGTATATTCCTTGAGATCTGGTTTTAAAATTTAAAATAAAATTAGGTATTTCTATACTTTTAATATCGCTTTTCTGAATAGGGCTGCTAGGACCAAATCATTATGGTTCAAGCAAGGAATATATCACAGCTTAGACTCTATTCCAAACTCCTGTCAGTTTCCAGTAACTCGCTTTCATTGTGTAACTGAAGTATGAAATAATGATATTGGCTCCAGAGGTCACACTGTCCAACCTCTGGAACAGCAAGGACACCTTAGACCAGGCTGCAAGGAAGTTACACAAGTGATCTTAATTACCACAGCAGGCTCGAGCTGACCACACTTGCCCCTACATTCACTTGCTTTAGCGGGCAAAGAAAAAACCATGGCTGTTCTAAAGCTACTTCCCTCCTGCAATGCGAGCTAAATAAGCCTGAATAAATACCATAAAATTACAGTTAAACCAATAAATTGCTCTTGAGAAGTAAATGCAGTTATGCAGTGCTGTACCTTTAGAATTTCATGCTCTCTTTCTGCATGTCTGCTCTCTATATGCTTGATTTTCTCTTCCAGGCACAAGAAATGTTTCATTTCGGGACTCTGGCTCTCCCTAGCCTCTCTCAGTTCTTCCAACAATTTTGTCACCTACAGTCAAAGAGAATTGATGAAAATTGTTATCATTGTGTTAGGCAGTATATAAACCAGATTCCTTTAAAAAATTCAAAAGCTCTGTAAAGGAAGACATAGAAGAGAAATCTCCTTTGTTTAAAAGCTTTAAGAGGGACTCAGGGACTTATATCAGGATTTTTCATTTCTAAGAAGTAGCCTGAGGACATGAAAGTCTAGTCCTCTTTGATAAATCCAGTCCTGTTAATAATGTTATCAAGGGATTGTCTTCTGTCACATTTTATACTTCACACAGCAAAAGTTAACAGAGAATATTGTGATTAGACGTTCTTACACTATCTCTTCTCACACCCAAGATAAAGACTACATATAAAAGATACCAGTGTATTTCTAAGGACTAAATTAATTAAAGAGATGCTGCTAAGAGAGAGGATTACAAGCCTGCATGAAAGTTCAATAATTAGCGGGTAAAATAACTTGAGAACTGATTTTCTCACCCTCAAGAAATTCAGGGAAATCTTCTTATAAAGCCCTACTGGTTTATTTTCATTGTTTGCCTATTTTAAGTTACTTCATTTAACATCCAAAGTATTTTTTGGTCACTCTTCATGTGTATAAATAAACTAAAGTGAAAACTTTGACATCTTTATACTTTATGATAGTCCTTAGCTCCCCTTAGCCAATATATTTGAGAGCTGCTAACCCTCCTCAAGCACTCAGCCATCCTTGGCTCTTTGCTGTGAATTCAAGTAGCAGGAAGCATTGTGTCTTCATAAGATGTTGTCACTCTTACTGAGTAGTGACTCTAAGGTAGCCTACTATTATTTCCATATTTTAAGGTAGCTTTCTAAAATAACAAGGCCTATGTCAGTACATTTTTGCCTGTCCATTACTCCAGCAGATTTGAACCTGTTCAGCCACGTTTGTCAGAGGAGCAGAAGTCTTAGTTTCAAAAGGTCTGTGAAACTGAGTGTCTGCTGCTTGGCTGCTAAGTTGCCCCACTGAAGGGAAGGGCTGATGTGTGGTCTCAAGTATATAATAAAACACAATTACAAAATCATAGTGGAAAGATCTCATGAGGGAAAAAAGCCCCAGGAGAAAATGGGCTCTGTGTATTTTGCCAGTGACAGAACCACATCACACACAATGCAGTGCTATGTGCAAGTTGTTAAGGAAAAGAAGTACTCAGTTAATGGAAAACATCCATGAACAGCATTTCTGAGATCAGTATTCAAATAACAACATTCCGGGGAGCCTCAGGAAAAACTCTGCCTTTTTGGATGCACCACCATTTTAGACAGAGGACTCAATCCTATTACCAGTGAGGTGCATTCCCCTGTCACTACTATTTACCTTTGTAGGTTTGGTTATCTTATTTTCTCAGCAAAACTTATTTAACCAATTAATGCTTAAGATGTATTTTAAAAGCAGCACAGAAGTTGTGCTAGAGGGCAAAAGCAATGCTTTACATAGATATTTCTCTCTGTATAGTCTTCCAATTATTTCTGCAACAAAGATACTCCTTTACATTTTCTTAAATACCAGCACCTTGAAGTTGGCCTGTACCATGTGGGTCAGGTTGGATGATCACTCTCTTAAACCATCACTGTCAAGAATCTGCAAAGCAGTCATAGAGGAAACAATAACATTTGTTTCACTGTACTCTTGCCCTGTTTTTCCTGGAAGAAGTATTACATACACTGATACCACTGGAATGAAACAAGCTTTTTAAGGAAAGCAAACATCTAGATGAACCCAAACTCTCAGCCTCTATTCTGCAAACAGAGCATTTGTTTAATAGGACAACTTTTTTCTCCCCCTACAAACCCACAGTTTTATATAAATACATCATGACAGAGGTGGAATTTTGCATGTGTAAGATAAATACCCAGATAAATCTGACTTTAGCGAGATTAAGATTAATAGCTTTTAATAACCCGTACAATTTAGAGTATTATCAAAATTAAGTTAAAATTAGGGTTGTTCATACATGAAGGAGATGGTGAATGAAGCATAGGCACAATGCTGAGACAGGCTACATCCTCCTGAACAGGAGGTGGCAACAAAAAGATTGGCAGTACTTCAAGAACAACGAAAGCACCAGCAAATAATTCTAAAAGCTTGAGCTAAAAGGTGGACAGCAATTTGACACAATATTAACCCAAAAGCAAAGATAAGAGCAAGTGTAATTTTTAGGCTATATGCTATGAATAGAAGCAGAAGATTAGGAAAAAACCCTACATACTTCTCTCAAAACCCACTGAATTTCGTAACTTATAGCTAACTCTCCCTTCTTAAGACACAATAAGTTTCACAGATAGCAGAGGAGAAAGCCAAGAATATAACTACCTAAGTCATATTTACGGTAATGGAGGATGAAAAAAGAAAAGCTGTTGAAAACAATAATAAAAAATCCTCTTAATATAGAGGAATAAAGAGAAAGTCCTGTATGTCTATTTACCACTGCTCACCATAACTCTGAGGATATGAAAACCTGGAGTAACCTGCTGATCAAATCTGAGTCACATAGATGTCAGACATTTCAAACAAATTATTAACAAATATTAAAAATAATAATAACAAGATTAAAATCAAAAAAGGTCAAAATTCTGTGTTCTGTTCTGTGGTGTTCTCCTGGTTGCACTACAAAAACCTTGCATTCTCAGGGACAATTGATGCAGAAGCAACTGACAAAGATTTTGTTTCTAAGACGTATTTTACTATATATTATTTGAAGCCTGACATGAATTAGGAGGAAAACTCTTATTAGACTAAGGTACCCCCACTGAAATTTAAATATACCTCTTTTTGTAGGAGTTGCTCTCTTATCTGTGAAACTAAAAGAGCTTCTTGATGTATCTTTTGTTCACCAAGTTGCTCTTGAAGATGTTTTATTAGTATCTACAAAAGATTTAAAAATATTTTGTCGTTAGCATACATACCCATGACAATATGTGAAAACCTATTCAGAAGTACAGAAAAAAATCAGCAGCACTGAGAAAGTTGGGGCTGTTCAGCCTGGAGAAGAGAAGGTTGTGTGGAAAACTCCTAGCAACCTTACAGAATCTGAAGGGGCCTACAGAGAATCCAGAGAGAGACTTATCATCAGGGACTGTAGTGATAACACAAGGAGTAATGGGTACAAACTGAAATCAGGGAAGTTTAGGTTAAATATATTTTATGAAGAAATTTTTTACTGTGAGGGAGTTGGACAAGATGACCTTCAGAAGTCCCTTCCAACTTCAGCCATTCTGGGATTCTGTGAATACTGTTGCACAGGACGATTTTTAAAACAATAGGTCCTACTTCAAAGAAAGCAAGTTTATAGTAATACAGAAAGAAATAACTTTAAAATATATTTATCTATATGTAAGTAATGTATTTACTGTATCTTACCTCCTGTGCAGAAATTCTGTTCTTCAGTTCAGCTACTTTAGAAGTAGAATGTTCCTTTGCATGCTGGCAAACAATCTTCTCAACTTGCCTCTGGTGGGAAGCTTTCAGAGATGCAATGTATTCTGCTGTGTCTTCCTGCATCCTGACCAGAATAAGAGAAAAGTGAGATGTAGTAAAGCAGCTACAGAGAGCTCTTCAAGATTGCAGCAACTACTCACTTGAACACACGAAGTAACAAAAATGTTACAGGGCAGCATATCTTTGATATTTCATAACAAAACCTTGCAAGACAGGACCACCATTACTTCTATTGCTCTGAAAGCAGGAAAGGGTGGGAGACCTACAGTTGTGGATATGTGTATTGTTTAACAAGAAGAAATTAGGATACAGAAAATTCAGTCAATCATCTTTGTTGGTTCCCCTTATTAAAACAGTGGCGAGAAAACACATGCTTTTTAATCATAATCCAGCTATCTTCTTTTAGGTATCTATTTTAGAAAAGAATGTGTTGCAATCTAAATATGCCAATTTCTTCTACTTTGAATGTGAAGGGATGTAAGGGAGACTAGGTGAAGTATAAGGTTTCTACAGCTGGCCAAGTAAATCCCACTGAAAGCATACCCCAGGTTTGAAGGAAAGAACATCAACCAAATATTAATGCTATACAACACAAAGCATCTAAGATATGATGATTTATACTGACATATTTTACTTAAAAGCATAAGGAATTGTAGTATTAATAAAGCATTAATACAGGTTTGCCTATAGCAAGACCTGTGACAGTGCACTGCTTAAAAAAAAACCCTGAAGTAACAAAAAACCCCCCAAACCCTTCCCAGTACAAATGAAAACAAGCAACCTTCACACACAGCTGACATGTTAATGTGCTACTTCAATCCTACAGTTGCCAACACTTTAAGAAGGTTTTTAAAGGAGTATGCTGAGTGTTTACCTTCGTATGTTACTTTCAGAATAAGCCAGTGCTGCTTGAGACTTCACCCGCTGCTGGGTCATTTCTAGGGACAATCTCTCCAGCTCCTCTTTCAGATGTGCATTTTCTTGCAGAACTTCTGAGAGATGAGAATCAGAAAAGGTAAGTGGTTGGTGTATTTTGTCATCACTGAAAATGCTTAGACAGGGTTCAGTGTCGTTGGAATTCCCTCTATCTGTTGCTGAGGTATTCTTTTCCAAGACCTTTGTAGAGTTTCCATTAGTGTTTGTTCCATTTCTCAAATTATTATCAGACAACATCACCATCCTTTCTTTTTGAAGTTTCTCGACAGTTTTTGTGAGGTCTTGTATTTCTCTATTTTTGGTGACCAGTTCTTCATGTAGCTTTAACAACTTGTCTTTTGTGTTACTTTGTTTCATCTTAGAGTCCATTGACTCTAAGTCTTTATTATCATTTTTACTTCTGAGTTTTAATTGGGAATTTTGACTTTTAAGATTTTCAATTTCTCTTTGGAGGTTTCCAACAGTGATCTGATGGGTCTTCTTTAGATTCTGAAGCTCCTGTTCAAGTTCTGTAGAAGTGGCTATATCACCATTCAATTTTGGTATTTCATTCATAAATTCATAGGCAAGTAGTTGCTCAAGCTCTGCAAGTCTCTGTTCATACTGTATCTAGGAAGAGAGTAGAGAGCAGGGACAAAAAAGCAGTTTCTTTAGTGCACTGTTGTTATTAGCTGTTCCTATTATCCTTTAAAGTCCTTCAGACTGCCTGTCTGAAGGAAGATTTCAGTAGACAGCACACAAATCAGGATCACTAACAAACTACTCAATCAGTTCAGAAATTAGTGAGTGAAAAAATGAAGTATGCTGTAAAACAGAATTACTCAGAACATTTACATTATTATTAACAAAATAATCTAATCACAATGGATGCAGTAACTGTGGGACAGAAAATTATATTGACAAGAAAATATTTCATTTTTATGTAATTGAGTTCTCTTCAAATGCTACCAATGTTGTCATTATGTACTTGTTATATGTCAGCTGGCAAACATTCATGTCACAGACTCAAAATTGTACTTCCCATTTTTCAAAACATCTTAATTTTAAACAGAATAGACCTTTCTTTTTATGTATTTTTAAGTATGAAGACAGAAGTATGAATTCAGAGAGACATGGAATCTTTCCTCCTAATGAACTGAGGAAAACCTAACCTTCTTAATAGCTTGGATGGCCTTTGAGAAAAGTACAATGAGCAACTTGTGGAGAAAAGGTGGAACAACTGGCCAATATTTTCCCTTCTTGCTCATTAAGCATCTGCGCAGTTCACCTCTTTCTCAAAGTAAAATGCCAGACTTCCATGCTTCCTAACCCAAGTCTTTAGGATCACTATCATGTAATTTTTGGACAGCAT
This sequence comes from Certhia americana, assembly GCA_018697195.1. Taxonomy (NCBI): domain Eukaryota; kingdom Metazoa; phylum Chordata; class Aves; order Passeriformes; family Certhiidae; genus Certhia; species Certhia americana. Next base: position 32,833,912 of record CM031859.1, read on the forward strand.
GTTTAGTGGTTCCCAGTGTTCCCTGCAGAAATGCTCAGTCAGCAGACCTTTGAAATCACAGCCTTTGGCACAGCAAGGAATTAGATAAGCATCTACTCTGACCCACAAGGTGAAAACCACTTACCTTAATTGTAAGAATTAATTATGCCTCGAGAACATGTTCGCTTCGTTTCAATACTACCCCAGCAATTTCAATGCTATTTTTATCTTAGGTGCTGGTGGTACTGAAATTCTGGTTCTAAATTATTTGATTTTTTTTTTTTTTTTTTGCCTTGAATCTGGTCTTTGCTTTCAGTTTTAACCACTATCCTGTGTTATAGACTCCAGTTGCCTTGTGACTGTTACTTGCAAAGTGGACTACTCAACTTTTACCTTTATTTTTTGAAACTGCTGTTCCATGGCACGGAGGCTTTTCTTAGCTTCATCATCTTTACCTTCAAGTTCTGTTTCTAATTTCTTTATTCTTCTCTCCAAAAATTCAACAGTGTTTGTTTTAGCTGAAAGATCATTTGTTTTGTCAGCAGCAGCAGCAGCATAAATCAAAGCAGGCAAAGAATTTGGATACCTTCTTTTTAGAATTCCTTCCATTTCTCTGATCTATTCATAAGAAAATTAAGTCAAAGGTCAAAAATAATAAAGTTCTAATGAAAAGGGAACAGAAATAAGTGACAGAATGCTAACAAATTTCATTCCCTTAAGGTGGAAGAATGAAAACTATAGATGCCTATATTGAGAATTATTTTATATTCCTGCCATTTATGTTTTTGCTCACAGAAAAGCAAGACTCATTGTCTCTTACCAACTAATTTACACATGATCTTAAACAAAATATTGCTCTAGTCTTTAGATTGCCCTAATGTCAATACTCTAAAGAAAGTTAAAAAAAAAGGGATTTGAGTGTGGCTCTTAATGCTGTGAATATGCTTTTTTTCCTGGATTTGCATTCACATTCTACTTTTCCAATTGTTAAGATATTTTATAGTGATATTGGAATTATTTTCCCAATAACAGATTATATGCCTTTCATTTTGTAGTCTGCGATAATGTAAAACTAACACTTTGCATGCAACATTAATAAGAGATAAGTCCCTCTCTTATCTGTGGATAAGATACTCCTACTAGAATTCTGCAAAGGCACTTGCCCATGAGTCCCACATCCCTAACTAATGTAACTGCACCTAAAATTCAGGAAGGCCCACTTCCACTTGATGTTTCTTTAGTAGAAACATGGATTTTAAGGTCTCCAGTCCCCCAGTTTTAATGACTCTTGAAGGAATCCAATAGAATTTAAACCCCTACTCTTGCATCAACTTGGCTGAAATTTGTCATACTGTTAAGGAATTACTGAACGGGACAGGAGTCTTAGAAGATAAACAGCAAGCTTTGGCTTTTGCCCCCTTGCCCCTTTCAAAGAAACTCTAACCTTCTATTTTAAAAGATTTTAAAAGGGATATCAGCTTGTTAGAACATAGTAACAAGAGCTCTTTCTAAGTAAATAATTGCAGCTTTTTGTGTTTTTGAGTGATCTATAACACAGGTTACTTTATCACAGAACTTCATGCAATGTGCTTTATCCTTATGATAGCACTGGAGTTTTAAGGGACCTTATGTGAGACAAAGGTTAAATGAAAGGCAATTCTTTTATTGCATACTTGTCGCTCAAGATCCTGAATTCTTTTAGCATCTGCTGCTCTGTCTCGCAAACGTTTCTTCTGTTGCACACATTGATCTCCTGCTTCAGCTCTGAGCTTCTCAACCTGCCCAATTTACAAGGAGACAAATTGAAATATGTATTCAGAAACACTTTCCTGTAGTACAAAAGCATTTCAAACACACACAATGAAACGAAGTACTCTGACACTTAAACGCGTAATGGTAATTTCTGTACTAAAGGACTCTTTAGACTCTTAACCCACATGACAGCTTCCTTCTCCCAAGCAACTGAAACTAGATGTGGAAATTTAAAAGAGAATTTCAGCTCTGGGATACTCTTGCCCTTGTATCAGTAAAACTCTTTCTTTCTTTCATACTGCCAGTATGCAGGCTTGATTAATAAGCTGTCATTTAAAGTACTACAGTGCATTCCATGATTTCAGGATGAGTTTAGGAAATTGTTTGTGATTTGCAATGCTGCACTATGTGATGAGATATATAAACAGCCAAAAGGCAATGTTATGTTGTACGTGAATAAAAGCTGAGTCCCAGAATCAGGGGAAGGACATGGATAACTCATGTTCCTGCACTACTGTGAAGCCTGGCCATGAGGACTCAAAGCTATAATATAAAATTGAATTTCCTACCTTTATCAGCCACTATGATCTCTGTACAGGATAATACATCCTGGATATTTAAAAAATATTCCTATCTTGAATTCTCTCCTACATTGGTAGTATTAGCATAAGTCATGCTTTTATGCTAGCATTTTATAGCTTGACTGATTTGATTATTTCTATGAAGTCACAGCTCTAGGCACCAGAATTTTTAGACATCAGTCCAGCCCAGAGAAAATGCCAATGAAAATATTTTCTTTCACAGGAATGGTATCTTGATCAAAGTTTGATAGGGTGGTGTCTGTCCCTGGCTGCTCCTTCAGAAGCACCCCCTTTCATCTGTGATTTCTCTAATAAAATACCATAAAAATATTCCAAGATCAGTTACATTTTAGCTCTGGTAGAACTTTTTGCTTTTGTGAATCCTAAGTCCAATGTACTTACAAGTAGACAATGCAAATCTCAGCAGTATTCAAGATTCATGTATTAGTTTTGTTTTAGATTTCAAGTGTTTTGGGTTTCTCCTCCCTACTACAGTAACCAGGGAGGTTTTTTCTAAGAAGGAATTTAGAAGTGGTATTTAAGAAAAAAAAAAAAAAAAAGTGTTGCCTAAGTTACTATGGAGCAAAAAGGAGAAAAGAGAATGAGAATATGGGTGTTCCAAATTGTAACATAACAATATACTTCTTTCCCTTAGGTCAAGAAACTTGAAGGTTTTATGGAAGCATGTTACTTTTGCTCCCAGAAATGTAGCCAAGATGTCCAATAGAACCTAATATACCAAAAAAAGGGGAATTATTATGAGGAAAATAATTACATTACACTCATCACTGGAAAAATAAACAATTTCCAGTTCCAACTTCTTGCATAAAGCTAGATATTATCACCTCTAGTCTTAGTTTCTCAATTTCTTCTCTTGCATCTTTGAGACGGGCTGCATCTTTATCAAGAAGATCTTGATTTTCTGCATACCACTGAAGCCTTTTTTTTAAATGAGTAATTTCCTGTTTGTATGATTCTTCCATAACTTTAAATTCATAAGACTTCTCACCTACAAGAATAAAACATTCTTAGAATTCTTTTATTAGTAATTACGTATTGAAGGAGTTATTAGTCAACACTTTTCCTCAGCATATTTCATACGTTTACCACTTTGACAAAACTGTTACTGCAGCAGTTTTAAAACCAGATCCTAATTAGGATTTTAAAAGCAACAGTATCTGTGAAAACCCCTTTATTTCTCTCACACATGGCAGTACTCAATGGCATACCATTCACCATAGAAAGTATTTAAAAGAGAATCAAAGGGAGATCTATTCTTGGTAATACCCTAGTAAACAGACCTTCAGCATCAAGATGAATGAAAACACAGAATATATGCTTAGATGTGTATTGATCAAACTCCTCCCATTTAGGGATCAAGCATTTTCAGAAGAGACATGGAGGCAAATATTACTGCACTTAGCATTTGTGATGCCTGACACTGGAAATGAGAGTCCAATTTTGAGCCCTCTCTCATTAATTCAAACTGGAAAAAGCTCTGATAAGAATGCTGAAAAAAGTCCCAAGGCCTAAGTTATAGGTAAAAAAAAGGGTAAGATCTAAATAGGAGACTAAACTGTAACATAGCAAATCCCTTCTTATGAACAGAGTTGTCACATAATTGAAATCATCAGTGAAAGATGGGCAAGAAATCAAACTTAACAGGCCACAACAAAGAGTTTGGCTGGACACAGGAAGATGCTTTCTAATAAGAGTACCAAAAGTACTGCAGCATGTCCTTCACCATATGCTTTTGTTAGAAGTTTAGACACTATTTGGAAATGATCTAGATGCATTCCACTAAGTAATACTTTAATAAGAAGCAAGTTTTTGTTACATATTTATTTACTGGAATGCAAAGTAACCAAAATTATTTAACAAAATGAAGGTGCTTTACTTGATGCAGATGCAATCTGGACTTTTGCTAAATCTCTCTCTTTCTTGGCTTGTACCAAGTCCACCTCAAGTGCTTGCTTATCTTGTTTTAGATGTCTTATCTCTTCTTGTAATTTAGCTTCTTCTTTCTGGGTTTTAGAGAAAATAGTAAAACATGAGAAACTAAACATATAATATCACACAAAACCCCTGAGCATGCCTTTTCATCATGCAAAGATTAAATCACAACAGATGCATCTGACCACAGCAACAATAAGGTCTTTTAATTTTGGTATTAAAAATTACCCCTAAAAAATTAAAAAAAACCCTAAACCCCAGATTTTTAAAGCCTTACGTAACTGTCACAGAAGTAGAAAACCTCTGCCTTTTGAGAGGGTCAGTAATGCAAATGGCCTGACTTACTTCTGAGACTGAAGACTCTAGGTTAAATTGACAGATGTACTTTCCAACAGTTCACCTTACTACATTCTACTTCTTGCCATTTTCTGCAGGCAGGCTCTCTTCTTTTTGCTGCACATGAACAGCAGCAAACTTCAAGACCAAGTAGGACAAAAGGTCTTGGTGCCAGAGCCCCCTCTAGAGATGGTGCCCCTTGGTCCTAGGTATGCACAGGTACAGCAAAAATCAGCTGGGAGGCTGAGATTTTGGGAGCAGCCAGTAGACAGATGGAGTGTCTTGGCATGTGCATGTAGATATGCTACTGCTACTGAGCTCCTATCCTGATCTGCTGAGCAGGCCACATCAGGCCTGTGTGCACCGGGCCACATGTGCTCCTTGTGTTTCCAGCAGTATTATTTGCATTTCTGTGCAAAGGCACTACTCTGTTACCCTACAGGCTTGGTATATACCTACCTGTGCTGCTCGAAGCTCTGAAATGAGTTCTGTGAAACTCTGGTTTCTGGCTTGTTCAGAATCCTGCATGATTTGTGACTGGTTATTAGTCTTCTCTATCTTTTCTCTAAACAGCAACAGCAAAAGCAGTTATGCAATGTGGTGACTCAGCATACTATCAGTGGCTACTGAAAAACAAACACAACCCCCTGCCCCTCAAATTGTACTATGAATTCAATCTGTGCAGGTTCAAAACAAAACAAGAAGCAAATATGCACAGCATTTATATACAAACAAAATTCACTGTAAGGCAAAGTCATCTCACCTCACACTAACTTGTTTATTTGGACTACACAAGGGAAAGAAATAAAAATCTACCCTGCATCAGTGGAACTCATTTACAGGCCTCTCCAAAGCAAAGATCTGTAGATTAGGAGTACACACAATTGCTAGGTTGTTTTTCCTCATTACTGCCACAAATGGATGCAAATCTCACAGGACCTACAATGCAGTGAATAGAATGGTTTTGCCACTAGCAGAACCTCTTGTGCTCCCTGATCTACCGTGTATCTTACAACAGCATCAAAACATCTTACAACAGCATCAAAACATCTAACATCATCAGCAGAGACACAATATCAGAACAAGTGCAGTATAATGTATTATGCATTCTGATATGAATAAGAACATTGAAATATTTCCCAAGTGGAAGACTCTAGTCTTCCCACAGGTTTGCAACACCACCAAGAAAACAAAGAATTAAGTGCCCATAATCAACACAAATCAATTCTAAAAAGAAGAAACAAACCCACAAACCTGAGAAACACTAGAAAACATGCACCTGATACACTCTGCAATGGTTCTTCACAAAAACCCCAATAAACAGCAGAAAACTCCAGAGATTTTAGGTCAGATATGTAAATGAGCCTACCTTAACTGTATTAATTCAGACTTTAAGCACTGATTCTCCTTAAACATTCGTTCCTCATTTTTTTTGTTTTGTATTTGTAGCTCTTTCATTTGTTTGTATAACTTCTCATTTTCCTAAGTTGGGACAGACAAAGTTCAAGACTTGTTTATTACAAGACTGTAATAAAAAAATTACTGTTTTCTACAGTTATAAAGCCATTTTCTGTGAATCGCATAGTTTCCCTACTGAAACAGTGGAGAAAAACACTAAATATTTCATTACTGAGCTTCTAAAATGGATATCTACTTTCATTATCTACAATCTCATCCAAGTGTGCTCGTTCTGCAGGAAGGAGCCAAGAGAGATCCTCTACAAACTATCCCAACTACATTCTAAAAACGTGTTCATGGGTGAGTGCTGATAGACCAGAGCTCAGTCTGCCCATGCTGCAGTCATGGGGACACAAACCATCATTGCTTGGGATGGTCACAGCCATATTGGAAAGAGAGAGTGTTTATATCATGGAATTAGGCTGACCATCAGCTGGAAGCTGGTTGAGCTACCAACTGGATTTTACAGCTGCAAGTATTCAAAAGGATTATTAAGCTTGAATTATCTATTTCCACCTGACTAAGTAATACAAATCAGGCATGCTGTCTTTGTTTGACTAACAATGTTACCTTGAAATCTGCTGCTCAGATCTTGAAAAAAACCATTTTAAACCCCCAATTTTTTCAGATTTCCAATGCTCCTTATATATACTAATTTTCAAGTAGCCATAATTTTCATCTGGGAAAAAAAATTGTGGTTCTTCATTGACCATAAAGTTTTTTTCCAGTTCTCAACTGAAAAGCTGCCGATTTTTACAACATTTACATGAACTGTGGACAAACTTAGTCCAAACTAGACGTGTGAAAGATTTTTTAAACCTGCAATATGTCTGCCTTCACACCCAAATTCCATCCACTTTTTAGAAAACAAGGTACCTGTTTTCAACAGAAAAGTAGTAACCATTAAACAATTTTGTTTCTGAAACTGGACTGAACACAAATCAACATGATGTGTGATGTTACCTGTTGATAACCTTGAATAATGACCTCCTGATTGTCAATCTCTTTTTGTATTTGTGCCAATTTTTCCTCAGTTACTGGAATTGTTGCTGCATGAGTCCACCTCTTTTCTTGAGTCATCTCCTCCATATTTCTTAGCTTTCAGAAAAAGACACACAGTAAGAAAGTTCTGTTAGCAATATGGAATTTTCTACAAGACTATGGTCCAATCTCTTCATTAAGGTATGAGAGCAGACCAATGAGTGGCCCTTACAGTGGAGTTTTACAGAAGCATTATGAAACAGAAAAAAAGTATAAAATGTTTGGGAAAAGCTTGAGGTTTCTGTTCTTATGTTTTAGACAGGAAGGTATGTAACGAAGCAGGGAGTTATCCCCAACAAGGGTATAGTGGAATAACTCTGGGAATATTTCATACAGACAAAACACAACATTGAAAACCACAAGAACTATAAACAATATCTCAGCATAGAGTACTTATCAATAACAAGTAGTATCTGTGTGAGTGAATTAAATCTTTGCAAGAAAGTTGTTTCAGGAATCTCAAAATAGCAAATAAGGGAACTCAGGATAACAGTATTTATCTCCAGGAGAAAAAAAACCTTGTCTTACAGGCAACAAATGCAACAGCAGGTATGCATTTATAATGTTGTAGTGTCTGTGTAAATTTGGATTTTCTGCTCATCAACAACTCATGTAAAGTAACATTGATTTAATTTTCAATTAAATTAAATTTCATTAGAAGCAATGCTTCTTCTCTTCTTACCGCCACAGGATACAAGATGATAAAGTACCTTACTCTGAAGAACATAGTTCTCCTGACCCAGACGGGAAAGGTCCTTTTCATGCTGTGCTTTCAGTTCCACTACCTCAGCCTCCATCTCCTTCTCTTTTTGTGAAAGCTTGCTGGCCAGCTGCTGAATCAAATCCCGAGCCGTGTTCAGGTCCTCCTCTGCTGCTTGTACTCGTTTTAACAAATACAGCTCTCTATCACAGCTTTTGAAAGGGGAATATGGTAAGTCCTAGGGTAGACAATTCAGGGAAATGTTACGCTGAGCTGATTGTTTACCAGAACACTGTTCATCAGTTTTATTTAACTGGTTTGGCTGGCTCAGAGAAACAACACAAGACACTTGAAAAAAACAACCCAAAATACACCCACTCACCCCCATTTTAACAGCAAAACATCCTACATTTATTTTAATGAACTACCTTCTCATCTGTGAAATATATAGGAGAAAAACAAGACAAAAAACCCCAAGAAACAAATACATCACATATGACAGCCACTACATTGCTACCAGAATTATTCTATTACGCATCTTACTTTTAGAAAAGCAGCAATGCTTTAGATATTCAATGAATAGCTTTTTTTTTGCAGTTGATAGGGAGAAGAAAAAAACATTATAGTAGTGTAAATTCAGTCATCTTGGAGAAGTCAGAAGACACTACTAAATATTTAATGAAATGCAAATAGGAAAAATCCCTGAACAGCAGTACTGTTTAAACATTCATAGCAGAATATTTTAAGTAGAAGTTCTATTAAACCTTCTTTCATAATGAAATAGTATTTTTTTAGAATTTAATAAGCAACTTTTATTATATAGAACCAGCAAAACCACAGCATTTCCAAGCAACTGAAAAGCAGCATGATTATATTTGTATATTTTAAAAGTAAAACCTAGTGTTTGACCAAAGGGAAGTCTTTGTTCAATATTTCAGTATTTGCCAACCTTGTGATAATTGTTAAAAGACTTGATGAAACAGGCTTGCAAACCAAATTGTACATGCTATAATTAAAAGCATCATTGATTATTACTCACATGATGATATTGCCTGTTATAGTCCACAGCCTGGTGTCCAAGATTACTAACAACTGACTGGCCAGACAAAACTCTGTTAATACTTCCCTCCAAAGTTGGCTCATTTGTTGCAGATCTTATTATCCTAGTAGCAAATAAGGCTTCTTCATTTAGGCAGAAAGCAAAATAGAACAAATTAAATTCAGAATTTTATGTTCTTTAGGAAAATATGCATACATGTGATCCAACCTGTATGTAAATAAAGTATTCTACAACCTGAATTTTAAATGAAATATTGAAACTTGAGAACAATAATATACTATGGAAAAACTGGAGGTTTTTGGTTTGGGTTTTTTTTTTTTTCAGTAAGAGACTGATGACAAGATAAAACAAAACCCAAGAAAACAACTGAAACAAGTAGCTGGAAAATAAATCCTTCATTAAACAAGGTTAACCCCACTCCACCACTTCAGAGGTGGTCAGTTATCTAAGTATATATGTTTATTACATATATTACATATTTATATATGTTGTATATAAATACAACATATTTCAAGCTATGGGGAAGATAAGACAGATATTTTCAAAATAGACTTTGGAGTGCAGACAGCATAGAAAGAAATGCAACATTTATTTGCTGCATCAAACAATAACTTGACTGGAATAAGAAATCAGGAAAGTTCCCCCTAGAGTCACTAACATACACAGAACTGCTCATATCTCAGTCTTCTGAAATACATATAGTAACTACAACTGCCATTTTAACTGTTCCTGCTTAGGAATGTTACACCTGAAAAAAGAACCCCACCAGACTGATTCTTTTCCAAATTTCATGCCCTTTTAGGGTCACACACCCCTCAAAAAGGTGCTCCCTTAGCACTGATGACTTGGGAATTGTTTGACTCAATGCTCTTTTCCCCCTAGCTATAGAGGAGGCCCCTGCAGAATGTGGCCAGGTGAGATTAATTGCTGAAATCACCTAAAATTGCTATCATGAATGGTTATAGCTAGAGAGGGAAGAGCAAGTTTAAATGAAGCCAGTGGTCTTATTTTCTCAGTGCTTGTCACTCACTTTACCACCTTCACCAGGCTGTAAAACCTTCTCTTCCTCAGGGAGAGACACAACAATGCACTGAGGAACTCAAGTCCTTCAGTTCAACAGCTGCCCCTGAAGCATCTCCCTCAGAGAGGCAATATAATCCTAAACTGCTTTTCCTGACTCTACCTGCAGAGTTTTTAAAAGCACTACATGTTAGAAGTGCACTAAAGCCTGGGTACCTCTAGAGTTACTTGCCCATGCCTCATGGATAGCAAACATTGCCTGCAAAGACACTAAGCTGAATTATCTCATGAAAGTCTTCCGGCTTCACCCCAAAAATATAAAGGTTCAGCCCTCTACTCACAACCCAGTTTTCACAAGATTACATTGTTATTCTCCTTTCCATAGTCTTTCCAAGAGACACGAAGAGAAAATAGGACTTCCTTTTCAATAATTTTTTTTCTACTCTAGGAAAGCAAAGATCAAAAGAAGAAGCTGAGAACAGGAATTCAGCCTCAAACATACAAGTCAGTGAGTCAGCGAATCTTTGCATTTACTGTAAAGAAAAATGTCAACTTGTAGATATTAATTTTTGAACACCAGCTTATTTTATTCTTTCGGTCCTAGTGGTGAACAATAGGTAAGTCTGAAACATAGTGGGGGGAAATGTGAGTGGAAACGAAGCAAGACTACAAAGATTCATATGAAAGTCTCTCACAGCAATTTCATGCTAATACAGAAAAAAATCAGCAGTTAACTGCATTTGAGTTTTGACTTCTCTATAACATTTGGGTTGTTTTTAATGTGAAGCATAAAAAGCAAACCTCTCTAGCTCATAAACTCAGAATTAAAACTCTTAAAATTACCTTTAGATTTTGCTCTATCTGCAGGACTTTTGGCTTTCATACAGGTCTTTTTGAGAGTTTCTTTTGGTGTTTTCTTTTCACTAACTGGAAAAGACTGCTTTGAAAGTAAATTGGGTTTTGCATAGCCAGAACTTCTAACCAGTCCATGAGGACCATGTGAAGGTTTCTTTTTATGTACAGGTGCTGGACTTCTGATATTCTTATATGACATTGGTTTGGTTGTCAGTGATTCTGATCTTTCATTCTTCAAGGAACAAGACCGAAGAGCCTGTGACAGAACACATTTGTTTAAAACAAGTTTTAGGCTCTGCTGTAAACATTCACCAGTGGATAGAGGGTAGCATTCACCAGTGAAAAACACAACCAGTTACCAAAATTACACAACTGTAAGATAACCATCAGGGTGATGGCAATCATTATTTTTAACCAAATAAATAATAAGTAATTTTGCAGAATTGTACTACTTCAGAACTATACAGGGCAAGTATTTTGTATTAGCTCTGTTTAATTCATCTGGGAAATTGTATTTTTATTTTAATTGTACTGTACATTACAGGATCTTTTGCTTACCAAATAAGGGAGGTCATAAAGGCTAATAAGCAAGTGAATATAGAAACCCAGCCATGCATAAAAGGACAGTGGCAGACAGAGGAACTCTGCTAAACTTGATCATCAAAAGCCAAGCACACAACTCCCAAGATGAACAAATGAAAAAGTTTAGCCTGTTCTCCCTGGTGGGCAATCCATCAGGATAAATCAGCCAAACCTCTGTTCCTACAATGCCTTGCACACACAAGAGACCATTGCCTAAAGGAGTGTGAAGCTAATTTAGGGGATGCAAGGAGAAAAGAATTTGGGGATGCAGGGAGAAGATTTGGGATTATGTAAATCTTGCTCTGGAATGTCTGAGATGATTGTAAAAATGTGCAAAAATTTACAGGATCTTTAGGGAAAGAACAAAAACTAGGTAAAGAAAAAAAAGTCTGGGAAATAGAGAAATTCAGATTAAAGGAGCTGGGGACATGACCAGGTTGCTGTTCAGCACATTTGTCTGACTCAGCTGGACACTGACCACTGCAGTCTCTCCTATATTCTTACTGAACTGCATATCTAACTGTTCTCTCTGTACAAATGTTCCCTGTACTGAGCCTGTTGTGCATTTACATGTATTCCTCCAATGCTCACATGCCCAGAGACATCAATATCTTGAGCTGGAGACACAGCATTGTGGCAGTCTGGCACATGTTGGCTGGGACAAGAAGAATCCCACTGATCCCAATGTCGACTGGATTTGGTGATCTCTAACAGTAGCAATGGTAACATGAGAATTTCAAGAAAAAGAACAACAGTTCTCTCAATTTCTTAACATCAGAGCATAATCAAGTGACAGGCAGTCTAAAAATACATACTTTTAAAAATTACTTCCATATAACAAAAACCTGTTTGGTGATACTTACCTTTTTAGTTTTGCTTCCTTGTGCAAGCAGAGAGTCTTGTCTTATTTCTTCTCTTAGTATATCAGGCTGTGCTTCACAGCTCTGAATTTCTTTCAGAGTCATCCTCTGAAAGTTATCACCATGAACACTTGTCTGTAGAAAGATGCTTTCTTCTCTGTTAAACTTTTCAACTAAGTTTTTCTCCCAAGCTGTATTACTCTGGGGGTCTTCAAAGGGTGAGTGGCTAATGAGGTCATTTTCTGTGCTGCCTACCAGTTTCACAGGACTACAAGAAAAAAGAAGTCATATATAATAAGACTTTTGCCCTTTGCTTTTCTATCACTCTAGAAAAAGCAGGGCATTTTTTTTCCTTAGGCATCAGCTGCAAAGACTGCCCAAATTTCAAAGAGCTACTAAGCCTCTTTCAAGACCCATCTTGCAGAGTTAGTCATACAGATTCGCTCCCATGCTGTGGGAGCCACCTCCCAGCAGTGACTGTTTTTGTGGAGGTAGCAAAATAGACTACAAGATAAACACCTGTAAGCCTGCAATTAACACTAATAAAAAAATGAGCAGTATTTCTGCAGAGTGCAGCTACATGATAAGCTCCTTGAACTCATATGCTAAGTATAAGCTGTATTTCTGACAGTTCCAAGGCCTGTGCTGTCTGCTCTAGACAGAACAGTTGCAGCAAATAAAGAGAAGGCATGGAGCACAGGTTAGTAAGAATCGCAACAGTGGGGTTTGATCTTACGAGGATTTGAAATTAGGATTATGGAGTTTGGACAGCTAGGATAGGATGTGGGCTGAAATCCTTGGATGGAGAAGGTGAAAGAGCAGAATAGTGGGAAGGCAGAGATCCTAGCTGTGAGAGTGATGAACACTCCTCCAAATGATTTGACAACACTGCTGCTTATTACCCAAAGTAAGTATGGGAATCCCTGGTCTAAACCTATCAACACTGCATAATTCATTTAACAGTTCATTGTAAGTGCCATAATGCCAGGGCAGGATGTAACAAAATTTCAGTATTTATTTAGAGAAAGAGACAGATGAGTTATTTAGTAAGGTATATTTTCAAATTGTTAGCAGCTTTAAGTTACTGAAATTCTTAAATGCATCTTGAAATAAGTACCTTTCAGGGTCCTCATCAAAGTTTCTGATATTACACCTATGTCCCTTAAGTGTTTTCATCAATTCTTCCACAGTAGGTAAATCTAAATAATGAGAAATAAATATATAATAAATTAAAAAAAACCCTAGAAAAAACATTTGTTAGAAGGACAACATTCAAAAATGATATTTTCTTATGATATTTTCCATAAATGGAGTATTATAGATGTTACTAGCTCATTTCACAAGCTTCTACAATACATGCCTTCCTTTGAGTTATTTACCTGAATCAGCAGTTGACATGTTTTTTGCATAGATATCATTGTTTTGTGAAATGCTTTGTCCTAAGCCTTCTGAGACTGCCACTGCAGAATTGTGCAGTTTCTGCTCATCAGTGTCCCCCAAAGACTGATCAATGTGATGATATGCCTGGTGCAGCGCTTCCACGTCACTGGTGGTTTGTCCATGGGAAGTACCTGAGAAAAAAGCAGGCTTGTAAGAGACATTACTGGATTTTCTGTTTGAGAAACATAAAACATCCCGCTGGAGCCTGTGTTTCAGTTACTGGATTGGTCTTTTATGTGGGGAAAACAGTGATATCGCTTACGTTAAAAAATAATTAAAAGTCTCTTTTTTTCCTATAAAAAGAAAGAGCTGCCAAGTTAATTAGTGCCTACTAAATTGTCTCATCTACAGTGTTCATTTGTCTCCCCCATTCTTCCCCACCTCAATATTTTAACAGTACTAAAATTAACAGCTTATGTTATATGACTATTTTAACTTGATTTAATTTTTTATTATTTTAGGTGCCGTCACAGCCATAATCTGGATACAAGTGGCCTGTATTGTGTGAAGTTTGATAAGAGAATATATTTAATAATTCAGTTCAATGCTGTCAAAGAAGAAATTTAGATATGAAAAGTAACCAAAGGAGATAGTATTTAAATATGAAATTGCAGCATCAAAAGCTACTTTGCAATAATCAAGTAAATTTCTTTTTAGCAGAAACATCACTTTTTCCTGAATTATTTCCTCCTGCTTTCACAATTTGTTGGCAAAAGCCAAGGGCTCCATAGTCCTCAATAATCTAAGAACAAGTGAAGACACTGGAGTCGCCTATTTTAGTAAAGCAAGAGTTCAGGTTTTGAGTTTTGTTGTGTGGTGGGTTTTTGGTTTAGTTTCTTTTTTTCTTTTCTTTTTTTAAAGCATCCCTTACCTGCTTCATTCATTTCACCTGCACTGACTTCTTCAGGCTGATCATGCTCGCCTGGAGATACATCCAATGTTTCAATGGCCTTCTGAAGTTCTACAGTAGAATCTTGTGAATCAAGCAGTACCACTAAGAAGATAAATGTTAAAGAAAACACAAATCCTCTTATTTATCCTTCGTCACACTGGAATTAGAAGTATACCAGAGCTTATCTTGATGTCTTAAGCATACAAAAAATACTATGTAGATTATTTTATTGCCATTAATGGGAAACCAATGAACTCTGATTACAAATCTGAGTAGGTGTAATAAATATAAAAATACATTGATGATCACCTTGAAGTGTTAGTATGTAGATTATTTTTAACTATTTCAATTCAACATATTTTCAGTAGAACACAATAAAATAAGGCGAAAAATATCAAAATAGTAAAAATCAAGGAAGCAAGTTTCAAAAAGTTGCATTTAATCTTCTTCCACTGATCAAAGTTTATATTTTACCTTTAGCCAGCATGCTAGTGTTTGCTTCTTCCTAAAAAAACCAAAAAGACAAACAATTACTTTTAGAATATCAGGGAAAAAAAATTAGAACAAACTTTAGAAGTTGGTCCAATAGCTAAAAATAGTTTTTAGAACTTAGATCTAAGCAGTTATTCATTCTTCAAGAAAATGCACTTCTCCAAAACCCTCCTTAGGATGCCAAAAAGTTCGCAACATCCTGTACTCTATAAACCTTTTCACAAGTGAACAGAAATTAAATGCTCCTCTGCAGAGGAGCACTTTTGCACCTTCCCGGTTTTCTTTTATTGTAATTCGAGAAAAAAAAGTTAAGTAGCAGTAAGCACATTATTCACAGTTCCATGCCAACGTTTCTTTTCAAACATTTATTAGAAATACCACTCTAATATATTTATTTAAAAAGAATTGAAAACCAAGTAAGTTTGCCTAATGAAAATGAAATACAAATCTGAATGTGTGCTCCAGGGATTCACCTATGTGCTCCAACCACACGTGATACAAAAAGTCCACACTAAGCATCGCCCTCATAGCTCATACAGATTTTTGGGTCTTCTGTCCAAAGGGCTTATCTGTACAGAATTACAGAATTACTGTCTATGAAGATTATGAAGATAGTGTGTGTCACTTGCACCTCAATAGCTCTGAGAGATTAATCACTACCCGTTCTGAGGCTGAGTTTCCACCTGAGCTCATCATTTGTGCACTTACATCCTCATTTCTTAACTCAAAGGAGGAGTAAGCAGGAAAACCTGTGAAAAACTTAACCCTTTCTATGATCTATCACAGGAAAGTGCATATAGAAAGATATAATCTGAGGGCCACTGTATTCTTTCAGACATATGTATCATATAAAGGTTTACTATATTTAGTTACATATTGCAGAGCTTTTAAAATTCCTGCAAGAAACAGAAACATTTAGCAAGCTATACCTGTTCTTGAGGACTTAAACCAACTTCTGACACAATGTTTTGATTCCCCTGATCTCCCTCAGTTTTAAGGGCAGGATTAGTATCTGTTTCTTCTTCAAAATCTTCACTGTAGCTACCTAAAAGAGTAAAATAAACATCAAATAGAATGAATACTCAAGGAAGATAAAGCAGTTAAGAGACAGCTATTTCCTTTCCCCCAATTCCTTAACTAAGAACAGCTACTGCTAATGTTACTCCTTTTATAAAGGCAACAGAAAGTCTCCAAAACTAAGTGTGGTAATAAAACTACAGTGAAAGTCACACATAATATCACTACATTCAAAGGAAGCTTGCCTTGTGATCAGATAAACTTTGTCTCCTCAAGGTGTACTTGAACTGACCCCTCTAATTCAATTACTCTCTCTCACTTTGGGGTGAAATGATGCAATTCCAACCCTGTAGATAAAGTACTCTGTACATTCACTTTGACAACTCCAGCAGTTTTGACGCTCAGAATCTGTAATTTGGCTTCTTATGACCTGCTTTGGTGGGCCAAAAGCCACTCTCAAGAGTAAGCACTATTTAAAACCAAGTGTGTCAGAGAATAAACTTTACAAACAAGCCAAAGGCTTTTCCTTCAGTTACCTAGATCTTTTCAAAAGTTTCAGTTTTCTTTTGCTCTCTCTCTCCCACTCAGCTCCTATGGTTACAGGCTCCAGTGTCTGCATTATCTGTAACACTTAAACATAGAACCCTGGAAAAATTCTGGCTCATAATGTGTTCTTTATCTATTTATGGTTTACATATACATCCTTCTTATTCTTGGGAAATTCAAGCCTGACAATAGGACTCTCAAAAGTTCAGCTAAATATATAAATTTGAAAATATAATCCATTAAATTATATGAATACACTCTATCATATGCCAGCAATGAAGCATGAAATAAAGAGACATGACAAGAGAAAGACAAATAAGCAAGAAATGTAGCATGGAAATTTGGGGGCGGAAATCAGATAAGAGTAATACTGCAGATTACAGAGATTAAACTCAGGCATGAGAAGATGGCACAGAAATACAGATGAGAGTTAAAGGACTGGAGTGTATCAAACATCAAATCAAATTTCAACATCAGAGGTTTTTTCTTTTTTTTAATTTATGATTGATGTAGGGGTTTTACTACTTTTTTTCTTTTTCTTTTTTTTTTTTTTTTTTTTTGTTTTGTTCTTTTGGTTTACAATAGATTAAAAATTCACTTAAGAAAAGAAAAAGCACAGAAACAAAAGCCCCTCTGTATGAATAACAGCTGCACATTCTTAATGCAAGGAGAGCCTAAAAGGATGATATAAGAACTACAGGTAAAAGGAAAGACTGTATTACCATATTTCTCTTCACGTGCAGGCTCTTCTTCTTTTTCAGCATGTTCATTTCTGAGAAAAAAAAATGAAAATTATACCCTCTTTTTGGACAACAAATAAACATACTTTTTTTCTAGGAGCTCTACACCCTGATACTTCTTAAAATTTGTAATAAAAGGAAAAATTGTAATTTGTCCAACAAATCAAATCAAAGGTAAGAAAACGGTAAAGTGTCAGCAATTATTAAAATAAAGTATTTCCCAGCTCTAATTCTCAATCTAACTCTTAAAACCAGTCCCTTTCTGCATTCTCTTCAACATCTACATTAAGTTCTCAAAAAATATTTTTATCATCATGGTTTGCCCCCTGTTCTGACCCTGTCTTTCCCCTTTTCCCATAAAACAGAAGTTTTGTTCTTATCTAAAGCTCTCCAGAATTCTGTCCCTCCAACTGTTTTCATATCATAAGTTGCCTCTGAACTCATCATTTTCAGCAACAGCAGCCTGAACTTCCCCTTCATCCATTTCTCTCACAGTTGTTTGAACTTATTTTCATGTAACTGATTATAAATGGGTTGCACAAGTCTACGAAGAATAAGTATCTTTCCTCTAGATTCATTTGTAGTATCATGTCTAAAGGGACACAGAATCTTTCCTGATGTATTTCCTTGTTATTATCAGTTGTTACCTCTTCATTTAGCTAGTCCTTACAATTATGAATGTTGAGATGCTAGTACTACTGAGTAATGCACAAGTCTGTGGAGCTCCATCCACTCACCACTAAGTCATGCTCTCACTTTTATTTAAGTTCATTTCGTCCTTGTCTTGAAGATAAAAAGCCACACCACAATAAATAAACAGAAAACTGACTGAATCATATACTGGATATCATCCAACAAAATCTCAGTGGCTATACCCCAGCCACATGTGCCCACTAATACAGTCCACAACTTTTCTTCCCTCTAAATTACCGTACAAATGGTGCTAGTATGACAGAATCATTGGAATCCAGCTCTTTATTTAATCTTGAATAATCAATAGTAGAGGAAGCTTCTTGTTCAAGCTTGGCAAAGAAGATCTCTTTTTCTTCTTGTTCTTCCAAGGTATCCAATCCAATTCCCATGATACTTTGATTAGGCCCAGAAGCTAAAACGGAATCTAAATTTCAAGAAAGAGAATAAACCGTGTCTGTGGTGTATGTCCACACAGAGTAACAGTAATAGTTAACAACAACTACAGACAGACTCCTAAAATATTAACGATATCAAATCATCACAAACTAGTATTAGGAGACTTCAGTACACGATACAGCTGACAGAAGTAAAGAATCCCATCTTGAACTGCACTAAGGTAAACTGCTTTCAATAATAACTTATTTAGATCTAGTTAACTTGATGAAACGGTTGGGCTCTCAGTTCTCACCATTTGTTTCCAGGCTGTCTCTACTCAAAGAGACAGCATCTCCATTAGTTTTCTGAAGCTGCATCTTTTCCACATCCATATTTTCATGAGTTTCTCCCACAGGCTGTGAAGTGTTCTGCATCTTAACAAAATTTCCATTGGCTTGAAGCATTCCTAGGAAAAAAATTGCAATATTTTAGACTACCATCTAAAAGCTATTTGTATGACACATCAGCCTTCTAGCCTCCTTCCAGAACCACCAGTTTTAATCTCACATTGCAATTGTAAAGATATGCAGTCTCACAAGATGCATTCAAATAATTTCCACTGAGTCTATATGTAAATCTTGGTTAATTAATTATTATAAATATTATCTTCCTATCCTTTGTATTTGCACACATACTTAAAGTTCAGCACAATTCAAATGCAAAAACTGAGTTACCATCACATTACTCATGAAAGACAATCTCACGCATAGACCCTATACAGAAATTGACATTTCTTGCTTAAAACCCAGTTTATTTTATTTGATCTACTACCTCAGATCATCACAGATTTTTTAAACTTGCTAAGCCAATGGCTTAGCAGCTACATTTCATTTGTTGCTTAAAGCCTATAAAGAAAACAATAGTAATCAAAGTCCCTTAAAAGTCACTGATGAACAGCCAGTTCTCCCATTCTATATATTTATGCAACTACAACTTGTAGTTGCTCTTATATTTTTAATTTCACTATTGTGAGGGTTCAACATCACCTTAACAACTTTAGGATCTCAGGCAGAACACTGCTGTATCTACTTCCTAATGGAAGACAAAAAGCCAGATACTGCAGGACATTCCTAGTTCAAAAACTCCCTTCTGCTTGCCTGCAAAACGCACACGTTTATACTTTGATTCTGAACAGGTTATCTTTGAAGAAGGGACAGGGAGAAAAGCTGCTTATCCATTTTATCAAATGACACATGAAATCACTTAACAGTTCTCACAGAAGGGAACTAAGTCTGTCATTTCCAACATGAATCGTCAGTTGGTAACAATCAGAATTTTTTGTTCTGCCTGGCCACATGATGTTGAGACTGTAGCTGTGTCCCTGTGCTGAACACACCAAAAGGGGTGAAGACACTGATAACAGCTCATTTCCTGCTGCAGGAGACTGGAGGAGATCCATACACCAATAACACTAAATCAGTCTTCCATGTGCTGACCAAGTGCTGCAGCTCTGGGATTTTCCTCTGTCCTCTACAAAGGCCCATACAAGTTTCATTTAAAAATGCTACACTTGCCTGTATCACAACAATGGAGAATCCTTTCCCTTTGGTACTGAAAATGTACTTAGGGTGAGGGAGGGTGGGAAAGCAGGACTCTCAACACCTTTTCCTGCCCTACTGGGCAGCCCTCAGCATGTTCATTTTGATTGTAAGAGCCTCCTTTTTAAAAAGTAGAATAGGTTTATTTTCTTAATTTTAATGACAAAGTCCCCTTGCATGTCTTACTGGGAGGCTAAGTGTATAAGAATGTACACCTTGGAAATCCACATTCCTGTATCTAATCTCAGCTCTGTCCTCAATATAGAGCTCTGTCTAACTTGCCTTGCATGCAACAAATAAATGTCAGAGACATTGTCTAAAGGTCAAGCTGCACATGTATAGAAAGTTAATGCCTAAATAAATACATATTGCTACATTGAAAAGTAGAAAATGGAAAGCTCAAAGTACTGAACAGAAGTAAAAAACTACAAAAAGCCCATTTCTCAGGTAGCCAAGTGCAGTAATTTAAACTAATTTACTCAGCTGGAACTCTCTTCTAGTTATCAAGACAGCAAATAGGATTCTGTTTGCAGCTGGGTCACAAGTTTTTTTCAGTTTTAGATTAGCCATAATCTCACCAGACCTCCAACACCCTATTTTTGAATGAGAATATATTAGCAGAATCAAATGCTAACTGTGACTGACCTCCTATGTAGAGATTTGAAAAAAAGGAGAAGAGATTATACAACAGTAAAAAACAATTAGAATGCTTACTAGAACAAAAGTTTAAAGAAAACATTTTTCTGTGGTTTTTTAATTTAAATAATCTCATGTCCAATTAAATTTCTCAGATGTACATTGATCTTGAAGGCTTCACAGTGTTTGTGTAAGCTATCTAATAATTTTAAAATATTTTGCTAGTCAGGGTTTGAGTTAAGTCAGAGGTTTTTTTAAAAAGCATCTCCCATAATAATCTGAAAATCAAATACTGTTTCTGCAGCCATTAAACTCTGCAACTTAGCCACTCTCAACACCCAGACACCCCCTCCCCATTGCTACTGAAGGCAAGAATATTTGTTTTCTCTCGCCCTACACAATCTGAACTCTGAGAAACCTACCAAACTTGAAGAAGAAATTAACTCATACGTGTTGCATTCCTTTTAGGGGATGATCTCTCCTCAAAAACCCCTCCCCCAGAGACTGTAACCTGGCCTGATTTACCTGCCCTTGACTCTGACCTATGGCTTTTGGCCAGGTAATCTGACCCCGACCCCAAAAGAGATAAAAATCCCTGTTCCTCCATGCTCCCCCCTCTCTTTGCCTCCAGGACCCCTTCATTGGAAATAAAGCTTTGGAATACATCCTGAGGTAAGGGGCCTCTTTTGAACCTCTTCTCCCTATCTTGAAGATTCCCTCTCCAAAATCCCCCGAAATCTGAGATAGCAGCTTGGGGGGGGTGGAAGGAAAGGGGAAAACTTCACATACGCATTTAACAGTCTCTTCATTGAGTTTCTGGCTGTTTGAACAGCCCCACATTTCAGTGAGGCTAGCAAGAGCCATCTGTTTTTGTGGAGTGGGTATTTGTTACATCTCTTAAAAGCTTCTTAAATAGTTACCTTAAATGCCAAAGATTTTGCTACCTGTATGTTTATACGCAACATTTTGTAAGGCTAATGATATGTGGTATTCTTTTTTAAAGTACAGCCACTTGAAAATAATTAAAATAAGAACCTGAGTTTCACTTTCAAAAATATTTCTAACTACCACACTTGCAGAGAAACATTTAAAAACATAAATACAAAGGACTCAGACTGATAATGACAATTTTTTTTTCTAATCTGGCCAAGACTGTCAGAGTTGAGTCATTTTACCTTTACCTTTTTAATACCATATAAAATACAGTAAATGTTACCCTCAGAATTGTCTGGACTGTCAGAAGCGAGGGCTCCTTCTTCTTTGTTTAAGTACGAATTCTTCTTTAAATCCTTATGGAATTTTTCCAACATTTTGGATTTAGACAAAGCCTTGCTGCGAGATACACTGAAAGATTTAGAGGGAACTACTCCTAAGTGTACATAAACATTATAAATTTTAAGGCACAGTGGACAGGGAATAAAGAGAAAAATGAGATGTGAGACTTCAAAGTGACACTTCTGAAAAAGTAATACAGTTCAGTTTCTTGTACATTGAATTACCTCTACTTTTCTACTTTTAAGTAAAAACTCAAGTTAATGCTTATAACTTCTGGAATAGAACTACTCTTCTCCATTTTTTTTTTTTTTTAAATTTTTATTTTTAAAAAGATTCTTGATCCTTGTATATTTTGTATTCAATTACACTGTTTAGGAATTCAATAAATGACCCGAAACCAAAGAAAACTAGTACAACGACTTCAAGAGTAAAAGATTTTTACTATGAGGTTTGAAAGAAAGCATCTAGACTGCTTCAAAGAAAAGTGGGAAAACATATGTACATAAGCATAAATCACTACTGTCTTTATCACTGTCAGTTATAAGAACTGCATTTTGTTTTATTAACAACAAACCCTTGTGGGGACTTGCTCAGCAGAAAATACAGCAAATGCCTTCCATTCACATTAGCAGAATTAAGTTTTAGATAACAGCACCTATGCTGAAAAACTGCTCTCCTCAAAGAATCATAGAATGGCTTGGGGTTGGAAAAGACTTTAAAGATCATGCAATTCTAATGCCCCTGCCATGGGCAGGGACACGTTTCACTAGACCAGATTTCTCAGAGCCCCATCCAATATGGCCTTGTACACTTCCAGGGACGGGGCATCCACACCTTCTTTAAGCAAGCCATTTAGTGCCTCGCCACTCTCACAGCAAAGAACTTCTTCCTAATACCTTATTAAACCTACTCTCTTTTAGTGTGATACCATTCCCCCTTGTCCTGTCACTACAAGCTCTTGTCAAAAGTCTCTACATCTTTCTTGCAGGCTCCCTTCACACACTGCAAGGACACAGGTCACCCTGAAGTATCGTCTTTTCTAAGCTTAACAAACCTAATTCTCTCAGCCTTTCCTCACACAAGGGGTCCTCCCCCCCTCTAACTATCTTAGTGGCCTCCTCTGGACTTCTACATGACAGCTACACTACAGCCTTTATACACCTTAGGCTAGCCAGATGGCTTGTGTTAGATTTTGCCATGCTGAAATTGTCATGGTGTAAGAGGCTTCAAAATTGAATAAACCAGATAAAACTCTTAGTTGTGGGTCTTTTGAGTTTATCTTGACACAAGAGAGAGTAGACTAGGACATCAAGCCAAATACTTCTGCTATTTAGAAAAGGAGCATAGGGATATGTGACCTAACACAGCTAAACCTCAAAGATAACTAAAGGAAGCTGGTGCAGTAAGGAGAGAAATGGTATTAAATTCTGATCCATTCTGATACAATGCATAGGTACTTTATCCCCTCAACTGATGTATAAATTCACTAGCAAGGCACTGCTTCTCCAGATCTATATTCTCCTACATTTACTGGGAAACTAGAAGCATTGACAGCATACCATCTATTGTAAATAATGCTAACACCTGATTCCATTTAAAACAGTAATTTGAAATAACTACAGAGGTCCTCCTATTGCTCATATTTCAAACAGTAATCCTAATTTGAGAAATAAATGAATTTTCAGTATTTATCTCCTAGACTGAGATGCTTTACAGCCATTCTACGCAAATGAGGCTTATGAAAACATAGACATGCATTTTCTAGAGCTGCATATACACTCTAGACAACACAGGGCGAAGTTCTACAGTCTACAAACTAGATCACAAACATGATCCAAAGACCAAGTGCCAAATATTTCATTGTCATGGCTCTCCAAAACTGAGATTACTATCTGCTTGAATTTAATCAGGACAAGTTAATTGCTGTTCTCTTTTATACGTAAGTATATAATGGATCAATGCTTATAATTCCTACTTATTCGCTGGAGTTTCTTTTCATATAACATAAAATGACTCACATAAAATATTGAATCTGAAGTTACACTGACTAAAATAATCCAGCAGATTAAACAATTAAAATTTTTCATTTATACCAACTGATGTTTCAAATTCCAGAGGCAGCACGCACAAAGCAGCACAGTCATCAGCAGAGGGAAAAGAACCACATCAAATAAAAAAAGTAAAATGATCATCTGCCTGCTGTCCTTGAAATTAAATAAGTAGGACAATGAATATTAATATTTCTTGAGTATGAAATAATTCTCCAGTAAGAGACTTTCTATTTACTAAACACGTGATTAGTAGAGGTGAGAGCTTTTTGTTCAGATTTTTGAAGTTATTTCTCCCTTTCCCCAGGCTGACATTCAATACTGTCTATGACATCACTATATGTAGTGATACATGATGCTACAACAATTGAGCAGAAGTTCACACAATTATTAGTTCTTTCTGAAAATGATAAAAGAAGTATGTGGCAGCTTGGTCAAAGGGACAGTTTGCCAAGGATTTTCTAAAGGAAACACACTAGTAATGCAAGAATGATGCTGAATAAATAAATCAAAACATATTTAATCAAATACCAGACTGGGAATCTGAATGTGGACTCTTTTGTTCAGTATTTTCCAGTACTTCAGCATGGCTTTCTGTCAGTTTCTTCTCTTTTCTCACTTTAACAAATTTTATTTTAAAATCTTGAAAAGACAAACAGCAGGAACAGACATGCAAGCAAGACAGGACAGGAATTCTTAGTATTCAGTTTCTTTTTATCATTTAAATGTCAAAAGCAAGTAGGAAGGACATTGCCTAGGTATCTAACCTGTCCATATGGGAGACAGTGTCTTGAATCACAATTTGTACATTTCAGTTTAAAACTGAAGAACAAATATTTAAACGTGCCTAGAATAACTAGTGGAGTTATTTTAAAATGTACTTTATGTCTCAGCAAAACAGGCTATTAGTTAAACTCTCTAACTATTTCCTGGCACTTCTGTAACAAGATGCCTTGGGAAAAAAGAACAGACAACAAATAAGTGTAGAGCACATATTTAATCTTCTTCTCTTTGTCTTTCATGAAAGCATGACACAGATCATGAAGGAACTCAAAACTTCAAACTGCAAGCAACATATCAGCTTGGTGTATTACACAAGCTAATTATCCAGGTTTTCTTCAGGTAACATTATCTCTAATTATCCCACCCAAAGACATCAACTTATACATATGGAGCACACATTTGTAATGAATGCAGTGCCACACTGTGGGTGAAGGTAAGATTCATGGATTTATGTAAGTTTGATTCCTCTTGATAAAAGAACTTAAAAAATACTAATTCCATTAGCTCACAGTTTATTGATTATGTCCTATCTGCAACCAACATGAAGGTTCAAGCCTAGGACACACAAGGATCTTCAAAAAAATTTGTAGCATGCTGACATTACACTTCCAGAAATTAAATTCAGCTTATTTTCATGTTTGTTAGCATCACAGCAGTGTTACTATTTTCTGCCACAGGAAATTATTCTGCTATTTAGGGGACGTTTACATATAACCTTACAAAGAACTAGAAGTCTAAATCATCATCATCTCAGTCATCCGGCGCAGTAACTTACATTGCAATGCTGCTGTGCCATCATCCACTTTTAAGAGGTCTGAGCAACACAATACACAGCATACAAGCACTGAGAATATTAGACATGGCAAAATGGTATCTGACAAAGTACTTGGAAGCACACAAGACAAACAGATACACAGAGGAAAATGTGAGCAGTTCTGGAAGCCTATCCACCCTAAATTCCTTACAGTCACCAGACCTGTCACTTTAAAATGCCACAAATACATTCACACGTACAAAATTATAGCCACATAAAACTGCAGAGGAAAACTCAATTTATCCCAAAGGTGGCCAAGGTGGTCTCTGCAAATGTATCTCTTTTGACTCTAGGTTAATTGCCCTACAACTAGACCCTACCTTGCAGAAAGGCATTCATCATAGCACATATTTTGCAACTGCAACCATTTGCTAGTGTCCAGTGAGACAAATACAGCCATTTCCTCATGGGATGACACAAGCAGGAGATCCATTTCATGCCGTGGAGTTACCAAGACAGAGAGAGGAAAGCCCTCTAGTAGGAATTAAAGGCCCCTCTACTTGGCAATATTAAAGTAGTAGGTGGGATATGGCTTATTGCATATGCTCCATGAGTGTGGTACTCTATGCAGAGTGGTGACAGAAGAGTAAATGAAATTAAAAAAAAAAAATTTACCAGGCAAAAATGGTGCTCAGGGAAGAATTCAGTGCATGGATCTAGCACATTTGGTGTGCACTCCTATATTCTCAATTTTATTATGTCCAACTGCCAACATGTTGGATCTTGGAGTCAAAATGCATTGCACACATATCACTTTCAACTCCCTCCAAAAAAAAAAAAACCCAAACCCAAAAACCAGCCCCTCATCAACAGTATGAATATGAACAGGCTAGGTTTTTTTGCATATAAATTGACTGAATACTGGCAAAACTGGGTAGGCTCACTTTCTCAATGAGAAGCTTTTCTTAAGAGAGACCTTGAAAAGTTAACAGGTATTTCCTACATCAGTAAACTGTAGATCAAGTTTGTTTCAATTCTAATTGCTCTACCTCTGGTTAACACAGCTGATAAAAGTATTCTCAATTTTAAAAAGTACAGTGGTGGGAATAGTTTGGATGGAACATCTCGATATAATCACATTGTTTTTTGTGATTCTGTTTTGAATTTTACTTAATCCACACATGCACGGTTCTCCAAAACTTGCAATCATCCTGCCCTTTAGGAACCTATTCCAGTGTGTTTTCTACCATAAGAAGTATCGAAGCTGGGTCCTCAAGCATCTCAGAAAAAACATGGAAATATGCTGAACTTCTGAAGTTACCAGAAAATTTTCTTTGATAGTATGTAGAAAAATTAAGAGGTCATGCTAATCTCTTAATCCTTACACTGCTCACCAAGAACACTCCATCCTTACAGTATCTGAACAGCTAGCTGTAAGGAAATCATCATATTTCACAACCACCTGACAAGAATTTTCTCATATCCATTTGAGTTTTACATCAACATCTTAAAAGGCCACAGACAGATAAGAAGTCCAGCAACCACTTATTAGGATTAAACCTAAATGGCACAACTGCTGACTAGGATTTGACTCTTCACTAAAATAACACTGGCAGGATACAGCTAGTCTTAAAAACTGAAACTACCAGCAGTATTTTAACTCTGTCAGATGAATGACTGATTTTTGTAACTTTCTGTTAAGGTCCACTTGCAATTAATACGAATTATGAAAATTAAGAAACCACAAGTAACTACTAGAAGAAGAAGCAATCACCCTGTGGAAAATCACTACTCATAGGCTATACTACCCAACATGAACACAATGTAGAAATAAAAAAAATAGAGGTGGAAAGCTTGCAAAAAATTATATATTTTCTTCTAGAACTATGTGAACATGTCAGTACTGAACCAGCAATCATGTCATCACAGCCCATTTTGCCTTGAGTCACAGTTCTTGGCAAGGGAAATGCTGAGAATACTGAAGACATACATCTTGGATTCAGATGGTGTTGAAAAGTTTTTCTGTGCTTTTCCAACCTACTACAAATGTTGCAGTTAGCATGCATTTACACAAGTTGGTCTTTTTCCACTACAGTTTTGAAAACAGAAAACTACAAAAAGTCAGTATATAGAGCAGGTTGGCTACATAAAAAATATACCAATATTTCTGAAGAGTTCGTAAGTTATATTTCCTGATTATTTTACTATTTATAATGTGCTTATTTTTTACAAGTTTTAATAACTCAAAAGCTACAGAAAAAAAAAAAACAAACCAGCAGACAGCTTACGTACAGCTTGAATATGAAACATTAAAAAATACAATTCTATCTGACTTTTATGCTTTACAAACTTGCACTGTAACATTCTAAAACATGAGTGGCATCAGCTTAATCTGAAACCAGGCTTAACATGCAGTATGAGGAAGAACTAGCCTGACCCCCTGTGGCCAAAACATTAAAAACCTGTAAATTTACCACCATCATCTGAATCTTCCTCAGATAACCACCACGGCACTGAATCCTTTTTCTTCTTTTCTTTTTTCCTGGGCTGTCCAAATTTCTCAAGAATGATGGACTTTTTCTTTGAATTTCCAAGTGAATCATCTGAAAGAGACTAAATCAATTGCATACAGGATTAAAGCGAGCTTTTACATTTTTACATTGTTTCAGCCACTCAGTTCTGGACTTCTGAGTCCAGATGCCTCTCATTACTCCTCACTGTTTGCCTTTTTTGAATATGCATGACAAAATTGATTAAGAAACAATAACTGTATTCATGTGGCATAATACTGCATATTTTAATAATCCCACTGCCAGAATTTAGATATTTTAAAAAGTTGACTGCTTCAGAGAATGTAAGTTCAAATGAACAGCATAATCAGCTCTTTTTCAATTAGTTAAGACATAAGAACAGAATTCTGACATCCCTGAAGATAATGAAATAGAGAAGAAACAATTTTGCCTTGTCCTTGCTTTGTACATGAACATTATTATTAATATTCTAAAAATAAATGTGCACTAGCAACACGTTCTAGCTGCCAGCAAATCAGATTTCAGAAATTAATTTTATACTTTGTACTCATGGAATATACAGAAATGCCAGAACCATTCCTACCCAACTGTGTATTAAACTTTCGTATGTGTTAGTCACCCATATTGATTTTGACTGATGGCTTAAATCAATGGAAAAAAAATCTATGAGTATGGACACCATATGAATTTAAGTTACTGAAAAGTAACAGGAAAGAAAAGACAACTAACCTCTGCTCTTTTCCTTTAATAAAGCTCTTTGTAGCCTACAACAGGCTCAGAGCCATAATTAGCTATCCACACACTGAACGAGGAAATATTCATTAAACTAGTGCACTGCAACCTTAGGTTCTACATGCTCTTTGTGCAGCAAACTGGGGTTAAGGGGAATGGAACACTTTTTATCTAATGGAACACTTTTTAGCTACAACTGTTAAAACCAATTGTCCTAAAGTGTCTTAAAAAACACGGTGCACAGTTAACAAAATCCATAAATGGTAAGAAACAAAGAATCCACATATGAAATGCATCACATAGGAAAAGTTCAAAAGCTTCACTTTTGTAATAGTAACAAATAAGAAAATGTGATAATATAAACCAATATTAGAGGCAACAGGATTGTGGATACTTAACATGTAAAACACAAGGGTATGTTTTTTAAAAACAAGCCTTTTTCCATCCACTGCCTCCTATTACATTAAAACCACTGCCATAAAAGCCTATCTTTACTATACGACTAAAACCTCAACTTCTCTGGGCTTAACAAGAACATTCAAAAACCAAATGCCAATTATATAAAACTGTAATTTAAGAAAAAAAAATGTAATGAAATATTCTTATTAGTATCTATGATCAAGAACATCTTTAGAGCTTTCAGTTTCATTAGAAAAAACTAAATCCCTGTCATCCATCTCAGTAAGAAAGAAGTGCTCTGGGCCTTGCACTTTAATAAAACACAATTTAATAAATTATGAAACTGCTAGACAACAGGATGTCTTGCAATTTCTCTAAGTTGGCTCTGTGATATAGAATAAAACAGCTTTAGATTTCTAATAAATATCCCATAAATAACTATTTCCTGACACTAGTCACAACACAAGTATTAGTGCCATTGTCCCCAAAGGTCAGACTGCCTCCTGCTAGCTGGAAGCACAGACAGGTGCTTGATGCAAACTCTGTTATCACTTGCTGTTTCTTTTACAACCAACAGTATCCTCAGCTTTGTGAGCAGAACTTCAGTGATGCTCATACTCCTCAGTGGACTGTAACTAAAGAACCTGCAACTCCCGCAGCTTGTGCTCAAGTTATGGAAACTTTCCATGACCAGTCATCTTGTCAACTGCAGACAGTAAAGCTGCAGCAGCTGGGAAAGAAATGCTGACACAAAAATACTGGTGCGTTTTTCCCAACACATCAGTTTTCTCAACAGCAAAACTTCCAGATTTTTTCCCTTCTTTTGAAAAAAAGGTAAATCAATTAATCAATCAATCAATCAGTCAATCAATCAATCAATCAACCAACTTTTTGGACTCATAATGACTTCTCCACCAGGAAGTGGCACCAGTTTCTTCCTTCCCCTCTTCCATGACAGCCTTTCAGGATTACAGAGACACACACACACACAAAAGAAGCGTCAGTTGATTAATCTCAACACAAATAAAAGCCAAAAGAGACAGTTTTAAGAACTAGAACAACCATATGGCACATCATCAGCTTACCACCTGCTTTGCTTGTGAAGGAACTTAAAAAAGACAGGTGATACAGAATTTGATCTAAAACACTTAGACTTTCATGACTAGTTCTCCCAATTAATTCATGAAACCTGTGTTTTCCAATTAAATAAGTCTACTCCAAAATATGATTTTATTACACAGTATGTTAATCTATTTGATTTTTTAATAAACAAAATGTTTCTCAAACATAGCTTAATGTGCAGCGTTTCTCTTCCAGATACTAATCTATAGATACAGTATGGTATGACCTTTCCTTTTGGAAGTCTTCCTTCTCAAGTATCCATGAATATCAAATAGAACAAAGGCCAACTGAAAATACTACAAGCAGACAACTGCCTTTTCACAACATTGTTCTGGGTCATCAAAAAAGGCAATTAACTCGATTAATTGAAGCACTGTGTATTAGAAGGACTTCCTCACGTTGTACATCCCAGGAGAATGTCACAGCCAACAGAGTAAACACTGAAAATCTGGAGCTAAACCAGTATGACAGACGATGCTTAAGGGAAATCCAACTGACAACAGGTGAAGCACACCCAAAACAAGATACTGATGGTGAGGAGTGGATGGATCACAAGAACACAGACAGTGGAGAAGGAAGGATTATGGGAAGAATTATGGATTACAACAGGCTGGCTGTCTTGGCAAGGGGCTGGGAATAAACATAACCAGACAGAGGGAATCATTAAAGGATTTATCCTACGTGCAGTCATTGTTATTACACATTTGTGTTTCCTTCTGTATAATGATAATAGTCTAGAAAATCCACTAATAGCTTTTAAAGTTCAGTGCATATGCCAAAAGACTTAGTTTAATCCTGATATTAGACCTGCATCATCCAGCTGTATATACAGCCTTTTTTAATTTCATATGTTTTAATCACAACCATACATACACAGCCTCACCCCAAACACAGATTCATTAAGAGTTATTTAAAAGGGAAAAATCCTGCTCCATTTCCTCTGAAAGATTTGCTTAAACAGTATTAAGTCTTCCCCAAACTACTTAGAAACAGATTTTACTACACCTCACTTGCTGTGACACTCTCTTTAGAATGAGAAAGTTTCTCATCTTTCTAATAATAAAGGGCCAAACTCTTTTTAGAAAAAACAAAAGCAAGGAGAAGGACATAGCAGAAGATGCATGTGTAAAAATAACAGAATAGATAACGTCATTGTTATTTGGGTCAGTACCTAGCTGGCAAAAACCACAATACATATTTTAAATAACTGGATAAGCACTTTGAAAACACTTTTGGACTGAAATTATAAAAAAAATTCAGGCATGAATTGTTTAAGTTACATTCTCTGGGACATTCTAAATACCACCTAGAATAATTCAGTAGTTACATGGATTTTTTTTTTTAACAAGCATTCTCAATGTGGGCAATAGCTGAGGAGGAAGAATAGCACACATGCAGGGTTTTGACAGATGTGCATAACAAATAAAAGAAAAAAGCTCCATTCTCTTCCCCAGAGCAACTCCCTTTATAACAATCGTAAGTAAAGAATTTTGAAGGAAATGCAAAGACTAGTTTTCCAGTTTTACTAATATTAATAATTTTGGTGAGTTCAAGAGTGCTAACATAGTTACATCATTACATTAAATTTTGTGAAATTACTTTTCACAAGTCATTAAATTGTAACATAGGCTCTACTTCAGAAAAATTTCAAGCATACATTACATGTAACAGAGAACTCCAGAAATATTCTCTGCCATCACTGGTTATGCTTATTTACAGAATTAAAATCTAGTAAAGGCCTTACGTAGCAGTATTTATGTTTTAGGGTTACCACACTGTGATGGACCAGAGGGCAAGTTCTGAAATTGCAGGTCTATTTGCATTGAAAAAACATACCTAGTCAGGGCAGTTAGATAATTTCTGATAATTCTTAGCTTAAGTCATAACCCCCAGACTTGCATGATTTTGTCAGTACTCAAAACCATGAAGCACCATGAAGAATTAGAGGAATTTAATTCAAATTTTCTAATCACTACAACATGTATCATTTTATACAAGAATTTTTAAAATATAATTCAGTGGGAGTAACCAATTTATACAAAAACAAAGAAATTTTTAAAACATAGCTTGTGTTTATATACTGGCAGAGTTTTTTTACCTCATTTTTAATTATACATCAGTTTGAAGCTTCTGGTACTAAGCAGCACCAACAACAAAACTGAAACAAAAAACAAGAACCAAGAGCTCTTTCTGAAGATACAACCAGGCAATGATAAAATATTGAATTACAAAACTGTTCTCTTTATTTCAGTACAACAAAATAGTGTGAATTTAGCTTAGCAAATAAGACCTTGCAAAGACCCCTACATAAGACAGCTATGTTAATTATGTGATAAAAGCACAGCTGAATCTTACATTTCATATTCTTCTATACTCAATTTTTCCCATTTTTTAACAGAGAGTAAGGATGTGACCTTGCTCAAACATACCTCTTTCAGAAACTCTTCAAACTGCTCATCTAATTCTTCCTTTGAAAATCGATGAGCCATAACTTGCAGCTGGATTTTACCTTCCAAACAACTGAGTCCAAAAACTAGGATTTAAATTAAAGTTAATTAAATGCATTCTGAAATTCATGTAACCTAATAATTAGCTTGAATAGCTATAAGCAAAAAAAAACCAATCCAAAACTTGAGAGATGACAAAAACCATTCTCCCATCCCTTATGAAACTATTTATTGAATGAGACAAGTAATGCAAATGTACCTAGATCAAATTCCTTATAAGCAAAATACTCATTTCCAAAACACCAGTTTCAGCATTTAAACTTTGAGGGATAAATAAAATATGATTCACTTCAGCATGTTTACATTTTTCTTCAAAAACCAGCTCTCTTAGCAACCCACAATTAAGCATTTTGTTAATAATCAAATGACAATCTCCTGAAGTAATATTTCCATTTTAAGGACTTTTAATTTCCATCTATGTTTTTTCTCCAACACTGGGGACATCTGGCATTGTTAGTTTTGTTTCATCATCTCTGCTGTGCTTCGGATTTAGGAAACAATAAATACATGTAAAATCTTTTTAAGGATAGGGAATGGCATTTGATTTGATCTGCCCTGAAACAAAAAACCAATGCCACTTGCCC
Source organism: Certhia americana (assembly GCA_018697195.1). Lineage (NCBI taxonomy): Eukaryota > Metazoa > Chordata > Aves > Passeriformes > Certhiidae > Certhia > Certhia americana. The sequence continues at coordinate 32,867,253 of CM031859.1, forward strand.
CCCTCTCCTTCCCCTAAGTCTGCATCAACTTCTCAGGTATAAAATATGCCCCCCAACCAAAAGGCTGCAAAGTTTTTGTGTATCACACTGCTCCACACATATGGCTGCCTTCAAAACTGCATATGTACGGCAGCATTAAACTGCACTAGCATCTTCCAGGCTGAGAAGTGCGATGTAAACATAAAAGGGCTAAACATTTGCAAAAGTGCTTTTACCATTAAATAAAACTTCTCCCAGTATGGAGCCCACTCAATACACAGGACTGTTACCTACCTAGTAAATTGATTTTGACAGGCGAGTTGTGACAACTGTTTCCTGCTTTCACTCCTTATCCATCCGTAGACCACCCGACACTTTGGCTTTGGCAGTTAAAAAAAAAAAAAAAAAGTTATATAGCAGCCTGCCTAGGCGTTGAATTGAGCACGATATCCTTATGTAAGCATTTGGACAGTATTTCTGAAAACATGGTAAGGAGATTAAGAATGTTACCTCTCAGGGCACACATAATCCAGTATCCTTTTATACTTTCACATCAAAGAACACTTGATGTTAAACGCGGGATGCTTTAGCAATTTACTAACTCTGCCAGCTACTTTAGCAAGTGGGGAATATTTAATTCTAGCCTTGCCAGAAAAACAAAGTGATTCTTCTGACATTATCCGTACTTCTGCCTACATTGGAATGACGGCTTTCTTCTGCCTACCTCATAATTACATCTTTTATAAAAACTAACAATACGTAACTTAAAGGACAACAAACACGTTTACAATTTCGGTAACAGAAGATCATAGGCAAACATTAACCTTAGGAAATACACTTTTCAGCCACCTCTTCAGACCTGGCATCTCTCAAATGACTTTGCGCACAAAACAAAGGCGGCACTTGCAGGGATACACGCTACAAACACAGCGCAAAAAGCGGAAGTTTTGAGGAGGTATGGCCAAACCACGGCGATGGAGGAAAGCTTAAACAGCCTAACACATTTCACGCAACCTTTTAATCATCCCAGCTGTGACCTGATCCTCTTCCTCCTCCTCCGGCTTTCCCTGGAGCACACGCACGGCTGGCGCACGGCGGCTCGGGCGGGCTCGGCTCCAAGGCCGGGCGGGCTCGGCTCGGCTCCAAGGCCGGGCGGGCAGGCTCGGCTCCAAGGCCCGACGAGCGCCCCGGGGAGCAGCGGGGGAGGGACGAGGACGCGGCTCGGATCCCCGCGCTGCCCCGAGCCCGTTCCTGCCCCGGGCCGGGCCCCGCTCAGCCACAGCCGCCCCGCTCGCCGGCGGCGCGGTTGCCCGGGAAACCCTCCCGGGAAACCCTCCCGGCCACCGTCCCGCCCGCCAGCAGGGACCGCGCCACGTGATTCCGCCAAATCCACCAGCTTCCCCCTGCTCTGCCCGCCCTGCCGCGGGACACGCGTCACGAGGGGAGCGGGCCCCGGCGGCTACGCGGGACGGGAGGGAGCGCTCCTGGGTGCCGTGCCCGCCGTGGGCCAGGCGGGTCGCCAAGGGACGGGGCTGGCCCGGGCGCCATTGACAGGCGGCAGTGGCGGGAGGGGCCGGCGTGCGGAGCGGCGCCCCCTGGCGGGTGGTGGGCGTTCCCTGAGCGGACAGGGCGGACAGGGCTGAGGGAATTTCCATGGCGGGCATCCCGGAGCCAGCCCGGAGTCACACACACACCGCCTGAGCGGGCACCGGAGCCCCTCAGCAGCTACAGCAGCCCGCGGGCACAGCACGTGTCCTTCCGCCTCGATTTCAAGCACTTCTCCAGGAGTCCTACGGCTGATGCTTAGGAAAAGCAACAAGGAAAGAGTTAAAAGTGTGTTGCATTCCCTAGCGCAAGGGTCAAACGCAAAGCATCCCTTCTCCATCCCTTTTTTTTTTTTTTCACAGAACCCCCTTTCAAAAGTTTTCCTAATGTTTCAGCCTTAGATGTCGGCCGTTGTGCTTTTAATACATTTTAGCACATCTCTGGAAATGTTTAAAACACGCAGGGAAATTAATGACCCCTGTTTCCCTGACCACTGCCTCTCAAATAACCACAGAACAATTGCAGTCTGTGCTTGCATGTGCTCTCCAGCGAGGCTCTGTCAGTTGTGTTTGTTGTGAGAGTCACGTTGCTTCAGGAATTTTTATGCCAGCATTTAGTAAATGGCAAAATAAAACAAGTTCACTTAAGAATACAAATGGACATTGTTCACACACGCACACACACACACATGCGTTTTGATTCTCTGTTCAGCAGACTTGGAACGAAAAGATTTTGAAAGGAAGTTTTCTTTGACGAGTGTTGGATACTCATTGCAAGTGAGAAACCAGTCGAAGTCCTATTACTGCCTCTCATTTCCTGTCAGCTTGAGAGATAAAGACAGCGCTTCCAATATGGCCTTTATGTATCCCAGATTTTTTAATGTTAGTATAAATTATAGTTTAAATTCAAAGAAGCAAAGAAATATGGGCTCTGTATTTTCCACACAAGTCTACAGGAATTGCTTTGCTAAAGGTGCTGCAGCAGTTCTTTCAACCAGGCCTATTGTCTGCAGATGGGGTATTATGTTTCCATTTGCAAAGGGTTTTTTTTTGTCTTTATGTGCAACTTCTGCTGCTGTCTGGGAAATGTGGGAGCTGATCAAGGACAGAATGCCCACATAAACTAATATACTAGAACAATTTGTTATGCACGACAGCCTACTGATGGTGAAAACATCAATTTCCAACATTACTCTTTTCTCTTGTCACGTAAGAAAGCATGGAGTGAGGCATGAGAATTTAAAAAGAAATATGGAAATTAATTAAAAGAATGCCAGTTATGCTTCATGCCTTGATCCTGCTCAGATTTAAGCCAATGCAAATTTTACTATTAACTTCAAAGTGATAGCTGTGACATCACTCATTGATCATGAGAGTTACTTCATATATGATCAAATAATCACATCAAGAGCTCAGTCCTTCAAGCTGCTAAAAAACTGTTGCACATTGAAGCTTTTCTGTTTTCAGAAATATGTTCAAAGAGCCTTGTACAAAGTATAGAAAAATGTGCAGAGGGATCAATGCTGTTGGAAACCTCAGTGCCCATATGGGAGAGAAAAAAACCTAAACCACTCTTGATGACTGTGGTGGAGAGGAGGCATTGCCTGGTGTTGAAATGTCATCCAGTGCATTCAAATAACATGCACAATAGCCACTTAAAAGATTTTAATTTCCTTCTAATGCCAACCAGTTGGAGCAGTTTTCTCAAGAGCTCTTAGCAGCAGAACTTAAGAACTGGGAGAGCGGGGCTATCCATGAATTTCAGCCAGGAACATGGCAATTTGGGCAGCATTGCTAATAAGGCAGAAGGATGGATGCAGATTCTAAAATAGATCTTGCTGGACAGAGCCCCAAATTATAAGGTAAATTTCAGGCTCTGCTGACATGGGTGGGAAGCCTTTGTTGACTTCCATGAAACCAGATTTTGCTGCTGTAGTCATTGGCTTCTCATTTAAATATGTGGCATGTGCACACGGAATACGTATGTTTTTCTTGCTAAACAGCAAAAATATGAGGCTTCATGAATTATTATAGTAATTCCCAAAGATTAATGGCAAAATTAAAAGGAATAAAATATCCACAGTTTTATTCTGTTGTCTAATTTTAGTTTTGTATCATCGATGAAATTCAATGGGTGAAAAAATATTGAATAAAACCCTAAAACCTCTGCCACATTCACTTTGGCTGAATCATTGCATCAGATAGTATTTCAGTACTGAACTTGCAACTATGTGAAATACAAGATTATGATAATAAATATTTCACCGTATTCTTGGTCATGTTTCTTTAAGGGTTAACAGTTTCATACTGAATCAAAAGCAAACAAACAGTGGTGGACTAAGAAGTTAAAATTGCATTCTCTGTGTATGGTCACGGTGATTAGACTTCCTTAAGTGACAAAGCAATAAAAGCCCTTTCCAGTATGCACATCAGGAAAAAAAACCAAAAAACAAACAAACAAACAAAAAAAATCCCCAAACCTTCCATAACTAGAAATTGCACAGAAAACAAAAAGAATCATGTGGAAATGTATTCTGTGTGGGAGAAAATTATTGTCAAATTAAAATTAGTTATAAATTAGTTCACATAACTATAATTGTAGTTTAAAAGAGCGTTTTTAATGCTTTCACTCTTGGTTCACTGCAGGTCTCATATTGTTCCCTTACTGATAACAAGTCCTCAGATACCAAGGGTTGGATTTTTGGGTGAATTCAGTTACAGTAGCCTGAACTAAGCATCTCACCATATGGTTTTTTTCCATCATGAATTTTCTCCATGGGCTGAGAACTAAATTCTGTGTCATGTTTCAAATTATTCCAGAGACTCAGACTGTTCACAAATCTTATTTCTTCTTGCATCCCTTGAAGGGAGCCACAAAGTTTGGAGTTTGGAAGCTGGGCTGTTGCTGGCCATTTCCCATTTTCTGGAAGTTAGCAGACACGCACTGTTTCTCATGCTTTTTGAAAACGGATCCTCTGGCTTATTTGTGTAAATGTTTAATTGCCTTAATGTTGTGCCCTGTACTGCCAAGTTTTCAGTTTCTCTGGAAGAGTGCAAAGTTGCTGTAATTACTGGCTGCAGGAATAAATCCTTCACCATCATAGAGGAAACTCTCCTATCGCCAGCAACTGTAAGCAATTAAAAATTCTTTCAAGAGGGTGATTGTTTGCAGTCAATAATTAAAGGTGCTTATCACTTTCTCAGATTAAAGTGCATTTGCCAACATTTAACACTGCTTTTTCTTTCATTTCCTGATTCTCTATAAACTTGTTGGAAAACATTACCTCCACTGTGTAATCCAGCTAGTGAAGCAAGATCCCTTTTGTTGCTTTTGAGAATTCCTGGGAAACTTATTATGCAAAGCTAGATACAAACATGGCTGGTTTGACTAACTGTAGCACTTTTGATTTACTCTAATGATGCTGCCCTGTGCCTACCATAGGTCCTTTTTTGCCAGTGAAAATTCTCATTTCTCGGCATCAGGCAACATGCTTACAATTCCTACTCTGTGGGACTGGAGAAACAACTTGGGTTGCTTCCACCTGAAATCATTTGAACTGCAAACCCTCATCTGCCTTGAATATTCTCTTGTGCATATAGAAAGTTTTGTAGTAAGTTTTTCTCTTTGTGTGAAAACACACTGCATATGTTCTGTTCAGAAAAAGTTAAGGTAAATATTTTTATAAAAATTTCTTGGTGGCTTAGGAAAGATCAAACTCAGAAAATTCTGCAAAGAAAAACTAAGTATTCTGATTTATTAAAATTTTTCAGATCTGTTACATCTTTGGTTGATCCTGACAACATATCTGCTTAACACTGGCAGGAATGTTAGCTTTGCATTTCAGATTTTCACTTGGTTATTTTTAGTTCTTCTGAAGCCTGGGAAATAAGAAATATAACCGCTTTGAACAGTCTGAAAGAGCCAACTCTAGCAGGGCCTCTGAATCTGATTAGATAAAACAACAAAGAGGTTCTGTTGGGGCAGAGGCAGGAAGAACTAAGGTGGGTGGCAATATCTGTCATAACTCAGGGGAAATGTAGCCTCAAAGCACTCAAAAGTGGGTGAAAAAATAACATAAGCAATAGACAACTTTCCCACATCTTAGGTCACTCTCCAAATGCAGTTTGAAGAACTTTTTCTGTGCTCTACTTTTTTTTTTTCTTTTTTTTTTTTTTTTTGTTTTTTTAAAGTACAATAAACAGCTCATGCATGTGTGTTTATATTAAAAAGCTGGTTTAGAGGAACATCGTTTCTCTTCAGATAAGTATCTGAAAAAGTACAGTGTGGCAAGTGCAATTAGATTTGTTGGTGCAGAAACAGTATAAGATCTTAAGGGACAGATTTGCAATTTTCAAGGTTTTCTTCAGAAAGTTAGGTAGCTTAGGAATGGACACAGGAGATTTCTGTCCTGAAATACCGCTAGTCATAAAAAAGCACATTTTATCCTACTGTCCAGAAAAAAAGTATCAAACTTGTGTTTAGAGCTGGGAGGTGTTTAGTTTTTTAGAGGGGCTTGATTTAAAAATGATCTGTTATTGGAGGGGTGGAAACCTGAAACACCCACTTGGCTTCCCTTCATTCAGTGTAGGATGATTATTTTGGGTTGGAAGAGATCAGAAGAGAGATTTGTGCATTTCCTCAGGAAAATCAGTCAAAATGTTTTCAAAGTTGCTGTGTATCCATGATGTTGACCTTTGTCTGTGTCAAAGGCTGGATGTGTTACCTGTTTGAAGCTCACTGCTAAGTGTGCCCCAAACTAGTCCTGCAGCTGAGGAGTGTGGTGTTTGTTCCTCATATTGGAGGCATATGAGAAAAGTCCCTCCAAACTGCTCTGCCAGAGGTTCAGCCCCCCCATACCCAGCTGAGGCTGTTCATATGTGTATGCCTGTGAACTAAGTGGTTTGTAAGTGGTCTTTTTCATCAGGCTAAATGTACTGTGTACATTTGGGCAGGAGAGCTAGAGTGTGAAATTTATCCCTGTTACCTTTCTCCTCAAGTTTTTTTTTTCTCATCGTAATTTCATCAGAAAATAATCTGCTCCATAGTTTTTAACATTCTTTGAAATCTCTCTGTGAGGTTCAGTCTTACATTCCTGCACAGGGAATTGAGCATCAGATCCTAAAAACTACAGGGGGCAGAATCAGATTCTTGCCTGGAATTGTTGCCTATACAAGTTATGCTACACCAGCTGATCTGTGGACTGCCCAGGTGAATATATAGGAAGAGTTTTTTTCCCGTGATGAATGAAAAAAAGGTAGATAAGTGGACATGGATACCCCCTTTTGTCTTTGGCCAGTAAAGGAATAACCCCCACAAAACTGGGTTGGCATGTAATAACAAAAACTCTGGGATGTATTAGCCAGTATTGATGGGGAGGGACACGGTGACTATTCTCGGTCTGTTCTCCGTGAGAAGCAAGTTTACATGTTTTGTCAATTTAATGTAGCTGTCTCGCTCGTCATCTTCTCACTCGTGGAGACAGAGGGCCCAGTCCCATGCTGTTTGTACAGATGCTTTTAGTACAGAGATGGGGGAAGAGGAAGTCAGGGAAATCTGAGGTTTCCTTCTCTGCAGTCACATCCCCAGCTCTGCTCGAGGACATTTCAGGTAGGTGCAGGTCCCTCACCTTGAGCACATTTCTAGCATGACACCTTTGTTGCCTTGTGCTCGCATAAGGAGGTTTCATTCTGCAACAGGTGAAGCAACCATTCTGGAATCTGCATGTGTCTCCTGCTTTTTGGTTTAATTTTTCCTTACCTGGAAAAAAAGATAATCTAAACTGATTTTCTGTGTACATGAAACGAGAGCCAGACAGATAGGTACTATGGAATACAAAACCTCACTACTCTGGAATTCAAATGTAGACAGGCAGATTTATTTATTTTTTTTCCCTATAAACAGTGCTTTAGGGATATGACCTGTCATTACTTAAAGATTTCCAGCAGTGGAACCTTTGGTGTCTGTCTACCACCCACCTAGTACCAAAAATGCCACCAAGAGATCGGCTTGTCATGGGACTAAAATAGTCCTTAAAGCTTAGCCTCGAAGGACTATGTCACCTGTTCCCCTGTGTCTTCTCTTTTTCTCCATATCTACCCCACTAATCACCTATTAGCTCCTAAGGTACCAGAAATAAACACTAGTAGTCCCAAGGTTCAGACAGTGTATATTTAGATCTGTGAAAACAGCCTTTTGCAAGCATTTGTCTGGAAAATAATACCTAGCTTAAGGATTTTAAACCTACTAAGGTTTCTTTGTTATTTCAGGCTTCTGGGAATGGTCATTTTCTTAATGTGATAAGGAACTGAAATGTTTTCAAAGAAAAGACACTTAGATGTGTGGCCTGCCTGGATTAGTAAGACTGGAAGCTGCTGTTCCATGAATCCCTTAATTACAACAAACCTTCCCTGGCAAGCTGCTGTATATATTTAAATGAATATTAGGCTACAATTTTTACATGTATACTAAAGGTATTTAGGTGTTACAATTGTCTCACAGTGTAATAATATTTGAAGTGATTTAAAGTTGTATAAGCTTGGACTTTGTGTTCATTTCCTCCACTCTGAGGGATAAAATAGCATGGTGTGAAAGCCTTTTAAGATTCAACAATATTGTTCAAGCATAGCATCTGCAACTAATAACTATGTAACTTTGAATGAAAAAAAAGTCTTATTATCATGGAAAAGGGAAGATGGTTGACTCATCTTCTGCAGTTTGGATTACATGTGTGGGATTGTGTTTTGGATGGAGCACTCCAGAATAGCAACACTCCATCAAAAACACAGTCATGCACCTGTACTCCAAATGGCTGAATAAGGCAAAACACATGTCATCTGAACACTGTGAATCAAATTAAAAAAAGAAAAAAGAAAAAGAAAAGAAAAGAAAGGAAAGCTGGAAGAGAAATAAAGACAAGTACCATAACATTGGTGTGTGTGAAGAGTTGTTTCTTTAAAGCTCCCTGAGTGATTTATTTATCACTAAACCTCTGTTCGCAAGCCATGTTTGATTTTGCTTGATGCTGATATAGACACTGAAACTGGATATTATGGAAAGGGCTGCCAGCAACTGTTTGATCCTGATAAATTACAATAACAGGCACAATTTACAATGAGAAGCTATTGCTGCTTCTGGCTCTAATGTGTGATGAGGTTTAAAACATGGTGGGCCAAAATTCCCTTACCTGGTGGCCCCCTCAGACCATTTACAGAAGAGCGTTTAAGAGAGCGACTGAGCAGTAGAAAATTGCATTCACAGCAAGGGCCAGGATCAATTTTATATCAAAAGTGAGCACGTGTGTGTATGTGTATCTGCCTGCATTTGGAGTGAAAGATGTGGGGAAAAGAAGTAGAAGTGTGTAGAATCCACATGTTTGGAAACTTGTGTGTTAGCTGAGCAGCCTTGTTCCTTCTACATGTGTGCACACCCCCCAACAGCCCCCACACCACCACCCCTCACCACCCCCCCTTTATGCCTGCAATACATATGTGTTGTGAATATTGAAGTATTTGCTCTGGAAAGTTAATTGATGACTGGCTGCTTATTTGATCTTCACAGTGTCGAGTTCAAAATGTAATGAACGATTAAACCCTCCCGATAGCTGGGCTTGGAAAGAGGTGCAAATTCAGAAAAGTGATATGAATTAGAACCCCCTGCATATTTCCTTTTCAGTAGCATTCCAAGACACCTGCCCCTCATTTCAGAAACTCATATAAGCCACAGTCCCCACCCAGGAGAATAAAGACACATTTCTTATTTCATTGCCGAGAAACTTTTGATAATCTCATCAGGTGCTGTTTTTCCTCTTTCGGGGATTTGGAGTCTAATCAGATTAACATACACATTCTTACTGATGTGCCAGAAGTTAACTGTCATGGGGGAAAATGAAGAATGGAGTGGAAGGGATGCTGCAGGAAAAAGAGGAACAAGAAAAAGATATTGATTACATGTACATGAAACTGCATTCTCTGATCAGCTCATGTTGCTGGTGCCTCCTGTAGTGAAGTACAAGGGTAGAAGAGACAATTTCATACACTTTTGTTAGTGAAATGTTGAACGAGGCTTCAGAAAGTCTCTAGGACTAGTGGTGATGTTCAGTGTCTCTGACGGATTGTTTACTCGACTTGTGAAGGACTGTAAAGCACCTCACCTCACACTGGATTCCTGTCTTTAGGAAGTGTTCACCTAACCAAGACTGTATCATATCTCTTGTCTGACCTCATTTGCTGTTAGTTGCCTCATCCGGCTGCTGTTAGATTCACATGGGATGTGTCCAGAGATGATCAGGAGAGGTTTTCTGTATTTGCATCATGTTTCTCCCTTACTCCAACATTTCTAAACACTTGCACGTGAACAGCAGCATATTCACAAACCTACTCTGCCTGTCCTCAGCCTTTGACAAGTAAACTTTTCCATTCCTTTATTTTTCCTCTCTTGTTTTCCATTTAAAAACACTATATATGTATATTCCACTAACCATTCCTCTTTTCCTTTCAAGAAATGTAAGTATACGCATGCCTACCATCCCTCTCTCTGCTGCTGCTTCCCCAACCTTTATATAGAATCAGTATTCCCAGTGTCATCTGCTGGAGAGGCAGGCAGAGTTGCTGCATGTCTTTAAAAGAGCTAGTGTGTGTCCATGAACATACACACGTGTGCACACACATGCTCTCATGTATAGGTTCACTCCTGCTTTGAGGAATGAGGGGTTCCCTAGATCACGCAGAACGAAGCAGAAGAGGTGAACGTGGGCTTGTGTCTCTATAACATGGACACGATTTAGCAAAGACATAGTATGAAATATAGATCTTGAATGCAAAGGGGAGAGGCGTTGAGGACAAAAGGCACACATGTTCCCCTAATTTTAAATATAGACAAATATTTAATGCCAGTATCTATAAATTCTGTGTGAAGGTGCAAACTACCTAAGAAAAGAAGCTAAGAATCATTTCTAAAGAGGTGCCCATTTCCATGCTGCTGGAAATTTTCTGCCAGGAATTAGGCTGGATAATTCCAGGACATGTTCCAAGATTACATACCTATCCGGGGGCATACGTTAAAAATTGAAATTAGATATGACAAGCTGATCACAGGAGAAAAAACATTTAATTCAAAATATTTTGGAAAAGAGATCAGCCTGAAATTAGATTAATGGTTGCAAAAAGTGGCTGAATATTCAAAATGAGGGCAGTCTATGGGAAATGCCTTAAATGAGTCTTTTTTTTCTGAGCAGGCTGTTCAAATCGCCAAAAATGACCAGAATTTAAGGATTTGTTTTCTCTGTTGATCCCACAGGGAAAGAATAAGCATGACTGTCATTTCCCTGCACTTCTGGGGAGCGTGAGTTATGTACCTATGGCTTGGTGGGTTCCTAGAATAGATGGGTCTGATCTTTTGTCCATTGGAAGTACTGTGGAGCTACAATGGGAAACCATGACTTGCCCTCTAGGAAAGCAGCCATAAAGACATTGCTTTCCCTAGTAACTGGTTTTGGTCAGTAATAATGATTACTTCTTTCAATAAAAACACATCTAATTCAGCACTTAAATGTGTTTGACTTGAGCCTTCCAACTTGTGAGACCCCCTCTGCTAGATTAAAGAGCTCAGAAGTGCAGTCTATTTCTTTTCTGTGGCAGTACTAATATATTGAAGCCAAACCACTTTTTCTTGACCAGCTGTGAGTTAAAGTCACCAAACTTGCAGTGGGGAGCTATTGCTTTCATTTTAAACCAGCTCATATGATAACAGAGCAGCAGGATGTGCGAGTCACTGGAGTTTACCTTTCCACCTGCTTGTGCGGGCTCTGAGCAGCAAATGCAAGCGATGAGAAAGTTAACGACCAGCGACAACAGAGACGGCCACACGCAGTCCCCCCGTCTGTCAGCTCTGCTTCAGCTGAGCCCATGTTACCACAGGGGCTGTCGTAGGCTTTAAGAGAGAGATTTCCACTTGTCCCTCCTGCCTTCTCCAGGCAGCAAACTACCTTGCATAGTTCAGATTTCATCGTGAGCCATGTTTACTGAGTTGTCAGAGATAAGCCTGTCTCTAGAGGCAAATGTTAGGACTGGGAACAGAAATGCCAGCAGTGAGCACATATGGCACTGTTTGTACTCTTAAGTTTGAAAGAACTAGGCAAGTTAACAAATACAGATGTTTAAAATCAGTAAGAGTGTTTAATGAAAACAAACAAAATACTGTAGTCTATAAAGCTAAACCTGTTTTTCTTTTGCTCCTTTTGACAAGCTGGGATTAGTGTTTTTCTGAACCTATACCCTCCTTGACATATGGGACGTTTTTGAGGGACATTAGTCCCAGCAGATGCTGGGTGGTGCTTGGGTGGATGCCTCTGATTTTTAGTTAGTTAATAAATCAGCTTTTACAACCATGTGTATCCTATGATTTAACACATGCGTAACAATAATACTGGATTAGGAAGAACAAACTGTTTCACTGCAAAGGATATTTTATTTCTTAGTAATATTGCATACAATAAGAGCTTTTCTGTAACATAAACAAAGGATTCATGCTATTTTTTCATTTAGCCAGTGCCCTTCATCCCCATGGGTCAAATTGTACTCTGAATTGCATTAGCACAAATGCAGAGTACCTCCACTGAGCTCAGTAAAACTCTTTCCATTTACTTCAAAGGATGCTGCGTCAAATCTCATGCAGCCTGCTTTCCACAGGCATCAGCAGCCACTTCCTGCCTAGTAAACTGCTTAAGTGATGTTCCCTCAATTAAAAGACTCATGTAATGCTTTACCTAATCAGAAAGTTAAATAGTGTCATGTTGCTTTCCTACAAAAATCTTTTTCCTATGTGTCCTGCTCTTGTTTTTGGAAGAAAAATTTTCTTCTTAATCTTTAAGCTCCCTCTGCAGATATGTGCTAAGCTACTAGCACACATGACATCATCCTTGGCTTCAGCCTTTGAAAGTGAAATGGTATTTAAAAATATGAAATTCTGGTAGCAATGTCACACCCGAAGTTGAAGTTTAAAACAAAACTGACAACAAAATCAACTGCCGGGAAACAGACTATTTTTTAAATTAGACATCTATCATGTCAACTTTGAGTTAATCTCTGGAGCCAGCTCAAGAATGGATGAGGTAATATTTGCACATGTTGTGGATAAGATAGAATGAAAATGGATTTTCTTTTTTTTCTTTTGTTTTTTTTTTTTTGGCTAATGTACTACAAAGATTATGAAGCCTGATGGTTGGAATCACGAGCTGTGATTGAGGGGTTATGTGTGAAGCAGCAGATTAGAATGGCTTTAATATGTTACATGAAGATCTCTGAAAGCCCCAGGCAGCATACCAAGTGTGGTGAATAGGGGCACTTGCAGGAGGTAGGAAGATAGGTGATAAGTGGCGGGTTGACATAATTCTGGTGGAAGGTCTCAAAGCCAACACATTTAGTGGATAAATTTAAGGACTTGGTCTCACTGCTCTAGTTATGAGGCTTAAAAGGGAGTCAGGACCTGCTGACAGAGCCAGCTAAAAGATGGCTGGATGTAAGTTATAGTGCATGAAACAAAATGGAACATTGAGTCATAACCTGTTACAAGAGCAACCTCTTTTGCTATTACAGACACTATCTGAAAATTTGTTTTTTTTCTGTGTTAATAGTGCTTAAAACACATGCGAATTACAGCTGGGAAAGGAATTTCACTAATTCCTGTTTTCTGTGCTGTTTATGAAAGCTTTTCTTAGCCTTTGTCCACGCTGTTCTCTGAAGCATATTCCTGGCAAAGGCCTACATTCCTTGCTCAGCGTTTGTACCCAACTGCCTGTGAAAGGTTGACATGTGCAGAAACTCTCAGAGGCCTGGCTTAGAAAGTGTGGGGCTCAGGTGGCTTGTTCTATCTTGTTCTTTTTTGGTGGTCTCAGTGGTCTCTTCTAGAATCTTGGCAGTTCTGGAGACCAGTTCTTTCCAAGACCCTGCCCAGGGGTCCATGCTGCAACCTTGTCTGTAATTGCTAGTCCTTTGATCTGTTTCTCCACACTACTGGAGTAGCTTTGCACCTCCTAGAAGGAGCAGAGGCAGGGGAGTTCTACAGGGTAGGACCCCACCCTCCACAGGCAGAGGTATGAGTTTTTTTTTGACTTTTTGTGTCAGTTTCCCTTGGGGATGTCAGTGGAAAAGGACTGAAGGCCATACAATGAGCAAGAAGAAAAAGATGTGTTCCTATGGGAATGTAAGGGTCAGGAAAATAAGTGAGACGTTGGTCTTTAAATCAGAGCAGGAAAGGCTTTTCCTGCAGCCATCTCCATCCCTTTTGAGAGATATGCAGAGAAGAGGTTGATTTCAGTCACTGATTTCAGGTTTACAAGTGTATGAGCTGAATTTTCAGGCATTTTTCCTGTGGGCAACTGTGAGTTTTTCACAGTCTTCTGGAAACTCCACAGTCAGGGGTGCTGCAGTCTTTATTCACAAGTGCCCATCATGTATCCAACTCCATTCATATCTGTTCTCCAGCTGAACAATACGTCTGATTAGCTGTGTTTTGGGGCAAGAACACTGTCCTGCCTAAAAATGCCAGAGAATGTTCTGATGGGAACCAGCAAAATGTAAAAGAACGTAGTGCCAGCCTTAGCTGTGGACATGACTCAAACAAGAAACTCAGCTTGCTCCAAAGACGAGCACACTGAAACTTCTTGTAGGACCACACAGAGCAGGACACAGCACAATACAGCCAGCTGCTATTCTGAAAATGGATAAAGAAATAAAATCACTAATTAAATAAAAAAATAAATCAGTGTTTCTGAAAGTTCGGGGTTTTTGAATAGAATACAAAATGAGTACACATATTTACTACTTTCAAAAGAGAGTCAGTGGAGAAAATCTGAAGTAACCATGACTAGGATTGGGAAGAAATGTAAGTGAAGCTTTGAAAAACTTGCAGTTCTGTGTTTTTTATTTCCCTAAGAGCCTTGGGTTTTTTCTGTGTTCATTTGATTTGTGGAAAGCTGTTTACATGACATTTATGCTGTATACCTCACTGTGAAGAAAGTTATACAACATATGTGTTAGTCTATGCAGGTGTTTATAACTGTAAATGTTACTTCTGTAGTTTGCCAAATGGAAAATACACCCAACGGCATCTTCTTGAACCTGTAAATAAACTGTTTTCCAGAGCAGCCATCAAGCACATCATGAAAGGAAATGGCAGAGCAATTCCACTGACAATAGTATGAGAATTATTACAAACCAGATGTGAAACAATACAAATATTAGTGAAAAGAATAGTTTCTGTCTACCCGAGCATGACAAAGCTTCAGGAAACACAGGGATACGGATTGGATGTACAATGAAAATAAGTGTGTGATTCTCTGACTGGAACTGCAGGCTGAAATTCTTCTGGACAAGCTCACAAATGATGTGTTGTTGGCATGGACACTACCCAAAGCCACTCATCCCTTTGACTGGGGCCAAACTTTTCTTGCTCCCCATGGGTGAGGAGCCATGGCATTCCACCTGGACATCAAATCCACAACTCTTTCCTGCCCTGCAGTCACAATTCTGTTATGGGTCCCCATAATGCTTGATTCCACAGGGACTTAGCAGGTTTGCACCACAGATGTAGAGGATTTGATTCAGTGCTTCAGCCTTTGGTGTCTGTCTCTGCTTGTGATGCTCGTCTGTGTGTGCCTCCCCGAGGCAGCTGGAAGGGCAGGCAGGGACAGGAAGAGCAGTGGGTTGTGCACCCTGTCTGCCAACCCACTGGGGATGTCTCAGACACAGAAGGGCATTTGAAGGGCACTGAAGCCTATTTTGGGTCAGCTGAATCATGCCCTAGGTGTTTCACACAGCAGTAAGCTCCAGCAAACTTGGATGTGAATGTGAATAGCAATGCTGCACTATGGGCTATGGCTGAAGGTTGAATATAGTGTAACACTGGCATTTCAGAAACAGGAGATAAGGTTTCACTCTGGAATTTACCAGGGTACCAGTGCTAACATGTAAATTAGGTGGAATAATCACATTTTGTCTTTTTAACTAAGGTTAGAGCTCTTCCTTATCAGCAAATGAAGTGTTTACCAACTGACCAGGTTTCTGTTGAGACTGGGCAAACTGATGTGATTAAAATCTCACACATTTTTTTCTCCCCCAGTGTTTCATGTGAGAACTTCAGCAGCCCATCTGGCCTCAGTTGGTGGTTTTCTAAGTTGCCAGCTTTACTTCAGCATATTGTGATAATGTTATTTCAAAATAGCCACATCATCAAGTATCTTTCAGGATGTGAATTATTTATAAAAATATATATTCCTGTTTCAGTTTATACAATCCCTGCCATCTTTTACCTAACAAACTTGTGTCATGTGAGCTTTTATTCCATTATTAAAAAGGAGATGTGAAGTCATGTGGCCATCCTATCACAAGCTTTTGCAGCTGTAAACCTCATCACAGTTCCTGTAAAGTACATTTCCACAGATCAAGTTACTGCCAGGGAAGACTTTAACAATCTTCTACCCTACTTTCAACCCTCAACAATTAGTATTAGCAAATGGTCCAGGCCACTGCCTGAATAACATATGATTTCTATTCAAGAAAGACAAACTTTTATTCAAACCAGACCCATAAGCTAAACACATGAGTTTCCCTGCTTAAAATAATGAATCTGAAGTAGTTTCTATCATTCATTTTAAAAATCACTCTCACATTTGAAATCAAGTTGGCTATTTTCCCTTGTCTGTATTAGCCATCTGGTAAGGGTGACTTTTCTAACACTGGTGTCTAGAGCTAGGATTTATTCTTTAAAAAAAAACCCAAACCAACCATCTTCCCCTTCCCACTTTATTTATTTATTTTTTTTTTTTAATTTTTGGAGCTTGTCCTTGTAATAAAGACAAAACTCATCCTATCTTTGAAAAGGGGAAAAAAACCTCCCTCCACACATGGCATAATTTCCTCTATAAGATTCTTAATATATTTTACAGTCAAAATGTAGTTTTGTATGTGATGATTTAAGAAGGCACACACATGCTTTCAGGTCATTAAAGTGCATTGTAAAAATAATAGAGACACAAAGGGCTTATTCTCAAGGAATGATGCACACCCTCTTCTCCATGGAATATTGAAGATCTGTTTCATTTTTCAGTATAAGGCAAGTTCAAGATGCTATTTCCTTACCACATACCTCAGCGGTGCATGACCCCTGAAATAAAAAAAAGTGAGGGGATTTATATGCAAAAGAAAAATCTTGGCACTTCTTTACAGTTTGCTGCTCTTCCTAAATAAAAGACCTTCAGAACAAATCCTCTTACTGCTGTTGCAAAGGGGTTGTTTAGTCAGAGAACTTCATTTTCTGTGGATGCTGGCCTGAGTGAGTCAGGGAGTTTGTTAGATGCTGCTTTGTAACAAGCTCTAGTGGAACAATGTGTATCTAAAATGGCCCTTTGTCCCTTCCTGATGATTTGCTGCTCACCATAAATGTGGATGAGAGATGGGATATGTGGTTTTGATGCATTAACAGAATTGCAATTAAAATCCAAAAGCCAGATCAACCAGAGTATTTTTCCAGTTAAGTATACGTCAAGGTCTCTTAACAGGTACTTTTTGGAAGAAGTGAGCTGTCTATATGCTTTCCACCTCCTTTAAAAATTTAAAATATCTTGATACACAGAAGCAGGGATCAGTAAATTGCCTCTCCATGCAGTGCAGCATGCACAGTGTTTCTTATAGTGGTTGGTCTTGGCTTACTGTCTGTCCTTGCAGTGGTTCAGGTCTCTCCTCTGTGAAGGTGTTGGTTCTCCCAGGATGAGAGAATGGGAAAGAATTCAGCATTTGGCACAAATCTTTCTGTATCCCTGCCCTGTTAAGAACAGATCACCTAGACAAATTCTACCATAGATTCATACAATGTTGGGGGTTGGAAGAAACCTTAAAAGATGATCTTGTTCCCCCCCACCTACAATAGGCAGGGAAACCTTCCACTGGACCAGGTTTCTCAAAGCTCTGCTGAGCCTAGCCTGTAATGCTTCCAGGGCTGGGGCAGCCACAACTTCTCTGGGCAACCTGTCCCAGTGCCTGACCATCCTCACTAAACCTACCCCCTTCCACTTTGAAGGTGTTCCCCGTCGTACGATAATCTGAGAAAGCCGAGTGCAATGAAATTTGGTAACAGCAGTCCCTGCAGGTATTCCTGGTTGTGCAGCAGCCCTTAGCTCAGGTGCTGTGTGTGTGAAGGAGTCTGTGACAGTGTGGGAGCATCAGCACAGCAGCTTTCAGGTGTCTTCCACTTGGCCAAGGCTGCCCAACAACACCTCCCACTCCGCATCAGCCAGCTGCATCCCCAGCAGGAGGACAGCAGGAAAGGGCAATGTGGGACTCACAAGCAGCAGTGTGGAGGGAGGGACAGCCTAGCCAGGGTGCTGAAGCCTTGGCCTCCATCCTTCTATGAAGGGTGTCCAGCAACTGTTCATGATTACGTCTGCTGCAAAAAGGGGGTCCTGTACCACAAATTGGAGATAAGTAGCCAAAGGTTTCAGGCAGGAGTAGGTCAGTTTAGTTTCTAACTAAATGAGAACATGCCTCTGCCCTTCTAATTTGAATAATAAAGAACTCCTGGTAATAATATTTTCAACATTTTGATCAAAGTTTGTAAGGGAGTGAAATATCTTCTATTACACTAGTCTTAAAAAGCAGACAAGATTTCAACGAACTCTTCCTCAGATCATTAAGGGTATGAGCGATTAATGCTTTATGCTTGAAAAATAATGTCCTAAGATTTAAGCAAAATTGAAAGAAAACTCAAATTTCACAGTACCTCAGAAAGCTTTTCTGTAATATTTTTATCACTTAAATGCATTTTGGGATCTGAAATTAATCATCAGTTTAAAATGTCTTAAGGATTCCTGGTGAGGTATATAGCTCACCAATTAGCAAGCACTTAGAAAGTGTTTTGAATATTTAAAAAATATTTTTAAAAGTGAAACAGTAAATAGCCTTACTGTTCATAGAGATACATATGGTAAGAGCAGGAAGGACATGCACTTGCCACCAGCTCTATTGAGCTGCACAATGGTTCTTTATTGAGCAGCCATTGCTACACCACATTGTTTATTTATGAGGAACTAGTCCACACATCCCTGCAGGAAGACGCTGTTTTGACTGTTCTCACCATTATTGCTGCCATTTGCAGCTCCAGAGCTGTCACAGTCACCAAGGGCGTTGAGGATCCATCCAGAGCACACTCCTTTGAGACTCTTTGAGAGCACATTTTGAGACTCTTCTCAGACTGTGGCTTCTGGCCCAGAGCACCAGTCCCATCTAAAGAGAGTAATCTGACATGGCCAACATCCTCTCCTGTGCTCCTCTCAGACCTGGGGGGAATTGGGAATACAGTATCACACACAATGGCCTATTTTGAGTTGTGTCTGTCTAGACCATTTCCTTGTGCCTTTGGCTCAAGGGGAACCTGTCCAGCGTGATTGCTGGAGCATGCACACAGAAAATATGCTGGGTTGTCTGCAGGTGATGCTTCCCGAGTTGGAGTTGCATTGCACGGCGTTCCTGTGGGTAACAGGTCGGTGTATTCCCACGTGAGTCCTTTACATTTGATCTTTGCTGGGACATTAAGCTGTGGTTTTTACTGCAGAGCAAGGGTTTTAACAGTCTCTGTGACCCTGGGGAAGCTGAGATGCTGTGTCCCTGCAGCCGGGGGCTGTCCCCCAGCAGGTGCCCAAGGTGGCCACCACTCGCCTCGGGGCTGCGTCCCCTCGAGGGAGTCAGCAGAGGGTGCTCCTGCAGCAAGGTAGTGCTGCCATGCAGCCCTGCGTTAAACAATGCGCCCGATAGGAAGCATTGGTTTGTAAATTATTAACCGCAGCCCTCTGACCAACAGCAGACTCACATCTGCGGACGTTTTATATAAAAGACAAGAAATGGGAGAAGGTGAGATCTTCAAAGTGTCTTGTAACCCAAGAAGGTCTGTACTGTATAAGCACAGGAGGGAGCAAGGGATTACAAAGTTGCGTTTGTTTGGGCTACAGGGAGAGCCCCTGCTCCTGGGCCACTGTTTGATTCCTGGGGCCAGCAACGGAGACTTTGTCAGCAGCAAGTTTCCTGACGGCGATGCTGAAGGGAAACCCTGGAGGGAATATTTCAGCTGCTCCCTTTTGGGTAGGCAGGCCGTGGCCAGCTGCTGAGTATTTGCTGACTGCCACAGGGGATGTGTGAATTTGTACAGGGATGTGCAAGGATGTGCAGGGAGGTTTGGGGTGGGGGGGAAGAGGGTTGTGGCAGAGATGTAGTATAGCTAGGGGTCGAGAGCAAGAAAGCTGCCAGAAGGAGGAGAAAAGCAGGAGGAAAAAGCCAAAAAATAAAGGGAGGAAATTTTTCAGCGGCCCCGAATACCCATGGACTTCATTGTACTTTTTGTTTCATGCTGTGGTTAATTTTATGGCCATTTAAAAATGATGTGTGTGCCCTTGTGTGTATATGAAAAGAGGAGGTTGTAGGGATGCTTTGAAATGGGTACCTCAGGGCCTGCTCTATGGAGACTCAGTCAGTCTTATTACTTGGAGGTGCCCTCAGCTTGATGATCTGGAAGATTTGCTGTAGACAGCTGGATTCTGGGTACTTTATCATCTCATTAAAGCCAGTGAAATGTCGAGGTCACAAATGCTTCTTTCTGGCTGATGTTTTTCTACTCAGTTTTTTGCTGGTATCCAAGAAGCTGGGAGTTGGGGAAAACAAGATTTTGTTGTTTCTTAAATAATTTTTGCTGTTAAAATTCTCACTCAGCATGTTCCTCTTGTCATGATGAAAAAACCTAGAACAATTATCAAGCATTTGGGTGTAGGCAATAATATAAAATAAATAAAAACATTTTTGTACTATCTCACACTGTTAGCTCCTGAGGGAAGCTCTCATAACAATGAGAATGGAAATGGACATAAATTAGGCTGTTACTACAGCTGACTAAATAATAGCCGGAGTTTTTTGTCAAGTAAGTTGTTCAATTAATATTTTTGTGGTCTTCAGCAGGGAGAAATTACTTGACCAATATTGCATTGTTTTTTTTCTGCAAATAAAGCAACATTGATAAATATATGCTCCTTTGCCTGGAATCACTGTGTGGCTTTGCCTTTATATTCTTTTCTTTTAATCAGTTCCTTAAAATGCATTTTTCTTAAATGACATATATGTGTTCTTTTCAAAAAAGGCATTTTTAAACCAGAGGAAAAAATCACCCAAACTGGCTTCCAGGCTCTTTTAATGAGCATGGTTCTCCCAATCCATTTTCATTTCCCCATCTCTTGACCCATCTCATCTATGTACAGGGATGTATCTACACTTCTTTTCTGTTTCTAGGTATAGGTAGACCCAGCTGCTCCTCCTGGAGCCCCCTGATCACAGAGGGAGGCAAGGTGTGCATGAGAAGATGCATCTGCCCATGCAGACAGGGCCTGTAGGTGGAAAGCTATTTCAGAGTGACCTTTTCTTCTGCTCCACAGCAGAGCCTCCAGCCAGCTCTCAGTGCTCACGGAACAGCAATAGCCACATGCACTGAAATTGAGGTAGGTCGGCACTCATGTAGCAGCAGACATTGAAAAGTAGCTGCAAGTTGAAGAATATGTGATAGCTGTGAATGAACAGGGTTGTCTGGATATGAGGAAGCTCAAGTCTGCTGCATCCATTGCTGCTGACAGTCTCTTTAAGTGCAGACTTTTGGAAAGAAAACCAAGCTGTAATATCAGCTGTCTATTAAACCAGAGACATTTCACCTCCTGTTTATCTCAAATTCCTTGGATTATCTTCACCAGTGGCACTATTAACTTGCCATGCCTTCAAACACCTCCAAATCAAAGCATTTGCCCAAACTAATTTCTCTGGATATTTCATTATACATTTGAAACAGACAGTGTGAAGTGGCCTTTTGTTCCCTGGATTCACAGGATGAGCCAGGAGGATATATCTTGTGAGGAGTTAGGAGAAGAAAACATTTTAAACCAATGCAAGCATGAAACACCTTTTATTCAGCTAGTTTCAGTTTTACCCCACTTTTATAGTGGATCCAAGCAAACACTTGCAAAGACTCTAACTGTAACTTTACAAAGTGAAAATGCTGATTTTGCATGCAGAAAATTTTTCTGTAGCAGAATATCTGTGCTGGGTTAAACCATAGGTGGTGTGGTTAAATGCATGTTTTCCTCCATGTTGTTACAGAATTGATCTGACCCTGGAGTACCCCCCCAACACCAGTGGAATTCAATGGCAAAATTCCCATGTAGTGGGAATGGACCAGTACCAGGAAGGATGGAATCCTTGAAACCAAGATATCCCAATCGCTGCAGTAGTCCCATTGAATTTGAGGACTTCACACGCATCAAGGTTTGATTAAGAGACTGCTATGTGTGCTCAACAAATTGTAGGATCGACCTGCCTGCCAAATGAGTAATGTAGGGTTGCAGCTGCTTGGCTTGGTCAGATTCAGAGCAAGGTTGGTATGAAGTGGCAATTCTGCCCCAGGGAGTCTTCAGGCTGTGACTCACCTGCAGCAACAAAATAATACTGAAAGGCTTCCTGCCCCAAGCCATGTGCTGAGGGGGCTGCATTCTAATGGGAAGGTGCCACCACCATCCCAGAGGCATCACCTACCCTGCTAGTGGCATTGAGGTGGGCTGAAATTCCAGCTAATTTCAGACTGAGGATTGTGACGGTCTTGTCTTTCAGTTGACCTCTTCCAAAACAGACAGTTTGTTTGGACACCAGTGGCACGGATGGAGTTACAGACTGGGGATGAAGTTACTCCAGAATTAAACCATTCAGATGGTTTTGGTGGGTAGCACAGTAAAAATCCTAAAACATTAGAAATGCCTAATTGATCAGTGGACTTATTAACCTTTTTTTATAAAAAACAAATAGAAGGATATTTTGAAATGAAACATCCTATTTTAATTAGGAAACATAAAAATATTTTTATACAATATTGCTGTGAACAATTGGCATTTTTTAAAGATTTCCTAATATATAAGTGATACGTTTAAAGCAAAATGTGTTCATAAACTGTGCCTTCATAAACCTGATGTGTTTATAAAACTTATGCTGTCAAGTCTGAATTTATTAAAAATGCAACAGCACAAATGAATGCAATAAAAACTCCCTTTATTTGTTATTCTAAAATAAAAAAAATGCCAAAGAACATTTTATTGTTCCTCATGTGACAAGTTCCTTGACCCAGCTGAAAGCTTAACTGCTTGTTTTCTAGCATGGGGTACATCTGTAAACATAATGGTATTATATAGTTAAATTTCATGGAAACACAGGTCTCACTAGTAGTTATTCTACTGCTTTGTCAGTGATGACCTGAAATCTTAGCTCAAATCTTAGATGGATTTTGCTTGATACTTGCTGTGAATATTCTGTGTCAAGTCTGCAACCTGAAAATGGTATTACTTTACATTAAAGAAATAAGCAGTCAAATTACAGCTTGTTCATCGGATATTTATAAATAGGAAAAAACCCAGCCAAAATATAAAATCTGTAACTATACTGTTAGCAATGGCTGTACCAATGGCTTTTCATTTGCCTGTTTCTCTGCAGGCCTGGGAGAGTCAGGAAAGCCTGGAAAGCATGGGAGCCTCCATCAGAGTTTCAAGAAAAATGCCTTAAATTTTAAGGATTTGGGGTTGGATTAATATCTGTGGGTCAATGACAAAATATTACTGTGGTGTCACAGCCATTTTTTAAAAAAAATTTGTTTTGTACTTACCTAATATAAAAGACTGCGGCTGAAATGTTTTTGAATTTAATTCCATTTGGCCGTTGGCAAATTTTGTCTCCTGACAGTTGCAGTTCTGAATGTTTGCATGCTCTGCATGAAATTGGCCATTTTACAAAATAATTATACAAATCCTAGAATTCTTGGCTTGAAAAAAGGGATGGAATGAATTATGATCTAGTTCTCTTGCATAAAATTAACTAAAACCCAGAGTAAAGAAAAGGCCTTCAGCAAACACTTTTCTGCTACTAGGCTTTTTCTAAGAGATCATTTTGAATTAACTGTTTCTTGAACTTCCAAGAAATGTAATGGCTGGATTATTACAAAATACTTGGCTCTATGAAACTGGAATCCTTTTGTTTTAGGAAAACAATGGGAAGGGTTTTTTTTTGTTTTTATGGACAGATTCTCCTGGTCTAAGCAGCATGATGCATGCGTAGTTACATCATGGTCAACAAAGCCTAACAAAGTGAAATTAGTTGCTTCTAATCCAAGTGTATTTATTCCTGGGTGCTTACACAGAGTCACCATACCCTGTGTAAGTTAGGAGAACTGAGGGGCCATTATGGAGTCTATGTGACAAAAATAAAAATTTGAATCCTTGAGTCAAATCACAGAAAAACCTGTATTTGGGAACAGGTAAGAACCTAACAGGATGTTCAATAACTGGATATACTGTATAGATGAAATCTGTATTCTGGGGAATAGTTCTTTCCACAACAAGAGATTATGTCTTTATTCCTTAGAGACTGAGGGAAAGAACTGGGGATTATGTATCACTTAAATGTGCCACACACATTGTCTCTGAACACTCTGGTAAAGAAAAAAGTGCTTTCTAAGGCTATAGCTTCCTTGCTTATTTGGATGGCTTTCAAGGAAGAAGAAAAAAAAAAAGAGAATGAAAAATTAATAAAGGAGGAGACTTTTTACATGTTTCACATTACCTTTGTTTGTTAAGCTGGAGTATGATGTGTGGAAAAATTTTAAATCTTTAAGACATCTTTTAATATTTTAGTTACCTTAAATATTAACTGATTTATTGGGTTCTATGATATTGGATCCAGGTCAGTACAGGAAATACTCAGCTGCAGTGAGTCTCTACAAAAAAATAGGTCAGACTATCCATATATCTTCTTATATTATTGGGAAATTGCTTCCCAGATAGCACTGAAAGTAAAAAGGTGAGTTTTTTTGCATTTCACCATATCCCCGGTGGTTGTGCTGTGACTTCCTGCACAAGCTGTTCCAATGCCCCTCTGTCCCAGTCCATAAAAGAGCTCATTTCATATTCCCCAGAATATCATGAAATATGGAGACGGTGATATTTTCTGTTTTAGGAGCAGAGCATTTTATGACAATCTAGGAAAATACCTCTTGATTACACATTTGTGAAGCCTTAGCATTTCAAAGGTAAAACAGTTTCTAAAGATAGGGATAGATGATATAATATTTTTATGTAAAAATATTTTTGAAAACACTGTGTATTTATTTTACTAGCAGAATGCAAATCAAATTCTGCAACTTTACAGATCTATATGAATTATTGTACAAAACCAAACTGTACTATTGCTCCAGAACATTCTTCTGGTCTGCATTATATATGCACACATGAAAAATCAAGAGAATGAGTGATGAATCTGCAATGTCATAGATAAAAATCTGCAAAGGTCTAGTCAAGAGCTGTTATTTCAGGTACTGGATTTTGGGATTCTTATTTATCTTAGCTCTTCTCACTACATCTGACAAAAATATCCCAGATGCTCCTCTTGTTGCACCCAGTAGAGGCTGCATTTTTCAGTCGCTGTATTATGGCCAAAATGGAAGAGCAGCAGCTGGATCCAGAGTGCTAGAGCTGAAAAGTCCCACTGAAAGTCAAGTGCTTTTAGCTTAAGCTAGTTGCAGCAGGTTGTTCTGTAATTTGCTATTATCCAGGACACTTCCTGCCAATCTTGGTCATGCTGTAGAATAAAGCATTGAAAAAAGCCCCACATCTTTTGGAGTGGAAACCAACAGGCCTAGGGTCAGTAAGCTCCATTTACCTCCAAAACCAGTTTTTAAGTGTTTTTGTATTGCCTTGGATGCCTGAAGGCCTACAGCCCACCACAGGAAACCCTAAGCACAGGGACTTACGTGAAATTAGGCTGCCCAAAACCTGGTCCAAGGAGTTGTAGGGAGCACTTCCATCTTAAGGATGGCAAGGAAAAGAATTTTTCCCTGAATTATGAGTCAGGTTCAAAGTGCTGATGCTTGCCTTCAAAAAAAAGGCAGGACCTGAGCTCAGATTTTCCAGAAGACTTGCTGAAAGGTTGGGGAGGAAAGATCATGGATGGCTTGAGGCACGGACCATCCATGCCCGTGGAATAACCCACTACAAGAAAAGAGGATCATCTACACCTGACTGAAGATGAGGGTATGTGTCTTTCCAACACATCCAAGCTCTATGTTGTACTCAAAAGCAAAGCAAAGGAAGATCCCCATCTCTCGTCCAGACCATGGGGTCATATATGACAGACACTGTGTTAGGGAGAGAGGCTTCCATACTTGCATACTCTTGTGATGACCAAAGTTATGTAGAATACAACAGGGAAAGTGATTTTTTCTGGCCTCCAAGTCCTGACCTTCTGCATATTTGAGGAGTTACTCTGCTTACATCCTCACTGTGGCCCAGGAAATGCTGGGGTCCTATTATATTCGTAGAGTGGGAGGACCTGATCTTTTATTTACACATTACTATCTGAAACACTTGTTTATACAGTTTTAGTCTCCATATCACAGGAAGAGGATATAATTTGTCAATTTCTAAAAGCAGAACAGTAGGTCTTAAGAAAACATGGTGATAAGAAAATGTTACATAAGATACTTTTTTTTTTTTTTTTTTAACCTCAAAGGCAAAGGAAATCTTTGAAATGGTCTTCTCTATTAACTCAAAATGATTAAACAAAAAAAAAATTAAAAAAAAATATAAAACTGGTTACCAGGTGCTCTACATTAAGTCCAAGTGTAGTTTCTTAAAAGAACTAGGTATTCTAATGCCCAGATTCTAGATGTTATCTGTATACAAATATTAGGGTTGGTATTTATGCAGTGTGATGAGTGGGTCAAATGCCTATGAACCAAAATCACAAAATCCAATAGGATGAGTTGGAGTGTTATAAACTCAGAAATGATGAAACTCAAGGCTCATCCTAGTGTTGAACTTAGGTTATTAACTCTGGACTCCTTAAGACTTGTATCCTTGAATGTCTTTGTGGAGTTAGGTAGTCTCTAACCCTTTTCATGCAACATCTCCAGTTTAGTTATGCACAGCTTTGGGGAAGCATTTCTGTTTCTCTGCCTCATTATGTTTAATGTCATCTAGGTGAGAAGTGATTCTATCCTGTGATAAATTGATGAGGTTTGGTGGATGTAGGGATGACTGCATGGATAATTGGCTCTATTTATCCCATAATTTGCTGGATTAACCCAGCATCTGAAACCACAACTACTCAGTTCTTTGTCATTCCACCTTTCCTATTTAAGGGTGTGGTCCTTCAGTGGAAAAAGACCTATAATATGCTTTATGTGGTGCTCTATTAGATGTTTGTTTGTTTTTTTTTTTCCCTCTAAAAGCTAGATGAGAGGGCATCAAATGTCTTGCCTTGATCTTCTCAGATGAACTTTTATTATTTTACCTCAACCAATAGGGTAGTGGTTACTTCATTCAGATAGCACAGAGTGGTGCTGCCTTGTACTGTGGCTAAGGAAAAATGCAAGCAAAACGAATTTGCTCACATCTGTTTCAGGCCATGGAAAGTTTGCCCATTTGGGAAATGCAGTTAGCCAGTGGATGAGTTGTCATTACTCAGTGGTGCTCCATATGGAATGGCTGGAACCTCTCCATCAGCAGGACAGATTCTTCTGCAGTGACCAAGTCTCACACCTGAAAAGCAACAGCAGCTTTGCTCACCTTTCATCTGGTGGAGGCCTTGATTCCAGGTTGGCTCCAAGCTTGCTGGGTAAGCCTGCCAGAGGCCTTTGGGATGTGAAAGACTCCCCTCTGTCAATGACTGTTTGCAACACATCCAAGCTAAGTGAGAACCTATGGCTGTTAGTAAGGAACCTATCCCTATAGGCTAGTTCTCCAGCATGAGACAGCTTTCTTTTCCAACCCATGTATCTCCTTTAAAAAAAGTTGCCTCTGGATCAATCACTGAGAACATAAAAATGTTATTTTTATCTCTAAATGGACATGTAACAAATTCTTACAGAAGAAAAGTCTCTGTTTTCTCTCTTTCACATTGCCAGTCTTCCTGCTGTTTTAATCCTTGTGGAACAGAGCAGCTGTCAGAACGTGCATGTGTTTCACTGCCATTGCATCCACAGTGACAACTAAAAATAATACAGGAGGGAGATAATTAACATATTGCTACTTTTCTCTTTGTACTGTGCTGCTTACACATGTATTTACTAACATGCTGCTCTATCATGGCTCCCATTAGAGTTGTAAAGTTTTCTTACATATGGGCTTTAAGCTTTTCTAAGCACAAATTTGACTTTTATTAGAGAAACTTGATATAAGACAGTAATTTCAAAACTGACTTATTGCACGCTTATTGGCTCAATTTGTGAAGTTTTATAAGATGCCATTATTTAATTCCCAGAGCACGCTTACAGCTGCTGCTGCTGCTGCTCTTCTTGGAACACCTTTTTGCTTTGGCAAAATTGTATGCTACAACCCCCTCCAACTGGTAAACACACAAACAGACCATTGAGCGCTGAAACAAAGTATTCTGTATGCTTCTGTAAGTGATCCTACTGTATGCTTCTGTAAGTGATCCTAATGCCTGCCTGAAGGGTTGAGCCAATGCTTTGGAAAACCAGAGTTTTCTGTGCATGACCACAGGCAATGGGTTATCTCTGGAGCCAAGAGTGCCTGTGGTGTGTTTGGGATGGTGAGTGTAGCTGGCAGCATGATGCAGTGCAGACATACTTAAACCAGTTTTGAACAAGGTGGCTGAGGTATTGAGAGGAGGCCAGAGGCTGGGGCTGCAAAACCCAACTGAGAGGCTGGCTAAGCCCATGGGCAGGAACCCACCTTGCTCTTGGCACCACCACAGCCACTTGCACACATCCTGTCACCTCCAAGCTTCTCAGCAACACTGCTTGGTTTGGCTGCTGCACAAAGCACGGGGAGGAGGAACAGGGGGGTAGGTGCTGCAGAAAAGCTCTGGCCAGCTGTCTCAGCAAGAGGCATTGCTCCACATGTGTCCACCTCAGGGACGGCAGCAGCAGATGTCAGAGCAGTGGGTGTTTTCTGCCCCCCAAGAGGTTCCCTGTGGCTGTTACTGTGCCTGTGCTGGTTCACAGCCACAGGCTGGCAGGCTGCGGTTAAAGCTACTTCAGGGGTGTCCGTGTTTCCACTGAGGCTCCCAGACAGACAAAGGGGAAGAATTGATGATATTTAGTAAGCATGGGGGGTGCAGTGTAGGGCATTGTGCAAAGCTGTAAACCAGGACTAAGCAGGTCATCACTAGTTTTTCTACTCTATGCCCAAGTTTTGCTTAGTACAGAGTTTAAAACTTTGTCTGTTGATGTTTGTTCTGTGTACCATCTCTAAGGCTGGATTGCTCATAAGAGTTCAGTTTAACCTCCTGAGGTGTTTGGTGAAGATACCCAAACTGGGCTGTGAAGAGCCTTAAATTTCTTTTCATTGCTACCATCTTGCAACTTCCACAACAGATTGTATAGTTACAGACTGTCATCATAGGATTTCTTCTGGAATTACTTCCTTTGAAGAACTTTGAGCAAGCAAGGCACAACATTACAGTGTTATGGGCTATGGGAGATGATAATGAAAGAAGAAACACTAGTGCTCCACAGAATCCTTCTGCCATTTTGCTGTTTTGTCTTTAACCTTGTTCACCCATCTCTGAGGAACCTGCAATGATGACTTGTAGCTCATTTTTCTGCAGTTGAATTTGTTTTCTATATATCTCAAAATTTCTACATCTGGTGCAAGAAACCATAACAGAGCAAGCAAAACAATTAAATCGCAAAACCCAAATGTGAAGTGTTCTTATCTGCACTGTGTTTGTGTGTATTTTAAAATGCGGCCATTTAAAGAGGTGTAAGAAGGCAGAAACCAGTCAGATTCACTTCAGCAGATATATGGAAGAGTGCCTTCATTGAGAGGCTGGTCCAAGGCATTCCCTCACTCTCTAACCACTGAGACCTCCAGGCTTTTCCAGAGGGAGGTGGAGGAAAAGAGCCTGGTGCCTCAAGTCAGGAGCTCTGAATGTAGCTACACCTTCTGGAGCACCTCTAGGACCATCCTCAGCGCAGATTTTTTTTCTCACTTAATAAAACTTCTGTCCAAAATACCCCTTTGAAACTGACCCACTAAGATGCAGTTTCAGAACAGACATGCTGATATAACTTTAATTATGCTTATATTAATGTTAGTGATTCAACTTTATTGAAACATTCAAACTTATTTCATTCAATATACCCATTTATAGAGTGCATAGTCAGGGTAACATGAATCTGTTGCTGCCCTAAGGGAAGCATACCTTATTTTCTGAAGCTCAGGGTAATTTCCTTCGTAGACTTGCCACCCTTCCACCAGCTAATAAGTAAAGTATGCTGGAGATTAAAAGCACTGTCCAAGATATCAGGTGATAATTTGGCAATCCTGTGATGGGAACGTAAGTTTTCACTCCTTATTAATTTGTTTGCTTTGTACTGTTTTAGTCTATAACTTTAATGTTCAAATTCAATACCTGGCAAGATGTTCTATGAGTTGTTAAGTTCTCAGAAGAACATGAACATGGTCTTGGCACTGCAAAAAGCTGAAGATCGCTCAGACACAGTATCTTGTTTCTGACAGTGGCTGGCAGCAGGCATGAAGGGACAGACTACTAACTCAAGGCATGTAGAGCTTTACCCATCTTCCTAGCCTTTCATTATCAGTGCCTTAGTGGTGCCCGACACTGTCATCCACTGTGATCAATAACCTGAGATAGATCTTCTTCTCATAAATCTGTTTGTTTCTTTTTGGACTCTGTAGCTTCACCACATGCAATGTTAAAAGGTACTTCTCTACAGGCATTTTAACCATGTGAAAATTTCACAGGTGGCACAGGGCAAAGAGTAGGTTTAAAGACAATGTTGCTACATCCAAACAGTAAATAATTTCTTATTTCTCTTTGCCATGCTGCTTACAATGCTGTCTGTTGCTCTGTAATACCACTTTTCTGCTGTTTTTACAAACTGAAGACACACAACCTATGTATTCTCTTGAATGTCAGGTGTGTCAGTGATGTAGCTGACATTCCTGAGGCATGGGATACAATTCAGAGGAACCTACACAAGCTTGAGAAGTGGGCTCATGTGAACCTCTTGAGGTTCACAAGTCCAAGCTCAAAGTGCTGCACCTGTGTCAGAACAACTCCTGGTATCAACACAGCCTGGAGGATGAAGGGATTGAGACCAGGAGACCAGACCTACCAAGAAGTACTCGGGGGTGCTGGTGGATGAAAAAAAATGGACATAAACCAGTGCTTGAAGCCCAGAAAGCCAACTGTATCCTGGGCTGCAAGACAAGGAGAGTGGTCAACAGGTCAAGGGAAGAGATTGTGGAGTGCTGCATCCATCTCTGGAGTCCTCAACCCAGTAAAGTCATAGATCTGCTGGGGAAGGTCCAGAGTAGGTCAGGACAATGAACAGAGGGCTGCAGCACCCTTCAATTGAGAGAAGGCTGGGAGACCTGGGGTTGTTCAACATGGAGAAGAGAAGGACCTGGGGAGACCTTATTGTGGCATTTCAGTACTTGAAGAGTACTTATAAAAGAGCTGTGAAAATAGGATTTTGGTAGTGTCCTTAGTGATAGGACAAGAAGAAAGGTTTCTAACAAAAGGAACTAGATTTAGACTATATATAAGAAAGAAATTTTTTACCATGAAGATGGTAAAACTCTGGATGCCTTATCCCTAGAACCATTCAAGATCAGTTTGGACAGGGCTTGAAGCAACATGGTCTAGTTGAAGATGTCCCTACTCTTGCAGGAGAGTTGTGCTAGGTCACCTTTAAAGGTCTCTTACAGTCCAAAACTCTTCTAATGATTCTATGTGTGGTTGCCTGTCTTGAGATTTTCTCTAATTTTACTACATAGATTCCCAACATTTGAGAACCTGGTCCAAAGATGTATACTTACATATACACTTAAAATGAATAGCCAGGTCCAATGCCGCAGATATTTACTTGAATTTTTTCCAATGTTATATGTTTTCTTGGCCTACTCAATGGTTGACTTAACACTCTAGGATTTGTGCAAAGCAGATAATATGTGTAGGATTACATAGGATTACAGGCAAAAAAGTCAAAAGGTTGTTTTGAGGCAATGGAAACTAAAGTGCCCTGCTATCCCTTCAGCTTGCCTGATTACCTGATGCATTGCCTGATTTCCAGATTGTTTTCTTAGCTCAACCTAGTTAGTTTACATGGCATCTCTGAATTTCGTCTGTTGTTTTCCAGCGGAGCTAATCTAAGTGTGTAAATGTTTTCACAATGCAGGACTGCATCTTCACATTATGTGCTCTATTATGAATGCCAGTGCTGTTTCCAAGGACAAGCATTTTCCAAACCTCTTTGCCCATCAGTCTCCTCTGGTTGAATAACAAGAACTTCCCCTGTGATTGCCTCCATTCTATTCCTACAGTCGTCATGCTGTGAAGAGAAAGCATGTTATGAAAGGGGTGCTTATTTCTCAAGCGAAATCAAACCCTCTCCAGGTCTTGTGCTGCAGTCCTTTCTGTACTTACTCTATTAGACCAAGGGCTGCACTTGTTTTTCCCTCTCAACGATGGTATATTTGGGCAGTCAAATGCCTGCAGTGCAAATCCACCTTCCTCAGTCCTCCCCCCAGCACGCCAGACACACAGCAACCATTTTCTGCAGCGATGGTGTTTCCGCTTCAGAGCTTTTGGGAAACTCAGAAAAGGATAAACCTGGTCTGCGGACTGCATGGACCACAATTTTGCCAGGGAAAGGCTGGTTGCCCCTGGAGCTTTTTGGGACCTGCAACTACTGCCCTTCTCTGTGCTTAATGAGGCCTGTGGGCATAGAGCTGATTTAGTGGAAACTCACAGTCAGAGTTTAAATATGCTCTGATGACAGCTGACTTTACTTGTTAGAGGTGTTGCACAAGGCTGTTACTAATGATTAAAGCAGATGGACAGGAGGAAGAAAGCAGAAAGCTTGAATGTGTGAGAGGTGAAAGGGCAGGAGAATTAGCCCAGAGATTTCCTGTGGTCTGTGGGTTTTTTGTGTTATGCGCTAAATCAAAGAATTGTTTTTAATGAATGAAAGTGCTATACTTCAGCAACTTAATTACAGCTAGCCTTCCTCTCCCGCCATGGTGGGAGTGGGGATTGTTTTAGATATACTTGTGGTGGAGTATAGAATCGCCTTGCTTTACCTTTCTGCTGTTATTCTGCAGACATTTAATGCACAGGGACCTTGTGGAAGGTGAAGCTGTAAAGCATCACTCCCCAGAGCAGCAGGGCACCGAGGAGGCCAGAGGGACACCCTGCCCAGGATGGGTGTTGGCCAGCAGCTGCCTCCAGAGCAGATGCAGTTGTTGCATCTGTTGTGCTGAAATCTTAGAGGGTTTTTCTTTACACTGGCCTTCACGTGGCCATATTGCCGTGCCATGGCTTGGATTTGTTGGCACACAGCAGCTGCTGTGGCCCCTGCCCCAGCAGTATGCCTTGCCAGTTTCGCCGTCAGTCTTGCAGGGAATGCAGGAAAGTTTGGGCTGTACAGCCAGCTTGAACAAGAGCATCCAACTCCACCAAGGACATGCTCTGACAATAGGATTAGAAGGAAAAACAAGCCCAGGACGAAGTTCTGAGGTACATTTTCTCACCATCTGTTTCCTAAGCATAATGCATTGCATTTCTACATAGTCTTATTATCTGTATAAACCACTATTGATTTTAAACCCAAACATAAGCACTGGATTTTTTTGAATGATAGCCAAAAGGCCCTGCTTCTACATCCAGTCATGGAAATGAACTCATAACTCCATAGTATTCTGCTTTACTTGGCCATAGTGATACCAAAATATTCTTCCTTTGCCTCCAGTGATGAAAATATTAAATACATTTTAATTGTCTCTTAAGACCAGTTGAAGTACAACTATATTTACTCGAGTATCAACTGCATTATAAATTAAATTAAATTAAATTAAATTAAATTAAATTAAATGCAGTCTTCAGTGAAGGAGAACATCTGCAATTCACAAAATTATGTTTGTTTTGATGAATTTTATGATTCAAACCTGAAGGGAAATTATTTTGTGCAAACATATGAAGAAAAAATGTAGTGCTACCTGTGCAAGTTCTTCATATTTTGCTGTTTCAGGTCTGTTTTTGTGAGTTTTGTCTGTTTTTGGCTATGTATCTGCATTGGCTTCAAGTTGTGAATATATTTAAATTTCAGATTATTTATATTAGGAGAAAATTAAGTCTACACAAAAATATTAATGAAATGAAAATAGAACTGCTTGCAACTTACATTCTACAAAACCTCTGTCTGGAAAACAACATTCTACTTGATTCCAAATAATGACACAGATGATAATGAATAAAGGAAGTGCTATAAATTTTGCAATGCGTGTGAATCCCATAATAGCAGAATTAAACTCTTTTTAAAAATCTTTCTGTTGCTATTTTATTGTTGCTTTCACATCCCTATTCCCTGTAATTTAACATTTGGAATGGTAGTTTGGTTTAACCTCTTCAATAAAAGCATAAGAGTTTCCCTCTGTCTTTTTGGTTGGAAGACTGCATATTTTAGGCAAAACCAGTTCTCTGTTCTGGAAGAATCTGTTTTCTGTGAAGAAATCAACCTTGACAAAATTGTAGGACTTCTTACATTCTGGTGAAAATAGGCAAATAATGATCAGGAAAAACCTTGTATTAAAAATCAGCATGATTTTCCCTTTTCATATGTGCAGACAGACGAAAAGCATAGATAAAATATTTTATAGAGTTTGGCTCAAGATGAAAAAAGAACCAAACCAAACCAACTTTTGTTCCTAGGAAGAAAAAGAAAAAAGAACAAAAAGAAAAAAAAGAAAAAGACAAATCCTACAACTTTTGTTCCAGTAATGCCTCTCCAGCTTTGATTTAGGCTTTAGTTTCATTCAAATTAAACCACTTAGCTTTGTCTGGTTTGAGAGTCATAATTGTACAAAACAACGTTTTGCCAAACACAATAAATCAGCCCAAGTTCAGTCTAAATTTGTCTCACATTTTTCCCAATTCAATAAATATTTAGCAGGTTGGACCATGGTTTGAGGTTTCTAATGGATTCCCTGACCATGTTTATCCTCCTTTGATGGTTTGATGCAGAAAGAAAACAAAGTTCTATCGAAACCTAGAAGGAGCTGACAAAGAGAGGCAGATGGAGATCTGCAAAGACATGTTTGCCTAGTCCTCCAGAATTGTTAAGCCATTAAAATCTCTGCCTAATGGGGCACTGTAGCAACAACTGGCCATGCACAAGGTAGTAGGCATTATAGATATTTCAATGGCTACCAAAGTCCCCAGTCTGCCTACTCTTTTCCAACTCGTACAAAGTTCAAGTCCTATGAATTCAGGCAGTATTTTTGTTTTGTCTGGGTGATGTTGGATTAAAAGATGAAAAAAATGTAGGATACTTTTAATTTCCATTTATGTTCAGCATCTTCTTGATATAACTGCATTTCTGTATCTGGCTATATATTTACTGAGCCTGGATACAATATTCCCTATCAATGGAAAGATTTGTTATTTCATGGATATTATTAATTTGTAGGAAGTTA
Source organism: Certhia americana (assembly GCA_018697195.1). NCBI lineage: Eukaryota > Metazoa > Chordata > Aves > Passeriformes > Certhiidae > Certhia > Certhia americana. The sequence continues at coordinate 32,902,351 of CM031859.1, forward strand.
ATTTGAGGAAGTAGGGAACCATGGTGATCATGTGACTTAGAGATTGAAAAATCCTGATTTATAGCTGCGCTGTTAAGTTTGCAACAGTGTCTTTCATTTTACAACTTCATCCTGCTATCCCTTCAGAATTGTTTCATATTAACTTCTAAATAGAGAAGTCTCTGGTGAAGTAACATCAACTTCCCTTGAGTATAAGAACTATGAAAGTTTCCTTCTGTCAATTTTGAGATTAGAGAGTGTTAAAATTAACAAACCTGTGAAAAAGAAAAAAGTAGTGTTGTCATTAAAGTGAGAAACAATTTGAGACAAATAACATACACAGCTTGAACTTCACTACAAGCTTTTTAAGAATTAAATAATGTATTTTTTTTGCCACATTAAGGTAGTATTATTGCTACATTTGAGGAAGAGAAAAAAAGAACTTACTTTAAAATGTGTTATAATACCCTTTTGTTTCAACCAAACAACAGTTAAATGAAGATACACAATTGCAGCAGGGAAAATTCTATAGTTAATATATGTAGAAGTAGAGAGCTGATTTTAACTACTTTCCTTCACAAAACACACAACTGAAATATAATTGCAAATGAAAATTATTCCAAGCTACTGATTGTGCTTGTTTCTGAATGCTTTAGTTCCCACTTTTGTGCAGCTGTGAGGGACTTCTGTTGTATATACTGTGATGCAGCATAAGCAAATAGCAGAACGGATATAAAACTATCTTTCAGTCACATTGCACGTAGAAACATATGATGGCAATTATGAAGGACAATGAGCTTGGACAAGGCAATATGAACAGGTACTTGAAATATCCTGGCCAGCTCCAACCCTCCTGGTTTTGTTTAAACCCATGCATTGCCTGTGCTAGGGATGCCAGTGGGACCCCAAGATGGGGGAGAACTGATTTTGGGACTGTTGGGCGAAGTGTGATTTATGTTCAGACTCCACCTCAGAGTTCAGAGATTTACTTGTGTTACTGGTTTATCTCTGGAGATAACAGCAGGTGACAACTGAATGTATCTAGAGCCAAGATGAACTTTTTTCAGGTTGCTGTATAAATCGACCATTTGAGCCAGGGAAACAAACAAAAGAACCCCACTGTCTTTGCAGCTGTCTTTTGCAGCTGTCTTTGGAAGGAAGAGCTATGTAAAAAGCAAAGAAACTTTTTTTCCTCAAATGTTCCTAAAAGTCTGTGGCATTATTTTCCTCAAATTATCAGTTTTCTCACTTGATAGCTGAGGTCTTCATTCATCTCAGTTGTACCTTAAGTTGTAAGATAAATTGCATAGGCAAATGGCAGAAGCACACCCAAAACTTTTGAAGTCAAGAGGGGAACCAAGAAAAATTATATTCAGACATTAAGAGAGAGTCCTGGCAATTTAAATTCTGAGAGCAAAGAAGCTGTCAAAAGCAGGAAGCAAGAAAAAGGTGCATTTGAGCAACGTGGTCTAGGGGAAGGTGTCACTGCCAATTACATGGAGGTTGGGACTAGATGATTTTAAGGTCCCTTCTAACCAACCATTCTATGATTCTATGATTCTACACTGCATATTCAGTTTGACTTCTGAAATGGAGGAGGTGGGGATAAGAGTAAAAGAGGTTGAAAGGTGCCAAGACCAAAGAGGGGAAAGAAACCCAAGTTAAGAATATGTTTTGCAGCTTTTTTTTTTTTTTTTTATCCTTTGCTCTGGAAAGTAGGAGGGATGGGGTGGGATGTGAGACAGTGAAAGAGCATGGAGTATTGAGGAGCTGACACTGGTCAGAGTTTGCCTTTTTGGGCCCTGAACAGGCATGGTGAAGGAGAGAGAAGCCACCCAGACAAAGGCAAGGGGTGGCAGAGCATAACAAGTGCAGAAAGCCCAAGATGGAAATGAAGGCTGAATGTGTCTGTTGAGATGTATGTGTTCCATAGAGAAAGCTAAATTATGGAGGGGAGAAAGGAAGTGAACGAAAAAGGGAGGAAAACATGTTGAAGACTAGAATGTAATTAAAAAAAAAAAAGGCTCTTGCAGAAAGGATACAGAATTTTCTACATGTAGCCTAAGAGAATTAAGTGTGGATGTGTGGGAGCCAGTCCAAGACTGTAAGTTAAAACAGGGTAAGAAAACATAGCAGCAGGAGTGCTGAATTGAGATCAAGAGCAAGCATCCTTACAGGTCACTGGAAAATCAGTGTTGGCCAGTCATTACCTCATTGTAACCACTGATATCTTCTACACAAAGTGTAGAGAAAAAACATACTAATCTCAGATATCCTTGTGTGTGAATTCTAGATCCATGATAAATGCTGATGATACCAAGTGAGGTCTTTAGGTATGACTGGCTTCAGCAAAGAAATAGAGCTTTAACCTCAATTCTGGCTTGCAACCATTTGCCCTGCTGTTTTATAGCATGTCTGTGAGCCTAGCTCGTAGCTGAAAAAGACCCAGGACTTGTCTGACACAACTGAGGACAGGAGAATGTCCCTAGGTCTACAATAGTGAAAGCAATGCTCTTCTGAGAAGAAAGAGTTCAGTCTAGTGGCCTTGTAGAGTGTGCTGGAAGATGCTGGTTGTGGAACCAACTACTGTTTTCTTTCATCTTGACAAATTTGCAAAAACATAGCACAAGCTTGGGACAAAATGAAAACAAAGCAGAGGCCGGGACTCTAAATGTCCTTTGTTTCATAGGATATAATGAAAACAATGGTAGAAGCAATTGGCAGGTCATTTTAAACAATTGAATTTTACCATTGTTTCACATTAATTTTCATTAACACTCAAATGTGAGACAGACAGTTGGCTTGTGTAACAGTTTGCCATAATGAGGCTACGCTGTTACCTGATCATTTTACCACTTGCACATCTGATAGAGACAAACTGGGCATGCTGAATATGAATCTGCTTTGTTTGTCCAACTGTTTCAGTTACTCAGCTTATTAACCTTGTATTTCTTCCTTACTAGATTGCCTGGTAGAAGACTATGTGAAGGAAACTCAAACTGCACTCTGGCTTCTGCCCTTGTAATAAACTTCTCATGTGCAATGTCTCCTTTCCATACTGTGCACCCCACTCCTCATTCTCCACAGAATCAGAAAGCCTAATGCATGACGCAAAACTCATGGAAGAAAATGCAGAGATCTCTTTCTTAAGCAAGTCACCTCTAGCATCCTTTCCCCTATATTTCCAGCAAGCATGGCTCTCCCAATTCATGACTCCCTGAGACATAAAGCCTTAAGAATTTATTATTCTTATCAGCAACCCCTGCTTTAATATTTAAAGAGCACTGGTGGTTCAGACCACTGTTTTCTCAGCCACAAATGATTTCATATGTTGAAAGAAAGCACCTCTGTCACAGACAAATGAAAATCTTGGTAGATGAAATAAGGAAATGTTCTGATTAAATAAACAAGAAGGCAAGGAAAGTAAAGAAGAAACATATGCTTTCTCAGAAATTTTGTGACAAAGCTTTGTTAGTAAGAAGAGAAGGCAGTATGGAAGGCTTTTGAGAGCTAAAGGTAAAGGCTGCCGAAATGTGGCCAATGTCCCACCCCTGCTGGAGACAAACCCTTGCACATCCAGCTTACTGTTAGCTGAGAGGGTAACAGGGACTTCATTCTCAGCATCATTCTGTGTGCAAAGCTAAGATTGATCGCTGTTATGGACTGAAATACACAAGATATTAACATGAGCTCTTGCTCAGCTATTTCATTGGCTCCAAAGCTCAAAAACCAAGAAGGCAAGTAGCTGTTTCTCACATATGTGCATATGCTACTTCAGGTTAACTGAAAAGCTTTCCCTCTGAGTCTTTGGGGGCCTGTGGGTAACTTGTACCAGGTAGTCAACAACACCCACCCCAGAGCCAAGGTTGCCCCCAGCATGCTGTGGCTGACATACAGCAGGACTGGTGCAAGGTCTGAAGATAGGAACCACAGTATTGTCAAAAGGGTGTCTGTGAGAGGCACCAGGTCCTGCACCCTGCCTTCATTAATGTCAGCCCATGACAAGGCTGGAGACAGGGGCTGCTCTGTGGCCTCATGCTTCTCTAATGAGCAACAGCTCATGTATTTCTATGAGAACACATAATTTTGATGAAAGAAAAACCTCATCTCCGATAAAAATTTGCCTGCTGCAGGCCTAAGCAGTCTATGTCAACTCAGTCAAGTCTTTCATTATGTAGGCTTCATATTTTCTCTGAAGGCTTCATATCAACCTCCTTGCTTTTGAAATAAAGTCAGGAAACTTAGATTGCAATTTCAGTGTACATGGCATGTCCATTTGAGGAGCGAGGAGTCTACACTTAGGCTTTAAATCAGATACACAGAATAGGATCCTTCTGCCATCAGACCAACCCCAGCAAATGCTCTTGGCTTGATTTCCAGTGTTGCTGAACATCTGTTGTTCTTGCTGATTTCAGCGCGCTGTGCAAAAGCTCAGCAAGAGCTCAGCAAGTCTGAATGTCAGACTGGCTGCGTGACATCCTGAAGTCTCCTGTGGTACAGGGAGGTCCACAGTGGGTTTGATGCTGGCATGAGACCAGTTGTTTCATATGTGGGAAGAAAGAAGCACTCATGCTCTGTGGCCAAACAGGCAATTGATGGAGGAAATGCAGCAGTGGCACAAAAAAATGTGGTGCAAGCTGAGGCAATCATCACTCCAGCAAGCACAATGAACACCTTCTGGCTACATACATGGCTACATGTGTTATGCATTAGAGTTACACATGTTAACTATACCCATATATTTTTTCCTTCTGTAGAGATAGCCAAGCCCTGGTACCAAAGGCCAGTTGACTGACAGACATAACATGATCCACTGGATTCAGAAGTCTATGGGCACAGGAGGCCCAAGATAATTGCAGACCTGCTGACCAGTAGATTGACCTTGGGTGAGTTTCCTTCTCTGCTACTGCTGTTGGTCAATCCATTCCCTGCAGTTGTAAGCTCCTGTCAGGAAACACCAGAAGGAGCTGGGGGAATAGAGGTAGCTTTTTCCAGTGAATGCTACTGCCTGCTGACAATTGACTTCACCTTCGGAGGGTCAGCAGGGTTGAGCAGAATGGCTTAGGAGGAGGAGCAGGTGTTGATATGGAGTTAGTCAGGAGGAGAGACAAAGGCCAAGCATAGACTTAGAGATAGCAAAGGTGTGAGAAGCTGTGGGAGGACGTTATCCATCTTCTTGACTCAAGGGAGGATCTTCTGTACTGAAACCGTATCTTACAGATGCATTTCTTCTTACAAATGCTGCCAGTACTAGAAATTGCACAATCTTCTTCAGAAACACCTTCCAGTGTTTTAAGATCCTTATGGGTTTTCCTAATGCCTGGCCTCATTCTTTCCTGCTCCAATTTAAGTATGCTACTGCTTGTCACATCTAAACAGAGGTGAAGAAAGCAGGAATAGGTTTTCCTCTTTTGCTAGCTTTTTTTTTTTTTTGGCTAAGCATTATGAAATTTCTTCTATCCCCTTGCTTTTCAATCTCTGTTTATTCTTATTGTCTTTCTCTGAGTGTCTCCCTTCACATCATTTTGAAGTGCTGCATCCAAGACCAGACTCAATACTTCAGCAGAAGTCCTCCAATCATACCAAAGGATGTCTCACAAATGTCACTCCTATTTATAACCCCAGCATTCCCATTTTCTGCAGTTCCCAGCACCCACAGCTCACATTTGATGTCTAAGGTAGAGTCACCCATACAGTCCTCTTTCTGTGGGGCCTGCTGTATAACAAGCTGTCCCTCCTGAGGAATTCAGGCTGCCAATTGCTGAGGAATAAAGCACTCAGAACTAACTATAAAGCCAGGGCTTTGACACGTGATTCATTTTGAAATGGACCATTATGTACCGAGAAAGAACTGGGGAACTCAGCACAAATAAAACCACTCTTCCAAGTCCATGGAGAGCTGTCTGGCCCCAAAACCAGTTTAATTTAACCTCTGCTAGCTAGGCCCTTGTAGGAAAGAAAGCTGCTGGAACAATAGCAGAAGTTGCGGCAGCAAGGAAAACAGAAGCAGTGAGGTTTGCAGGATCTGGATTCTGGCCATACATCTGGGCAAGCCCACTGCACACAACCTGTGATGCAAGCCCTGCTCGATGCAAACAGACGTGCATTTAAGTCCAGCCTTCATGTAAGTTTTTAGCAATTGGATCCCCTGGAGTGGCTCTCTTCAGTGTTAAGAGACCATTCAATTCTATACTGGAATATCATGGAGAAGGACACAACAAGGGTACAAGGGAAGAGTCACAGGGTCTTCCCATCAGAAGGGAAGACTCTTCGGCCTTCCAGTAGAAACTGATGTTTTTTTCCTTCACCCTTTGTAGTCTCTTATTTGGGCATTAGATTCAAATTCTAAAATAAATCAATCGAGTGAAAATAAAACCTCTCTAAATAAATAGTTTGAAGGGATATTTTGCTTTCAAGCAGAGTGTAATCAATAATCAAATTAATGGCAGCATTTCAATTGTTCTGTTTGGAAAAACAGTTTGCAGAAAGTACTGCATTGCTCTACATAAACTTCACATAAGTTTAAGGCTTACTCTTTTCTTCAGGTTTAGATAAGAAAAAAATTTCTTGATATGACTTAAAGAATACTGTGGTTAAAGAATACTCTGTGTGTGTGTGTGTGTGTGTGTGTGTGTGTGTGTGAGAGAGAGAGAGGGAGAGAGAGAGAGAGAGAGAGAGGGAGAAAGAAGCACATAGTGGCTTTTATTTTCTTACTTTTAATAGGGCTATTTTGCGAGGCTGAAAAAAAATTGTTAAACTTGCCTTAATTGATTGTTTAAAGTACCATGGTGGATTTGTCTTTTAAACATAGCCCGTGGTTAAAGTTCCCATTGCGTTGTATTTGAAGTAGGTCCTTTGTGCTTTAAAATGAAAACTGTAAAACTTTTGGTGTTTAAGGCTTTCTGACTCCAAGTTAATTGTTTTCCTTTAATATGAGCAGAATTAAAGATATTAAAAATCGACTGCTGGAGCACATAATTGTGGCCTCCCATCTATTCTTCTTGTGGAAATGAAAGGAATATTGAAAGAGTTTCTATTTTACAATACCAGAGGTGGCCATGCATTTACAACTCTATATATTCTTTTAGTTGAATTCTTCTAAACCTCACGCCTGGCTAGCAGTTTTCTCCCAGACGATTTTCATTTTCAAAACATTCACATCCAATAAACTACACGAAACATAGTGTGAGAGAAAAAAGGGGACAGGAAATGGCTCTGTTGCATGGTTATTACATCCTATTGCCTGTGGGTTGCTTTGTTATGAGTTTTAACTATGTAAATATGACGTATATGACATCAGAATTTAATCTAAAGCTACTAGGTGGGAGATAGAGTGTGACTTTATTGTTAAGGCTAAAATCAACTGGGTGTTGACAGGTCTCAAAAGTCACTGAGTATAAGCTTGAAAAGGAAAAGCTCAGACTGATAAGCTGTTCCTTGATTGACAACTTCAGGCTTGACTGCAAGTATTGAAAACAGTTGAGCAAATGGAGGGAAAAAAGTTTTATTTCATAAGAAACTACACTGGGAAATACAGGAGGATTTATAGGCTGATGTAGCACAAAACCCTAAGAAAAACAGGTGTGAGATTTATAAAATCTGGAAACTGGGAAAGCACATTGTCCATGAATGATTTTCCCATTATAGTTTAATTAACCTTGTAAAAGCCCCTATGCAAATATAATGCCAGAATGGAGGGAAAAAATAAAACACTGGTGTCCACTAGCTTTGACTTTCAACAAAATCATATGTCAACAGCTTATGGCAAGGAGGAGGGTTGAAAAAATGAGAAGAAAAGAAGAGAAAGGGATTTCAGTGGGAAATACGTTCACCAGGGAAAACAACACACTGATTTTTCATCTTTCTAGTGAAGTCAGACCAATTTTTGGCACTGTAAAATCCATTATGGAGACAATAAAATAAATACAGTTTAAAGTAGCAGTTGTGGGTTGATTGAAATGTTATGATAGCTACACATGCTATATCTTATCAAATATTATCCATGAGGAAGCATTCAATTCATTTTGTGCCAATTATCATACTCTGTGCATCGTAAACTTTTATTGCTTGTTATGGTATGCCACTCAGCCAACTTTTTCTTCAGATATTGCATCATCAGATTCAAATGGAAAACATCTTTTAATGTGGCAAAGTGTTAAAGAAATCTAATACTCTGGGGCTGAATGAAAATGTTAAGGTTCATCTCCTGGATAAGAAAAACAATTTATGAATGCAATATTCATTTCCTGAGGTGGGCATAAGCAAAAACCTCATCTGAAATTTAAAACCAACATGTTTGCCTTCACTAGTTTCCTTAGTTTAACTCATTGATGTCATGTATTATGGTCCACTGCTAAGACCACATCTGTGAAGGACTTGCTTTTTTTCAGTTCTCCAGATCACTTTTACAGGGAACTCCTTGTATAATTGCATGTGCTGAGATTTGAACCTCAAGGGCTGGTGGATCAGATTTCACTTTTAATATATTACTGGAGAATATCAAAATAATCTACTTGTTTAATCTTGATCATGCTGGCCGATTAACACTTTGACACCCTGAATCACAGATGTTAAGTACTACAGGCTAAGGTTTCAGTGAAGCGTACACACTATAATGAGGCTTTGTGAAGTTAAAGATCTGAGGTTAATATGTTTACTTAAGCATTTGCAGTACACAAAGCAGGGCTGTAGCTATCAAAAGATAAGCTGGACAACATTTGAAAAAAACATCCATTGTACGTGGGGGTAGGTGTTGAGATTGGCAGCAGCTTGTTGGATGGTATGCCTCCTGGAGGAGGTGACAAAATGCTTCTGATTTCTCTTTTAGGGGCTTCATAAGTGAACTAGGAAGGGTACAGTAATAACAATTCAGTTCAAAGGACTCATGGATAAATGACTTGTAATGAAATCTCAGTTTCTGGTGCATCTCCTACATAGAAACACTGACAGTAGTATGGAGCAGAAGCATGACTCCCCAGACCTGCAGGGAACACTCAGAAGCAGCTGAGACAGGGACATCCTGTTATGTCCTCAGTCATAGCTGGTACAACTGAGGACAAGACTGAACTGTATTTTCTGATATATTGGATCAGCTTGCCCAACCTGTAGTGTTTGTCTCTTCATCCCATCAAAAGCCCCATTGATATCAATGACAATTCATTGAATTCAATGCAATTCACAAACATAATTTGCTACAGCCCTAGAAGAATACTTCTCTGAAGAAGATTTTTATTATTTTCTTTCTAAACTCTCATGGGTTTCACTTGGTAAGTTTACTGACACCAACAGTTCAGTAAATCATCTGAGGATCATTATAGGTGTACAACACATGATAATGTTATCAAAGAAATTAGACAGTGGGCTTGACTCTGCAATCCATATTGATCCAAATACCCGTTCCAAACTTTATTCATCTGGATCATACTTGTTTAAGAGGAAATCAGAGGTGGGAGGCAGCCTATAATTGTCAGGTTATCTAATGTAGGATGGAATAGGGAAAAATCTGTACTTGGCTTCTTTGAAGCACTTCCTTGGGATTATCCATCTGTCCTGCAGTTAAAGCAAAACTGAAGTATCCTATTGGGGGAGACCTTTCTCCCAAGGAGTGAACAGTATGGATCTGCAGGGGTTAAGTGTGCCAGCCTGTCCACTAGCCTTCCCTTCCTGTGTGGAAATCCTGTATTACCATAACCATTTTACCCAAGGAAACATCTGAACCAGTGGACAGTGAGTAGAACAGGAGGTATTGTGTTTCATGAAGTGAGTGGGGGGCAAACTGGGTGTTGCTCCTCCCACAGGGGGAGTGGACTTACAACAAATAGAGGTCTCCAACCATCCCTGATATATATAAAGCTCCTCACCTAGTTGAGATGCCCAGTGTTTGTACCTCATAACTCTAAAAGTCAGGGGGAGAAAAACCCTGAAAGAGGGCTGAGGCTCTGCATGTGTCCAGCTGTTCCACTGGGAAGGAAGCAACTGGAATCCTAGGAGACCTGTGACCACCAGCTGCTGTAATCTCTAATAGGCCCCCTCTTTCTGTCCCTGGATATCCCAGTTACCCACAGAAACATTGCTGCTGCCATTCATGCAGAGCAGAGTCAGCTGAGGAAAAAGTTCAAGAGTCATAGAGTGGCCATTTCTATTTCTTTTTCCACTGTTTTATTTAGCTGCCTGCAATAAAAAGTCAGCAGCCTACTTCCAGAAGTGCATATTTCCATTCTGTGAAATACGAGCTGCTCCGAAGTCCTTGGTCTCTCTTTCCCAACTAAGAATTCTCAGTTATTCCCAGTTTACCCTGAGTATTTGTTGGCATTTTTAATGTGTTCATGGTACCAGGCCCTGCTGCTGTAATGCCTCTGACTCACCACTGCATCCAAGGGCTTTCTAAATAAAAACTGGGACTCCAGATAGCCTTCATTTAACTTTTATACATGACCCATGGCTCTTCTAGGGCTGCATTTTCCCTTCATGATGACGATTAAGAGCGAGATTTGCAGAAATCACAGTGGATTATTTCTGTTCTTTTTGAAATCAACGGTATCAGATTTAAGCCAAATCTGACCATTTAAAAAAATTTCTAAAAACGGAAAACCAAAAAACTGTAGTTTCTTGAACGTGCTGTTGAAACCTACAGTTTCTGTAGGTTCTACTCAGGCAATATGCTGAGAAAGCTACTGTTCTTCCCCGCAGAGAAATACTCTCTATCTCTTCTTTCCACTTCAGTGCCAGGCACAGGCAGATTCTAGATATTAAAGAATAAGTAGTTTTGTTATTTTTTTTCTTTGAAATTTTTTTTAATCAACTGTTGCTGGTCACAAATACAGCAAAACATCAATGCCTTATTCACAAAAGAGAAAGGATACAATCATGTGGCTAGGGCTGTTTACCATGCCAAGGACCATGATAAATGAAAGTTACTTAGGGAAAAGGAAAAAAGTTCCCCCATTGCATCTCTCAAACTTGTTATTCTCTCAAACTTCTACATTCACTTTTTGAAAGTATTTCCCCTCTTTGTTAGACCACAGTGCCAGAACTCCCATCTAACACCTCTGGACTCTGGACTTGGCAATGTCATAAAAACAGATCCATCAGTCACCACCAGATTTGGTCCAGCAAACCAGTGACAAAAGAACTATGACTATAACCAAAATTGATTTTTTGGGCAACGAAAAAAGAGCAAACAGGGATGCAATGTACAGCACATTTTTTAAAAACTCATTTTGGAGTAAGAGTATTTTTTCCCATTCAGTTATACTTCTGACACACTATTCAGGAACATTTATCAATGAATTCCATAATCCTTCTGACAAAATTTACCACTAAGTTGCTGCTGTTGTTACAGCTGCAGGAAGACTAGGGGCCTTGATCCAAAACTTAGTGCTAAAAAAGATGTGGGAACTCAATACTAGAAATTATATGGGAACCTCAGCCATGCAGAAGATTCAAAGGGGGAGAAGAAGGATGTCTGTTTACCTCTGTTTGTGCCTTTACAGAAGAGCTGGAGGGACATTGCAGTCAGAACAACAGGTCAGAGAGCCTGGCATTTCCAGCTTATGTGAGTTTGATCTGGGAATAAATACCATGGCAAACCATTTACCTCAGTAGCAAATTGATGTTTCTAAAGCTGCTCAAGTGGTGGATCCAACCTGTAATCTGCTGAGCTGACACATGCAGTTTTCAGCAAAGGTTGGATATTGATCTCAGCTACTTGGACCTTCAAGCATCAGGGAAAAAAGTGAGTGGCATAGATGCTCAGGCAGCAGAGGTGGTTATAGGGGAAATGTGATCACATTCACTGAGTTTATTAACAGTTTTGTTGTGACCACTGTATTTTTAATGTGACCATCTATCTTCATTTTTCATCGTGAATTGGTAATGTTCCCTCTCAACCTTATCTCACTCTTGCCAGTAAAAGCAAATCTGCCTAATCCTTCTGCCAGGGGTTGTAAAGTAGTAACAAGGGCCAGGTCCAAGCAGCTGGGATAGTTCAAAGTGGGTGTGACAGCTCCATCAGCTTTTTTCCTGCTCTCTTTCAGTTATAGGGTCTCGGAATAACCTGTAGCTTGCTCTGAGGCTCGACGGCGGAACAAACCAAGTCATCTTCTGCAAAAATCAGCCACAACACAGAGGAGAAAATGGCTCATGCTGAGGTCCTCTTTCCCTGGAGTGGCAGTGGGGATGTGAGCCAGTTTTTACAGCAGAGATCTGGCAGGGATTCCCAGAACTGCTTGGACATATCCTCAAAAAAACTCAGCCAGCATATCTCAGAAGAGCCTTGGCCTGGCACCTGTGCAAAATCTGGTCTCTCCACTAATCTGGTGTGAAATGAAAGGATTTTGTTAATGGTTGAGAGGACCGACAACTGTGTAAGTGTATGATTAAGACAACAGTCTCTGACAGTAAATATAAGGGAGCTCTGTTCCCTCTCTTCCAGAACTATGAGTTAATAAGCAAAAGTATATGTTTCGTGTCCCTTCGCCTTCCCCTAAGCCTTCCTCATGGCTGGCTGCCACCAGGTAGCAGCATCCAAAATTATGTCACTATTTGCAAATTAAATGGACCATCCTCAGGCACTGAGGGAAAGCACAGACAGGGCTCAAGCTCTTGTACTCTTCAGAAGAAAGAGGGTGGAAACCTTGCACTTCCTTATTTTAACAATATGTAACAGCAGAAAATTCCTTTCTCCTTGAGTCCTGTATAACAGAAGTTTTGGGTAAAATATCATAGTTCAATGACGCTGGTCAGCATATAGAGGCAGGTCCTTAGCCCTGCAGCCTCAGGATTTACATTTCTAAGTAACTTGTTGAAAGATATTATGGTGGCCTCACAAAAAAAAAAAAAAAAAAAAGAAAGACCTTTTTTGGCAATATTTACTTTGCCCCTGTGCCATGGTTTGAAGATGTCAGGAGTGTGCACACATATCTTGAATTTTAGCTTTTTGTTACATACTACAATGTAAGAAGTGAGATCAATGAACATTAGTTTGGTTTCTGTGGCGAATATTGAAATGCATAAACAAACTGTGAGCATGTCAGCTGTGTTTGCTTAAGGATGTTAAACATAGCTCAGTTTCTAAGGACAGACATATCTCTTGTCCATCTTTTCATCTCTCTTCTTGTAGCTGCTTGGCTGTTCTGGAATGGCTTAAACTATGTGAAGAGAAAGAAAACAAAGAAACATCAGAGGACTGAGGAGATCCTGCTTTTTCCAAGCTGTGTACCTTTTTCAACAAAACTTACCTCATCATTTATTAAAAGTTATCCTCAAAACATGAATTGTAAAACCAGTGGCTTATTCACTAAGTTTCTATCTATGGCAAAAAGCAGCTGTAAATAGATACTTTTGTTTACTTGCTGACTAAAGTTTGGTCAAATTCTGCTTGGAGTTACATCAATGTAAAGTTGGAAGGATTCCATCAATTTTCAGTGAGAGCAACTTTTCTCACTCCCAAAAGATCATTAGGTTCCTTCAACACTTATTCTTTATTTTGCCAAGATAAAGATTCAGATGTTTTGATTTTTCAATTCCATTTCTAGGATGCAGTTTTTCTATGTTCTGGCAACATATGGCATGAATATGTTCTTTTCTATTTAATACGGAAAAATTATTCAAAAGTTCAGAGTTGCTGTAATGCTTTTTATTCCCTTGTAAATGCTTTAATTTTTTTTGATTGCCTTCTGAGCAATGTCAAAAGCCAGGACTGAAGAAAAAAAAAAGATATTACGCTGCAGCATCTTCCTATTGAATTGTTGGCATGCCTAGTAAAGCAAAAATTTAGGAAAGGACCATATTCAATGTTCACTTTGTTGGACAACAGGCCTGCCTTGGTAGAGGCTTCAACAACGAAGTTATTGTACATATATTTGCTTTAATGCCTCTGTTGTTATCATGTTTTTTTAACAGCGGTGTTGGTTATTGCCAGATGTCCTGCTCAACAATGCTTCAGCACACATGGGAATGCTTGTGATGGCCAATCAAGTGAGCTGGCAAAACAGAAACAGATGGCCATGGATGTGTGCTCTAACACATCTTTAATGAAACTGGGCCCTTGTGTAGATGATTACATCGCACTAATCGCCATTTGCCTGTCCTAGGCCCTGCACCTCCAGTTATAGACCATCTAGTGTCCTAGTTCTGCATTACAACTTGTTTATTCACCTGTTCAAGTTTCAGCTCCATGGGATACTAGCAAAGGATGGTCCAGTGCAAGAAAAACTGCTTGAAAGAGCAGATGTAAATCAACAGCCTGGCTTGAGAAGTGCACAAATTGGATTAGAATAATGCTAGTTATTTATTTTCTGCCTTTTACCTTTCGGTGGCTTTACTAAATGACACTGGAGCCATGTTTTGTTGAGCAGCAGTACAGACCTGGTCATGGTCCAGCATTAGAGAGCCAAACATCACTGGATGCTCTGTGAGAGCACAGAATATGCCAAACCAAACCCCAGCTGTACAGCTTCCCTTGATTTTCCTGGGACTCATTAGCTAAACAGTAACTGGCTTCAGATGCATTTAGATGGGCTCAGGAAATCTTTGCAAGAAAAGCTGATAAGTTGGTACCTCTTGCAAGGTAATTATATTGTCTTTCAGTTCTTCCCTGTTTTGGCATTGAACTCCAAATTAATTGCTAAACTCAGGAGATTCTAGGGTGAACAACATGCTTTGTCTCATCTATGGGAAGGCTGTGCAAGCTTAAATATAAAAGAATTTTATTAATATAATGTTTAAAGCAATAACCAAGCTCCAATCAAATACCCAAAACCATTTGATTAAGACAAATTATGGGTCTGGAAAGGGGTAATAACTAAGAAGCTTTTGCATATGCGCCCAAAATAAGGATTCAAGGATTCTTTCCTTGAAGCTGCAAGAGCTAGAAACTAGAAAGCTGGCTGAGGTTTGGATTACGAAAGTCTCCACAGACACCCGTAGGAGGCTCACAGCAGCATGGTTAATGCCAGCTAAATAAGATCTAGGGAAAAAGTGTTCTGATTTTTACTCTGTTGCTCCTCCATGGGTGCTGTTGATCTTGCCTTTAGCAAGGCCATGTATTCAATATTCAATATATATATATATATATAATATTATATTCAATAAGTATTTCAATATTGCATCCAAAAGGTTAAATATGGGCATGGATTTTCAAAAGATTATTAAAATGTGGGTGGGAGGAGGGACAGTAAGATTCATCTCCCATTTGATGGAGAACTACACAAAGCTGGGGGATTGTGGTGAGGGAGCTGAGCAGGCAGCTCTTGGGGGACACCGTGCAGCATGTCCAGGTCCAGACACTGTGACCACCAAGAGCTTGGTTAGCTCCCAGCCTGGTTCCATCACACTAAAGCACAGTTCTTGCTGTGTTTAAGGTAACCCTAATGTTCACACCTCAGCATCTGCATCTCTCAATGTGCCCTTTGGGAAACACCAGCCATTCCCTATTCATGTTTAAATTAGCAATATTCTCTCCTGCTTATTGCTTTATGGAAATTTTTTCACAAACTCACTGGGAAGTTTTATGCAAGGGTCTCCTATGTAATTTTAAACTCTTCAGATTTTTTTTTTTTTTTTTGCATATCTTACAAATAAGCATGAGAATCTTTAAGCCCCACAATAACATTTACTTTCAGATTTTGTCTGGTATAAGCTTGTTTTCAGCCAGACATATATGGATGGTATTCTTTTAAAGCATGTTCTCAAACCCTCTTTGCACTTTTCAAGTAAAAATGGCTCATGTATTTTTGGAAGAGTGCAAACAATAAAATGTCAGATTTCAATTACTTCTCTTAATATATTTAACCATTCAGCATACTTTAATTTGCTCAATCAAAAGCTATTTCAAACAAAACCCAAAGGATGATGAAATAAATCTAAAATGTCAATCTTTCAAGATTTGGATATGTTTTAATAACATTACAGAAATTCCAAAGGTCTCAATTTGGAAATAACAATAATACCAAGTATAGGCAAATTTTTTCAGGGGAGAACTGATATAGTTATTTATTGTCTTAACTTCCATTTTGGATTAAGTCTTTCAAATTTCATGCTAATATAATTCAAATATATTCTTATATCTAACCTTACTTAAGGAAGAAGTGGAGTCACTAATTCCACATATACATAATTGTATTTATATCCTGGTTTTTTATACTTAAAAACATGACAGAATCTGCTCTGGTGCTCTTCTGAGTTCCTTAATGCTCTTATCTGCTAAAACATAAGGGGTTTGTTTTTTTCCCTGCCAGTATCACTACACTGTGTTATTCAGCCTCGACCTATTCATTGGATTTTTAAACCACAAATATATTGAATCAATACCAGAATAATTCCATCCATGGGTGATGATAATGCCCTATTCTGTGTAGCTGATAAGGATAATATTTGTTTTACCTGTGCTATTCTAACACATCCTAAAATAAATTAAATGACTACGCAGCTTTTTCATTAGTATCTTTGAAGCACCATCACAGTGTTTTGGAAGAGCTTGAGTCTGGTAGTGGATGAGTGGACTTTCCACACATTGTACTCAGCAGGATGCTGGGTAGGTTTAAATTTGCTTCTGAAAATATATAAATATCACTCAATGGAAAAAAGAGATAGCAGAAAACTCAACAAATTCAAAGGATTTGGTTTTTTACAGTTCCAAATTTCCACACTGCTACAAATGGTGACCCCTCAACTGTTCACTTGCATTCTGAGCCAGGACTGAATCTGGGTCAATTCACTTCTAAAACATTACCCCAGACAATCCACATATTTTCTTCCCCATCCTTATAATCTACTGTATTTACATGTTGAAGCTGTACTGCTTGGAATTCCTTCTTTCTTCTTATTTTGTTTAATGCAAGGGGAGAAATTAATGAAGAAAAATAGAAAATGCTCAGCACTCCCATTTCACAGGAATAATTTACATTTCTTCTGGATGGTGTTGTAGTTTTGACTCTGATGGCCCAGAAGTTGAATTTTTATGTGTTGTTGCAGAAGAGATCTAGAAAGGTAAAGCAACAAGCATGATGAATATATATTGACAGTGAGAGCTCCTTTAACAGGGTTGAAAAGCTGTTGCTCAAAGATGTGAAAAACTGGGACGTAGGTTATGAGAAGAGGAAAGTATCTCAAAAAGTGCCCATACCATCAATGTAGAACAAGAATGTCAGTACCTAACTCATTATTTTCTCTTGGGTAGCCTGGTGCTGATGCTTGAGCAGCTGCAGCTGTGTCAGAGGCTCCATGCTGGGTTCTGAGGCATGTCTGGTATTGACCTGGTCACACTGGCCCTCCTAGCCATGGCCTTTAGCTTCAGTTACAAAAAATAAAATTGGTCTGAAGGATAAATTTCCCACTTCAATCGGCTCATGTGGGGCTTCAATCGGCTTCTCAGCACAGCCGGAAAATAACAGCCTTCCAACACCACCTCTTACATAGGCTAGTCAGAAAATTACTTGTGTTTAGTCAGAAAATTACTTGTGTTTATAATTGTCTACTTCTCCAAAACTTGAACTTCAGCATTCTATGTGGACAACCAAGTGTCTGCTGGGCCCTTGATATTCTTGACCACCCACACTTGCCATGCTCCTCACAGACATAGAGGTATCCGTCAGGACTGTGGACAGGATGCCATTCACACTTCACCATTCCACCCAGTACAGCACAGGATACAGCATAACCTGTGGTCTTCATGTACTATCTGTACTGAAAATCAGCAAGTATTTTTGGTGTTGCTGTTCGAAGAGGGAAAGAACTGATGCTCTCCATGGCTATACTATTAAGCAAACGAAGCACAAGTGTGAACTGCCTCTAAGGGCTCAGATTTTGGAGCAGTTTGGCCAAAGCAAAGGATGAGCTCCAAATTGCTTTTTTTGTGAAAGCCATTGTGAACTGGAGGCTTTAACAAAGCCTCTCAGATGCAAGCTGCTGAGTGGCATCACAAATTTGTCCTGTTTGTATTGTTGTTATAAATGGCAACTTTTGTTATGCATTATTTGTGCTACCAAAACAGCTAGAAGCTCCTGTGATGAATCTGGGCCCTGACATACATGGCAGAGCAGAGTCTGTGCCAATAACAAATCAGTGCAAAAGAAAACTCATTTGGAAGAGTTAAATTATTTTCTTTAGAACTCTGTTATGGTTACCTTCCTTGTAACACCACTACCTCATAACAACACCTTAGATGCCTGGGATAGTGTTATGATGAGAGCAAGCTCAAGTATATTTATAACAAGAATAGGTCAATGGTCCAGAGGGTAGTTTCCTATTATGGGAGGTATAAAATAACTAAAATCAATAAATCTCCAGATCATAAATGTAGCTACAGTCTGGGCAAGGTTGAGAAAATTATTAGCAGAGCCTCATGATGTCTGGATATTGTAGCTTGTAAATTTATACATACATATGTGTGTGGTTATGTACACGCTTGCTATTCATCCCCCACAGAATTCATTGAAATGCTAAGAGGAATGCGCATTTGGTGCTCCTTTCAGTGCTGGTAAAAGGAAAAAAGCAAGGGGAAAGAGGAAAAAAAAAAGAATAGAAAAAGGGGGAAAAAAGAAGAAGAAGAAAGAAAAAATATTAAAATAGGGGAAAAAAGAAAAAGCAAAAAGAAATAGAACATAAAAGAGTTTTAAAAGTAAAAAAGGAAAATGAGAAGGGACAAGGGGAAGAGGCAAGGGGAAGAAAAACAATAACTTCTATAAGGGCTGGTATCTTTCAACTCATGGTGAATTTTTTCATATAACTGACTCTAGAGGCATGACAAAAAGGCTAAATGTATTAACCAGAGGTCTGTATACTTTGAGGTACACGAACTGTTGCATCTTGTTTTAAATAATATATTAAGTCTTTGCAAGCATTTCCATCATTTGCACCTTTATTGTGAGCTATCATTTCCTTTTAAAGTTCCTTAAATTTTATTCCAATGACAGGACTTAATCTCTTCAAACTTCAGTTATCTAAAGGTTTGTTGTTTATGTCTGACGTATTCATTTAGGCTCCCTTTGTTATCTTCCAGGAGAGGAGGTAGCTTCAGGGAGTGTTTGGTCTCAAGGGTCTAAGATTGGTTTTTCCCTAGACCTGTATATTTCTTCATGTATTATTTATCCAAGCAACCTCAGCTATTGATCTCCTTTGATATTAGGCTGGATAAATCTTACCTACTGAGCCTAAATTTCTTCCTGTTTTGATGTAATCATAATTAATAGGATATTCAAACTCCAGTAAATATGTAAAATGTAGCTGAAATGCTATGTTCATGCTTTAGTTAACATAGATATGTGGGTGATTTTTGTCATAGAATCATAGAACTGTTTATGTTGGAAAAGACCTCTAAGTCCAAATGACCTTCAACCATTAACCCAGCACTGCCAAATCTACCACTAAACCATGTCCCTAACTGTCACACCCACATCTCTTTTGCGTATGGTGACTCCACCAACTTCCTGGGCAGTTTGTTCTAATACTTGGCAATATCCCCAGCACAACTTGAGGTCATTTTGCTCTATTGCTTGCTACCTGGGAGAAGAGACTGACACCCACTGTCCGTCTGCTACTCAGCAATGTGGTATAAGAGTATAATGGGGAAAACCCCAATATTCTTAGTTGACAGATCAATTAAAAATATATGAGGTGTGAAAACCATGTTTTCCACAGGCTGTTTGATGTATTTTCTGGAGATGAGCTCAACTTAAGTCTTGACTGACTTCAAATACTCACTAATTTGAGAAAAGTATGAGTCTTGTATTCAGACATGAGCTTTGCCCCCCTCAGCTGCTCCAAGACTGAACTGATTAGCATTCAAAAGACATGACTGGTTGGGAAAGCTTTAAAAAAATAAAGGAAAAACTATGGAGAAAGTCATGGTGCTCTGATATAGCTGGTGATTCCAAGGCCATAGTCACCCATGTTTTTATTGATTTTCTGTTTGCTAACCCCATTATTGTGTTCCTTTCTGGTTTAGATTAAAAATTCTGTGAGAGCAGAAATTGCAAAGCCTGGTTTCTTATATATTCTGCCTAATGCACCCATATACTCCTTCTACATTTTTAACACACACTCTCACCTTCCTATTCCTCTAGCTGGTGTTCATCCCTGTGTTTTGAGCAGTCCCCTATAATGCAGAGGAGTCCCCCCATAACTCTGCTAAATCCTTCCTACATGCCCATGACCCTATCCCTGGCAGTGCTTGTGGTTCTTCCCTCTGCAAGCAGAGTCTCTGCCTTGACCAGAGATGTGAGAGAAGCCAAGCAGTCATGTATATTCTTTTACCCATTTGCCAGTGCAAACAGCCCCACATATACAAAAGTCACCAGTAGAGTGATGAATTGGCAGATGGAGAAGCCCCACCAGCAGAAATATTTGCAGCCAATTGTTGGTTATGATAGATATTTTCTACACCACCATGGTGCAGTAAAAAAATCACTGAGAGAAGAAGATACAGGCAGAAGTATTTCATGAGCCTGAAATATGCGCTTCTGTTTGGAGGGTATTAATCATTACAAAAATTCATTTCAAAGATCAACGCTTTTTAAAAAGGCTTTAGGTATTTGTCCTAACAAACTGTTAGCAGTTATAAATAAGGAATGTGTTAAAACTCTTGCCAATTATCCCAACCAATGGAAAGCTGTGTATAAGCCTGGAGAGGCAAGAATTTCTCTAGCTGAGGCATTTTTAAAGGAACTTAGTTTAACAAGGGTGTAGAAGAAAGCATGGAAAAGGAGCCAGAAAACTTATGAGTAAATGAAATACCTCAATGTTCAGAGCCTAAGCTGGTGTTTTTAGGAGCTGTCAGAAGATTTATTAAGTCTTTTAACTTTACTACATGCAACAGAAAAATTTAAAAATTATAGAACCAAATCAGAGGCCATAAGGGGACTTGGGAGAACCAGCAGGCTGCAGAAATTGCACAGCACTGATCGGTCAGGTCTCAGATAGTCAAGGATTACCTTGGGACAGCTGTTGCACTTCTCCAAATGGCAGTAATAATTTCATATAAATGATTGCATTGTAGAAACCTGGGTCCTGTCCATCCCTACCTGTTAGGGCTACAGGCTGTCAGCAAATAGAATGGGCCGTGTCCCGGGGAGCAGTGAGTAGGAAATAATAACAGTCTAAGACCTTGCTAAGTTATCTCAGTGGCCAAACACTTCCATCAAGTCTGGAGCTTTCCTACTGGAAAAAACTTCTTGTGTCAGTGGGTTACAAACTATGCGTGACACTCTTCCAGGCCCAAGAGAAGCCTTACCAGGGTCCCACATGCAAGAGAAATAGAAGGTGTTTTCCACTTTGAAAAAGCATTAGAAGGGTTTGAAAGGTCACCAAAATCACCAGGAAAACCAAAGAATGCAAATGACAGGAGATTATGAAACAAGGAGTGCAGGAAAAAAAACCCAAACCAAAACAGTAGAATAATAAAGCAATGCAGCAGAAAAAACCCAAAATCCAAAAAACCAAAAAACAAAACAAAGAAAGAAGGTGTTGCAGAAAGTACAAATAGGAAATTATTTAAGACCATTTAATGTTGATTCCAAAGCCTCAATGAGTGAGCAATGAACAAACCACAGTCTCTATAACAGATGAGCAAAAATTAAAAAAAATATTATGGAAGGACTTATTGGACAGTCAAAAGAAAATTAATGAATTCTGGATAACAACTGTTGAATAAGGGGCATGAATCAGCACAAGGGAAAAATCCCCACTGTTTCTTGGCTTTGCCAGGAAAATCAAACAACTATCCTAAATGCAAGACATTTCCCAGAGACCCAGATTTAAGCAGCAGTTGTAGATGAGATGAACTCCTCTAAAAAAAAAGTACCAATCAAACAAAAAGCCCAGTTCAGAGAGAAGTATTGCTTGGAACTGAAAATTAAAACCATCAAAATTAAACATATTTGTCCTTTCACAGAGATTGCAAACTCAGTGGAGATCAAGAAAATTATGCAGCTGGCCAACTAGTGAGCATTGAACTTGCCAAGAAAATGTTACATTAATCTCTTGAATGAGTTTATTGTAAATTCTAAAAGTTGATAAGTCTCTGTAGTTTTTTACAGAAGTCAATAGGCAAAACAGGAAATACAGTACATGAAATAACATGGCATCAGATAAGCAGAGAATATTTGTGCAGGTAGTAGCATTCTTTCATTGCAATATTACCTGGCTGTGGTTTTTTTGTCTTATTTCTTCAGTGAGAGCTTGCAGTGGTGTTTGGCTACCTCGCAGGAGGTGTATGCCCCAGCATTGTGAGGGCCTGGGGTGAGAGGCTAGTGAAGCTCTTTGGGCACACAGAGACACTGGCACAGAGAGGGGAGATATGGATGCTGCCATCCTGTGGGACACATGCTGACTCTCTGGGGCAATCCCTGCTGTATGTTCCTGAAAGGTAGGTGGCATCTAAATGCCTTGGTGCTGCTTTAGAGAGGCTGAAACTTCCTCCCAGCACCCTCAGTTGGCTGCACAAATCCTTCTACAGATGAGCAGGACAGCCAATGGCATGGGTGGTCTTCAGTTGTTCTCCAAGACCATGTCTGTAGATCCCATTGGGGGTCACTCTGGGCACAGACATTAAAATTCTTTCCTTGAAAGCCAGGGTCTACTTCCAGTGCAGCAGAACAGCCCATGAGGCTGCTAGACTGGCTGTTCTTGGGGGAAGCCAGTCATTATCCCCCTATTTAGTTTTCCCCTAATCTATTAAACTTAATCCTTTTATTAGTAAGTAATATTAAATACCCAAAGAAGCAGCTGGTGTTCACTCTATTCTGTGGTTTGTAGCAATTTTGCACGGATGAGGAGTAGGAACTTTACTGAGTTCATCCCCTTCAGTACCATTTATACGCATGTCTTGGGCAAAAATAGGCTCAAAAAAGGAGACTTTGATGGTCTTGAAGAGAATCTACCTTTTGTTGAGATTGACCAGATGGTCTCACTTCCAGATGGTTGAAAACCATCTCCAGGCTTCTCCCTTTCAGCCCCCTCCTTCTTTTTTTGTTCACTGCTCGTTATGCCACCTACTTTCACAGTAATGTTTGAAGGCAAACCTGAAAGTACTTTTTGTGGACAAATGTGGTAACAGGCACCATCCAATTGTGTTCACTTCATAGTTAGGTCAGCACCTGGGATGGGACTGTAGAATTTCCTGAATGTGCTGTGGAGTACTTCTCATAGGCATAAAATGAAATGCTGCAGAGTATAGTCCCTCCTGACATTTCAGGAAGTAGATGTCACTTTCTTAGGAAACTCCTCTGGGAAAAGCTGTGTAGGGTTACATAGGAAAATCTTGTACAATCATGAGGCCACAGAGAGGCGTAACGGAGTCAAAAGAACACTGCTTTTGAGCCTGTGGAGCAAGAGCTGCTCCAAAACAGCTTCACAGGAAACTCTGATGTCTGCCTCAGTTCAAGCTAAAATATCAAGAAAATACTTGATGAAATTTCTGACAAGGTAATGGAAACCACTTATATCTTTTTCAAGAGAAAGGACCTGACACAAGTGGATTAGTAGTGGAATCAAGGATTTTTACTGCCTTCATCTATCTCTTCCTCCTACAAGTGTTTGCACGTTAATGATTCTTGAGAAAAATGCTCTTGAAATGGCCTGATAATAGTCCTATTGCTGCATCACTTTGTTTTGGACTCTCAGCTGTTCATTGCTATCATGTCAAGTATTCATGTTGTTTCACTTTTGCATGCATTTGAAGGGATTTTGAGGGCTGCCACACATTTTTTACTAGAAAGTCTAGTTTTGTTCAAAGATGATTACAGTATGTTCAACAAAATCTAAGACATTACAATATTGGCTGTACTGCTGTGCGTTGTTCCTTGGGATTTTAAACAGAGGTATGGTTCCAGTGTTTTTTTACAGTATATGTATGACATGAAAACATCCCATGTTGATGAGATACTGTGGGAAATAAGGTGACCTTGTGCATCAGAAAGTAAATCCAGCTAAAAAATTTAAAGCAATATAATCTGTTTCCCATGTTGTCATTAGTGCTATTTAATTAATCTAAATAAAATGCAAGCTTTTAGTTAATATAAGAAAAGTTTCTCCCATATTCCTTTGTAAAATCTAGACTTACAAAACCAGATTAGAAAATGTTCAACGAAAGACAGTCAAAATGTGGGAAAACCCCAAATCAGGCAGTATTGGTCAGAATTATTGATGACATCCATGGCTTATTACAAATGCTTGTAATCGATGGCTTATTACAAATTATCATTTTACTGTTTTTTCTTATAGGAACCAGAGGCCCCAGTCAGAACTAGAGCATTGTTGTTCTTAAGTATACATAAATATATGTACACACATACATCATGTGTGCAAAACCAAACACATAAGGGCATGAAGTCTAGTCTTTTGAGAAGAACAAAAAATGTTAAAGCTTTCAACTCTCCCATGTGGCTTTTTATGGGTATGTTTTTATGAAAACCAAGGAAAAGAAGAGTTTTTGAGGGAGGTTAAGGACAGGAGAAAGAAAGAAGTCAGTAACCATCACTTACAGATCACAGAGCCTGGAGAAGTAAGCATGAAAAATTACTGGATTGACTCTTGAGGTACTTAAAACCAACAAATACTGAACCTTTTAGAGCAATTTAACTACCCAGATCATTATTTAGTAAAAAATATAGCCAAAGCATGCATAATCAAAGAGTTCTCTAAATTGCATGGAGACAGCTTTATGGTATTTGGCTTATACATCAGAGCACTGGCCTGTCGCCTATAGATGCATTTGAGACATTTGGCAAAATAAATAACAAATAATAAATGCTCGAACATTTGATGTAGGGTTTTATAAAACCTTGCCTCAAAATTAGTTCAGAATTGCCTGGGATAGGAGAGACAGCTTTCAAAATATTCATGAAAGAATTCAAAAATATTTACAGTGCTTTGCTTTAAAACAACATCATCTGGAAGGGGAGAAACCTGGAAAGTGTTAATGCTACACAGGGCTGGATGCAGTTGTGGTGTGGGTAAGGAGGTTGCCAGGAACATGGCTTGTCCCAGGACCCCTGACGTGGGGGCTGTGCTAGATACGGCTAAAGCAGAAGCCAAAAGGGAGGCATGAGGGCTGCCTTAGCTCCTCAGACAGACACATGTTGGTTGAAAAAACTTGAGAATGAACTAATTAAATTGGGACTTCCAGCATAGCTGGGCAGCAAAGTTGGCTTATGTGAAAATCGGTTTCATATTTTATATACAAAAAGATCTTATATTCTCCCTGGAACTCTACCCTGATCTGTTGTGTGCATTTCAAGGTCTCCCATCAAACACATGTGCTGCATATTGGAAGACATCAGAGGAGAGCAGCAAAAGAGTTTGGAGTAATATTGAGACATGTTGATAGGGTCACCTGTGCTTACAACTCAATTACAGGATTGGGCAAGGTGGTTTGGAAGATGGAACAAAATGATAATGGAACTGGGTGGACACTTCAGGCCTGCAGGATGAACAAGGGCCCAAAACTTGGCTGGGAAGCCTTGGGGTGGAAAATAAGGGCCATTTCCCATCTATGAAGTCTACAGATGTAGTCTTAGAAAAAAATGATGGAGCTCCTGCCTGGGGAGTACTTGAATGAGAGATGACATTGAGCAAAATAATTTCTTGGAGCCACTCTGTACTGCTGAGGCATCCCAACAGATCTCTCATGTTTATATCTCGTATTTCTGTGTGCTAAAACCAGCAATCATGATAACTGTGCACTTGTTTGAAAGCAAAAATAAAACACTTGTCTCGTGCTTCAAAGGTTTATGAAAAAGACAGTTTAGGTACTTAGTTTTAACATTTTGCTAATGCTGATGTGCATCTGGAAAGGGCCAAAAAAGGTGCTAGTGTAAATTATGAGGTCAGTACATCCATCTTATACTGGTAAGAACATGCATGTATGTGCACACCAGGAGACAGAGGGAAGCAGATATACTAGCTTGTGTAAATTTGGCTGCATGCCTCATGCTCACATGTGCAGATTGTAGCAGACTGATGCATAAATCCTCCTCCAGCTTATTTATAAATGTTTCCACTTAGCACACATTAAAAAAAAAAAAAAATTAAAAATTGCAATTGTTTGCTATTTTTTCCAGCTTCAGTTTTTTTTTGAAGGGATGAGGGGTATGAAGAGCCTTTGACCAAAAATAAAAAGTGGGAGAAGACAGAGAAAACAGTGAAGATGTCACACATCCAAGGCTTAACTGATCAGTGAGCACATACTTTCCCTGCTAGACAGAAGGCTTCAGAGGCAAGGACAATGTAAATACAAAGGGTGTTTCCTTTGCCTATCTTTAACAGTGCCTTCCACTGATGTGGAGTGAATGGAAGTGCAGCAAGAGTAGAAAAGAGGCAAGCAGAAGATTTCTCCCTCCGTGGTCTTGGCTAGATTCTGATGCTATCAGTCCCAGATCACTTCCTGGGCAAGGTTTTCCAAAAAAAACCCAAAACAAAACACAGTGATGCAGTGATGTCAGGATTGTGATTCCTTCAGGCTGGAGCAGTGGTCCTCTTCCCATGTCTGTGCTCAAGGCTGAGCTCTAGAAGAGGGTCAGAGACCTTCCACTGCCCCTTGAACCCAAGGAATCCTCCAGCCATCCCAATCCTCCAGTTCATTTTGGGGAAATACAGGATTTTTGCTGTGCTCAGAGCTGTCCCATGGGGTTCAGTGCTTAGCACCTTTTGCCTGTTTTGCCATGTGAGTGAAGAATGCAAGAGTGGTTTCTGCAGGGAGCCCTGGCATGGAGAGGCCAGGCTCACAGTCTGCTCTGCGCCAAAAATCATGGGGTTGTGCGTTACATGCAGGTTATTAAAGATTCTGCTTACTTTACAATGGTCTGTTAACAGCTCTAATGTCTTTAACATGTGCAGTCCATTGACTTTTAAGTAACATTTTATTGAAGTAACTGCCGTGGTTATTAGGCAGTAAGATTTACGCTTCATTTTCAGTCCTGGATCTGGAAATCTGGAAAGAAAAGAAAAGGAAAAAAAAAAAAAAAAGAGATGAGGAAAATCAGAGGGGTGACATCTAGCAAGAGACAGGGAAGGTGCTGCTTGGAACAGCACTCATCATGCACCCGTGAGATATCATCCACAAATTTTCCAGGAAATGATTCCTCCAAACCCTTGGATGCTGAGTGAACTGCTCGCAGAAGAAATACACAGAGCAACCTCTTCCTTGGTGGAAATTCAGTATGAGTTGCTTTCTTTCCCCCTCTTGTTATGAAATAATATTTACAGATGTGAACTGTGAGAGAGGTTTGTGGTACACTTACATCGCAATGCGGTTTGCATTAAGGAACTGGCATTTGATTTTTGTCCGTTGAAAAAATAGCGTAAATCTTTAGTCTTCACAATCCACTGGCATGGGTGGCAAATGAGGAATTTCAATGCAATGCTGTGTGCTTCTATTGGCTGGGTGTTTTCAGATCTCACATCTTGCAGAAATCCCCTTTTAACGTGAAATGAAATGTTTAAAATAACTCGTTAAGCAACAATGCTCAGAGATTTTAATGTTTTTTTGTATCTGAAATTTTATGAGGTGTGTTTCTTCATTCCCTAAACTGTTTCTTTCTTTTTCAGTCTTGTCAATTTTCTGAGCCACCACTTAGAGCTGGCTGGTGCACCCAAGAGCTGCAACCACTCTCGGATGACTTTGTAAAACCAGAGATAAGACATTTTTGTACATTTATGGTAAAACGGAGATTACAGCCTAGTGGCTGGTCTTGGCCTGCATTAGTTCCTTTGTTTTCAGAGATGTAATCTCTTCTTTTTCATCCCATCACCCATGTCTGAACTGATGGAAGATGATTGTCTGTCATACTCCAGGCTTAAGTTACTAGCCTTTCAGCTGCACAGAGGCCTTGAGAAATGCACTAATATATTCACAACAGGAGGAAACTGCCAACAGAAACAGATCCTGAACTGGTTCCCAAACAGGATGACAAAAAAAGTCCACTCGGACCACACACAATCCCTCTGCTTTGCATGTGGGTCCCTTTGCACACATTCACTTTGCCTTTTTTTTGTATAAACAGCAGACAACTGAACTCTTTATGTTGGTACACCAGAACGTCTCAGTTTTAATAAAATATTGCATTTAACTCAGCACCTCAGAATTTGCCCTAGTAAAAATCCCTGTTTTTCAAGATGATCTGTGCCCTTTGGAAAACACCACCCCGGCCTCCTTTCAACAAAGTGTCCAAATTCCAGAGCAGGGCATGGCACCTGCACACACATTATGTTTGCTACAGCTCTGAGGAAATCTTTGATCTCAAGTTATTCTTATTTATATTACTGTGGCTGAAACAAAGCAAAACCAAAACAACAACTCCATATTGAACCTATAGAATAAGCCCAATTTGTTCTCTTTAAAGCAATGATTAATCAAGCTGTTTATAAAAATATTCCTTTGATGATACCATGCATTTAAGCTAGGCACACAGTTATCTGGAAAGAGAGGTTTTCAGCATAGGTCCTTTCTTCAGCAGGGGAAATCAAAATCCTGGGGAAAAAAAAATCAAACCTCTGTGAAAAGAGATGGTGAGTCTAAGGCACAGAGGCACAAATTTTAAAAGTCTAAAGCCTGAAGTACCTGCAGAGCTTTTTTCTGGTTTAGACTAATTGTGAAAATGCTCTGCCTTGTGCTATGAAGTAAAAAAGTTTATTATGGGCTCAAAATGCCTGGCTGTTCTAAATTCCCAGGCTATTATAAAGCTTCTACAGGGGACTTTTCCAGCACTGGATAATAGCCTGGCCCAACACCTTTAATAAAATCAAGGTGACAGACCATGAAAACATTTGCTTCAGCACTATAAGCAAATCTGATACTGTTGCTGAAAGATGCCTCGAGGCATCTGTACAAATCTTCAGCAGAAGTGGTGGCAGTGCTGGTGTGTGGGGGGCTCCAGAGCAGCCAGCCCAGGGTGCCTCACGGACAATGCCTGCACCTTTGAAACTTTAAACTGGCTTCAAATGCAAAAAGCTGGGCTCAAACCATATACAAAGATTAGGGGTCAAAATTTGTCATTGAAATGCAAAATATGTTTTACCTTTAAAATTAGTATTTTTTAGTGCTTGATCACATGAGAGATGCGGTTTCATAAATTAACGCTGGTAGAACATGAAGGAGTCCAAGGAACAAGGGTGAAATAGTTTCACACAGCAGTTCACAGCTCACACTTCATCAAACCCAACACGGCAAGTGTAAGATATGCAACTTCACATCTAAGGCAAGAAAAGAAGAAAAAAAGAAGACTTATACAGCTCACTTGTGTTACTTTCGAATGC
Source organism: Certhia americana (assembly GCA_018697195.1). Classification (NCBI taxonomy): domain Eukaryota; kingdom Metazoa; phylum Chordata; class Aves; order Passeriformes; family Certhiidae; genus Certhia; species Certhia americana. The sequence continues at coordinate 32,931,580 of CM031859.1, forward strand.
TGTTTACCATATAAACAAGTAGAGCTGATTGTAAATCCCTGGACAGGAAGCTGACAATAATAAACCCTAAGCTGAATTCAGAATCCTTTAGGGACAGAGGAGTTCTGTTTAGTTAAGCCCTCACTTTTTTGTTGAAATCTAGGGCAGATTTATTTTAAACAACTTCTTAATTTTTCTGCTTGCCTCTTTTTTTTTTATTTTTTTAAATATATACACACAACTTCAAAGCTTGGATATCTTATATGATTATACAAAAAAAAAATTTTTTTGAAAGATCTCTTCCAAATTATTTTCTTTTTGTGTCGTTTCACTGAATGTCTGTCATCAGATAATACCACAGCTGTATCTGTATTGTTTAGTAGAGGTGAGACTGACTGGACAAAATGTACACTGAAGAATATGAAATACAACATTTAAAAAATCTTTCTAAAATCTACTTTAATTTTAAGCAAACTAGCAACCAATCTTCCACTGATTTGGGAATAGAAGTTGGACACAACTTTTCCTATTTTCCACCTCAAAGTCCTGCAGAAGTCTGATACTAATAAGAGATAATTTAAAAGAAGAGGCTTCTCAAGGAAAGCAGAAGAGAATGATGGACTGCAGAAATGGTACTAGAATTGTAGTTTTGCTTGAGCAAAACAATATTTTCTGGTTTTGTTTTTGTTTGGTATTTTTTTTTTTTCAGTGAGACAAACAATTTAAACCTATGTAGTTCTTTGGAAGTAAAAGAGAAAAAAATAAATCTAGGGTGTCAAGTACTAGATGTATAACATATACCACTTAGAGATGGGTGTGAAAAGTGCGAATGTAGAATGTCCTTTTTAATCTCGTTATTTTAAGACTTGTTAAAGGAAGGGTAGAAATCAAAATTATTTAAAAAGATTTTAAAATGCAACTGAACTTTCTGTCTTGAGGCCACTGAATTTAAAATTCAGCCATGTGTAGTAAAGTCCCACAAGGCCTATAAACTCTTTAACTCCCTCTTAATCATTTTTTCTTTAAATTTTAAGAACTGCTTAAGTTTTGGGCTGCTCCTCTGTGCAGAGATAATGTGTCCCAGACAGAAGGTAAATTGCAGTAGGTAGACTTCCTCATCAGGAATTAAATTAATCATGTGACATAGCAATATTTCACATTTATTTCCAGTTTCTGGAAATCCCTTTTCCTTATTCTTTGAGCACTAAAAGCAAGATAATGAATTTGTGAGGGATTAGCTGTGTTATGTTAAGGGACCATGAGGGTAACAGACCCCCTTTGGGGTTTGGTTTGAACAGTCCTAGACCATCTCTATGCAGAAAACCCCCCCAGGTGCCCAGAGCTTGCCATCAGCACCTGGTGTGCTGAGGCAGGGGGAAGTGAAATGTGACTTTCAGCACTTTGGGCATTGCAGACCCCTCCAAGACCCGTTGTCTTCTCTGCTGACACCTCCCTGCTCCCTGATGAGCGTGAGTGCAGCATTAGCTACTTTGCCACTGGGCTTTCCTGCTGGTGCTGTGAAATCATAGCTGTGGAAGGGGTTAAAGCATATTTCCTGCTGCCTAAAGCATGCTAAGCATTTATAGCTGCAGGAGATGGGCACTGCTGCACAGTGTTCAGAGACTCAGGTACTCCGGGACAGAGCTGAAAGAGGGTGGAGAAGTCAGGTAGCCCCGTCCCTCCCTGGTGTTTGCCATGGGTGTGCCTAGCTGGTTTTTCTCTCGTTTCTGAAGCAGAAAGTATATTTAACATTTAAGAAGCTTTCAGTTTTGGTTTGTGTTTTTAATTTAAAACATCATTTGAATATTCTGTTCAAACATTGTGTGTTAGAAGTGGATGTGGCTCTTTCTACCTTTGGCGCTCTGGTTACTTCTGCTCTCTCTCAATTTTTCTGAAAGCAAGAAGATGAAAAGAAATGCTTCATTTTAATACAAGGGAAAACCAGTTCAAGCATTTGGGTAGCCATGCCTCTTCACTTGTGTTTGAGAGGAGGTTTTTTATTTTTTCCTTCAACTGCTTTATGGAGTCAGCAGGCACAGAGCATCTCAGTGTGAACACTGTGAGATCTGGGGGCAAGGAGACATAGTGATTGTCATTATTTTAATTCCTTATTAAAATTTTATTCTGGATTGAAATGAGACAAGAGAGTTCCCGAGTCTGGTTTTATGTCTTTGTTCACTTGTCTATTATTTTGCTGAGCTTTGAAAAGACAATATTGAAGCTGAGGTACAGAGGGGTACTATCCATGTCTTTATTTTAAACTTCTACTAGCTCTTGCTTAGCACTGGGATTTTTAACAGCAAACAGTTCCAGCCAGCACCTAGTGCAGATTATGGGAAAAAAACAAAATAAAGAAAAGACAGCTTTTTAATGTTTCAAAACACCTCAAGTCAAACATGCACTTTTAGAACTCCCCAAATACATATTTATTCACATGTTGTTTCTGTTAAAACTCCAAATGAGGCTTCAAGGTCTATAAGAAGAATATGTGTTGGGAATCCTATTTGAATCACTGTTTATAGGTACAGGCTGGAGAGGGATCTTGGAAAAATCTGTATCTGTGTCAGTAATGGCATTATTTTGCAGTGTACTTGATGAAGAAAAAGGAACAAAAGGGAATGGAAATATTTTTTCAGTTGAAGACGTTTCCATCAGATGTTTAAATATTTTTGAAACTAATTATTAACAAAAAAAAAAAAGAATTCCTCATAAACAATTGTGTTACAATAATGAAAGGTCTAATACAAAGTATTTTAAATGGTGGACATTTTGCATGATTACTCTTTTCCTCAAAAATATAGCATGTTATATGTCCTGAAGCACCTCCCATTCATTCATCAAGGGCATTCTCCACTGGTATAAATGATCTGAGGAACAGCATTTTAAATGAAGATCAGGTGTTACTTTAAGTTAAATACTTTTCCCCCAGAATTATTTGCATTTTCATTGCAGTAAGTAAAAAAAAAGAAAGAAAAAGAAAGAGAGAAAGAAAAGAAAATAAAGTTCTTAATGAAACAATATTTAAAAAAAATAAATTCTCCCCTGCTAGTGTCAGTCTGTGACTTGCTTGGAACCATGGCAGGAGGTTTTTTAAGATAGTCTGTAAAATGAAGTTCTTAATTTCTGTTACTAGCTACTAAAAGGACACTGAAATTCATGAATGTTTTAAAATGTGTCGCATATTTTAGTCCAGGCACCAGGACACAGTTACAGTTTGAACTTTCGCCACCCCATGTCCCTAAAAATTCTCCTAGCAGTTGCAACTATGGGGAAAAAATTCTTCCCTTCATGTCTAAAAAATTTTGAATTGTTTTTCCTAATTTTAAATGACACTTATAGAGGCCCAGCAGCACGATTTTCCCTCCTAAAATTATTTCTATAGAAAATCTACACTGAAAAATTTAATGTTAAATGTCCTTTTTGCTTACTCAGTGTCAACAATTAGAAAGGAAAAATTGCAATAATGTGGAAGATTACTCTTTATTTTCTAGCAACTGTATGTAGGCTAAGAAACAACACCTGGGACTTAGCAGATGAAAGCCATAAGACTGGGGCAGGGCAGCCAAATGAATCTGAAAATTCATTTTATGAAGTCGTTTCTGCCTTAGTACTTTTTGCTCTAACAAGAACTCACCATGCAAAAAGTGAAACAAAGACTTGACATAAGGAGGTTCTGGAAGAAATTAATTTATAGCTAAGGAAGCCAATACACTTTCTGGTTTTTTTCCCCATCAGTTAGATTTGAAAATAAGTTTGTTTCAGTAAAAGCTGTGGGAACATTACAATGCCAGTGAAATTGCAGATAAACCGGTCACTTCCCCTCATTCCCTGCTCTCACCATGTGGTGGCAGCCTAAGGCATGCCTTCGCCAGGCATTTTCATCTTTGTGACTGCAGCCAGAAATAAAATATCCAAATATTGCTCCACTGGTGTTTTCCCATTGCGGGCAGCAAAGGACTTGCTTGTCAAAATGCTGAGCCATATGCCCCATCTCTGTCAATACTGATGTTTCTCTCTGAAAGCATGGTAAGGCAAAAAAGTGAGAGGTGAGATCAACATAACAGCAGAAGCCAAAAGCTCAAGAGAATGTGCTAAAATAGTTTTGGAATATAATTAACACAGCACCTTAATTTTCCATTGTGTTTAGTTTGAACATTGACTGAACTCTTTGGGCATGTTCACGAGCTGTTCCCTCTCTCCCTCCCCAACACACCCTGACTTTTTCATTTTTCTACTAGCATGTGGTTTGTTTTCTATCCCCCTGCTTTCCAAATATGCCAGGCCAGTCCCAAAATACAAACAAGCTTGCAGCCTTTGGAGTGGAGCAGATGACTTTGAGCACTGTGTTCTGTCCCTGGGCTGCATGAGACTGTTGTGACTGCTCCCTTTGTCTTTGTCTTAGGTTCCCTATGAAAATAGTCCATGGAATTCAAAACCAACAACAGCAACAAAAGACAATCTTTCTTCAATTTCTAAGCATCATGAAAAAATGTGTTTCATCTTGCTTTAGATCTTAAACGTGTAGAGAGAAAGTAAGTTTTTTTAATTGAATTTGCTCATGGAATGCCCATTTTGGGATGTCTGTGTATGTCACTCCTGCAATATCATTGTCTCTGGCTATTCAATTTTCTCCTTTTGCTTTTTCAGTCTTCATCAGGAAAAGTCACTGCTCCTGTTCATCTCTCCATCTGTGCAGCTTTTCTGTAATGGTCCATGTCTTGTGCCCATGCCTTTCTCCTATAAAACCTCCCCCTTCACCTAGCAATGTGGGATCCTTAGACTACTAGGACTTATGTTTTATGCTCCTTAACTAAATTATGTACATATTTAATTATTAGAATTCAATTTCTGTGTTCTCATAATAAATCCTATTTATTAAGTAATTCCTTGAGGTCTCACCTGTGTTCCCTGGGGTAAATTACAGAAGGCAGTTACCACTTTCAATGTACTATGTCAATGGCCTGCTTAATTTGACCTCTTCCTTTAAACTCATTAGCAATAAAGTTCAACAATCCCAATTTGCTCAGACCTATGCTGAAAGTTTCTTCTCCTTGCCCTAATTCAGTATGAGCTGATTTAAACCATCTTCCGATATATTTTTGCTCATGGTGCATCACTCAGTTTCCATTCCACGTGACAATAATCATATCCAAACGAAGAAAGAATTAAATAAATGTGATGTGTCGTGACACACTGTATCAGATGCTTTCCTAAATTAAAGGCAACCACCCACAGCTTCGGAATCCCTGCTAGGCACATCACCCCCTTTTTCCTTTGAAGCCAGGAAGCTGGACGTGGATCTGTGGCAGAACTATCACGACTCCCAGTTCGTCCTTGGTGTCAGGGTGGTCACTGTGTGTCTTGTGTTGCACCTTCATTTGTGGGTAGCTACCACAGCCCAGTGATGGGTGTGTGCATGCCCAGTGCCCCACGGGCCCAAATCGGGGTGCTGGTGTCGTGTCTGCACGGTGTTAATGCTGCTTTGGGCTCACCACATGCCCTCCTGCTCCTCCAGACCCAGGAGCAGACACCACCTCAAGTATGTGTGCCTCCGAGAGGGGAAGGGTCACAGAGGGGACCATCTCTGGGCTGGTCACAGCAGGGGAACTGGCTGTTCCTGGCAGCAAGGGGCTGAGGATGTGGAAGGATCTGCAGTCCCCACCTGGGTGACTGCGAGGCGCCCGCCGAAGGGAGCTCGTGCTGCGCCATGGCTCGCATGCATGTGACTCAGCCCGCTCTGTTCTTCCAGTAATTCAATCAGGACAGTCACGTCGTAGCCATGTGGAGTCAGTTACCGAGTCACAGTGAATTACTGAGGAAAGGATTGCATAATTAAAAAGGACAATAAAGCAAAGAGCTTTCCACAACAGTGGAGTCCAGAATCACAATGATGACATATGAGAAAAAGGAAAACAATTGTGTTTGGACTTGGTTTAAGGCTGGGCAGTACCACGTCAGAGGACAACCTGGTCCTGTTCTCCCAGCAGCCTTACAGAGTCTCAGAGTTAAAGGGGTGACAAAGAAAGAAAGTGGGAAGGAAGTTGTCCCCTCTGCCCTTGATGGTTAGACAGGGAAAGATAGTTCTCTGGGGGCATCAGATGGGAAGTAGGCCCAAGACTTGGTACCAGCTGAGGTATTCAGACAAGGTGAGATGCACTTAGGAGTAAATACACCCATGAGAAGGTGCAAGGAAAAACAATACTAGCAGTGAACGTTATGAACCAGTAAATCTGCTGTTAGTCCCAGACCCACAGCACCCCATGGAAGAGTTTCAGATACTGTCCATCTACTTTCACTGCATCTTGATGTGCTATCCAAAAACCTTTGTGCCAGCTGACTTTGAGGCACCAAATGGAGTGCCCTTCCTGGCAGGGAAAACAACAAAACAACAGCAAGAACATATGAAAAGGGTTGAACTCAAGTTGTCCTGCACTGATCTGCTTTCTCCCTCACTCTCCAGATGAATGACCAAAATTTCCTGGAGGGGACCATGCCAGGTCCTCACCAGTTCTTCCTTAATCTGTCCTACCTGGGCACATGCAGCTGCAGGCAAAGTGAAATCTGTTTGTATTGGGTTATGTCTTCTTTCTTTGAAAACAGAACAAACTCAAACCCCTTAAAACCCAACTCAAATAGTAGATTAGATGATGTTATCTGCTAGCTTTCCATGTGAGACCCCTTGCTTTACATCCCTTTGTGTCATAGGGTCATCTACTGTCCAGGACAGAATAGCTAGGAGTGTTGTTCACCTCTGACAGATCTTTCATATGCAGTAGAGAACCGGGTATTACACAGATCAGGAGACTTACATTTTATCCCAACCTTTCTTAATGATGAGAAAGTCAAAGTTTCTCAGTTCTGTCCTCTAAAATACTTGGAAAAGTTATTTTTCTGAAGCAATTTGAGCTTCTTCGAATGAAAACCTAACCCTTACTGGATAATTGTTATTGTGATGCTCCTAGGTAGTTATGGGGCATACGTACTTATACTTTATACTGTAATAAAAATACTGATTTTATGTGGGAACATCTGTTTTCTTCTTTGTTTCCTGGACTAAATTAAAACTCTCTTCTGAAATCCAGATCTGGAATCAATCCTCACTTTCAAGATGAAAAGGAGGTGAGTTGTCTCCTTAATCTGATTATTAATCAACTGGGCAAGAGAGCTCATCTCTTGACTTGCCTTTGGAGTACTACTTGCAGGTGACAGTCCTTTTTATACTGTGAGAGACTGTCCTACTGAGTGGAAGAGCTTACCTGTCTACAAAGACCATCATGGAAAGAGATGAACACTCTGGAGTGCCAGCAATGAGGGCTAAATTACTAACTGTACCCCTTGCAGACACAGAAATAGGAAGAAGAGTGAGCCAAGCACTGCAAAGTTTTAGCTGGAGAAAGATCCCAAATTTCAGAAGTTGGTATGTCACACTGGAGACTGTGAAGTATTTTCAGACCTACTATGTTCAGATGAATATTGTACTCTTCTTCCATATTTGCTCATTACTAAAGGACCACTAACATCATGTGAGTAAATAGTTGATTACTTACTACCTTCTGCATGTCATTAAAATATTGTTTTGTTGATATTCTCTCACTTATAGTTCTAAACCATTCTCAGTAATTTCCATGTAAAAGTGAAAAAAAAATTTTGACATCTTCACTTATGTGTGATAAATTGTTTGGAATAGTACCATGTAATGAAATTAATTTACATCTTTCAGGGGAAAATAAAACCACACCCACATTGTGTAGACAGGCTTTTCCCCATGCCAACATATTTGTCATCCAGGTGGCTTGCCTAAGAAAAAAAACATTACCAATAAAAAGATAAATAGAGTCTCCTTCTGATCTCAATACCAAAAATCTTACACAATGAAATCTCTCCCTAAATTCAGAGTTTAACTCAATGGTGGCTATCATAAAAGCTGGGGAAAACCTACTGAAATTAAGCCTACTAAAAGCTAATTAAATAGAGCAAGAACTTCTGCAGAACTTCCCAAAGATATCCTAGTGATGTTAATGGAAGTGGACCAGGTTTGTCTAGTGTAGATCTGCACCCAATGCACTTCCTTTAACAGTGTCACAGGTAAATGAAGCCAAAGTGAAACACAATTAAAGGTACACTAGAAACCATCAGCCAGGCATGACATGCACAAAATAGACCTCTGCTTCATGTCTCAGTGAACATCTTCAAACACCATGTGAGGCTCACATTAACAATAAAAACTGGAACCAGGTGAATATTGCACATCTCTAATTGATAAGTCCTATTGTTGCTGAAATGAATGATACTATGCTTTACTAACCCATTAGGACAATATTTAAAGTGTTAATTGAATTAAAAAATATACCATGTATTTCTCTGCCCACTTGATGTAAGAATTTACATTGATTCTTTTAACACCAAGGTGCTGCTGTCACACTTTAGCAATTGGTAGTGATTACCTGATTTTCCAGGTGCTTTGTGAAACAATACAGTATCTTTAAATATATAGTTTTTAATACCCGGTAATTCTAACATCTAAGTGAGAAAAAATGTATACATTTTTCTCCTTGATCTCATGGACAAGTCTGAAGACTCTGAGGCATTCAACAATGCATCCTCTCCTGGATCAAAGAAAACTCACATCTGCCTCTCAGCTTGGCATGGTCATTTAAAACATCCTTTCCCTCCCCCAGTTCCAGAAAACAACCTCAAGACAAAACCCATACACAAAAGCCATTAGAATTTGTTCAAATTAATTTTTGTTGGCATTTAAAGCAAATTCCATGCAACTGACCACAAATATTTAAAATGTCTCTCCTGGGTAATGGTAGCACAATGGGAGTGGAAAGGGAACGGTGCACACCTGGATATACAAACTCCCCAAATCAAAGGGTTAAAAACAAGGGATCATTTGTTCTTAATGGATACAAAACCCACATTCACCAAACAGCTGTCGTGCGACTTGAAACAAAAGCTTGCAAGCAGCAAATTTCAATATAAAAATATGAATGAGAGGGAGCAAAAAACACCTCTGATCCTCACATACCTAAAAGCATTAAGCCTCTTTTTTGTTTTTTCTTAACAGCAGGCAGTCAGTTTGCCTCCTTTGGCCTGACAGGTTTGCCTGTGAAACAACCATGGCTGCCAGACACTGCCAGAGCTGAGCTGTGTCAGCTTACCTCACCCTCCAGCATTGTCTGCTGCACACAGAAGGATATTAGTGCCTGGTTTGTGACCACTGTAGTTAAACACCTTAAAGCCTATAAGTAAACTTGCCTGTAAATCAAAAAGGCAGAGAGTTTTCTCATTTCATCAAGGGTAGTTTTACTGTCTGCTGTCACCACAGCTGTCAGCAGGATGCTTAACTGCTCTAATTGTCTAAGGGCTCATTCTCTCACCCTAACTAATTGTTTAGATCTGCTAATCTGCATCCATCATCTGTGAAGGGGCTAAGGCTGTTCTCATCTTCCAGTTTATAGGAATCAGCTACAGTGAGTCCGTAACAGGATCTCCAGGGTTTCCCTACTACCCTGTTGCTTGCAGTCAGGTCAGTGATGTCCTGTGAGCTGGTGAGGATGAGGAGCATGAAATCTATGGAAGTCAGTAAATCACAGCAGCCACCCAAAGGATGACATAACAAGAAGTAACAGCACAGTAAACTGCCATGGCCCTGTATTGTTGAACCCAACTAGGGATGGACAGAGAGACTATGTCAAAATTACTGAGCCCTTGGACAGATCTAACTGTATTTGCAATGGTGTGTGCTTTGTTTGTGTTAGGTATGAAAAATTAATGATGTGAGCATACATTGCTTCTGTATATCAAAACCTTTTCTTAAATGATTCATGGCATTGCAAAGGACTTTCATCTCAACTTATTTATACAACTTTCATACAGTTTATAGCACTTCATTCAGTCAAATATTTATCAAAATCCATTTATTTAAAGACCCTTTTCTGCACATATTGTTTACATATGTAATGTCATCATTTTTTGTGGCCTTTTTTCCCCCTTTTGTTTTAATACCCTTGGAATTAAGGCTTGAGAGACCTTAGGATTTTCTGGTCATTCACTAAAAATTTCCCTTGAGTTAGCCAAATACTTGTAATTTTTATTGAACTGAAACTATCTGAACTCTGTAAGCAGAGTTCTGGCTCAAGTGAGAACCATACCCCAGTCGGCAAATCCCAGGTTGCATCTGTTACCAGTCACAAGTTATCAGCTGCTGATCCTGAACTATTCTACCTAAACTCTGGGCCAAATCACAGAAAATTATTTTTGTGACTGTAGGTTAGTGCCAAGCTTTATTTACATCTTACTTCATATATTTCCATCTGCCTAAACTTTAATTCTGGTTTATCACATAGATGTGTCATGAAGCTGGCATGCTGGCATCGCTACATGAAATTCATTGTAAATGTTTGCTCTGGTTAGTTGTCAAGTAATCTCTTTTCCCTTGTTTCAGCTTTCTCCTTTGGACACTGTTTTCTGCTCTTTCTTGTCCTTGTTGCCTTCTTTCCCCTAGGCCAGATGCCACAGCTGCCTTGAGTGCCTGACTGAGGATGCTAAGCCAAGCTGGAGAAGCCACATGAAGCCAAGCAGCAGCACAGCCCTGCTGCTGGCCACAGACATGCTAGTTACCACCTACAGGGATGGAAAGGCTCTCACCAGGCTAAGGAAACACATGAAAGTTATTTAAGGTCTTTGGCCTTTGACACTCTCTAGTTCTTCCAATTAAGTACGTGCAAGCACTCAGGCATAACCACAAGATACTTGTCATATCTGACACTTTTCTTCTACAGTCTCCTTCCTTACAGCAGTTGGAAACTGCTCCAAGGGACTTCCAATTCAATTTGTGTAGATATGTTGAGCCCTGTGTGGAGGGCACACTAAAAATGCCTAATACCCAGTAGAGATGGGTTTCTCTGAAGGATTAAACATTAATTGAAAAGAAAGGTGGAGCGTGGGAAGAGAGGAACATTCCAGTTTAGAAATGGGCAGTGTAAATGCTTAAGTGTCATACTTACAAATGTTAAAAATAAGGGCACTCCTTTAAAGTACATAATTGAATAGATTCCTCTGTTGATGACTAAACCAGGTAGGGTTTGCTACATTTGCTTAAGTGAAAAAGACACTGTAGGGTAAATGAGCTCCTAATCTCAGCACTTCAGCTAAATTTCTGAATTGTGATGGGATGACTTTTGCCCTAAGAGATTAACTGAATTGGCCTCACACAGGAAATCTATGGCAGAGCCAGGAAGCAACTTTACTGCAGAGCTTTACTTCTACGACAGAACCCCATAAAATCAGTAGCCATGATAGCCAGGAGATGACCTGTTCTCTCCCACGTTCACCACTTCTCTGTAGACTTTTATTTTCAGGGGAAGTGATTACAGAAAACTCTCTAAGACCTCATTCCTCATTTTATAAATGTTCAAGTCTTAATAAGGGCACAATTATGAGAAAGGAGGTTTTAAATGAACCAAGTCTGTGCCAAGTAGATGAAGGAATCTTTGAAGTGATCCCACCTTTGATTTATGTACTGGCTAAACCTTGAGTTTCAATCTAGATTTCCTCAGCAAATCTCTTAAATCAAAAGTTTCATTGCACTGCTGTTCAGAAATTAATCTGACTGTGAGACTAAGGGGGAAAATATTGTACCGCAGAACAGTAAACTGCTGTAACTCTGAAGTTAAACTGAAACTAAAGAAAAACATGCTTTGCCTTATTAGTGTGATAGGGCTTTAGCCAGCCCACAACTTCCCCCTGACTCTTGGCCTGCACCCTTTTTCTCAGGGAGGTTTCTCATTTTGGCTAAAGGTTCACTGAAATAAGCCCTCTCTTCGTGGCTGGAATCATAGGCTCCAATCAGCCTAACGTAAGGACAGAGCAGTATTTTAGATTGAACTTATCCAAATATTATTGGTATATTATGTTTCATAATTACTTTGGATCTTTCTTCTTCTTACCATAGAAATGTATTTTGGCTCTACAGTCACACAGTTCTGACACCTCAGATGTAATGGTTCTTTCAGAGCCGTGAGGTGGTTGCTGGTCTCCCTTCTTTATGAACCCAGTTTAGCAGAGCATTTAACAAGTGTTAAAACTCATCCCCCTTCAGCAAAATGCACCGGGTAAGCTGTGCTTGACCTCAGGGCAGCAAGCCTAGTGCTGGGGGCTGAGCTAATGAGCTCTTTTTGAGCCACTATAATTGCACAGTTTCTGGAAGGCAAGAGAGTTGTGTTTGAGTTTGTCTGGCAGAGGAAGGACCTGAGCCCCAGTCCTTCCCTCCTGGGAGAGGGTCCTTACCACCAGGGCATGTGAAGCAAGATCAGTGCTATTTGGAGAACGGGTCAAAAAGACCAGGACTGACCTACATTCCTAAATCTAGTCAAAACTTTTAAACCTTGAATCTTAGGCATGTTCAGACAAGATATAGAGAAGATTTCAGACACAGTCTATTTCAGGGCTCTCAGCATGTTGTGGGTGCCTGTAGCTCTTCACGTTTATGAAACCTATTTTCCTGTCTTTGCTCTCTGAAATCTTCCCTCAGAGCTGGGGCATTGCAATCCCCTGTGGGATCTGATGCTCTGGTACCTAAGGTCCCTGGGAGAAAAATTATGTTAACTAAATTTGCAAACTAGTCACTCACTGGGTTTAATGCAACCACAAAGAAAATAAAGACTTGTACAATTCAGCAAGCAAATAAAGATACTTTAAAAATTTTTCTAGTGATATAGCAAGTCTCGTAATTTCCTTTAATAGTTTCCTGTGCCAGTCTTGACAACTATAGTAAATGGAAAGAAATTTTATAGTGTATATGAATAGATCATCAGTTGCCATCAAATCTGAATAGTAGAGGGTTCAAAAAACTCATTGTGAAAGAAAGAAGTCTGTGTTTAAGAATTAGAAAAAATAACTTGCTTCTATCAGATCCAAGATATCTGAATAAATAGGATTATTTCTGAGATAAGCAAGAGGATAGTATATTCAGTGAACTAGATGTCCTCTGCTCAGGCTGGTGAAGTAAAGAGGTGTCAGCAGAAGAAAGGTGGGTGAGTGCAAGGAGGAAGGGCCTCTGTAGGAAATGACCAGGCATGGCTCTGCTGCTGAATTTGGCATGAATGCTGGCTGCTTTCCCTGAAAGATGGGGAATGGGAAGAAATACCAGAGAAAGAAAGGAATCAGTGGGGGCAGGGGACCTTCACAAAACATGACTGAATATTGCAGCTGTGCAGCCTTTGATCAAAAGTCAAACTGTAGAAACATTTTGTGCCATCTCCTTATGGGAATAAATGTTGAAGATGTCAAAAGAGCATAGGAACCTCTCTGGAGCATGCTATTGCGCCAGAGAGAGGAGTCTGACTTCTCTGTTTTATTAAATTCTGCTTTACTGTGAGCAGAATGTCTCTTAAGGATTCCTTGATGCTGTTTCTCTTAGGATTGTATAAATGCAGTCAGATTTCTTTTCAAGTCTTCTCATATACCACCTGCTACCTTCCAAACTGGTCAGTGTCCTCAATTGTTATTACTGTGTGAAAAACTATATAAGAAAAATGAAGCGCATAAGAAAAATGAAAAAAATTGGGAGACGTGATGGCTGGAGCAGTTGTGAGATACAAAGTTCTTGAGGCTGGTGGTTGTTTTACATGCAGGACTCCTTTGTGCAGTGCCTTCACCCAGCATTGCATGCTGTTTGCATGCTTTTGATGTTATGGGTATTGCTGAGATGAGTGAGGGTTGTTACACAATGTTTATTTATTCTTAACTTATAAGTGCCTGGATACAACTTTTCATTATTTACAAATTAGAACATGTTTGAATGACACAAACCTTTTTTTTTTTTCTTTAGAATATATTTACACATATTTCCTTATGTTTCAGTAGCAGTAAGTACATTTGTTAGAGAACCATTTTAGTGGCTTTCTTTTCTCATGTACAAATCCAGTGTTATTAACTGTACTATATTTAAAAGGCACAAGGGAGTAGAGAAGCACATCATCTACATTAGCCATCAATGTCTGTGGGAGCTGTAGGCTTCACTTGCCCTCTCAGCTCTGATGTCTGTGATGTCTGCTACATGAGGAGTCAGGAAAAACTGTCTCATGTTTGAAAACATGAGAAATTTTAAAGTGCTCTTGCCACAGCTCAGTCTAAAAATAAAGGAGTTTCAACTCAAGAAGTCTTAATGCTCTTGCCACTGATGCAGTGACTGCCATTTTGAAGTAATATATTCCCTGATGGCCAGAGAAAAGAAAAGGAGAGGAGCTGCCAGGTCTTTTGCGTTTCTGTTGGTGGGCCCTGAAACAGCATTTGTTGTCTTGCTCATGGATCAGCAACACAATGGTCCTAGAAAACTCTGTTGAGGCCTCCTTTCCTTTTTAGGTCTGATATCTGAGAGGGTGATGGGGCACTGGAACAATTGCTCAGAGAAATTGTGGAGGTTTTATCCCTGAAAGTGTTCATGGCCAGGTTGGATGGAGCTCTGAGCGATCTGATTTAGTAAAAGTTGTCCCTGCCCCTGGAAGAGGGGTTGGAACCAGAAGATCTTTAAGGTCCCCTCTAACCTTGGACCTTCTATCCAGGGAAATCAAAGCCCTAAACCAGAAGCCATGTTTACCAGAAGCTCTGCCTGCAGATACATGCCAGTACCTCTAGCCAGAGCTCAAAAACAATCACCTGAAGTTAATTGTATCATCAATGGAGATGAGTCAGATCTAAACCAGACTACTTTTGTATTTTTGGCCTACTTTGCCTTATTTCTGAGCAGCAGAAAAGCTACTAGTGGCAGGCCAAGAGGCTCTGATTCAGTGGAGTATGCTCTGCATTGGCTGAAATCCCTCCTGATTCCTCGGGGGTGCTGGATGCAGAGAAGACTTTGTGAAGGGCTGAGTCACTGTTCTCAGAAATCCTGATTCTTCCTACAGGGATGATCAACTTTGTCACAGAACTGGGTGCTGGTGTGTTCCTACGTGATAGGTGTTCAGGTCTGTGACTGTCCTAGCAGTTTATTTCTTATTACATTAGTGGCATAGCTCAGAGTAAATAAACAAAGCCTTAGTTTCCTGGGAAAAATGATGCTTACATAGCACTTACAGTTCTCAAAGAACTTCTGTTCGATCTCCACACTAATGTGGTTTCACAAGGAGACTGAGATTATTTTATTGCCCCAGGATGCCAGGAAATTTTCATTTGACTTCCTCAGATCTCTAGGATAAAAGTGGAACAGTAAAAAAAAGAATTCCCTTTGCTGTCTTAGATTTCTGTTCTTCAGGAAAATATGTTATGTTTTCTAAGATCTGATATTCTGTAGTTTATTTTTAACTTAGTGACAGTATTATTTTACTTTTTTTTTCCACAGAGGAATATCTTGCCCTCTGTTGCTTCCTGCTCCTGGCCTTTTTTATAGGCTTCTTTTTTCTGTGTGGAGTGTAGATAATGCTTTTCACACTTCATTGATTTTTTTCACTGTATGTTTCCTCTCTTTGTAGAAAACAAAGGAGTCAATAACCCATAAAGTGCAGAAAATATAACTATCATTAATAAACTGCCAAAAAACCAACAGGAGACCATTTGTTTGGTAGTGTCATGTGAAAGGTTTGGTGCTGGTGAAAAAGTTAGGCCATAGCAAGCTGATAACTATCAGGGGGTGATATAATGAGCATGTGAGAAAGAACCATGTGTTCTTTAACCAAAATAAAAAAGCAAACCCAAAAAAACTACCAAGAATAAAGAAACCAAACACCAAAAAAATCTACATCCCAAAAAATTTTAACCCAATATGAATGTCTTTCCAAAAGCTTTTTCCTCTTATTCAATTAAACTAGGTACAAATGGAGTTATGAAGGTGATCCATACACATGATCCATAGTTGCTTAATCTCATTAAAACTGTATTTATCTTGACAAATGGTATTCTTACTTGTCAGGCTAAAGTCAGAAAGTTCCTGGATCTTTCTGTGCCCTTCTCCTACATATTAGATCTTCACAGAAATATTCATAGATGTACAGACCTCCTGTACTTTTGGAGGTGAATGCCTCCCAGCTGGCAGCAAGAAGAGGTATGTAGGGACTCTGTCTGCCTGGAGTGTGAGAGCCTGGCAAAGCATCAGGGGTTCAATCATCATGGAAATCTGTTCCTGGGACTGGGGGAGAGAGGTGATAGCTTGTGGTGAGGGGCGTGTTTTTGACTAAGAGCTTCAGCAGTCCCTGACTGTTGGCCTCAGCTTTGCCTTTTGTTCACACTCTTGATGTCAATGCAGCCCTGGACATCCTTGGATGAGCTTGAACTTGGTTTTGTGAGCACTGAGAAGCAGAATCCTGCTCTGTGTCTGTTCCCATCGACTGAGAAATGCACAGAAGTACTCGAGATGAGATTAGCAGAAGTAGTCACAACTTTCTTTAATTCTCTTCCAAGTTAAATCTATTTGCCATTAGCCCCATCAGGCCTGGAGTTAGCTCAGTCAGGAGTGTTTCTAACAGCCCTGCTCATATGCTACAGACAGACGATTTCAAATTAATACAACCAAAAAGGCTTGCAGGTCAGTTTCTTTTACAAAAACACATTTTTCTTGGTTTAAACATTCTCCTACACTGTGCTCCTGTGTGGTCACCTACCTTGTGTCACAGCCCAGATGAGAACAAATGATGAATAGAGAGCTTGTAAGAGAAACACTCTATTCCCAGCAATGTGCCAGAGCTCTTCCCACATCCCTTCTGTGACAGCGTGGTGAGGCAGCCGAAACATCCAGGACACAGTCCTGTCCCTCCAGGTATTGTTCTACATCATCATATTGTTTTGTCCCATTTCAAACATTTGAATTTGCTAATGCAGTAATATACTGAGTCAACATCTGGACTTTTAAAGAGATGAGAGGCAAAAATACTAGGTTGTAAGAAAAAAATATTAAAGGTGTATTTGTGAATCACACACATTCTTTCCTGTTTGTTTATGGTTTTGTTAAGATGTTATCAGTTTTGTACCTTTTGTGTAGCCCTTTTTCTCAAAATGTCTGCTGGATTAATTACAGATAAAAACTAAACTGTAATACTAAAATTTCCATCTGTATTTTCACAAGCCTCTCAGAGACTAAGTTGCACAAGAAATGAAACTTGTGAGCTTTGCCCTTTGAGGAGCACGATCCCACCATACCTAAAATCCACGACAGGAACTAACTCTTTCAGATCTGATTCCTCTGTGCACCCCTCATTTGTGTACAGAAATGTCTGGATCATCTCCTGTCTCCATCCAAATTTAGTCGCAGAGTGCTGCTGTGGGACTTCTCACTGTAACACCAAACCTTCCTGCACATATTCTGTTCTATTGATTTTACTGAAATCCTGTTATAAGTTACTTTCATTCCTCTGTTTTTAAGATAGGTTACTGGTGTATTTATTTGATATTTTTAAAGGAACTCTACACAAAAATCTTTGTCAGTAAGATTGATAGAACCTAATATATTTCTTACCAGACAGTTTAAAGATAATATTACTTCTCAAAGGACTAGGCTTCTTCCAGGCAGCATCTTTTGCCCAGTGATCTCGTTATCCAAACAAGCCTGTGGCTTTGAAATGGAAATAGTTTCTTCTAAATAGTTGTATTAGGATTTCCATGAGCCATGAAAAATCTGCCCCTCAATTTTTTATGAGAGAATAGAGTTCAGAATGTTGCATTTCTTGAGTATTGTTTGCTTCTATATTTTAGATTTTTTTCTCTTAGTTAAACAGTGAAAAAAGCAGAAACATTACAATATACACATGAAAGAGGCCTAAAGTGGACACAGTACAATATAGACAAAAGCTTATATATTATATTAATATTAATATAATACTATAATATATTAATATTAATATAATCACTTATCTATTTTGACCATTAAAATAAGTGGGATTAAAGTGATAGACAAAAGATGTCTTCTATGCCAGATAAATCTCCATCAGAGGAGGCTAAGGACTTACTCAGGTTATGGCATTAAATATTGAAATACTTTCTCATGTTAACATTTGCTCAGATATATGTTCTTTTCCTTCAAATCTTGTTGGACTTATGCCGTTTTTATAAGACAGCCTTGACTCTGCACTAAACCATGCCACTAACACGTTACTTAATCTAACTGGCACATTGTAAAATTTTACACATGCGCTCATCCAGATAATTACACAATTAATTTTCACTTAGTACAGCCAAAACGGGGATAATGAAATTTCCACTGGTGTACTGTTACGTCCGGGGGTTAGAGGTCAGCTTCCTGTTTGGATAAGGGTGAGTTTAAAGAGGATTTCTGACAGTCTCCTTACTTCAACTGATTCTAAAAACATTGCAATGGAATTTCAATTTACAGCTAAGTTCAATTGAAGGAGCAGATGTTGGGAGTGTGCCACTACCATTCTGGGAGCCCTTTCTATGCAGGTGTAGTCAAAAGTCAATGTTCTTCATCCCACTCTTCATATGAAGGTAGAGTTAAGCTGACACTTGATATTGATTGCTGCACTGAACTGTAGCTGCTTTACAGAACTATCCCTAGCCTGAACAACTTTTCCCTGTTGTAACTTTGGTATTTCAAAGGAGCACGTTCAGAAGAGCAGAGTGGGGGTCTGCCCCCTGAGGATGTGTAGTAGAAAAGTCTCCACAATAAAACACGATCAGAAAGAACTGACAGAAACTTCCAGATCTTTGACAAGGCCTATTCTTTGGCACCAAAGTATATAGTGGCATATAAAACCAACAGAGGTTTGATATGTAACTGCAAATTTTGTGATCCTACAATAAGTATGCTTCTGATGGTTACTCACCAAATCTGGAATAAGTAGTGTAGTTTATTGTGGGATATGCCTACACATGGACATTTGCTGTCATGCACCTTTCCTGTTTATAGATCCCCTCAGCAGATGTGCTTCTATCTGCAGAGCTTTATTTTCTGTTCCTTGCCATCCAGACCTTAGCTGGGGGTCATGCTGGGCAGGTGATGAGTGCCCCAAACACTGACTCCTTCAGGTGAGAAATGTCCTGAGGGAGAAGGGAGTGCAAAATCAGGCTCAGCTTTTGAACCAGTCTGTCCTGGATTTGCACTCATGCCCAAGACTGACCTGGCTTGCAATTTAAGAGGTTCTGCATCTCAGAGCCATATGGACTGTTCCCACAGCACACTGGCAGAGGCAGGAGGCTGGTCAGAGATGAGTAAACTGCCTCAGTGCCAACCCTAAGTCAAGTCCTTCCATTTCAGAGCCAAATTATGGTAATGCTAGCATTTCTATCAATGTCATGGGCTACAGGATTAGTTCCTAAGGGCAGAACACACTGTCAGATGTGTATCAATGTGTAGTATATCAGAGCACATCTCTTGCAAACAGCAATTCTTGTGATGTGTATTTCTGTAGCCAGGGCCTTGATCACAGGCAGGAGTTGCACCAGCCTTTAATAAGTGGAAGAAAAGAATTACTTGCAGAAGAGACAGATGTTTACACAGTCACTGATTTTGTGCATTTCCTCTTTCTCTTTCTGTCCAGCTTCTTCAGTGGGCTTTACACCATGCAGTTTGGAAAGCGCTAGCATTTCTTATGGTAGGCTGTATTTCTTCATTCTCTCCTTTTCTTCTCTTTTAATATCTCTTCAGTTTTGTTTGGGTGTTTTTGGAACTCATTTGGTAGTCCTGATTTATTCAGAACTTCAAGTTTCATGCTGTTTTCCTCTATTTCAGTCTCTTTGATGCCTTAAACCTATTTCACATGTTTTTAAGGCTTCAAAGTGTCTTAAATAATATGCTCTCCTTCCTCAAGTAGCTAAAGATGTAACTAATAAAATCCCCCCTCTGTAGACCACACCTTATGTTATCAGTGCCTAGAGACCAGCTTCAGACACCTGGAGCTACAGATGGATGCACTATACAACCCTGACCATCAGACATGTCTACACATCAATAAAGAAAGATGGAAATCCTCCAACTCAGATATTTTAAAGGAAGTATAAAAAAATCAATTTTACTGATCCATTGGGAAAAAAGACACATGAACTGAGTTTACTAAAGATCCATAGACAGTCCTTGCATCTCCTTTCAACATCAAGGGTACTGTGACAGCAAATGTTTTACAAAAGGAAGGAGATGATGTAAGAGATGATGTACTACACTACAGACATTGCTGTTTGTTGTTAGTCCTGTCTCAGAATGCAAATCTCTAAGTGAAATCCCTATGTCTGACATTAAGTGGGTGATCAAGTATATAGATATTCACCTCCAAACAAATACAAGCAATGCTTTCATTAATGTTTGGTATTTCTAATCTCAATTGAGTTGTTATCCTGGAAAATATTAATTGTATTTCTAGGCTAGTGGTTGAACATAAAAGATACAGCACCAATAGAAAATTTGTGCATTAATAAAGAGTCCAAAATAACATTCTTTTTCATTTTCAAATTACACCACTTTTGTTCCAACAGGGAACCATTTTCAAGAAAAACAGTTGTGTTTGCTGCACCAATTTTGTTCTAATGTGCTTCTTCTAATGCTCCAAGCAATAGAAATAGTACTATTCTTCAAGAAAGCTGGTAATATAAAAATAAAATTATATGATGGAATTATCAGTTCCTATAGTAGAAAGCAATAGTATAATAATGCACTGTATAATAATAGTAGCAACTTAGTAACAAGTAATACCATAGTGATGTAGTATATATACCCTTCCAATCATCTTCATTTTTTCTCCTAATGAACAGCACAGCAATCCCCTCTCTGCAGGCAGGAATGCCCTTGAGGGGAAGCCCTGGCACACAGCTGGGGAGGAGGAAAAGCACAGACATATCTCCTCTGCTCTCTCTGCTCAAGATTATCCTGGTTGACAACATAACTCACTTTGTGAGTTCCAAGGAACTCGAAAGTACCCCGGATGGAGCTATGAAGCATACTTGGGACAAAGAGTTATATGAAACACAAATTAGCCCCTGCTACACTACACTACACATTCCTCACCTCATTGCCCTCCTTGTGCCCTTTGAGTGAAAGACTACCCCAGCAGTTCTCATGATTGGTTTAGAAAGTTACTTTTAATGATATTACTGGTTTTTTTGAGTACTATTTAGAGTTTACAGCTCTTTTCTTAACACATCTCTGAGCTATGATTTGTCAGTGAAGAAACAGAACTTGGGATTTCAAAGCTCTGGAACATGTTAGGACTTTGACTAGCAGGTGAATTTAGGCACAAACCTGGGCTACATGCACGGGATACACAAAAGACAACTTATTTCCATAGTTAGCAGGTATTTCCAAAAGCACATATTCTATTATTCTCTGAGTAATTTTGGAAAACAATATTTTGGTTTACTCCGTAACATTTTTCTTGCATCATTGCTCTTTTTGAACTGATGTGAAATAGAGGGTCATTTCCATTTCTGTTAATTCCTATCATGCCTGTTTAGTCTTCTTTCTTGCTTCCCAGGTTTCTGTTCTACAAAACTGGCAGTGTATTGCCATAATGATCTTCTGCCATAAAATGTGCTTTAACAGTTGGACTTGACAATTCTTCTGGGACCTTTCCAGCTCAGACTGGTCTGTGATTCTGTGGTTCAGCAGACACTCAGCATGGGAATCAGAAATCCACCAATCCAGTTTGAAGCATTCAGTCAGCAGAGAGAGATAGTCTGGGAGGAGACTGATTATTTTCTTCTTAGGACAATTAATTAAAATAAGGAAAGAATTGTCATCTGCAATTTTCTACCAATTAAACTGAGACCTCAAAACAGTGTGTTCCAGTAGCAGCCTAAACTTAGACTGCTGATTCCTAGTGAGATGTATCCCACTGTTCCATAACCACCTTTTTTTTTTAACTTGATCTTCTTAGCTTTACTAGCTTCTCCCTATGGTCCAAGCAGGTAGGCTCCTTAAAAGTCTCTGCAGAGGTTTTTGCCTCCATTCCCACTTGAGCAAATGAACTTTTTTTTAAGCCTGATACACCTCACACACAGTTTAAAAGGCAAAATGAACTAAGCTTTCCTGATATTCATGCAGCAGGTATCCTGTACTCCTAAGGATTTCTTTAACATTTCTTGCTTTCAGTGCAGGGAATTCCTATGCACAGCTGCAGTTTAATGGTATCTGTAACAAATTGCTATCTATTTTAACAGGTGCTCCTCCTGTTGCTCTGCTCCTCCAGAGTCCATTCATTTCCCTTCTCAGGCATTTAGGAGATGTGCTGATGAAGGTACAGTCTTTTGCCAGGCAGACTATTTAGTGGGGGCAAATTGTGTGATCATAATAAAAACAAGTAGTTATCCATTCCTTGAGGCTACTTCACACACGACAAATTGTCTATGTTTATGTGTCCCTTTTTGGTTGGAAATAAATCTTTCTTATTTTCCTAACTTGTCCAGATTTTGAATCTGTTATTTCTGGCATTCTGATATCTCCATTTCTTTCCTCTCCAGCTTTACAATACTTTTTTTTAAACTTCTTTTCCCCCAGTGTTCATTTTGGGGCATTTTTGTTTGTTTGTTTGTTTGGTTTTGTCTGTTTGTTTATTTGTTTTTTGGGTTTTTTTTTGGGGGGGGGGGGGGGTTTGGGGACTTCTCTTTTTTTTCTCCTTTCTCTCTTTTTTGTCTTCACTCTTCTCCTTTTTAGTCTGGCAATCCTGGAGCAGGTCTATGTGTGAAATTCTCTAATATCTCACTGATTGCATCAATGTTTTCAGTTTTGTTTCCTCCCAAAGCCTAGAATAAAGCTAAAACTTCCTTTTTGGTATTTTAGGGAAACCTGCAAGGTAATAAACTCCATGTTCTCCATCTACAGCCATTTATGGATTGCAACATGGCATTCAGCCAGTGGCTGTCACAAAAGGGTATAAGAAAGTTCCTTCCATGAAGAGCTGTCAGTGGGACTGTCATTGCAGAACCACCTTGTGCTCTTTAATCCCTTGATAAATGGATATGGAGAGTGCAGAAGACTGGATGTTGCAGAAAAAAGTGGGAGAGAAGATGGCACCCTAGATGTCCACAAAAATCTCAGATCCCAATGCAGAATTCTCCCTGCAACATGAGGAAAAATTGAAGAGGAAAAATTGTTGCCATTCCACTTGCACAACCCAGCCCAGTTAAATTACCAGTAATTCAAATGCTTAAAACACTCGGTAAATTTCATGGTGCTTTCTCACACACAAGTCTCAGGAATGGACACATCATATTTTTGGTGTTGTGGTGGCTTTCCCTCTCTCTTTTTAAAACAAATTTCTGACAGGAACATGATATGAGATACTTCTATCTTCCCTGTAAAAGCCAAATTTCCACCAAGCACACCTGAACATCAACCATAGCTTTATTCATATCCTGACAGCTGTCTGCTGCTTGCTGTGTTTTTTAGGAGTGTTGGCTGATGGAAGTACTGACATTCCTGCTGGTCATCCCGTTGGAGGCACGCTGCCATCGGCAGGAGGAGTTGTCCTGGCTGCTGTGGGCAGCAAGCTGCTGGATTGCAGACCTACCTTGCCTGGCTCTGTCTGTAGTTGGGATCTCTGAGAAGAGAGGGTGAACATGCATTGAGCAGTTTGAGGACAAGTGTTGGAGGGTCTTTGGCTACCCCCACATGCTCGTGTCTGACTTCTGGGGAAGACAGACCTGCTGTTCCTGATGCTCAGGGAAGCCAGGCAGGCTGTCTAGATGGAAAATAGATGCACAAATAGCAAACATTTTCTCATGACAGGAACTAAGCATCTGCCAGAATGCCTCTGCAATTAATGAGCAATTGCCCTAACTCTCCCTGCCAGTGTTGCAAATGACTGGAAGAGGGTGATGAAGCAGAGAGGAATTCCCATACGTGCATGCTCTTCTCTCATGACTCATCTTTTTCCCTAGACTATTCTTTTGGGTAGCATTGGAGGCAGACTGCTGGCTCAGCTAACTGATGTTCTCAAGAGAACAGCACAGATAATACCCCCTGTGGTGAGCACTCCGCTTCTGATATATCTCAATACATTTTTACTCTGCTTCTGGGCATAAGCTCTCCATCTAGAGCAGCAACAGATCTGAAAATGGGTTTACTTTGGGCAGATATCTGTAGGTATCCTCTCCTACTGCAGAGACAGGGCATTGAGGAAAAAAATGGGACAAGATTTTCCGGGTATTCATTCTTGAAAGACAGATCTTTTGTTCTGAACCATAATTCAGTTTTCATATCTAAACTTGGTCAGTTGTTGTCATAAGAATGGTAAATATTTTTAGTCTAAATGAACACCTTTAGCTTTACTTAGTGACAAAAGCTGCTCATTACTCCCAAGTAATTTACTAACAATATTATTATGTGAACAAAAAAATTAATGTAATCTGGCATTTATGACTTCCACATAACATCAGTTGCTAAGGTAGGAAAACAACAAAAATACCTCTTTTATTCAGAAAAATCCTTAAACTAATAAGCATGTTCCTAATATTAAAATCAAGTCAGCGATCTTATTGACTTTCATTACATAAAATTTATGACACTTGGATGTAGTTTAATAAGGTCATAAAAATGCCAGTTGTGGTATCTCATAATACTTTTTATAAACTGGTTTTACAGTCTACCCTTTGTTCCAAAGTTCAAAGTGACAATTGAAATGCACAGGTTGCCCAGGGGTTCAGACTTTTTGCTAGAAGTACTGACTGGTGAATACCTTAATTTCTAATATATCTGTATTTTTTTCAAAATCGCAGTAATTGTGGGGAGCATTCCTTTCCTCCAGATGTGCCAAAGCCGATATTTTTCAATTTAAAGAAAAATATCAATAATTCAGTAAAACGAACACATTTTATTGCTATACACTTTTTTCTTTTTCCTTTTTCTTTTTTTATATGAAATGAAAACTGTGCAACATTTATTCCAAAGCAGGTCAAATTCAAACAATACTTCTAAGTGCTGTTACAATAGTGGCATTATATTGTCCCTTGTCAGCTTTCAATTACTTCATCCACCTAGCTGATCACTGACTTATTTCCTGGCTTAGGTAAATAGGACTTTTGGTGCACTTCCCTTAAGTCATTTCAGAGAAGATAAATTAAATAATGATTGCAATTTAATATTGTGATAGTGCTAAAATATTTCCTTCAAGCTTCAAGTTTGACCACAAGTTTCCAATAATATACTTTTTTTCACTTGCTAGCTCAAACCTGAGGTTTTATTAAATTCTACAGCTGCAGTCAGTATTTATGTTTTCATCTAGCAAATTGGACATTTTAAATAATAAAGAGCATGAAGTTATATATATAAACAGATAACACTTGCAATTCATTTAAGGTGGAAACTTTATTTAAAATTAATAAAATTCCACACAATATGGCACAGAGGTCCAAATTCTTAGCTCATTATACTGAAGTAAATCTGGGGAAAATCCATCGACTTCATTGAGGTTATTCCAGGATCATAGCCAAATACTCGAAACTTCGTCTGGGTATATGCTCCTCAGGGATGCAGAGCCCTGTGTGCACAGGGCCCTCAGTGTGCACAGGCTGCTCCATCGAAGGAAGGATGTTCAGTTGCTTCCAAAGAGGGGTATAAACTTTCTTGACACATTGGGGATAGAGTCATTAGAGGAGAATTTGTGTGGGAATTATTAATGGTAAAGGATTTTTGGGAAAGCTGTAAAAGGCCTCAGAAATAGAAGGGAAAATGGTAATTTAGAATTGGGCTAAGGCTGTAAGAAACTCCATCCTGTTCATGATTGTATATAGGAAATTGTAGCTGACACAAATATGCAGTGAAGATCTTGGTCCTGCAAGTCCCATGGCTGATCTTCTGCTCAGGGAAAACTGAGCCTGAAGAGGCAGTAAACGCCTGAAGTACAGCTTTAGAGCTTGGCCTGTGCATAGGCACTTTCCTCATTTTTCACTTTGCTCTTGCACTTTGGTAGTTCACCTGATATTCTCACTTTTGGTGAACAAAATAAAAAGCAATAAAATGTACAGTTTTTG
Source organism: Certhia americana (assembly GCA_018697195.1). Lineage (NCBI taxonomy): Eukaryota > Metazoa > Chordata > Aves > Passeriformes > Certhiidae > Certhia > Certhia americana. The sequence continues at coordinate 32,957,467 of CM031859.1, forward strand.
CCATTTACAGATAATTGAGGTGTGGAGTTCTCATTTTTCACTTTACAATCTCTTTTAAGATCCTCTTCTATTTATACTGATTCTGCCCATGTTTACACTGAGAACATCACTGTGGCTTCAGAGTAGAGCAGTTCATGTGCTATGTCTCCAAGTAGAAGAGCTGCTCAAGGCCCAAGAACGGACCAGTGTTGAGGAATTCCTCCCACTTTGCTTCACAGTGTGTTGTGTTTAGTGTGATGATAGCTGTGTTTACTTGTTCTGCCCTCATGTGTGATACCTTGTATGCCAGATTTGTCTCAGATGTTAAGCTACAGTTTTCCAAGGGGGAATTCCCAGATATTACTATCCAGTGCCCACAGAAACACTTTACCTGCAAAAATCTTTTTCTATCCAAGCTGGTTAACCCAACAAACTTTTGCTGAAGTTCCTAGGGATACAAATTGCTCTTGCTCCTGTTTCTTATAGGAACTTAGAGGATGATGCCTAAGGACAAAATGTCATCCTACTGTGCTGTCACTATGCTGGCTCAGCTGTAGGCTCTCCCAACTCTCAGCAGTCTGCAATATTCATGGATCAGTCGGAGGTGAGTGAGGACAGGGTGATAGATAGCAGTGACAGGACAGCAGCAGCCGCTCACTTGCTGCTTGAGCAAGGAAAGAAGACTGCTTAGGTCTTCATTTCAGATGTTTTTTCCTATGTAAGCACCACTGAGCACAGGGAGATTCACCCTAGAGGTGGTCTTTGACAATTTGAACTCTGTTATTTCAGAAACCCAGAAAATCTTCCAGTTTTGTCCAGGAGCCTGTAGGTGATTTTAGAGAGTGAATAAATAAATAAATAAAATGGAAAAAAAAACTAAAAAAGAAGCATATCCTGGGAAAATGACACCAACATCTTACAGCTGATCTGATCTCTCCCCTTCCCACTGTCCCGCAGGAAATTCTGACTCTGTGTTTATTTTCCTTTCTTTAAGATACTAACTTTAAAAACAAAAAAAATAAAGGAATCCCAGTTGCAGCCGAGCTCAAGTCTCACAGAAAGAGTTTAACAATACATAATGCAAAGGATTCCAGCAGATTTGCAAGTAGGAGGCTAAAATAAGACAGAAGGCTAAAATAAGACAGAAAGTAGCAGAGAGAATTCTGGTATTTACATGGATATGGGCATTCTACTAATGCTACTGTAGAAGTAGGAACAGAAACTAACATTTAGGTGTGTTGGGCCAAGCTCACCCCTGCAATGATTACATCCTGTCAAAGGGTGGACCAAACCTTGGACACATTTGACATGTGAGTAAGGAAGCACCATGAATGAAGGATGAATTCAGCTAGCTGACAAAGCTGAAGGTAGGTCAGGAAGTAGCAAAGGAGGGGTCTTGGATTTCAACTCTGTGAGCACTATCGCACCTTGTGTGTAGAAAGTTCAGGTCATCCTCCTTGCCCTCCCCCCTAGAGTTCTGGGAATCCTGCCTCCTCCCTCTGCATGGAGGTCAGGGATGCCTGCAGAGAAGTGGTAGAAGCAGAGAAGCAAGGACAGTAGACTTTCTCTTCATAAGAAAGTAAAATTATTTTTGTAGGTAAAGGAGTTGGACCTTTCCTGTTGATGATGAAGAGCTGGGTTGTCTGCCTTATGGCCAGAGCACATATCCTAACCCCTCCTCCAGGGCACAGGCATCCTTTCAGTTTGTTGGTAATAAAAGCCTAAGAAAAGAAGACTGTGAGAGTAACAAGAAAGACAGTTGAACTTCAAGAGAGATTTTCCTCCATTGAACAAACTCCAAGAGGAGTCATGCATGCATAAAATACCTCTCTACTGTCATTTCCTCTGGCTCCTTTGGGAAGATTCAGCATTTTGCAGCCAAAGACCCATGATCAGCAAAGCATCTGTCCTTCTGACTCCCCATTTGAAGTCTAAATTCCAGCTGAAGTCAGTGGGGAGTTTAAACAGGAGTTGGGAGATTCAATATTTTGCTGAGTATTGGCCGCCAATATCAGTGCACTGCTTAACTCATAAACTATATTTACAATTATTGCTCGTGTTCGTCCACTGACACATTTCAGGTGCTTATAGATGCTTCTAATAGTATGCCGTAAATCACCCTAAAGAGCTGGGATACAATTTTTAGAGTTCAAATGGGAATACTTACTAGATGTGAGTGATTGGAGGATAAGGACCTATTTTCCAGAACAGGTGCTTAAATGAAATGATGAAGTCATTATAGTTGAGCAACTTAATACAGAGAAAAAGCTCACATTATTCTAGTACCTATAGGGCTCTTGCAAAAATGCCTAAATTAAAAATTCGAGAACTTATTAGGCAGGAGGATTAGATTTGGCATTTCATTTTGTGGATGTGGGAAAAGAAAATAACCTCTTTTTTGTACATATATAGGACTCTTTTTTTTTTCCACCTGGAAAGGTTGCATGGTTTTGACATCACTTCCACTTTTTTTATGCTTTTGAGTTTGCTTCTTTTCTATGCTGCAGATCTCTTCAGTGCTATGAAAATCAGGGTTTGCTCTTGAAACAGGCATGTGTTCAGGAAAGTACAAAATGTCTCTCGTAAAGGCAATATAGTGCACCCTTTGTGGTCGAGAGTGTGGGAAACTCCATTCAGTTCATTTTCATGACAGAAGCACTGAACCACATTAACACAGAAGGAAGATGTAGAAAACGTTTAATGGTATTGCAACGCTTTGTTTATTCTCAGCTAAGCCTACATGGCTTCCAAATGAGCCCACTATGCAATGTGACTACATAAGGTTAACTGCTGGGTACATTAAGCAAAATACTCTCTCTTAGATGCTTGTTTAAGTCATCATTTCTGATCATTTATCAGACTTAATGTGCTACAGCAGACTGCAGGTCACAATGTGTCATTTCCAAAAGAACTTTGACTTCTCCCGTTCCAGGGTCAGGAGCTGGTAATGCTTAGCTGAAATGACTGCATTGCACTTCATAGCTTCCAGTATATCCACTGAGGCTTTGGAGAGCCATTCTTGATAGACCAGGGTGCTGGCTCCAGGTATTTGGGCATTAAAATCTGAGTGAATTGCTTAAGTACAGGGACTCAACTGAAATTGAAGCTGGCTGCAAAAACAAAAGAAGAAAACCCACTTCATTTTTTGGGAAAAGATCATGAGAGGTACAGGAAGGATAATTGTTTTTCCAAACTGATAGTGGGAGTTCTCTCTGGGGAGAGAAAACAAAACCAAGCACATACACACCCCTACCGTAAGAAGGTTATTTACATGGGATTTAAGAACAAATTGAAAAAGCTTGGGGTACAATTTTGAACATGCCTTGTTAGCATTTCCCCAGTTCAATGTAAAACAATAAGGTTATTTATCTGATGAATTCTACAGCTAAGTGACTTAGTGACTTATTTACAGAAAAAAAAGTTTCCTTGATGACTTTTGTTCTTTTTTAATTTAGAAAGTATGTGCATTTTTGAGATGTCTGTTTTTTTTAAGGGGCTGGGGTCACACTGGTGGGGATTGGATAAGGATATGATGGGAATCAACAAACATCTTTTGTTGTCTCCCATTTCCTTTTTATATGCTGTGCTAAAGCCTGTTTTCAGCTGCGTTTGTGGCTCCATAGTAGGCAGTAAGAGGAATGGCTGTATTAAAAACATAAATCACAGAACTAACATGATATGCTCCAAGTATCATGACACATTTTTCCTCTCTACCAATCCTGTATTCACATCCAACATGCATGTACAAGTATTGTAGGTGAAGATGAAACTACTGCACCTCTTTTCTAACCCTTCTCATTATAAGAACTCACTTTCAGCTGCTAATAATTTTACCACACTTATAACCATTCAGAAATGACCATTTTTCTTTCCAGGGATATCTTTTTGGTATCAATCATTCTTTGGAAAATGTTCAGCAAAAATATTCTGGTGTTTCTAAGAGATTTGGAGAGAAACTCATTACTTTTTGAAGGCTAAAAAAGGTTCTTCTGATAATTAATTGACAAGTGCTGCATAGCAGTGCCTTGGGGAAGAGGCCTGAGATTTGCATTAGGGATGTGCCTTTCACTGAATCGTGTGACAAATTGCCGAAATAGTCAAAAGCTTGAAGTACCTGCTTCTTCAAAGGGTGACTGCTGAGTCCTTCAGGGCCTCTGTCTACTTCCACAGAGACAGACAGCAGCAGTGAGCCCATAAAGGGCATTTGGGCATGTTCTCATCTTGGATTGTGGATGCAATTGTGGATTGTGACCCTCTCAGCTAATGCAAGCAGATGTAGGGAACCTGTTTTGAAGTGGAGCTGGAGACTGGAGGCTAGTTAGGAGGGAGGAGCACTGAGAAAACTCATGTTACAGCCTGCTGGGAAGATAGATTCATCCTAGCTTCTCAGCCATTGAGTCAGAGTCATGGAAGTCTTAAAGAAGTGCCTAAGAAGAAAGGTTTCTTATATTTGGGCTCTTATGCAAGCTGGTGTACATTAAAGAAGTCCACTCTACAAAAGTTTTGGAAGTAAAAAAACATTGACTAGTCACCCTGACCCTAGCTGGGGTGAGAGTCCAGTCAGAAAATAGTACACAAAACTTAGTTAAAGGCCAATTCATAGCACTGTGTATTCAGGAGAGCAGGGCAAGTTATTATTTGAAATTCTCAGAGGTTTTTTTATCTCCTAAAAATTCCCTTTTTTTCTATCTTAGTAACATTCTACTACAACTTCTTACATTGTAGCAATTAAATAACAGCCATCATGTAATTCTGCAGGTCTAAGAAATTTTTTTTAGATTTATATGGAAGCTAATTTATGAGTAATCTAAAATAGCATTTTAAAAGAACTATGAAAGAAGCAAACAAAAAGCCTCATTGATGTTATTAGGATCATTTGTTTCCTTTTTAAAATGTTCATTACCCTTACATGGGTACACTTGAGAAAAACATGAGGAGATCCTCTGTGAAGATTTTCTAGATCACTACTGCTGGAAAAAGTTGCCTCTCTCTCCCAGGATGTTCAGAAATACAAATTTACAAAGGTAAAGTTTGAGAACATAACTGCATTTTTAAAGCAACTTGCATCTAAATGTCTAATTAGTAAAGCTGAGCTTCCTGTCTGTGAATGAAAAACTCAGTGAAGAAAGTAATAAGTGAATAAAAAAATATCATCTAATTAATACAGAAAGGGGAAAAAGATCAGACAAAAAATCCTAGATAACTCCCATCTGTGTTCTTTCTTTTGTCCCCCCAGAAGTAACAAAAAGTGCAAGAGAGGGTTGGGTTTCTACTTTAAATTAAATACTTACTATCAGCACAGAAGACCTATTCTTCCTTCAAAGAGGATTCGCTCACTGGTAAATTTATCACCCTAGTGTTTGAACAGTTTGTGCACATCATACAGCAAGAGCTTGTTAGATTGCTGAGTTACAAGAGTGTAAAATCAGTACCCAGAGAGCAAGAAGGAAGAGGCAGGAACAGGGACAAGAAAAGACAGAAATGAAATGAGTCAGCAAGGCACAAACTCTTTCTATCTTAAAAAAATATTGACATTATTTTTAATACTGATTGCTTTTCATCAGGTAGAAAGGGGCACACGAGACATAGACTTACAGAGGCTTGAAAGGGTCCTTCAGTTTCAAAGCAGTCTGAGATGTCTGCCAAGAATATTTCCATATTTCTAGTTGCATCAGTGAACACTTGTGTGCCACACGATGTTATCCCAGCAGGCTAAGAAAGGGTCATGACATGCCTGCGTGTTCAGTATTGTTTGTTCATTCCCAATTTCCACACTGAGAAACACAAGAGGAGCTTTATTACAGCTGCATATACAGAGAGGAGGCCTGAGATCTCTCTGCGCCTGGGAGGAGCTGAGAAGAGAATAACTTTTTAGCTGGTAATTACACTGACTCTAAAATTCTGTACCTGAACATTTCAAGAGGAAAAGTGTAGAGGAAGTAGTCCTCTCCTTCCTGTAGAGGAAAAGTGGGTTGTATTATTTCTGTTGCTTTATTAAAATATTATTCCATACTTGCCAGCTGCTGGAAATGCCATATGAAAATTAAATGAAATAGAAAATCTAGCATAAATCAGCTCCAATCCACATGTTTGCATGAGGGAATTTTGTAAAGACTTCTCTCGTTCAAAAAAAATTGGACATATTAATTTTTCTTCAAACTTTCAACAAGAACAAAAGAAACCCAAAACCAAACAAAAAAACCTCCAAGAAACAAAAGCCACAGTTTGGCAGAAAGCAGGACTGTAAAAGTTCAGCCTTATAGGTGAAAGTTTTGGAAAGTTATGAGCAAATGAAAACAGGGGCTTAGCATGGAAATGCATAGGCATCCTTAATTACAGCTGTTGGTAGCTCTCCAGCTATATTGCAAACGACATATGTTTTTTCTACTTAGAGTCCTAATCCTGTTAGTAGATGTGTCAGCATGGAGCCCTGCAGCTGTGGTGTGCTCCCCCAGCATCAGGGGGACGTCTTGTGAGCAGAAGAGTCTCCACAGTGTTTCTGCCTCCTCTGCAGACGTCAGCTGTGTAGGGCTGCAAACACTGGGAAGTCGTAAGAATAGGGATCTGAGAATGGTGCTAATGTCTAATGTGATTAGTGAAATTCCAGTGGTGTTAAAGCAGTCAAAACTGAACATGGAAGCAGCTAATTAATTCCACGGGTTTAGGAACACAGCACTGGCGAGGATTTGGGGTCATATATTACATATACAGTGCATTAATAAAAGACGAAGATTGAATGATACACCACCCAAGCTGTGCAGTAATCCCACAAGAAAGTACTATCTGGAGCATCTTACTGAAATTAGTTTTACTGAGAAAATTGGATTAAAGTCTGAACTATATGTTTACTGGCTATTGTTAAAGTCAGTATGAAATCACTGACAGTTAGAAACTTCCAGTTATGTTTATGGCCATGTTATTTCCAGAACACATGCAAGAGTCATACTTTGAAATTATTGCAACATTGTTATTGTGGGTCCAGAAGCCCAGTAAACTCGGGGACTCTTGCGGGAAACGTTGTAGAGGGGACTGTTGGGCAACCACATCGGATAGGACTGAATAAGATAATCTTTTGGTCTTGATTTACAGGAAACCCCATCTGTCGTAAATATTACCCAATCAAGTTTTTAATATATTGAAACCAAATGCATGCTAGAAAGCATCTCTATTGCAAAGCTAAGGTCCAAGTCCCGATGAGTCAGTGGAGGAGAAGGTTTGAGCCTGGCTGTGAGAAGGGGAAGAAAGGAAAGGTGGGAGGAGAGCAGCACACAAGAACACCATCCACTGTGGGCCCTGTTCCCCTTGGCATGACAAAATGACCCAGAGAGGACATAGGAAAAATTGCTTCCTGCACTACTGAAAAGTTGTGCATACTCAAAAATGAAATAATGTAAGGCTTTTCCCCATTGTCAGCACAAGCTGTTTGGTACCAAAGCAGGCAAACAAGCACTTCCTCATTTTCTCCTTTGATAGTACTGATAAGTAATCTACAAGTTTGAGATTACCAATAATTTGGCCAAAATCAATAGCAGGTGAGTTATTTCAAACTGTGCCTCATTTTTGAGTTTGTACAACATCAACACCTTAAATCTTGTTAGTAGTGACAGAGAAAATGTTCCTTTCACTCACTGCAGCCTTTTTATATAGCCAGTCTGGGTTGAACAAACATTAATTGGTTAATAGTTGGGTAACACTTTAAAAACCTGAAGTCTTATGTAAGTACTAAAAATTAATATTGTTTTTGTGAGCCAAACAAGAATTTATTGGGCTACACTGAAGAGTTGCTATAATAAAAATCCTAGAAATATGGTTTAAACAAAATAATGTGAAGTGTAAATTAAACAGGCTTAAGAAAAATTCAAGCTCTCTCTTTCTGTACAAACTACCACAAGAGTGACTTGAGTAACACTTAAAAAATTTTGCGGAGTATGGACTGCGTTCCAGTACTCACTCTGCATTTTAAGAATGATCACTAATAGTCTTAGCAACAGCACAGGAAGTGTGTATTTGAAAGATAACTACTGTATAATTGCCAGTAAGTTCTGTATCCAAGCATATGCTAATGATTTTTTTTTTTTTTTTTTTAGAAAGAATATTCTGAGAGCCCCATGAACTTTTATATAGCATAGTAATGAAACAGAAACACTTTTTCTGGTGCCAAGTTTCTATTAAATCAGTCTTTTGGAAAGAAAAAAACTTCATCACACTACAGTAAGAAGGATTTTAATAGAAAGCTTTACAATGGTACTGGCAGGGGATGTTCTGAAATAATGAAAATGTACAGAAAAAGCTCCAGCCTTAAACAACAGTGGCAGTTGATTAGCAAAGCTGAATAAAGATTTTAAAGAGATTTCTATCTCTGTTTAATAGTCTTCTAGGAAATCTGTTGTATTATAGCTGCTCATTAAAAGGCCACAGCTTTCAGGGATTATTGTTCACTATTGCTATGGAAAAGGGACAGTCAATGTTCCTTACATCTTCCCTGTAATCTGTGACATCAACAGTTAGCCTGGATCTTTCACATGACTTAGTGAGGATTACATTTAGGGAAAAAAATTCTATTGAAACAAAGATAAAATAAAACCTGATTGAAATCCAGAACTTGACATAAGATATCTACCGTCTGAGTATCTTCACAGCTGAAAGTTGTACAATACTGTTTTTCTTCCTCCCACACTAAGAATTTACTGTATCCTCTGAGTTGTTTGGATTCAATTTCTCTAGTTTATCTCATTCCTGTTCAAGGCTCTGGATCCTACTCACATCCCCAGACTTGTCTCTGTATTTTATCTAGGCACTGTTTCATGCTGATCACAAAAACCTCCCAAGAGCATTCCAACAAACACACTAAGAAATTCCCTTAGTAAAAGCTCCACACTGTGGTTTGCCTTGCCCTTCCTGTGATGCTCACTCAGTCCTCCCTTCACAAGGCACAGTCTGAATCAGAGATGCTGGTTGTTTTGAACAATTCTGGGCTCAGTTCTGCAACCCTATGTGTTTGGTGGCACTCTAAAATGAGAAGACGACAGGAAACATGGTCACTATGACCAGCATCTCCTTCTCCTCCTTGCATCTCTCTCCTTCATGGCCGTAACACTGAGCTCTCAGACCATCCAGGCATGGACATTTTTGGTTGAGACAGTGATGATGTTGAGGATGACATTGAGAAAAGCCTTCAGATGGTAGCCAGCAGACCCCCAGATTTTCAGAGTGTGTGATGCTCTTCTGAGGACCTGGTCCTCGTTGGCTTGTAACCTGTCTCTTCCAGCTTGTAACTGCAATCACATGCTTTTACACACAACTGCAAGAAGCTGTAACTGTCAGCTGGGGAAAGTAAGACGAAGGTAAGATGGGAAAAATGTGAAGTGCAAAGCTATCACATCACATCTGACCTCATTAGTTACTTTTGCATGTTACTGGTCCAAAGACGAAAGGGAAGGGACTCATATCAGTCTAAATGTCTAAAAGCCTAAATAGAAGGCAGATTTTATCATAGGATCTGTAGCAGACTGTATTGAGAGTGGTCAAGCTGTATTTCAAGTGCTCATCCCATTGCTGAAGATCGCACCAGAGTCTCAAGATCCCTATGCTTCCTGTGAGAAGTCATCTGCATCACTGCAGCACTCAACACAGGTTCTCTTTGAAAAGTTGCTCAGAAAAGTTACTTACAATGTTTGAAAAAGTGCTCAGGAGGTGTGCAGCCATGCCTAGTGCTACATCCAGAAATACCAAGTACCTAAGGCTCTTTGTGACATCAGTGGAGCAGCAGGCTCTGTATCACGCCAAAAGCAGGCCACTTCTTTGGGTACTTTGGCTAAGGGTGGAGGCAGCAGAGATGATCACCTGTGTTTGAAAACCATTAAGTGCTTAAGAGCAAATATAGAATTTGTTTTGACAAGGGACAATTCCAGACCTCTGACTTCTTGATATGAAAATATGTACATGAAAAAGTATATATGCTTGTGGAAGTCTGTGAGGGAAAACGTACAACAGCTCCGTGTGTTCATATTGAAATGCAACTAAAATTAGTGTTTTCTAGCAGTTAAGGTGAACTCTGAAGTCTCACACCTAAGAAAGGCTTAGCTCACATTTTAAAATGGGTATTTTAATACTCTGTGATATTATTCTTCCATTTTTACTAATGTATAATTCTTTCTCTGCTGTTAAGCATTTTATCAGAGACTGTGATAGCAGCTTAGACACCTCTGAAGTTATCTGTTAGTTCTGTTTTAATGCGCCCTGTTCTAAGAGCACAAAGCACTCAGCTCCTCCTTTTTCTGTCCTTTTTGCAAGCTACCAGCCCCTAAAAATCTTAGAAAAGTTTTTATGTTGTGTGGTTAGGGAAAAACTAATGTGAAGGAGGTTGGAGGCCACCGGGAAACATTAATAGTTCTCCTCAGTTGTGTTTTCTTTCAACCGTTAGAGCCTAATGAGAGCACTGCTGTGAAATTTTGGATACAGTTTTGACAAGGCTGCGCTGATCCATCAATGAGGCCTCCTTGCTGAAATGAACACCTCCAGTAAGCTTTTAATGGCCTTTGTAAACAAACAGAATAATTCCCACTAACTGCAGAAATGAGTTCCATATTTATTTGTTTTACTTCACAGCTCCTATTAAGTTGATTTAATAAAATTCGGCACATAATGTTTTTTTAAAACAAGCCTTAAATAAACTGAAACTGGGTACTGAACTCTGCGTGGTGCTGCCAGTATTAATGGGTTCAAAAGAGGCCATAACACTCCAACAGCCTCTGCATGGTGACACTGAGGCTGACACTCCATGAGAAAATAAAGATGGTTTTAGGGTGTCTCATACCTGACTGAAATGCAGAAATCAGCCAGTGGAGGAGCTGAGTAGCTGATGTCTCAGCTGAGCTTTGGCTCAGCTAGGTATTCTGCATCCCCCCAGTTCTGTTTGGACCTTCTTTGGTTGACCCCCAGGTTCTTGTCCCTTCTTGCTCCCTGCTTTAGCACCTCAATATCACATTTGTGGACACACAGACCCTTTTCAGCCCCAGCCTTGTGTTTGCTTGCAATAGAAGGTGTGACAAACTTTCATTTTAAACTAGGATATGAGCATAATTTTTGAGAGCCATAGATATTCTCTAAGGGAGCCTGTGACCTTCCTCATTCCTTAAGATCTCTTCCAACAGAAAGAAGAAATGTGAAGATCATAACCCAACTATTCACAGTGAAAGACGAAGACAGTGGGAGAAACCCTGTGAATTTCATGTACTCTGAGAAGTTATCCAGGATCCAGAAATAGAGCTGGTGCCTGCTTTGCTGGGTAGGCTTATTGCTGCTTTGGGGTTTATACTTTGCATTTGTTTGCTTCTTATTCCTCGTAATGTTGCCAAGTCTGAGCCCTTCTGAAGAAGGGACTTAACCAGAGTATCTGGTTGTAGAAAAAGTTATGGAACAAACTGACAAAACACTCAACCAGAAATCATCAAGGCCAGGCCATATTTAAATTAAGTCAGAGGTAAAATAGCTGAAATACAAAGGGTTTTGTATAACCTCTTGCTTAAAATTTTACTGATTCTTGAAGATTGAAAGGAAGCATAAGTGATGCTGACTTCTAAGAGGGCTTTGTGAGATGTTGAAGCAATCCAGACCTAGAAGCATCATGGCCATGCCAAGCAACCTGAGACAAAGTATTAAAAGGCAGAGTTAGAGGACACCTTCCAACATACAAGATCTTAATGAAGAGTTAATAATGATTTTGCACAATTAAGTCCTGCCTGAAAAAACAGAGTCTTCTGAGGGTGTCAGTGAGAATATGATGATTTGCCTCATGAAATTTCTGTATTTTCAAAAGGTTTTCAGCAAAAATTTTCTCTAATTTGGAACTTTAGGGGCAACTAAATGCTGTTGTGTAAAAGTAAGGCTGTTTGATGGCTGAATAACTTGTAACAAGGTAGGAAAAGAAAGGTAAAAACAAATGTCTGATTCTTTGTAGCAAGAATTCTATGGGTTTGTCTTATGCTCTCTCTGTATGGATATATGAGTTATATTAATTTGTTCCTCATCTTCTGAAGCCTTCACATTTTTTGAAATGTAGCTAATATATGGTACTACAGTATGAGGAGCAGTGATGATGGACCATTTATAAAACCACTCCCCACATACTGCTTCAGTTCTTATGAGTCAGTCAACAGCTTGGACTGTGGGCAGTAGGGCTGGCCATGGTTCCAGCTGAACTTTTGACACTCATTGTTCAGTTATTTTAGCCCCTTTTTCTTCATAAATACCATGTAAGATACAGAAAACAAGTAGCATCCAGATTAGAAAAGCAGCAGCCTAACCTTGTCTTGGCCTCCTAGGTGCCCATTCCCCCTGCAGAGGGGGTCACTTGCTGAATGGTCTTTCTGGCTCATAGAGAAGCTGTTGGCTATAGAGCAAAGAAAGTCATTGAGACCAGCTTTCAGATGATTACAGCAACTGACTTTCCACCATGTACTGGCCACTGGCCTCCCTTCATCAACCATTGCCTAGATTTCTGTGAAATTTTTTCTTTTCCTTTTCTCTGCCTGTTCATTGTCCCACATTGTAGAGCAGAACCTTCTGTACCCAAAACTTGTTTCTCTGCAACCCTTTGAAGACATGTTGTCTAGCAAATCATTCAGTCACTTTTATTTTATTTCTTTATTTAAAGACATACTGAAAGCCTATTGGACTGCACTTGATATGTATTGACATCAAAACAATGCCACCTGCACAATGAAGCCACTTACAGGGCCAGTACCATGCCATGGTACTCTATTAATCTAGACACTTTAAGGCAATAAACCTTAAGTGTCACAGTGTGAGCCAGATTTTTTCCTCAGGAAGAGCTTAGGAGAATGAAGACATTAAGATTAGGGCTAAATGAGAAGGTGAGGACAAAGAATTATTAAGAGCTTCCACACATGACCTGTACAGTATGAGAAGAGGCTTTTAAAGGTACGATCTTATTGATGCTGGTACATTTAGATTGTTATAGCAGATAAGCCATCAAATATTCATGCCCCCAACTGACACTAAAACGCTGGAAAACTCCCCTGGAATGGGCAGAAAATAACTCCTGTTGGCTGAACTCAGCAAGGTCTGACTTGTGGCCAAGGGGATAAGCCCATCTGGCACGCTGCCTTTTCACTGAGGCAGTGAACAACTGCTTGGACAGTGTGTTCAGCCCACAGGGCTGAATGCCTTCTCTTGCCCACAGGCAGTCACTGGTCAGCAGTGAAGCCAGCACTACTTTCTGCCAGAGGTGCAGGGAAAAGAGTGGGAAGCACGTCTCCCAGAAGGGGCAGCTCCAGCCACTGTGCCCAAGTGCTGACCTATCCGACTGGTCACAGGGCATTGTGTGGCCATGTGACTTGGCCAGTGACAGCTAGACAGTGGTAATAAGCTGTTTTTCTCTCAGGGAGCTCTGCAAATTATGGAAAAAGTGTTTTTGTGGTGTTGGCAAGGCCTAGATTGTAACACCTGTGTTACCCCTGCATAGGGAGACAGATTAGTCCTTCTTGGTGAAGTACTGAGGCAGAAGGATAATATGTTTTTTCTCACTTCTTCCACTGGGTTTTTCAGTTATATTTAAGCAAGCTTCTTCATTGTTCCCACTGTAAAACAAGAGCAATAATGCCAGGCTGTCTCACAGGAAGAAAAACCTGGTATTTGTTAACTGCCGAAACCCCCCTTATAACAAATGCTGTGGAAAAGGAAGATAGAATTGCAGCTGACTCTGGTTCAACACCTACAGATATCCCTTAATTTGTGCATGATGGGGACCTGAAAGAGTGGTGGGAGCTACACATGAGGATCATTGCCTCATCACAGGGCCAGTGCCAGCACCGGGGAGAAGTATCATAGTGTCAAAGAGGGTGCCATGGCCACCTAGGAGCTCAGGACACCCAGGAAGCTTTCCCAATTGAATTTTAAGAGTCAATTCTCATCCTGCTTACTTTAGGTTTATGTTTAGTTTATTTATATACACTCTGTCTGCCTTCCACAGACAGAGTGCCCTGTGATTCTGATTTTCTGACCCACGCCAGAAACCCCCTCTTTCTTCTCCTCAGAAAGGCATTGAAGCCTTTCCTCAAAGCTGAGCAGGGTTCAAAGTGCTTTCCTGAGCAGGGATGGTCTTCTAGCCAAAGCAGATTCATGTACTGGGGCCAGGATGCCGCGTTTCTCAAGGGTGACGGTCACAAAGAGGCGTTTCAGGGCTTGAAGGGAAGATTTATGAGCACGGTTCTGAAAAGGGAGCACAGGCAGTTCACTGCAGGCTCCACAAAAAAAGCCAGCCCCCCTTGTGTTTAAACTGGACTGCTCAAAATGAAGGCATTGTGCACGCCGCCAGTAAACAAAGAAAGAGATATCTGGAAGTGATAAAGCTCGGATTGATAAAAACTTCCCTTCTTCTAGATGGAGGCCACACATACTCTAAATAAAATGTGCCACTTAGGAGATGATTTGTGTTGATAAACCTCGAGCGCATTGTTTTTCCAAATGTTCTCTCCCAGTTGGGAATTTCACACTTGGGCAGGCTCCAGCCGTGGCCTCATGAAGTGCCAGCCTCCTTCCCTGACCTGACCTGCTGTTGTTTATACTGCTGTTTACACATTTCCAAACAACTGATGCAAACGGTCTCTAATTACTTTCGCTCATGGCGGCGACAGCGGCGGTGGCGGTGCGGAGGCTCGAGCAGGCTCTGAAGCATTGCCAATGTTGTGCAGTTTGTTGACACAGAGCTTTCCTTGCTGCAGCAGCAGGTCAGAGGGAGGGTTAAAGGATGGCTAAAGGTAGCTGGGGACACAGCCCCTCACAGCTGGGATCACCCTGCAAACAGCCAAGGGAATAAATTACCTGGGTAAGTATTTCTATTTGCTCCAGCCGTGAGACAAACCTTGGAGGCATCGTTGATCTGTCATAGTGCTTGGGTTTGGAGCCATACATGAGCATCTCTGTGGAGTCGGAGCTATTTCGAGGAACTTAACTTGGATGCAATCTGGATGCAATGCCACATATCCCTCCCCTTTGAGACCAGAGCTCAAAAGAGTTAAACAGCAGTACACTTTAGGTTGTGCTACCACACTCTCTATATATACCTTTCCTAAACACATGACTGGGGAGAATCCATATGGTCTTTGTGCCCCAGACATATTTGACTTTAGCATATTTGACAGTTGTTCTGAAGATGAGGCACAAAGCCTCTAGATTGAGTATTTTTTCTGGTTTATTGAAAAATAAATTTTTTTTGAGACCAAGTGGTTTAATTAGTACTTTGGAAAGCTATGAAAACTTGATAAAAATTATGAGGGTGTTGCCCTCTCTGATTTACTCTGTTTGAAAACATTAAGGGCCTCCAGCCTGCCCAGACTTAAAAATACTAGCATTTGTTTCCATTAAAGCCATATTTTCAAAGCTTGGACAGGGTGTGGGAGTGCTGATTTCCCTTGATTAGCCACAGATATCCCACAAGAAAAATAAAGTTCCTGGAACTTTTTTTTCACGGTTTTCATTGAAAAAAACCCACCTTGTTGCATCCTTCCTGATCCATCCCCTGATGTCCTCAATAACAATACTGCAACACAGAAGAAAGCTTGTGAAGGGTTGTGTACCTTGAAGGGTGGCCAAAGCACCAAGGACTTGCACAGCATGTAGCTAATTTTCAGACCACTGAGGTCCATAGGTTAGGTGTCCAACTCTCCCCTGAAAGCAAATATATCACACATTGGTTGATGAAAGTGATTGCACCAGACACTGTGTTTATATTTATTTACTAATGAGCTTGAGAATACAAAAGCAAACAAAGGATGGTTCAGTAAGGTGTTTCCAGAATACAAAACTATATCATTTAATGTCAACAAAGAAAAACTATAGCCAGAAAGTTGGCCACTTCAGCAAAGCTGAAGCATTTTCATGCTATTTTCATGATCTTTGAGAGAAACACCACACATGGCCTGCTCTCTGTGCCAGACACTGCTATACAGGAGTTGGAGAAATAACAAGTCTATTAGTCTGGGTTAGCCAGTAGTATAGCCCTGACTTGGGGAGGAGGTCAGGAGATCAACCCAGACCACTTAATATCCCAGACCCTGGCCAAGTTGTCTTATCCCTGGACACGTTCCTCTTGCCATTAGACAAAGCATGCAGTGTGTTTTAAAGAAAGTGCAATATGTAAGCTGTTTACTAAGCAAACTGTAGGCAGAGCAAAGCCAGTGTGTTTACTGCTGCTGAAGTACAGACATGCACAGATGCTGCAAATGTGGCAACATCCCTGCAGTTGCATCAGTGCAAATGAAGTGAGGTGATGACAGCTCAGGTGCTATATTAGTGATGGCAAGGACATTTAGAGAAAGGAGAATGGGCTTGGTCTTCAGACCCCACACAGGACAAGCACGGCAGACAGCTAGAAAAGTGGGTTTTGTGGTCTGGATTTGTTACTTCACTTCTGAGCTGAGATATTCTCTCAAGAGGAACTGTGACACAGGCATGAGCATCCCACACTGATATATTTGGTTCCCTTTTAAAGGGCTTCCAGCCTGCCATGGAGAAGGTTCCTGCTGTGCCAGGAAGATGCCTCTGCCCTCCCAGGAGGTCCTGCTGGAGCACCTCCACCTGCTAGGCAGCTGTCATTGAATCATGACATGAATCTGTCATACGGCCGTTTCCTCTCACTGGTGTGGATCCATCTTCCCTCCTGAGTGCACAGGCTTCCTGCAGCAGCCGGCTGACCTCTCCCACCACGGGAAGGTGTTATCAACCCCATGAGATGTGGGCTTGCTGGGATGTTGGGGCTCATCCCACTGATTCGAGGAGGCAGATCTATCTTAACACTTATCTCCCTGTTAAAGCTTCCTCCCTCTCTGGCAGTTATTTCTAGGCCTGTACTTCATACTCATCACCAGCACCAGGAGTGAACCTTTCCACAGACAGATAAGTGGCACCAAATTAAAGAGCATTAAATGGATGTCTTTCCATATATAAAGAGCCAGTAGCAATTTGTACATCACGGGCATGCCAGAGATGGCAAAATCTAATCACTTTCCATGCTTTAAATGCTGTGTAAACATGAGGTAATTGTTCTTATATGTGAAAAATGATGTGTCTCATGTCAAGAATGTATCAAGACTGAATTTTTAGCTTTGTGAAATATTATCGAGCCCAGCCCCTGCTCAGCAAATCTTTCCAGACTCAAATAAGTCACTAAAGCAAATAAGTATGTTCTTATTTATGAGACTGAAAGTTTATCTTGATTAGATATAAAGGATGTAAATAATGGCTCTCTTGTAGACAACTTCTAACATAAAAGAAATAAACTATATATCTATGTGTTTTCAGTATATCTAAAATACACTCATCAGTCACTGCAAAACACTTAATGCTCTTGATAAATGAAATGCATGCAGTTAATCTCATCAATTTGGCCCCTAAAAACTAAAAATCCATCTTTTCTGCCTTTTTTAGAAAGGAAATAACAGAAAAAATCACCATTAGTTGCTGAGTATAATCTGTTAACATCAAAGCTAATGGCTTACTGAATGGTTTTCCAAACCACAGTTTCAATGTCTGCAAGCATTTCTCCAGCAATTATTAAGATAAAGTAATAGGGAAGCAGAGTTTTAGTATTTCATCAGTGCTAAGGGAATAGCTAATAACACCAGACCCAGACCCCAGGCATGATGTAGGCATGGCTGGTGGGTTTCCCCACCTTAACACACAACCTTCAGGGACCAGATGTTTAGCAAAAGGCCTCAAATGAAACAATAGTAAGGACAAGGGAGAAGAGCTTTCAAGTTCTTTCATCGGGGTACATTTGTCTCTGACTTGTTTCATCATGCATCTTTCCTGATGAAAATTTCCAGCCATGGATACTGAGATAGCATCTACTCTGGGCCACATGGACAAAAATTTGCCCTTAAGATAAACTGTCTTATAATCAGAAACAGGCAAAAAGAAACCAATGTATTCACAGTCTTATCATTGGCTGTGTGGTCTTTACACCCTTTCACCAGTGAGGTGAAGGCTCATGTGCAGCCCAGGTGAATGCAACAAGGTTCTCTTTCCTCTGAACTGTAATCTTGTTTGTTCCTTCTAAGCATTTCTGTCTCCCCATGATGTCAGTGGGGGGTTCTCTGACAGTTTTACCATCAGGTATCATCCTCCCTGAAAGATTTCATTGTCCTCAGTAAAAGGGACAGATCTAAAAAAATCCCCAAACCATTGCTGAAGCATTCGTGGAAAGGCTACCATATTCCACCTACACTTCAACAGAGCCTTATCTTCAGTAGCAGACTATCTGCAGCTTCTGGTATGTAATAATCCATTACCTACAATATCCCATATCTACCTTGCACAAAGCTTTGAATTTGACACTTCCTTCAGCAAGGCTTTCTTCAGCAACTTCATAACTGGCTGACAAAAATCTTTCAGGCAGCTATCCATTGTTTACATCAGGGATACAAGGACAACCCCAAATAGATAATTTCAGTGCAAACTGCCAAATTAAGAGATTCAGTGGTTAATGAACATCAGTGTGAAATATCAGAGAATGTCTTCTGAGGACTGCTAGTTACTGAAACCTGGTAAGTTTACAGGCTTAAAAAAAAAAAAATACTTGCCATCATAGGCTACCCATGTGGAGGAAGAATAATTGAGCCTCTTTATATTTTTCTCTTTGTTAAAATAAGGTTCATTAATTTATCTAGATGCTCTAATAAAACTTTTTTTTACAGATTCTCTCTCTTCTCTTCATTGAGCCCTATGAATTTTGTCAAAAATCCTCTTCCTAAACTAAAAAATTTTGATCTGAGCTCATATACACAGGTTTATTACACAGTCCACTTTAAAAACCTGGTTGCAGGAGAGGACAGAATTGTCTTTCTTGTATAAGCTTGGGAACTGTGAAAAAAAAAATCAGAAATTCAGCCTTGCAGCAGAGCCAGGTGTTAGTCAGTGAACGTAAAAAATTAATTTCCTCTGGTGGCATTTCCAAGCTCTCATGTGGCCAGAAGGAATTTTCTTCCTCTCATTCCCTCCTCTTCCCTCCTTTTCTGCCTCTGTGCTGAAAGGCTTGAAGCCCTCCAGTTTCCTGAAACTTCTGCAAACTGAGGGAAAATGTGTTGGATCTTAAAACATTATCTCAGAGGCACAGGCACAGGCTCCCACAGGCCTGTGGGATGAGATGTCTCAGCCTCTCTGTGGGACTTCTCAGGAACTTCAGCCACTCACAAAACTGTCTTCCATCCAAAACTGTCCTGTAATGTGTCTTTCTGACATATCTTACAATGGGATCAAGGGGGAACATATCACTGGAACTTCTTAGGAGCTAGGACTAGTCCTTCTGGTTGTTTCCCATTTATAAATACAGAATATCCTCAGATGCAGGTTTTGGTCGGCATTTTGCACTTTAAATAGTCTCAAATCCAATATATATTTACTTTTTATCCTAAGAGTAGATATAGAACCAACTGTTTAATGCTGTCTGAGTTGTACTTGGCATGTAAGAAACACATTACCTTTGGCCTGAACCATTTTTAAGAAGTGTGGAGAGTGAGTAGAGGAGCCACAGGAATTACATTTGTGTGTAGTGTTTAAGATATATAAATGGGGTGGAGCTTAAATCCCTGAGCTTTTGGAGATTATGCTCAGGAAACCATATTTTATGTGGTCATAAATAAAGCAAGAAAAATATCAACTTAACTGCGACATATACCTTTATGTGGGTATATTATGGAATTTTAATTATAATGAATGCAGTAATAAACCAATCCACCCTTAACAGCAAAGCAAAGCAAAGCAAAGCAAAGCAACCCTGCCCCCACCCCCCCTTCTCTGCTACTTTAATGGTATTCTGAATCCCACAAATAAAACTGGCAAGAATACACATCCTGTTCTTACGCTGTTAAAAACTCTAGTTGTGGATTATTGCAGTTTCTTATTGTTTCAGGACGCTTTCCAAGTCACAATCTATCACACTGAATACCAGGTAGTTCAGGACTTTTAGGATATTTAGGATATTATTATATATATATATATATATATATATATATATATAAAAGAATATTGCAGCCAATGACCAGCATAGGTGAAGAAGAGTCCTCAACCAGCACTCCACAACAACACCAGGTCTGTGCTGGCTCTTCCCAGCACTCCTACATTGCAGGACCAGGCACACAGAGGATTTCTGTTGTGAGACCTTTATAGCTTCATAGTTCTGCACATGCAGGGGAAGTCACAGCTGTATGCACATGCTCTATGCCCAAATGCAGAATAAATGCTCTGTGGCAGCAGCCACACAGAAAATGATGTTTGCTGTCTAGCAGAGGAGGTAGGGCACATTAATGAAGTCTGATGAGACCTCCCTTTCCAAAGGTGGAAAAAATAACCAAGCAGGTATCAGCAGGATGAAAATACACCACAATTATAGAAACACCACTAGGATTGCCTGTCTGGCAGGTGCTAGTGTGGGATCACTTCTGGCAGGTACACCAGAGGCGACTTTAAAAATCCAAAAGCTCAGAGTTCTTTATGTGTCTTACTACCGTCTACTTCCTTCAATCTCCTGACCTCTGAGAATGTCTCAAATGTCAGTATTTATTGAGAATCTGCTTTTTAGGAGGAGCAGTAAGAACACAGGACTTACCACCAACAAAAGAATGGTGTCTTCCAACTTTGGCCCTCTTCCAGCAGTGGGTTTCAGTAGATTCAGCAGTGTGTTTCTGTAGATTTAGTTCAATGATCATTTATATTTAATGGAAAACTGTTTGTTCCATTCCCTAAATATTCTACAAGTGTAAATCTTCTTAAATACCATACTATTGACTGGTAATTTATTTTCTATCTGGATGCAAGCTTTCTAAAACTTGCAGGATTAATTAAGTTCAAAGGAGAATCACAAACTATGGAAAGAGAGGCTCAATGATACTGATATCAATTCTGACAGGTATTGATCTAATATGTTTTTAAAGGCTACCAGACATGGAGAATACAACCTCTCCAAGCAACATCTTCTGTGCTTCTTGGCATTACTCTTGGAAAGGTTTTCTCAATGTCTGGTCTGGTTTTTCCTTCCAGCAATACAAACCCACTGCTTCTTGCTTTGTCAAGCATGGGCTTGGAGTACAGATTGTACTCTCCCTCTTTGTAACAGCTCTTTCTATACTTGACATACAATTTGGTGTGATTTTATGGGACTGTATGTTCACCAGGGACTTATAGTTAAAATGATGCTCATTTAAAGTCACTGGGTAAAAAACAAACGTAGAACAAATGCACATTTGTTTGCAAACAAAGATAGTGAAGATAAAACTGAGAATCTGCCATATGTTTTCACCAGCTGGAATTCATTCAACATTTTGTTAGTTCTGCACTTAAATGTCTTGTGAAGCTTACTTTTGAGGTTCTTCTCATGGGCTATGCCACTGGCAAGAATTTTTCAATCTATGGATGGCAAAATGCAAAAAGGTCTCCACCAGTTGTTTTAGAGGGGAATATCACTAATGTGTTTCCCATTCCCTGTGCTAAAACCTCCAACACAATGTTTTTGTTTCTCCCTTGTAAGTATTCTCCAGCAATGGGCTGACAGAGTCCCAGTGAGAGAACAGATCCTTGCAGCAGGTTTTGGAAGTGCTTCTTTCCAAATATCAGGCTTCTTCAAGAATTGTGGAAAATCCAAAGTTGGTAGGGGACTAATTAAGACTAGTCAAAAAGGATGTGCAGAGTAGCATAAAAGGGCTTGCAAGGCTCTGGTCGAAGGCTGTGTCTGCACTGTGTTACTCTGTGTGGTACAGATTTATTCCTGCAATTCTTTTCATCACTGTGTTAAAAAAAACAGGACAAAGGAAGAAATGGTCAAAATGGAGCCAGAACTGTTCTTTGAGTAAATTGAGAAAAAACTGTCTTTGTATACATGCAATTAATATCAAACCCAAACTGTTTACATAAAATTTATGAAACTGGGGTTCCATGAAAGAGTGAATTCCTGCTGTGAGTCAATCTAAATTCAGTTTTGGGGATTTTGGCTCAGGACTGCAAAAGTTAAATTACAGAATATAACACAGTACATCTGCAAGGTTCCTGCTGCTCAGAAATGACAGCATAACATGTACAGACACTGTATATGTGAAAGAAAGATAATCTTTGCCTTGCCTGAGCCAGATTTAAATATTTAGCAGTGTTACAGAAAAGTAACTCAGTACTTTGTATAAGACGGTGGTGCTTTGAGTTTGCTAATTGTGAAGTTTGTGTAGAGGCACAGCTTTTGTTGCTTGTGCACTTCTCTGAATTAGAAGATGTGTCATATAACACTTATCTTAGATAGTGTGGGGGCAGTCAGTGAATGGTAACTGTGTTCTCCTGAAACAACAAGGATGTCATGTAGCACTTCTGGAGAGATAAGTGAACGTTTGGACTGGGAAGGGTATGCAAGGGATAGCAAAGTTCAGCAGCTAATTAGAGTGTTATCACTTGAAAAGTAACATAACTGAATGAATGAAGTCATGGCATCTAGGGAAAAAGCTTGTCATTTGTTAAATCATATTGTGGTGTACATGAACCATACAATGGTGACATTCTCAGGAATGCAATGTAGCAGAATTGGGACAAGCAGAGGTTTAGTTTAACTCCTGAATTTAGGGAGTTAGTAAATGTGCATGACTTTATTAACTGGTAACACACACGTCATCATGTTATCAAGTAGGAAATCAAAGCTCCAAAACATTCCAGTAGATTAAGCTTGTAATTTGGGAACATGAATTCATCCTGGCATACTATTTGCCCAACAATTATTTGAACTCATGCTAATAATTTCACTGAGTGAAATTGCCATTTCTTCTTTAGAAAGAAACAAAAGGAGGATATACAGTTTGACACACAGTTTTCCATTCAAAGCTAGGTTGCATCTTACCCCATCCTAGGCTGGGTCTTAATCTGGTAGCCTGCAAGATACGCAGGTGAGCTAAGTGGGCAAAAGATTTCTTTTTCAGCCTGTTTAAGTCAGCTTGACACAAATGAAAGGTTCTGTACAGAGGAAGGCAAGCTCATCTGAAGCCAGGCTGCGTGTGGGAGGGAGGCCCACTGCAGTAGGATCTGCCAGCTCTCTGTGAAAGCCTAGGAGAGCAGACACTTAATTTCTCAAAAAAAATGTAGGATTACCCAGTAAATCACATAACCTTGAGCTGTCCAGAAACGTAACATGAACGTGGTGATAGAATAATCACCACAGCCCATTGACGTAAACAGGACGACGTACAGGGACATACCAACACTCTGAAGCACGGGATGCAGAAAAACGACTCCAAGCAAGGGGAAAATGAATGCCTGGAGTCTTATCTGGTGTGATAAGAAGCATTTACTTCTGAAGAAACTATTAAAGGGCCAATTCTCTAGCATGCACTTAGTTAGGGAGTACTAATTTGGCAATTATTTTGTGGTGAAGAATGTGGCTGCTAATGGGTCAGTCTTGGTGCCCCTGGAGAAATCTAATAATGGCTGGAAGGGAGACGCAAAGGAAGACATGGAAAGATGCAGAGGGTCATGTGAGTGTACAGGACAGCTTTGCAAATCACACAGGAAGCATATGAAACAATCAAATGATCCCCCTGCTGCTGTTATGAAAGAGGCATTTTTCAAATATGTCTGAGGAACCTAAAAAAGCTTCCCTCAGCCCTAAGTATTTTCCTTACCCTCCATGTGTACAGACACTTATTCTTTAGGGAAGCTTTCTGTTCAAGTGCAGAGGCTTTCTGTGGGATGTTTGCCTAGTGCAATGGTCATTCCCTTTCCTGCTTTTTTATTGTTTCAGTCTCCAGGCAGAAAAATGCTGCATCCAAATGTGGATGCATCCACAGGCAGTTGTGAAACAGATATTACACCAATTCACCAAAAGCACAAGCAAGAGGTGCACCCTCAACCTAAAAGGCAAAAACACCTTCATCTGCTGACCATGTCCATGACCACTGAAGTTAAAGGAAGATGTCTGCTGCTATCCATGTCATCTGCCTCACATGATGACAAATTGCAAATAAGTTTGTGCAAACCACAGATCAGACAGGACACAGGACAGCCAGGATTCTAATAAATTGCTCATGACAAAAGGCTGAGCGACCTTTAAGTCATGCCATGGTGTAGTGGATATTTTCTGGGAGCTATAAATGAAGGTAAAGACAAATGGTGAAAATATAAATTAAAGAAATAAGAAAAAACCAAAGGGGTGTAATTTATACACACTTTTCTAGGATTTATTTAGTTATCTATTCCTGCTTACTTACACAAAGAAATAGGAAGTCACCAACCTCAGATGTGCAGAATTCAGGCAGCCTTTTAACATTATATGTGACTGTTGGATCTGAATTGTAGTCCAAAAAATACTTAGATAATAAAAACATGGAATGCAAACTACGGCAATAAACACGTAAAGATACAGCGTGTGGCTTAAATCTTTCCACATTATTAAAAATCCAATTCATGGAACAGTATGTTTTCAAATTCTTTTGCCCGGTGATTTATTTCAGAGGCTATCATAATCAATTACTTTTAATTAATAGAAGATGGAAACATTAATTGGTCCTATTTAAAGTTTGATTGTATTAAATGATTCTACCAGTGATCAAAAATGTATTTTGAAAGGGAGTTTAGGCTAATATATCAGCAAATGAGGCGCTATAAACATGATTAATATGCACATTAGACTTTCCTTATCACTTTTTGTTGGCAGTTTTTATCCGGTCACAGCCGAAATTCCATTGAGTTCTTTCTCCTTTTGTATAAAATACAGATTATGTGGAGACAGCCGTCTGAGTAACTGGAGTTTCATCTTGTATGGCCATTAATTATTATTGCTCCTTTAGTATTTCTTATCTATCACAGGGATGTAGGACTGTATTTTTATAGACATTTGTTGTTTGGAAAAAAACAGACTTTCGTGTGATGGCGCCTCAGCATTCTTTTATTGCAGAAAGGATTGACAACACATTTTGAACATCTATGAAAGGCTGGAATAAGAAGTTTATAGCTGTCATCATTGTGGAGGTATGTATATTTGGTAATACACCAGGGGAGTTGCTGGATGGTATAGCCAGCCTTTTTTACAATATTTTGACTACTTTTCTGTCTTTTTAAAAATACATCCACAATTATGTTGTATTTATTTCAAGGGAATCATATGCACTATGAAATTTTTCACTGAATTATCCCTGGGGAAATTTAAGAATACATTGCTTTCCTGGCAGTTTGTTAATGTTCAAGTGTTGTTTTGCACTATACTCAGAATTATTTTCTCATCTCAATTACTTCTCACTGCTCACAGCGGAAAAGCTTGCCTTGACTTGTGGTTCAGAAACAGAAGTGATGTGTCAAATACCTGTTACCATCAGAGCCATTTCAAACAGCCATTATCATTGCTGCTGTGAGAGAATCAGATGCAGAACAGAGGGGATTTCAGGCACTGGAATTCTGCTGCAGTGCTCCCAGATCCCTCTCAGACCTCATTGCTCCAACAGACTCAAAACTTCTTGCCTATCACCAGTGCAATGCCCTACTTGTCCTAGGACCAACATTTAACCAATAAGGTGATATCCTTCTCAGTCTCTTTTACCAAAGCGTGTTCAGTGCAATGTAGGCTCCTCTAACCCAGCTTGGGCTGCAAGCAGCAGCACATGCAACATGTAGAGGTAGAGCTGGACTCACTGTTTCTGTCTGAATTCATAGATGACATATGCTAGTAGTTGTTTGAACTTAATTCAGATTTTTGGCACAACCACCTCATACTCATCTGGTGTCCTTCTATTACCCAGGCAACTCTCTTCCTCAGTTGCTCCCTGCTGAGGAACACCCTGCTTATATTAGAAATTATTATTAGTCTGAACATGATTTCTTTACTGTTAAATTTCTTTCTGCTTTAAAGCCCACCCTGTTTGCCCTATGTGATATTTTCACAGAATGAGCTGTGTTAGAAAAGACCTTTGTGATCATCAAGTCCAATCTATTACCTAATACCACTTCATCAACTAAACCATGGCACTGACTGCCATGACAAGACTTTTCTTAAAAACATATAGGGATGATGACTCCACCACCTCCCTAGGCAGATGATTCCAGTGCCAAATCACTCTTTCAGTGAAGAATTTTTGTCCTGGCGTCTAACATAAATTTCCCCTGCTGCAGCTTAAGACAGTGTCCTCTTGTTCTGTCAGTGATTCCTCTATGTGTTAGTGGTTACACCTGCCCCAATGTGCATTCCACTCATCTCACTGGTGTGCACTGCATTTTTTTTGCTCTGTTTCACTGTTGAACACAATTGAGCAAAATCTCCAAAACTGACAGAAGCTTATCAGCAGCTTCCTCTGGCCTGCTACACCTTCCTCCCCAGCTCCTCACACATCCCACAGTTTTTACTGAGCTCTTTCTTGGGGTTAACTGTGTGTTTCTGGTGTTCCTGTGGAAAAAAATGTAGTGAAGTCTGGATAATTATGGAGGGATTTTTCCAGTTTTAAGTTAACATATATGATTTCCTTAACCTCCATGTGTATTTCCCCTGAATGGAAAATCATTTTTGGTTATGTTCATTCATCTTTGTTAACATTCATTCTTTTTAAAAGAAAAAAACAGCTTTTTTGTAGAATCTGACAAAGAGAATGCATTTCCCCAGTCTTTTCTGTAGTCAATATTTACAGTAAATATTGACTCTTTTCTTAATTTAATTTCTTGAGGCAATATGTGGGACATAATTTCCAGCTGCTCTGGGGAAGCCTTTGGGTGAGAATGGAGAGGGCATGAGAGCCTGGAGGCTGATGGCATCATACCCAGGAGATGGTCTGGTGGCACCTGATGGATTTGAGGGTGTATGACAGAGCAAGTGAGTGCCTCCAGGAGCCAGTGCTGGATGCTGTGCAGAAAAGAGGGCTGTGCACCCAAAAAGAGACCAGGATCATGTCCCCAGCAGCCAGGCTTTGTCCCAGCCCCAGTACATGCACCTCCCTGCTGGTGCTCAGCAGTCTGCTTAAATCCACCTCTTGCTGCATGGGTGCTGACAGTTACTTATTCATAAAACTATTTTGGAATAGTTATCCTACCACAAATTTATCCTATGTCTTTTTCAGGAAAAAGGCCTTCATAGACAAGCTGTAATGAGATATAGTTGGCTTGCTGCATGTCTAGGGATCCTGATTTGTAGCAATGTAAAACAGACGCCCCAAATTAGTGGATACATTTTCTTTTGGTCTTTGTGTGCCTCCATTTCATAGCTGTGGAATGGATTTGAGTTTTATTTATTTATTTATTATTGTCTTTCTGTCCTTTGGGGTCAGGGTGAAAATCAGATTATATTTGTAATGGATTCACATTTCCAGAAAAATGTTTGAATTTGAACACTAAAGAAGAAAAATGGCTTAAGATTTCACACAGAAATTTTAAAACCCAAAATGTTGATTAATGAAGTGAGCATTTTGCAGTCATGTGGGCGTTTAGAAGGAATAAATATCTCCTGATCTTGATGTCTTTTTAACATCATCTGTTGGATGTCATTCAATGCACATTGCAACACTGCTGGAGGAGACATGCAGTGAACTGCCAAGGGAATTTCAGTCAGAAGTTTAGGCCAAACATTTAATATTTTCATTATTGCCTCAAAAGTTACAGGTGATAATAATTGAAAGATGTAATATTTGCCAACATCTTTTTTATGTTTTTGATTAAGCACAGTGCCAAGGGACACTACACATATAAATAAAGTCCAAACAAATTTGAGTCAAAATAAATAACTTTTAAAAATCTCTGAGCAATCCAAACTCAGCTTTAAACATATTTATTACAACATCCATTACAGCAGAGTTATCCTTGATTGCTAGATGGCTAATATTAATTTCTAGATTACTTTTCCCTGAAGTAAACTGCAGGAAGAATTCAGGCACAGGCTCAGAAACTCACAGACAGGCTATGTCCACACTAGTAAATTAAATGATATCAGAGCATGAGCCCAAGCTTTAGCACACAGTCACTGTTACATGTCTAGCTTGTCTTGATCTTCAGATAGGTTTGGGGTCTTCTTGTCACAGAAATTTGGCTCAGAAGAAGCAAAGGGCAGGATAAAAACCCTAGCTGTACAGAAAGATTGCTGAAGAATTACACTAATACTAAATAATGAAGAAGAATGTAAACAGATTATAGATACAGAGAGTCTGAGACCAGCTAATGGCTGAAAAAATAGATGACAGATAAAAAATGATAAGACTTGTCAGAAAGAACAAAGCCTCTGTGTGCATCTTACAGATTAAGGAATTAGAGTCAAAAGGTTAAGTGTGAGCAACAATGAATATGAAAAATGAGTAAAAAAGGAAGAAAAAGGCAAGTTTGTTTCATAAATCATTTCTAGTCCTCAATTGCTGTAGGAAAAAAAAATGGATATTGAAATCTCTTATGCCAGCAAGCTGGACACTGGGAAATGTGTTGGCATTTTCAGCAGCAGACGAAAAGTGTCCTTTTCTAGCTGCTCAAGTATTGGCCTCAGTTTCACTATCATCATGTGTTTTGTTTCACGGTGTGAGCCAAACTGATCTTCAGTCTTAAAGTCCACGAGCCTGGAGCATTTTTTAAACTGACCTCATGCACATCCTACTCTGTGCATCTCAAGACTTTGGTTACTCTACAGAACAGGAACGTAGACAAGAGGTTCTATCGAGTGTATAGTAGGTGCTGCCCACGACATACATGTTCACAACAGGTAATCATTTTGGTTGTAGCATCTGTTCTCTTTACTGTGGGAAATTCTTCTGAGAGAAGCTCGAAGTGGATAGCAGATATCCAAAAGCACTTCTAGTTTATTTAATAAATATGGAATGTTTCTAAAGCTGCCATTTTTAGAATGAACAAAAATATATTCTGGATAATTACCAGCAACAATAGCAAAATTTACAATGCTTTCATCCTCTAAGTTTAGATATGTTGTTGAAATCTCCTCCTGCTAGTGAAGACAAATCCAATTGGTTTACACTACATTCATTAAGGAGCAGGAGCATCTGCAGTATCTCCACTTCAGGAACAAGAGTATGGCACAGTCTACAAGTGGATTTGTCCTGCCTATTCAAATGAAATTGCTTTCATGCCATTTGAAAGGAGCAGCTATTCACATCTTCATCATGTCAGTAGGACATAGCAAAAAAACCCCAAGCCTATTTATTCTAAAATGGAAATTAGCTCTGCTCATAAAATCTCCCTCAAGAAGTACATGATGACTTGTGCACAGGGGCCATAAAGATGCCTTTGCTGTGACTAATACAGAAAAAAAAGTGCTATTCCTTTTCCAAACATCCCAGAATCCACTGAAATGCACTTGTAATGCTATAAACAGTACCTAGGAACAGTTGGGCCACAAAAACCCCATGCAGAGCTACAGGCTGGGGGACAGTGGATCGAAACCTGTCAAAAAGAAAAGCAAACTGCCTTGGGGTGCTGATTGGCAGTGGCTGAACATGAGCCGGGGTGCGTCCAGGTAGCCAAAAAGGCAAACATCATCCTAGTGTGGCCAGCAAGACCAGGACAGTAATCGTCCCCCTGTACTTTGAGTGCTCTGTCCAGTTCTGGGCCCCTCACTACAACACTGAGGTGCTGGAGTGAGTCCAGAGAAGGGCAACAAAGCTGATGAAGGGTCTGGAGCACAAGTATTAGGAAGAGTGTCTGAGGGAGCTTGGAGCAAAGGAGGCTCAGAGGGGAACCTTATTTCTTTCTGTAACTACCTGAAAGGAGGTTGTAACCAGTCTCTTCTCCCAGGTAACCAGTGATTCAGCAAGAGTAAATGGACTCAAGTTGATCTAGGAGAGATTTAGAATGGATATCGGGAAAAAATTTTTCACTGAAAGTGTTGTCAAGCATTATAGCAGGCTGCCCAGGGAAGTGACTGAGTCACTGCTCCTGGAGGTGTTGGGAAGATGTGTACTTGCCTCTTAGGGCCATGGTTTAGTGGTGGATCTGGCAGTGCTGGGCTAACAGTTGGACTCACCAATCTTAGTGGTCTTTTGCAACCTAAATGATACTATGTTTCTAAGAATGTTAATATCAATATTTGGACAGGGCTCCATCTGTCTCAGCTTCTTGTCTCTGGTGGTGACCACGGGTAGATACACAAAGCAGGATGTACCAACAGGATGGGTGTGTGTAACAATGTTTTCACCAGTTTTCATGATTTCAGCTAAAGTAGAGTTAATTTCTCCTCAGTAGCTGTTCCAGTGCTAAGTCTTGGATTTGAACAAGAATGGTGTTAATGCTTTGGTTTTCTTTCTATATTGTATTTATCCAAAGTCAAGGACTTTTTTCCTTTGTCTCATGTTCTGCTAGTGAGGAGGTACTCAAAACAACCTCAAAACTGGAAGGAAGCACAGCTGCAGAAGGTAACCCGAGCTGACCAAACAGATATTCCACACTCCAGAATATCATGCCCAGTATATAAACTGGGGGGAGTTCCCCCCCCCCCCACCACCAAAAAAAAAAAAAAAATTATTATTTACCATTAATATGGTATTTTACTTTATTTTAAATTATTAAACTGGTCTTATCTCAACATATGAGTTTTACTTTGATTCTCCTCTCTGTTCTACTAGGGTTAGGGAAATTCAAGTTAGGAGAATAAAGGGGAGATTGAATAAGTGGCTGTGTGGTGTTTCCTCACCAACTGGGCTTAAAACCACAACAGCAGTATACCACCTTCCAATTCTCTGTGACTTTGATGTTTCATGGGGATTCTTTTACCATTAACAAGTCTAATGTCTTTTTGAGCCCAGGAAACTTTTTATATCTAGTGTGCTGTGACAATGAGTTGTATAATGTAATGACATTCTATATAAAGAGACACTATTTCTGGTTGGGTAAATGGCACTAACTTCAGCTCCTCTGTGGTGGAAGGCCAGGAAGGACTGAAGTCCTGCATGTTCTTGGATGTCCCAAGTTCCCTTCTCCTCTCTGCTTCCCTCTCATTTCCTCTCTTTACTCTATGATGGGTGCTAGCTACATAGCCCTTTTCCATCCCAACATTTATAAAAGTTAAATTAATTAGGTCTGCATTTTGAATTTAGCTACTCAATATGATGTGCAGTTTGATGAAAATTAATATTCTATGCTTGGTGCAGAATGCAGCATTATGCATTTCTTCATGGACTTTTTTGTGGCATTGCTTTCCTTTACATCCTCATTAACACAAAATAGTTTTTCTTAACAGTGAATCTCTGAAATGAATATTCATGGACTATAATTAGCTGCATTTTACAGCAGAGAAGCTGAGGCAAAGGATGAAATGCTCACATTTGCAAAATGCCTAGCTTGGGGCGGCCAGTTCAAGTCATGCAATGCAAAATTCAAAATCCAAAATGCTGTACTGACCAAAGACTGTTCTTGAGTAGAAATAACAGTAATACTTCAGAACTGTAACTGGCAGCTGACAATTAATCACAAATGGTTTTAGACACCAATACATAATGAATGTTCTTTCCCTTCTGGGGACAAGAATCAAAGATGAATCAAGAGCAACAACCAAGAAAATATGGGACTCAGTTTTTCAGTGTCTGCTCACAGTGAGTACCTCCACTTAAGCATAGGGCTTCAGTTGTCTCAAATATGGGACAAGAGGCACTAAAGCAAGTCTGGTTCACATCTATGAGCAGGATGCGTTTATAAACGACAGCAGCAAGTGAAGTATCAGCTACAAGAGATTAAAAAAAAAAAGTTTCTTCTGGCTTAAAAAAACCCACAAAAAACACCCACTGTGTATTCAAGAAGAGAAGGTTTAGTTCCAAATTCTAAGAGCTAGAAAATGATGATTGTGCAATACACGCATATTTAGATACAATATTTGAATCAAGAAAGTAAGTGAGTGGAGTAGTTTATATAATTCTGGAGGGGCAGAAGCAGAATTGATATGTACACCATGGGCATCTTTGCTGGTTTTGGAAGCTGCTTTTGAGCATTCCCAACCCTGGGAAACCTTGCAGGACTGGAGGTTGGCAGAGGACTGGAAGGAGACTGGTATGACTGAGCAAGTGTCTCTTCAAGTATTGTTAGGAACATGCTGTATGATGTGTAAACAAGCTACTGGGCTCCAAACGTGAGTCAATAATCACCAAGAGAATAATCAATCACTATAATTAACAGACATTTTATGAGCTGGCATCAGTTGAGAGAGGCCACGTTCATAAAAGCAGGCACATTTCCATTCTTTGCTCACCAATGAAATCTGTCCATGCCTTGGAGGAATGGCCCACTCTTTTGCAGCTACAGACAGGGCAGACATGCCCAAAATATGACAGAGGAAGTGTCTTTCCTTGCTCTTTGTTGGGCAGCCTTGTTGTGACTGCCTGGTATGAGTTCAAGTGATTGCAGAGCCCAGGAGTGATGGATAATACAGGTAATGCACATTAAGTGACCCTTCCTATGGGGGATCAAGGGAGAAGATTGTCATGGATATATTTAGTACCTGTGAGCATTTAATAAGAAAATATTATATTTTCTTGTAGCTTTTAACACTGTTTTGTTATCTAATAATCCAGGTGCTTAAAATTAACTGCTTCTGTATTCTGTTTTCCTCCAGTTATCAGGTATTAGGTTGCTCTTATTATATAGAATTAAAATGGAAGTTGGTGCAACTGGTTCTTACCGCTGTGCACTCTTTGAACGTTTCATCACTTTCTTCCAACATAAATTGGGAAGAATTTGTGGTAAGCAAATTACCACAGAGAACTAACAGAAAAACTGGTCCATGTGACTGAAACAAGCAGATTAGGGTTTATTTTTAAGCACTACAGCTTTACTACACATGCACATATGTTCATGCACACATACACAAATATATATTTGTATCACACCTTTAGATATCTGTCACATTTTATCAAAGACTGATTTGATTAAAGAATTATGTTACAAGTCAAATTTTTGCTTACAGCTGAAAATATGAGCAACAAAAAACTGACTACACAAATATTTTAAAAGGTTCTGCCTCAACCATCCTGAAGACAAATAATTTTCAGCATCATGAAAGGTCATTTTGGGGCTCATTATTTAATACTAACTGGGCACCTTTGGGCTCACATCCTCAGTATCTTTGGGTGGGTTGGGATCTCCAGTCTTTGACACTGCTGACAGACTGCAAGACCATAGTTGCATGGCATGGGAGTAGGGGAGAAAGCAAAGGGGCTGACCAGAGCACTAGAAAAAACATGACCCCTAAAGAAAGATGAATAAATGGAGTTGTTTAGTCCTGTGAATAAAGGACATGCTAATGATTTTCAAATATGTAAAGCACCACTTTATGAGGAAGTAATATTTTCAAATATGTAAAGCACCACTTTTAAAGAGGAAGAAGGCTTCTGATTTTCATGTCCATGATAGACAAGACATAAAAATAAAAGGATTAACAACTTCCAGGAAGCATTAAGATGAAATATTTTAAAAAATCCCTTGCTACCTGCAAGCACAGTTAAGGCCTTATATAGGAGGATATTTTAATAATATTAATTTAATAATGTTATTAACAATATTATTTAATAATTATTATTATAGATATTACATACAATAATTAATAATAATAAGTTATTTAATGATTTAATTTAATAATATTTTAAATATTTACATACTGATTACTTATATATGGACACAACATGATTTACTTAATAGACGATTACTTAAATTTCTTTCCTAATTTAGTGGCCTATTGAATTTTTATTTGCATTCTTTTTGCTTTAGGTGACACACACTAAAACTAGTTATCCCAGCCAAATAACTCTTTTGAATAGAGTAAAAAAAAAAAATGGACCCCTACCCCAGAAATTAACTTGTCCTATCAGAATCACTCTCTCCTCTCTCCTGTGTCAATCTACAGTAATTTCTTCTTAGGGAAAAAAATTTTCTCTGGACAGGCTTTGTTTGTATGAAGCAGACACAGGCTGCCTCTCCTTCCCAAGCTTCTCAGACACTGCTAGGGGGGCCAAGGCTTCCTACAGCTTCATTGTGGTGCTGGATTGCAGCTTGTCCACTGCCACATGTACTGACACTATGATGCTGTTTTCAACTTTATTACACAAGTTTATGTGAAAGGACAACATGTGTGCTTAAAATTTAGTGAGGGATAGAGAGAGTTGGGGCAAAGGAAACCTATCAAGAGAAAAAGCAGACAGCTAAGAAATGCAGATAGGATTTCAGAGCAAGAAAGCTATTGCACTCATCTGAAACTTCCATCATTTTGTACAATATTTCTTCCACCTTTTTCTGGAAGCTTCAGATTTTGTAGAGCAGCTTTCCCATCAGCAGCAATCCACAAATTAACATCTAGGAAATGCTAAACAAAGACCTTAGCAAACTCAGCAGCCCTACCCCCTATTTTATTTATGTGATGCACGAATCGAGGAAATAAATTTCCTTCAAACCCACAGAGTGTATGAGTACTGTGACCAGAAGGGGTTGTGCAGGCCACGAAAGCTCTTCCAGGCAAACAAAACATGCAGCTGCCTCCTGCACCTCCCCACCAAGTCCTCTGTTCAGGCCCCACTATTCCCCCCAGTGTCTGGGATCAGCAGAGCCAGCCAGCTTGTGCAGGGCAGGCTCCACTACAGAGGGTGCTTTGGGGCAACAGGGCAGGGCAGGAGGTCCCAGCTGCATCTCCCCTGACTGCCCTCCAGCATGTGGCAAAAAGTCCTCAGCTGCCTGCAGGATGGGAATTCTGTATGTTGGAAGCTTTGCCCTCATGCCAGGCACCACAAGAACATGATGAGGATCGCAGCAGTTGTGTTTGGAGGTTGCAGAGATATTGTGCTAGGGAAGAGGAGCCATCTTGCAGAGTTACCAGAAGGTACAGAAGTGAGAAGGCTTTGATAATGGTAAAAAAAAAAAAAAAAAAAATTTAAACCAAAAAAACCCAAAAAACAAAAACAAAAACAAAACCAAAAACAACCAATAATCTTGGGGTGCTGGATTTCTCAGAATCTGTTTGTAGAGCATCCAGTGATTGTACCTAAAACTGGGATGTTAGTCAGTGTGGATGAAACCATGTAATCCTATTCCCCAAATCCCACTGTTTGTGTGCTTATTTTTAAGCTGATACATCATTTTATAGGAAACAATTAAAGAACTTCAGCAGCCAGCCTTGAGACTTCCCAAATCAGCATGCAAAACCAGGTATTCTCGCAGCATCAATGCTGTGTTCCAGTAGGAAGTAGTTTAGCACAGTGCTCTTCATTTCTTTAAGGTGGCTGGATCTGCCAAGGAAAT